>CM048749.1:23760000-24960000 GCA_026315105.1 Locusta migratoria | reverse complement strand
ACCTAGTCACCTCCCTCTATTATTACGTCCTCTTTCTCTCTCTGCCAAATTCCTCCTGTCCCCTCTCTTTGCTCATCCTCTCCCTCTCCTGTATATGAAAAATTACAATACCTGCCGAATTCGTTGTGAGTAATGGGAGACTGCCGATTCTAGCCCAATGACCATGAATAACCCCTACAATATCATCTGCTTTCACTTCAGTACCGCAACAATATGGCCACCTGGGGGAAAGTCACCCCCACCCCTCCTTCCCAGACAATTGCACTCTTCCACGAACAAAAGATACAGCCATGGATGATTGACAGCTAACATAAAATTGCACTTCCCCCACCCCCACTTAAAGACAAGTTGTAGCTCCCCACCTTCCACAAATCCACTCACTTGAGGGACAAATGTCATCCCCACCACCACTGCCACCACTGCAGTCACCCCCAACATCACTCACTTGGATGTGCACTCCCGCTACCCTGCAAAAGCCACATTGCACATGTTGGAACTGATATGTTGAAACCCGCCCATTGTTCTTTTGTTTGTTATCTAGCTGTGTTTGTGAAGTTAACAATTGAATGCTTGCTCACAAAATCTAATTATGGCGATATTCACACAGCGGCGGAAGTATGCAGTTCCCTTAAGCAAAACTCTGATTCTATAAGTTAAGCAAACAGTTCTATCTTAACTGTAATCCTTAGAGGAAACTGCACACAAGATACATGAGCAAATTACCCCACATTAATCCAAAATAAATGATGAGGGGAGAATTTAAATTAGCACAAAAGGATGGCCCTAAAATTGCCCACCTGCGAAGTTGAGTACAGGTTAATTATGATCACGTTTCAAAGGGGGAACGGAGGAATTGCAGCACATTCACACACAGATTCATACGCCAGCCATGCAGGTACTTACCAATCACCTGACACCAATACACCAAGACGACAGCCAAGCAATGTGGAGAATACAGGTCGAAGGTTCACTCACGCACAATGAAATAGTACTTCGCTTCCATAATGTGTAAAGCTAGTGGCTTAGGCTCATAATAAACTATCAGAAACAAACGCACTTGGTTTAACACCACAAAGTGCGGTGTACAGACGGAAGTTAAAGTTTCCCTAGAACTTCTAACTATACATTAAATCAAGACTCCATTAAATAATATCTAAAAACGGTCGCTCTGGCGTTCGTTTAGCACAGGGACAAGATAACTACAGAAGGTTAAAGTTGTTAGGTCAATACAGCACTCTACAAAATCGGAACACAAAATATGCAAAAAGTTAACAAAACCAATTTCGAAGAGAATAAGGTCACGAAACATATCGTGTAACCATTCTTTCTGATCAGAGGAATGATATCTATTAGATAAGCAAGGTTACAGATTGCTACAGCACAATACAGACTTCAGTCACAAAAATTCAGAGAAGTGAAATAATTCTATTTCATGAAAATTAAAAAACACGATATATGTCGTGCAATGGTTCTTTCTACACAGAGGAAAGAGATCTATTTAATGGTAATAACCACGGCAGGGAACACGCTAATCGGCGCACATGTGGGCCGACAAGTACACAGATTACAAGATTGAATGAAAAATTTTCGGGGAAAATTATCACGCTACACTCACTAGGAAACATCTTAGCAAATTAGCTATACAATTATTAACCACTCATGTGCACTGAATGATGGAAAAGCTGAAGGCTTAGCCTGATATCGTCCACGTGTTCTGTCGACAAAGTACGAACAGTATAGGCACTGCGAATCCCCGAAAATATTAGAATTCAACTACTATAAGAACGCGAAAGAAGTGATTTAAAAGTTATAAAGTGCAAGAACTATGCTAACAAACACCATCAGAGCCTCAGAATCAGATTCCAGCAAAAATCTACATAATATTAGCAATCCTGTACGAAATTAAGCAAAATCTCACTACTACTCATACTGTAGCTGCTACTCCCGGAATTAAACTCGCGAAAAGGCATAAGTACGACTATGGAGCCTGATCTAGTCGAGCGACGAGGCCATAGCTGAACCAAACCCAGGGGTACTTACCCTACCAGGAACCAAGAAGCAAATGAATAGCTTTCTTTACCACTGCCTAGCCGTTACTGAGGAGGGTTAGTGGAGGAGAGCCCAGAGAGCGTCATCGTTCGTCAGGCAGGTAATCTGACCAACTCCCAGCCAAGGAGGTTAAGAGCAAGCTACATTAGGAATTTTTGCTAAGACTGGATTCTGCTCAGGAGTTGGCAAACCTACTTCTCGCCCAGAGACATTCAAAACCCAGCGTTTGAAAGAAACGACGACACAAAACAGACGAGGTGCACCTAGCACTTCCTAAACTTTCTTACATACAAAGATTCATTCATTCATTCATTCATTACAAGGAACCAAGGTCCGAATGTGTCATTCACTGATGCTACAAGCATTTATTCAATCTCGTTAATATGAAATAAATGGCTCCTAACACAAGCTTTTTGCTTTCCATATTTTGGGAAGAGGTAAGTCTTCAACGGACCAAAACAAGGGAAAAATATGAAGACCTAATAAACTTTATAGCTATGTTCACTTCTTGATTCTGTGAAACACATCTTCCCTACTGGTTAAGCGCTCATGGCTCTTAAGGTGTGCCTTTTAGAATCCACGCTTACCAGAAATTTTTTTGTTCTTTTAGTGCACAGTACCTTCTCTCACAATGTGGAAAGCAAAGAGCTTGCAGTAGAAGAGATTTGTTTATCGAAATTGAATAAGTGTTCATTGGGTCAATGGCTGACATTTCCGAACATGGGATCCTTTACAGACCCAACGTATCAGGTCCCCTCTATATCCCCTCGTTTTCTGTAGTTTCCATTAATGCATACAACATCTTTTTAAAAATTCCTGAACTTTGTCCTTAAAAGTTTTCTCTGCTTACCTTTTACGTACTCTGCATGGTCTGCTTCTACACTGTCTCCTCCACAAACTGATATCCCAAGACTGTAAACAGTCTTGGCACATATCTTGATGTATCGCGCGAAGCGCCGTCTGCGAATTTTCTGTTATCTCGTCTGTCATTGCAAATCTTAGTCCGTTCAATAGGGTTTCCGGTACTGAAAATAAAAATGTCTCATCACCAGCTATGATTCTCGTAAGAAATATCTTGTCTTCATTTGCGTGGTCCAAATGCTCTTCACACATCAATGTTTCTGGTCTTGATTTATGGACTGAAGGAAGAACTTGGCGGCAACACAATACATTAAAGGCCATTTATGACGTGCTCCAGCTGAAATTGAGTCGCTGTCACACGTGGGAGGTAGCTGTAAAAAATAAATAAATAAATAAATAAATTAAAGTCAACACGGCCATTGTGACAATCCGTGTGAATGGATGAATGGTATTGGCATGTCCTGAAGATGATATTATGAACATATCGAAACCGATTGCGTAAATAATGCAATAGAGATTAGCAACCACAATTTACTGCTGTTGGTGGATGTATAGATACTCTGAAACACAACTCGACCAGTCATTGTTCAAATGTTTGTAATTCTATTGGACCAAATGATTTGGTAAATAACGTATCGTCGTATCGTAATATACAGTATATGCAGTGTAGTTTAATTACTTCCAAAGTCACAACTATTATTTGTGTTTCCTTTGACTGTAGTAATCACTTTTAAAATATTACTTGCGTTAATAGTTCGCTAAATGTCTAACTTCAGAAATGCATTAGACTTCCTTCAAGTTCCTGCATGTCACACTAACTCTAGGTATGTTGAAAATTCTGTCTTTTAATCTTCAATCAAGTAATTATTTGAAAGTATATAAAGTTATTGTAATTATTTGACAATAAGAAGAAATGTTCTATCACCAACTTCGTTTCAACGGAATGTAAAAGAATATTAACTTGAATTATTAATAGCGTTCTTCACTTGTTGCCACAAACTATGTCTTCGAATATGATCGATTATTAGTGGCCAGTTTAAACTGCTTCATTCAAATTTTGTTGTTCAGGAAAGAACGAATATTTCAGACAGGATAACAATCAGTTTCGATCTTGAGAACACCAATAAATATTTTTCCCAGTAATAATGTCTCGACATTTCTGAATACGATTATCACTTTTTATAATCGTAGAGCCACAAATATAATGTAGACATGAATTGCTAGGTATGTAATCGTTATGAAGGCTCGTTACAAACTAAACTTTAAAAATGTTTTGGCTTTTAAAATCTTTTTTATTTTCATTGTTAATAGAAATATATTCCTTTTTAATTGTAAAATTCAGAGACGGAGTTCGCCCCTATTAAATCTTCTCGCCACCGCATGCCGTCGGGTAAAGTCAGCTACAAATATCTCTGTCACGCCGCGGGACATGAAGAGACGACGCCCCGCGTCACCCGCAGCGAAGATGAAACATAAGAAAAGAAACAACTTTTTCAATACACCAATAAAATTATAATTCTGTTCATTATTTGAATAAAATATGTGACAATTATTACCTCAGAAACTGGTCGTGAGCTTACAGGCGTTGTGAGTTGCAGCGCCGGCCGCGGTGGCCGAGGTGACTGAGGCTCTCCAGTCACGGTCAGCACGGCCACTACGGTCGGGGGTTCGAATCCCCCCTCGGGCATGGATATTTGTGCCGTCCTAGTTCGTAAGTAGTTCATAAGTAGTTTGTAAGTTTAGGGACTGATGACCCCGTAGTTAAGTCCCATAAGCTTAACAAACGTTTGAACATTTTTTTTGAGTTGCAGCCAATCTTGTCTCACTACACAATCTACTGTGGTCATCAGTCCCTAGACTTCCAAATTACTTAAACTCAGTTAAAAGAACCTAAGGACAACACACGGACATTCCTGCGCGGTACCAACCGTTGTCCCAAACTCTATAACAATATGGAGTACATCGACTCAAATGTTACTTTTTTCTGAAGTTTCTCGAACAGAGTCTTCTATTGCCAGGCACAATTTCTAGACGAAGGACGTCTAGAACGAGAGTTAGCTTTAACAACCGTCCGGACATTTTTAAACGCCTGAAGTAATGGCAAGAAGGTTTAAGCACTCATCACTTCAGGATTTCTGCAACATTTTGTGTGTCTCTCTAAACGTTTCCTTGAGTGTCACGCAATATTTAATGCTTATGTGTAGACGTAGACGTCAGACCGCGTACCCTACTCGCACTTCTCAGGTATTTTTGTTTCATAAGTCACGTTCATTCATTTCTTGGACCTGTAACATATATGAGGGGAATCAAATGAAAAGGAACTTAAGGTCATAACAACCAAACCTGTTGAAATTTGAATTTGATACTTTCTGATAACTTAGTGCGACATCTGAGGATGTGAATGTAATGTCCGGATTGGTTGTAAAAAATTAAAGGCTGTGGCCTCAGCAAGCAAAGTGATGCTCACAGTCCAATAGTCATCGAATTCCTTTAGCACAGATACACCATTAACAGTGACGTATACTGTCTACATCTACATGGGATACTCGGCAAATTACATTTAAGTGCCTGTCAGAGGGTTCATCGAACCCCCTTTGAACTATTTATCTCCCATTCCATTTTCGAATAACGCGCGGGAAGAAAGAACACCTCCGTTCGAGCTCTGATTTCTCGTATTTTATTCTGATGATCATTTCTACCTATGTAAGTGGGAGGCAACAATATAGTTTCGAATTCGGAGAAGAATGTGGTGATTGGAGTTTCGTAAGTGCCCCACGCCACAGCGATAAACGCCGTTGTTGTAATGATTTCCAACCCAGGTCCTGTATCATTTCCGTAACGCTGTCTCCCCTGTATCGTGACAATACGAAAAGAGCTGCCCTTCTTTGGACTCTTTCGATGTCCTCCGTCAAACTCACTGACAAGGATCCCTCACGGAAAAAAAAAAAGGACGGACAAGCGTAGTGTATGCAGTTCCTTTTGTAGTTCTGTTGCATCTTTCAAGGGTTCTGCCAATAAAACGCAGTTACTGATTCACCTTTACTACGAAATTATCTACGTGTTCTTTCCAGTTTAAGTCTGAAGTAATAGTAGTTCCTAGGTATTTAGTGGCCTTCTCTTTCAATTGATTTATCTTGTAAACACGGTTTAATGGATTTCATTTCGTACTCAGGTGAACGACTTCACACTTCTCATTATTTAGAGTCAACTGACAATGTTTCACCGTAGGATATTAATATCGTTCTGCAGTTGGTTTTAATCTTCAGATGATTTTACTAGACGGTAAATGACGGGGTCATCTGCAAACAACCTAAGAGAGCTTCTTAGATTTTTACCAAATTACTTATGTAAATAAGGAACAGCAGAGCACCAATAACACTACCCCGTGAAACGCCGGATATCATTTATGTTTTACTCGATGCATTACAATCGATTACTACAAACTGTGACGGCTCTGACAGGAAATCCCCTATCCAGTCGCAAATTTGGGGCGATAGACCATAAGCACGCAATTTGATTAAAAGCCGTTTGTGATGCACGCTGTCAAAAGCCTTCTGGAAATCAAGAAATGAGGAATCTCCTGTCTATAGCAGTCATCACGTCGTGTGAGTAAAGAGCTAGTTGTGTTTCGCATGAACGATATTTTGTAAATCCGTATCAACCTTGGGTCAATAGAGCAATCTGTTCGAGATAAATCGTGATATTTGAATACTGGATATGTTCCAAAACCCTGCTGCAAATTGACGTCAATGAAATAGGCCTGTAGTTTAGGGGGTTACTCCTACTGCGCTGCGGCGCAGCGGCCGAGCGCATTGAGGCGCTATGCTACTATGCGCGAGGCCGTTCCCCGTCGGGGGTTCGAATCCCCCCTCGGGAATTGATGTTTGTGCCGTCTTTAGTATAAGCTAGTTCATAAGTAGTTTGTAAGTTTACTGACTGATGACCTCGTAGTTAAGTCCAATAAGCTCTACAAACATTTGAACTCCTATTGCCTTTCTTGAATAAAGGTGTGACCTGTGCAACTTTCCAGTCTTTTGGTACAGATCCTTCTTTGAGCGAGCGGTTGTACATGGCTGTTAAGCAAGGAGCTATCGCTTCAGCATAATCAAATAGAAATTTAATGGGTATACAGTCCGGACCAGAAGACTGTGAGACGCTTCGTAGCCCGCAAGACCATGAAGAACAAACGGTCCTGGGAGTGATTCCGCTCAAGTGCATCGAGAGCAAACGGCGTGGGTGCTCATGGAGGAAGTGATTCTGCTTCCTGATTAAGCACGTCCACACGTTTCCAGCGTCACCCGAAGTGTACTGGCCAAGTTCAGGTGGGAGAAGCTGGAGCTGGGATTTGTTGTCCTGTGACTTCCATCTGCTTAGCCCGCTAAAATGAGAAATCTCAGAGGGAAGCGTTGTAGTTCGGACGACTAACTGAAGAAAAGAGTAGAGGAATTTAGGGAAAGGGAATGCTTCGGCTCGTTAAACAGTGTGATCGTTGTTGTCAGGCCTCTGGTGATTAATTTTATAATAAAGGCTTCAATTATGCCTGCACTTTCGTTTCGTACCATTTTATTTCAACACCCGTCGTAACTCCATAAGTGTTCTCAGGGTTGTTGTTGGTGCAAGATTGTATTTGAACAATCCGTATCAAAATTTTACGAGTTACTGTGAAGTGTTCAAGTTGATTCAGTGATTTTTCACCTTTGCCCTTCCTTATTTCCCTGCTACGATTAAGCACACTCAAGTACAGGTTAAACATTTTACGTAACGGAGTTCAGCAGCGAGTACGGTACGCTTGTCGAGTAATTTCCTCTGGACCACGAATTGCGTCGTACACCACTTAACTCACAATCTCGGACCGCACATAATAGCCGCCGGCTCCTCTCAAGGTTCCCTCCGGTCGAAGTCGGTCGTTAGGCAACACGCCGTCCCGATGTCTGCCGGAGACAAAGCGAGCTAATGAAAACAGAGTGCGCCCGAGAAGGACCTTCGTGACCGCCATCCTTAATCCTCGCGGCATCAGCCCAAGAAATATAAGCCTAATAAGATTTCTTTTCCGTTGCGTTAGCTTTAATTAAAAAGTACCCCATTTCGCGCACTAAGTGAAAACGCGCCTCTAAATTACCCCGTAACGACAGCGGCTTCGGGGAGCAGGGGAGGCGGCTGTGTCGCCGAGGGATTAAAACTAATTACGGTCGGTAAAAAGGCGCGTTATTCCGGGAACACCTGTGGTCGCGCCGACTGATTGCGGGGGCCTGTTTGCCCCGCGTCTTTTTCCCGCTGCTGCCCCTGCGTTTGATGTCGCTGAGTTACGGGCCGACGCCGGAGTGGCGTTAACGGAGCCGGCCGTAACAGGCTCTGCAGGCGTGTCTAATTTGTAATGAGGGTCGGGGGGAGGGGGGAGCGAACGCCGCGTCGCCGCAAACTTTCTTGATGACAGAACATTAGGGAGTCGGCAAAAATGAAATTAGTGCCTTTGAAAAAGTTCGTAATAAGGCGACGAAATGCGTTTTTCCCTGGCGAGGGTGGAGGAGAGTAGCCGTTTCTCAGGCCCCTCCGCCGCCTCCTAGAGTCTCGTGGGAGGGAAGGCGCTGCCGCCTGCGACCAACCTCTGGCATGCACTCTGCGGCTTCGTCGTGAACTTTTAATCGTCATCTCGAGGAAACCCAACTGACAACTTACACGCTGGCGGTTTTCTTAGTCATCTCTGCACGTACACATTTTAGGGTTGCCAGATTGAACTGGAGGCAGGCCCGGAGACCAGACGTGCCCTTGGCCAATGACTCACCCCCCCCCCCCCCCTAACTGCGACCAACTCCCCCCCCATAAGCATTGTCGTCTTCTACAGAAAATTGTTTCTGCAAGAAATTAAGAAGCGACTGATTCTTCTTTTGTGTGGTAATATTCGCTTTGTGTCTTTCTGATTGTAAATGTTTATTCACAGCTTTCACTCCGTCGTACTTAAGAGTAAATGAGATATTGCATATTCTGCACTTACACATACACTCATCAGTATTGACTTTTTGTAGCCACTCTTTATAATTTTCTTCCTGCAACCATTCTTCGCGGAACGAACTTAGATATCGTCTCTTCATTTCACTGTTATTACTCAATAATCTGAGCTAATGTAAGCATGTCTGTTCACACACGATCCGAGTATTCCAAAAATTGCCGGTAAACTGATAAACAATGAACGAACGAACACAAATAATAGACGTCGCCAGCTGACACGTTGCCGCAACAGTGTTTGCTTAATAATGCGCTAGCTCATTACTACCGACGCAACAATGAAGAGTTTTCAGAGAAAGAATAGAAAAGTAGCGTTTTGTTGCAATAAGAAATTGACATTTATATAAAGTTATTCATAATTACGCGAGATGAGCCGGACGGGAATGGCCGAGCGCACTGAGGCGTCTTGCCGCGGTGCGCGAGGCTGCTTCCGGCAGAGGTACGAATGCCCCCCTAGGGCATGGATGTTGTGTTCGTCCTTAGTTTAAGTTACATTAAGTTCGATGTAGATCGTCGCTACATGAGCATAGTACTTAAAGCGTCGTAAAAAAAAAAGTTAAGATGAAGGTTACATTGAAGCCCGGAGATGAGAGTCATTGGCCCGTAGACCCGGAGAATTCATTCCAAACCCGGGCACTCCGGGCGGCGCCCGGAGATCTGGCAACCCTAACACATTTACACCCTGCATCTATGCAGCGGAAGCCACCTCACAGTTTCAGGCGCAGGGTCGCTGCCCGTAGGCATGAGATCCGTACTGGTGCGAACCGGTGATGTCTAGGGATGCAACATCGATGATAAAAACATCGATGTTAAGACATCGATGTTCCTGCGGAAAAATATCGATGTTAAAAAAAACATCGCTCCTGAAAAACGATACATCGATGTTTTACCGATGTTTCCATACGTTTAAGAGATATTAGGAAAAACACTCTGAAATGAAGCTGTGTTGCCAGAAAGTATCTGCCCTATTTGTGTTCTTTCACAAGGCTACGAATACACAGCGAAATGGCAGATTAGAATGAAAAAGAAGTTAGGAATAAGGTTTCGCTACCTATTGCGCTGATTTTATTTACATCGATTTGTTCATTACATGCGAAATAACTTTTTTTTTGTTGACGTATTGCATTTTTCTTAGCTGTCGACGTGGAGAAAATTAAACATTATGCATCTTTCAGTTATTACTTAAAACGTATTTTTAAAACGAATATTCATCAATGACGTTTATCAAATGATGTACCTTGCTGAAATGAAAATCTATGTTATACTTGGCTTTGTCTCGGATTTTTCGTCTACTTTTGTTTGATGTTTTAACTGACGTTTTGACAGTACGATATCAGTCTGACTGGGTAACACTGTCAAAGATTCGATTCCACTGATGTTGGAGAGTGAAATTTCAGCAAGCCCGTGCTGGACAAACAACAGATTAATCATCAGATTGTTTCATATTTCACTTATCTACCATTTCAAAAGTATGAAAACAGTGACGAGCGACGACAACAGGAGGACCACACTTGAGCTGACGTTGGCTGAGCAACTAATAAAATAATAATGTCGATAGTTTTGGACTTCTGTCGTCGATGCATCGGCGATACATCGCTGTTCAAAACATCGATGTTAACATCGATGTTTATGGACGAAACATCGATGTTTTCAAAACACCGATGTATCGTTTGTATCCCTAGTGATGTGGGCTTGGAGAATTGGTCCAAATAATTATGGGATGAGTTGAGATATATAGGTTCAGAAATATTCTCATCGGCAGTGTGGTGTCGTACGAGTCTGAAGTGCGCGTCACGTACTTTCGCCGCTCGCCGCCATGCAAGCACGGCGCGGCGTTCTTAAGACGTCAGCCACTATTGCCCTCTGCTGCAACCCCGCTCGCGGCCACCACTGAACTGTATCGTCCACTTGGCAATAGGACAGACATTAGAACAGACACTCATCAGTAGGCAGGCCTCTACCTAGTTAATCTAAGTATCAGCATTACACTAGTCTGCAGTGATGAAACTTGTAAAAGTTAAGTATTACAATGTTTCTACGAAATATATATCTTGTTCTAATCTAGCTTAGTGTTTCTAGTTTCTGCTGTCCCACTGGCTAGTCACCTCAGACTCTGTACCTGCATATGCGTGCATCCTACTTCCCTCATTCTCTCTCCATTCGGCCACCGACACCTAGGACAACCGGCGGCGACGAGACACAAAGGCAGATTGACTAAAATGTTTCGACATCTTTCTGTTGGAAACAACAACATTACGGTAGCCGATATAGTGATAATAACATAAATTTCTTGGAGAGGGGGTTGGTGTTCTGCTTACTCTACCAAAAAATAACACATGTGCAGTGCAGTGAGCAGGAAGTGCAATGCAACAACGTGACTTACCCAAAGATAAGGCATGGAGAGCCATAGGAAGGTTGGAAGCGGGACAGACACAGAGGGAGGGGGCTGCAGCTATTGGAGGACCTGGACGCGATTTCAGACAACAGAATTCGTTAAAATAAGGCAAGGCTAAAATTCTTCATGGGCAGGGGCGGCTCGTTCTAAAGGGCTACAAGGGCCTGGCCCCACCAGAAAATTGGTGATGTACTACTGCAGTATTATATCAGTTGGAATTTGACATGATCCCCTCTACATCCTAACTCAATTTACAATGACGTGAACAGATGGTTTGGCTTGCCTCTCGACGCACCCATGCCGACAACCGAGGGCTAGCGGTGGCTGCCCCGTACTGCCCCTGCAGTCCGAGGCCAACGAGAAAGGCAGGCCCCAGCGCAGCTGTCATGCCACATCAGCAAGGTAGATCCCGTGGCCGGCGTGAAAGACAGGCCTCAGCGCACACATCATGCCAAGTAAGCATGGTAGTTCCGAGCCGGCGCGATCGCTAGCCGATTGGCCGACTGCTGGGGCACACCCCACTGTCTCATAGCGGGCAGCCACTGAGCTAGAGATCGCTCCGGCTCGGAACTACCTTGCTTACGTGGCATGGCGTCTGCGCTGGGGCCTGTATTTCCCGTTGGCCGCGGGTAGTTCCGAGAAAGCGCGATCGTTAGCTCAGTGGCTGCTCGCTATGACGCAGTAGGCTGTGCCCCAGCGGCCGGCCAATCGGCTAGCGTTCGCGTCGGCTCGGAACTACCTTGCTTATGTGGCATGATGTGTGTGCTGAGGCCTGTCTTTCTTGCCGGCCACGCTTCAGTCGCAGTGACGTCACAGAGCTGTTTACTTGTCCCCTCCGACGGGGTGGAGTAGCCGAGCGGTCTAAAGCACATCTCTGCGGAGCGCGCGGTTGCTCGCCGTGGAGGTTCGAGTCTTCCCTGGGGCATGGGTGTGTGTGTTTGTCTGTAGGTTAGTTTACCTCGGTTTAAGTAGTTTGTAAGCTACGGACTGATGACCACGCAGTTTGGTCCGATAGATTTACAGACATTCCTTGTACCCTTCTCGCCCCTCGCACAAGTGCTACTTATGCCAGGAAGAGTGGGCCCCGGTGAAGCGAGCTGTACCAACACCACCTAGAGAGAAGGCCGCAGCGCTCTCGTGTGACGTCTGGTAGAGTAGGTTGCGTGCGCATAACTGACTGCGTAGCCACTGGGGCACGGCCCACTGTGTCAAAGCAGCGAGCCATCAGCTATGCGTGCGCAACCTACTCTGCTGACGTCACACGAGAGCGCCACGGCCTTCTCTCTTGGTGGTGGTGGTGGCTGTACCTATCGCGTCCCCACTCTCAACCCCTCGCGCACCTGTCTACAGGTTCGCAGAGTTTAGGCCGGCGACCCTCGCCCCTTAGCACCTACGTCAAGAGCCTTACTGGTTTTACGTGTTTTCTTCATCTCCCAAGCGAAGTGATTTGTTAAAGACAGACTGCAGCAAGAGAATTTCTTCAGTCTCTTCAACTAGATGCAACTTTCAGCCCGCATTGTAAAACTGGCAAAGAAAACAAATTGCACTTATTGGAATGTTTTGATACGACTGAGAAAGAGGATTCATAGGATGATGTTACAATAAGAGAAGCACTTACCTTAAGGGAACTGATGACCTAGCTGTTTAGTACCCTCAAAAACCGACAACAACAACAACTTACCTTAAGAAATTTACTTCATCATCCACACTTCTTGTTCCTCCTCAATTTTTTCTATGATATGAAACACGATGATATTTCCCATAACACAATTCAGATGTAGAGTGCAAATGCCGTTACCATATCCAATGCGTTACATCATTTTGAGTATGCTGTATCTGAAATACGAGAGAACGTTCAACGGTTCCGAGTGTATTACTCCTACAAGAAAACGTTCCAAATGTAGCAGTGAACTTTATCTGACAGCAGATGCCAAAAATAGTGTGTGACATTATGATCAACTAACTGAAAGGAAGATTTCAAAACTCTCGTGTATTTAGCAACTTGATCCAAAACAGATTGCTTCTTTTAGAGAATATTTCCCACTTTCGTCAATAAATTTTCATTAAACTACAGTCCGTTAATTTGCCACGATAAAATGAAAGTGTGAGAAACGTGTGGACTCACTTTCTCTGTGAACTGACCCGTTTACCTAGGCTGTCACTATTACTTGATGAGCCTGAGGGGGTGACTAATTTTTAATCTAGTGTGCCAGGTACTCGTGTCGGGACTATATTGCTCTTCCCGCTCGATAGAAACCAAACGACGGACCCTCGGACAACGGTTCCGAGTAATTTAAGCAGCGGACGCCGCGTGAGCGGGTTCGGGCTGGGCCGGAGCGCGGCGTCGATGTCGGTGCTGTGTGGGCCACGCCCCCTCACGTGCGGCCGCGCAGACGCAACGTGTAATCAGGCGGGCACCATTAGAACGCGGCCACGGCTTAATCGCGAGGCCGGCGAGCGTTAGCCGCAAATGATAGGCCGCCGGCGATACTGCAAACAGCGGAACAAAGCAAGCGCGCGGGGGCGGAGGTCGCCGTGGCAGGGGGGGGGGGGGCAGCGCGGGGGCGGAGGAGCGGCCGCCTCCTGCAGGCTGCACGCGGACACCACTTACTGACGCGCTGCCAACTGGCGGGGGCGTTCGTTCCGGTGCCGACACCCGTCTTCTCATTATCCAACAGCTGCAGAGAGTCTAACGTGTTACGCTATCGAATGTCCGTTTGCTAATGTGGAAAGTACCAGTAGGTATAATATCATCTAAAGCGGTGGTTGCCAGTCATTTTTCTTACAGGACCTTTTGTGTCCCAACTTCGTCGCCGCTTTTGTGTCCCAGCCTCGTTGTAGGTGTCGGTGGCTGAGTGGAATGAGCCCGACACAGGAACAAAAATAGCACGCTGGTGCAGGTACGGAGGGGAGCAGCCAGAAACTATAAACACTCGAGTAAATTAGAAAGAGATATATATTGCACAGAATGTAACAATACTTAACTTTTACATAGTACTGCAGAATGTTGATACATAGTTGTTAGAGGCCTGCCTAGTGCCTGTACGATAGCAAAGTCTTCACTGGTGCCTATCTGATTACGAAGGTCCTAACTGGTTGCTAACTCAGTCCCAAGTGACCGGTGTCTTTCCGTGGTGGCCACGAGCGGGGTTGCAGCAGGGGCCGCTCGTGGCTGTCGTCGTGAGAACGCCGCGCCGTGCGTGCATGGCGGCGCGCGGCGAAAGTAGGTGGCGCGCACTTTGTACTTGTGCGACACCACAGGACCCACAATTTTTTGGACACACTTTCGCGATCCACTGCAGCGTCTACACAGCAATCTTTCTGTATACATGGTGAATCACCTAACACTTGTACCGCAGATATTGCGGAAACGGAAAGCGCGATTGATGTGCCGTTTTCACAGAATGGATTGGTAGTCAGAGGCTTGTATTTTTAGTGAACAAACAGATTGTAATATTACTTAGAAAGTGTTTTTTTATGCAAATATACAGTTTTCTAAATGGAACAGTGGCTTTTTCTGCACTGGAACTTTTGAAACCAACTATGTAAAAATAATTTTGAACGACTTTTTATCACGTTTAGTTTGGCAGCTACAACCGTTCAAAGTTTCTGGGGCAGAGGCTGCGATAGCGTATCTCACTGGCCGAGTGGTAGACCCTTGGGCACGGTCCACTGTCTCACGGCCACCAACCATTCAGATACGCTTTCGTAGCCTCCACCCCCAAAACTTTGAATGGTTGTAGCTGCCAAACTAAAAGTGATAAAAATGTCATTCAAAATTCTTTGTACACAGTTGGTGTCAAAAATTCCAATTCATGACAGAAACAATCATTTTTTTTTTCATTTGAAAAAATATATGTTTGCATAAAAATACACTTTCTAGGTATTTTACAGCTGTTTATTGGCTAACAATACGAATCCTCGACTAGCAATATATTCTGTGAAAACCGCACATCAATCGCACTTTCCGTTTCCGAAATATTTGCGGTGCAAGTGTTCGGCGATTCACCCTGTAAATAAAGCAGTGTGTGCCAGCCTCGGTGGCCGACGGGAGTGCGGCGCGCCAGTCACGGTCTGTACGGCCACTACGGTCGGGGGTTCGAATCCCCCCTCCGGCATGGATATTTGTGCCGTCCTTTGTGTTAGCTAGTTCATAAATAGTTTGTAAGTTTAGGGTCTGATGACCCCGCAGTTAAGTCCCATAAGCTATACAAACATTTGAAATATTTCTAAAGCAGTGTCCGATGTTTGTGTGTTTGTGTGTAGGTATTGCATACAAATCGACAGTTCCAATCTTTAAGAAATTTTCTACACGTAAGCTTCAATACACTGGGACGGTCGCCGTAAGTGTAAGAATCACGTACAACACATTGTTCACGAGATATGACGTCATAAACAATGAGATGCGCTACAATGCTGGTCATTCTCTCCTAAACCGATGTACTGATTTCAACTAAATTCACTCATCGTGAGGTAACAATTGCTGAAGGGGTGAGAATCACACACAAACATGGACCAGGAGATATGACGTCTTAAACAATAGGAGTTGCAACAAACTGCTACATAATGCGGATAGAGTTTATACACTGCTGGGCTTTAAAATTGTTACACCAAGAAGAAATGCAGATGAAAATGGGTATTCATTGGACAAATATATTATACTAAAACTGACATGTGATTACATTTTCACGCAATTTGTGTGCATAGTTCCTTAGAAATCAGTACCCAGAACAACCATCTCTGGCAGTCATAACGGTGTTGATACACCTGGCCATCGAGTCAAACAGAGCTTGGATGGCGTGTACAGGTACAGATGCCCATGCAGCTTCAACACGATACCACGGTTCATCAAGACTATTGACTGGCGTGTTGTGACGAGCCTGTTACTTGGCCACCATTGGCCATACGTTTTCAATTGTTGAGAGATCTGGAGAATGTGGAGGACAAGGCAACAGTCTAACATTTTCCAGAAAGGCCCGTACAGGACCTGCAACATGCGGTTGGGCATTATCCTGCTGAAATGTAGGGTTTCGCAGGGTTCGAGTGGAGGGTAGAGCCACGGGTCGTAACACATCTGAAATGTAACGGCCTCTTTCAAAGTGCCGTAGATGCGAATAAGAAGTGACCGAGACGTGTAACTAATGGCGATGACGAATACACGCTTCCAATGGGCGGTCACAGCGATGTCGCCAAACACGGATGCGACAATCATGATACTGTAAACAGTACCTGGATTCATCCGAAAAAATGACGTTTTGTCATTCGTTCACACAGGTTCGTCGTTGTGTACACCATCGCAGGCGCTCCTGTCTGTGATGCAGCGTCAAGGGTAACCGCAGCCATGGTCTCCGAGCTGATAGTCCATGCTGCTGCAAACGTCATTGAACTGTTCGTGCAGATGATTGTTGTCTTGCAAACGTCCCCAACTGTTGACTCAGGGGTCGAGACGTGGCTGCACGATCCGTTGCAGCCATGCGGATAAGATGCCTGTCATCTCGACTGGTAGTGATACGAGGCCGTTGGGATCCAGCACGGCGTTACGTATTGCCCTCCTGAACCCACCGATTACATATTCTGCTAACAGTCATTGGATCGCTATCAACGCAAGCATCAATGTCGCGATACGTTAAATAGCAATCGCGATAGGCTACAATGCGAACTTTATCAAAGTCGGAAACGTGATGGTACGCATTTCTCCTCCTTACACGAGGCATAGTATGCACACATATAGCTGAATGTACCTTAGAAATTGTATCACAGTACGACTTGTAGTTCATGAGATATGAGCAAATAAACATGACGTTCATGGAAAACCGCCGTATCACGCACCGAGTTTTAAGCTATTACTTCTTTACTATTAATTGTAGTCGCAACAGATTTTACAGATATTCAGCACTTATAAAATGGATATATACCTGAAAAATTATACAACTGTACAACTTATATCTCAATAAATATGAGATCGTGCGAATGTTATATGCCATTTGTACTTCGTTTGCTGTCTCTCTTTGTTTGGATACTACACGTATCATTTTATACATTATGCAAGGCAGCCTTATTGCTTCTACATTCTCCGATAAAAATAAATAAATAAATAAATGTGGACAGAGAGAGAGAAGGGATAAGAGAAGTACTAACTCAGGGCAGGAATAAACAAATACCCGGGATATATAGTGTCCGTGTGTTTGTGCATACAAATTTTCAATTCTCTTCAAATTTTAATGACATTTTGCACACTGGAATTTCAAACCAAGAGGATGATCACCGTAAGTGTAAGAATCACGTACAACACATAGTCCACGAGACATGACATCATAAAAAATGAGCTGCGCGAAAAGGTTGTGTCATACGACGATGTTGCACATTCACTCCTAAACCAGTTTACAGATTTCAACCAAATTTGGTAGACATATACCTTACCGTGCGATAACAATAGCTGTAGGGGTAGGAACCACGTACCACACACGGTTCGTCATAAACAATAGGAATCGTAAAATCTGCCACATCAGACATTGTATGAGAGTACCTAGCGATTTGCTACAAACTTTAAACTTAATTTCAAACCTTTTTTATATTTTTCTTAGTGATAATCATATCAAAATTATGAAAGTAAAAATTCTCTCTCTTAATTTTTGCGCTTTTCTTTCTAAATTGCAAATTGTACACGCAGGAAATTTTAGAGACAGTATACACACATACATCTGAATGTACCTTCGGAAGTGTATCACAGTACGACACATATTTCATGAGATATGCGGTCTTAAACTTTATCGTTCATGTAATACCGCTCTATCAAGCATGAGGTTTAATTTTACTTCTTTAGACTTCTTCTGACAGAACTGGCAAAAGTGCACAGCGCAGCCGGACACGCGCATGCGCAAAGCAAAGTTCCCGTTAGACTTCTCCAACGGTCTGCTACCGCAGCCAGCACTGAAAGCCGATTGGCGCAACCACCTGGGATTATCGTATTTCGGCTCGACTATAACGTAAGGGGGGAATCGAACCCCCGACGGCGAATGCCCGCGCGCACCGCGGCATGGTGCCCCAATGCGCACAGCTAATCCGCCGCGACTGGTCGAAACCAGTTACTTGTAAATAAAGGTTAATTGGCGATATAGACTGTTTCTTTTAGAACATATACTTTCCTCAAATATTATTAACTACCTAGAAGCGAACGCCACAGTGTCCCATAGTCAATACGGATTCAGAAACTATTGTTCTTGTGAAGAAGAGCTAGTTCTTTACTCACATGATGTGATGTGTGCTAACATAAGGAATGTCAAAACGATTCCGTATTTCTAGATTTTCGGAAAGCTTTTGACACTGTACCCCACAAGAGTCTTCTAATCAAATTGAGTGCTTATGGAATATCGCCACAGTTGTGTGTTTGGATACGTGATTTCCTGTCAGAAACGACACAGTACGTTGTAATTGACAGTAATAAACGAGTAGATCAGAAGTGATATCTGGCTTTTCCCAGGGAATTGTTATAGGGCCACTACTATTCCTTATTTATATAAATGATTTAGGAGACAATCTGAGTAGCTCTCTTAGAAATGTTCAAATATTTGTAAAGTTTATGAGACTTAAATGCGGGGTCATCAGTCCATAAACTTACATACTACTTATAAACTACCTTAAACTAAAGACGGCACAAGCATCCATGCCCGGGGGGATCTGAAACCCCGACAGGGAACGGCCTCACTCATCGCAGCATAGCGCCTCAATGCGCTCGGCCGCTCCGCCGCGGCAGTAGCTCTCTTAGACTGTTCGCGGGTGACGCTGTTATTTATCGGTTAGTAAAGTCATCAGAAGATCAAAAGCAACTGCAAAATGATTTAGATAAGATATCTAAATGGCGCAAAAATTGGAAATGTACCCTTAATAATGATGTTGAGTTGGGGTGGAAATCATTAAAAGAATAGTGTTATTCATTGCGGCGAGATATATTTGTGAAATTTCTTTCATAAACTTTCTCTTCAGAATGTGAACATAATTGTTAGCACCCACCAGCATAGGGATATATGACCATAATAATAAAATAAGAAAAATCAGGTCGAAAACAAAAAGATTTAGGTGTTCCTTTTCCCGCAAGCTACTAGATAGTTGAACTATAGAAAAATATCATAAAAGTGGTTCGATGAACCCTCTGCCATGCACTTCAATGTGATTTGCAGAGTATGCATGTAGATGTAAGTGAGTTTAACCATTTCCTATCGTTGTATCTCCAAGATGTTTTGAAAAGTGTACGTAAAAGTTTACGCCTGGCAACCGGAACGGAGAAAGAGCTAACCATTTGTATCACGCCTTTCTTCTGTTATTGCTGTTCTACCACTTGGAACGCTAGCGTCACTCACGTGACTGTCAGTGTTACACCGTGTATCGATAGTACCGCTACGGTTGTCTCTCTCTCCGCTATGGCCGCTACTGTCGTTGCAAATTTGACTGTAAGAGCTGTAGCAAACCCTATGTATTCGGTACGGAGTAACGGATACTTTGGCTGACTCGAAGTACTGAATCGTTACTGATGAATACATTTCGTTACTCGTATCTACAGTATCGATACGAACTTACTTATGAATACATTTCGTTACTCTAAAGTAGAGAGCGGGAAAAGTACATAAAATGTATGGATGGGTTCCGCTGATTTGGATCAAACTGTGTGAAAAGTAGTGGAAGAAGCCTTTCAAATTATTAAAATATCTCGCCTGAGTGGACCACAGGAAACGAGAACAGGCTCTTAAAAGATTTTCTATTACAGTATTAGTTTGAGTGCAAATTGTTCAGTGTTGGCGTGGCGTAGAGGGTGAGTGAACAAGATTGCCAACTTTGCGGTTCTGTTTTCTTTCCCGCTACTCACTATTTTTTTCATTTAACTTTATTCTTTGAAATGTTAAATTTAGGTATACCTAATGCTCCTTGCATTGCCATAACAACAGCGAGAGGGTTCTTAAAATACAGTTACGTGTCGGTGGCTGATTTTGAAGAAGTATTAACAATGAAAGTTAAAATTTCTTCACAGTCTTTTTTATTGTTCGTAGAGTTTACGTCGCGAGAGGTTACAAAGACATTGTAGCGACCGTATTTTTGGGTGCCACTGGTAACGAGAGTATAGAGTAACGATACGTTTCTAACGAATACTGTTTTTAGTAACGAATACACACGGATCCATTTCTTTTTGTTACACTCACAGCTCTAATTAGCACGTAAACATGGATTAAACACGCAGAGGATTGTATAAGCACGGTATACATTTTAAAAATCATAGAACATAGCAACCAATAAAATACATACACACATCTATTTTTACAGATAAAAAATATGAATTCCATCTATGCGAAGCTGGGGCATCCCTGGTAGTAGTATAAAATCTTAGAATGACAAATGAATCGCAGATAGTGTTGGTAAGCGCAAAGCTCGATAACGGCGGGACCAATTCGATTATTGAAATCTGAGAGAGGTACCTGTGAAGGGAAAAATTGTACGGAGAAACGGAACACGTTCAAACTTCTTTACGTGTGTATGCCACTCAACTTCTAAACCGTTAAACCGATTTTGAAGACATTTTGCGTGTGTGTCAGAATGGGCCCCAGGATTATTATGATTTACATTTGTGCTCCTAAGGATTTTGTGTTTATGTCACCATTTTGGTTCAGGTTCGTATTCTATGAGCTTCAATTAGCATTCATCCAACTGCGATGAAATGAGGAAGATGTCCAATAAATTTTCATATGGCGAGGATACTTTATTTAGGTTCCTTTCGGCCTTGATGAAATTTTGCAGTAGAACTTCGAAAGAAGAGAAAGGTTATTGTCTACATAAAATTTGGATAGAACCTTTCAAAGTGTAATTTACTTACAGATTTCGACATCAATCCACAGTATTATTTCGATTTTGAAGAAACTTGAAGACACTTGAAATTCAAAACGTGAGGAAGATCACATTTGGTACATGGTAAGGATACTTTTTAACAGATTTGACTTCCTTTTGCAATCACAATGAAAGTTAGCTCATGATCGTACATCTTCTTGGAGATCACTGCTGTGTAACAAATCACAAAGCGACGTTACGCCTCAAACACCCCTGGTCTTGTGCCTCGGAGTGTTCACAGTTCCTCTATCGTTCTGATAACAGAGTATAGTGTTATTTTCGCCAGTTGTGAGCACCACAGTTCTGTGTAATGATTAATCCATTTTCATTGGGTATAATGTACATAGAAATAGTGTCATTTTCTTAAGTGTTCAGGGCTTTCATGACTTTGTATTATTATTTTTGGCTACCATGAACGCCGTGTTCTAAGTGGCTTATCAACTTCTCTAATGATTCATAATGTGCTTTGTCTACTATATATTTCACAGATTCCTCTTTATTTTATAAGTTTGCAAGCTCTGTGAGGTTTTCATTTGCAGAAACTTCAGACAACCTGTCTGTTTTTCTTTGATGGCTTATTGATTTCTGTGTTCCAATTTCTGAAGCGCCTTTTTCCGTTTTTTTTATATATTTATTTTTACAAGTGATTCTTTAAGTAGGGTAACTGTAGTTCACAGTTCATCTGTTTTAATGTTACAGTACTATTCACCGCACTTATTGTCAGGGGTTGTAGGTAACATTACTTTCATATGAAAGCAGATGGAGGTGCTAGCATGGCTGCGAACACATGAGATCCCATGTTTTGACCTGGGAAGAATAATATGCTCAGTTCTAACATAACAGACACATCTTCAGACGATCAATATCCGGCCCTTTTGATGCTTGAAAAAAATATGTTGTACGAATGTGAATTTTTAGTTATTGATCAAATTATAATAGCAACATGGTACTGCAGAAACTGGTCATGTTATTTCATAATAAATAACTTTTAATATTGCCATATTGCCATTGGGCCTTCATATTTTGAAATAAGTTGATTTACAAAATGTCTTTGATCACTCTCCTTACAGGACATGTCGGTTAATAACAAGACTTAAACAATAATTTGAAACAGGTATGACACAGTGCACGAATTTTGTAAAAGGTTGGCACTGGACGGTGGTGCTAGATGCCACGGACTGTAAATTACGTTGGTACGCTACCTTAGGTAGGCAACCAACGCCAGTGGACTCATTCTAAGAATATTATCGTTGTGCCACAGAGCGCAGTGTTAGCGCGGGACACGATACATATGGCCTATTCTTCGAAGTGGTTGGACATTGGTCCACTTAATAATCTGTTTATAGTTGGCGGCAGACAGATAGACTGAGAGAGGCTTAATAGTGTTAAGTTCTGTGTAATAACTTTCAGATGAGAATTTGTCACAGAGGTACAGAAAGAAAATTACTTTTTATGTAGTGAATTTTGTAAGTATGATTGTATAACTTGTGAATCTAGTTATATTGTTTCATGTTTCTTGAATGAAGTTATTACTATAAGTTCATCTGGAAATAGTTTGAAACGATGTCATTCTGTGAAAAGTGAAGTGTTACATATTTGATAGGAATAAGTAGTAACAACAATATTTTTGTCACATTAGAGGACAGAATTAATTCCAGGATTTATTTAATGACTTATGATTTCTATTGACAAAATGAATGGTATTATTTCTTGTTGATAGGAGAATATGGGTATTGTGAGAAGAAACGCGTAACTGCGTATTATTGAAGTTGCTGATAGAGTAGAATATTTCAGCAATGTTTCATTTTTGAGAAGTAAAATTTAATAAGGCGTTCCGTTGAACAGAAAAGAAAGGTAATTAGTTCCTAACAGGGTAAAACTGAATTCTTTACCTTTGCATAGATTTTCGTTTTATGCAGTTTTTGTCCGATCATTTTACCACACACATTTTTGTAAGTACGTGTTCCTTGGTGAACCAGAAAGATTACTAGTTCAGAAAAGTGAGAAATGTTCTTTTGGGGCGTTAAAGAAACTGTGATATATTTATTAATCAAATTTGCAATTTTATTTGAACTAAAAATTGTGTGCGTAGTTTCTATTGCAATAAACATTAACAGTACATTGGAAAGAAATTGTCTTTATCGGCAGTCATTTAAAGAGATTGACAGTAGGAGATATATATTTTTACATGAGGCCGGTGTGACGCATTTGGCCTTGAGGAAAAAGAGCCATTTTAAATACGACAGCTTTTCGGTGAAGAAACGCACCTTCACACCAGTAAAGTCTGCCATTTCTGTAGTTCAGAAATACGACATTTTACGTAATATTACTGCTGAAACAAAGTTATTTAATGTGTTTCAAAAATGAATAGTTTCAAGAATATGTAATGCCACATTGATTAACAACATGTTATAAGCATTGTAAAGTACACGTAAGTTTAACACGCAAAACTTTTCTGAAAGCATAGGTTTCAGCACTCTACAAGTGTCTCAAATGTTCCAGTTAAGAGACACGATAAGACGGAAAGATGCTCTCTCTTTAACTTTATACAAGGTTTGTAAAATAGTGTTAGTGCAGTACACAGTGTTGTAAGATAGTCAGGTAGGCGTGTGCAATACCCACGTGGTGTCGAAGTCTCAGCTTACGCTAATTGTTTATATCGTCATTTAGAGACACAATAGTTTCATGTTTGAAGTTGTCAGGGAATCCTGATATCGACGTTTGATAACATGTGTACGGCTGCAGGGAAATTACGTTGAGCAGTGACGCAAGTTTGACAGTTTGCCTGTGACTTATCTTAATATATATTTCACTCTGCAGCCGAAATTACACATCTCAAACGAAAAGTGTTAGTATGTGGTAGTAGGTATGAGTCTTACAGTCCTATGGTGGTAGAGGGTTGATAATGATAAGGGGATGGAAGATATGAAGAATTGAAAGTTACCGACTTATATAAAATTCTACGTGCGGGAGTCAATATTTTGCTCTTCAGCAAAAACTACACAATTGAGACGAACGATCTCTCAGTGTAGTTTTAGTACAAAGTGTCCCGTTGTACACCATAGCAGTTCTGTGGCGATAGGTATAGGAGGGTGGAAAATATAGTGGTTGAAATTCACCAGGTTATATAAAATTCGGACTGAAGACCAGCGATGACTTTTGACTCCATAATAACAAAGAGGTTATATACAGCGAAACGTGATGCACAGTCTTCAGTTGTTTTTCTGCAACAAGCGTACCAATAAAGAAAAATAAGTGCATATTGCAGTTTGAAAAGTAAAACTACCAAGGAAGATGCAATAGTGAAAGAAAGAAATTTCGCGTTCTCGATCCATTTCTAAAAAGCAGAAAACGGCGCGGAAAAGTGAATCTACTGACGACAGAAACTTGAAATTTGTAGACGTTGTTTATCTTACACTGTTGGCATCAGCGAGTTTTCGATACTCCCATCCCTAAAGGCTGAAATAAAGGGATGAACGGTTTTTTGAAAATAATTTGCTATTCAGGCAATTTTGAAGCAAGAAATACGAAACTTTGGATTTAGATTTTTAGTTGGAATTTTGAAAACACGTGTTTCGATAATTTTTGAAATTCAATCATTAAGCGGGTGAAATAAAGGAAAATCTTTTAAGGGTGCTACTATGACTATTTTGATGATACACATGCGAGAATTAGGATGTTGAATCACTGTTCCAATGAAAAAAAAAGTGTTTCTGGATGTTTTGAATTCTACCATCAATGATGAAATATGGGGTGGCAAGTTGTATCAAAATATTTGATTTGGAAAGCATTTTTAAACATGAATGTATGAAAATTTATATTTATTATTAGAAACAACCAATGCAGACCATCCAGTCTAAGTTGCGAAGCAGCGGGAATTAAGCTAGTGTGTAATAAAGACTATCTGAGGTGGTATAAATGGAATTAACCAAGTAACGGCACATTACACGTCTTTAAGGGGACGCTATACACGGGAGTGCGGAGTGTGTTTCTCCGTCGGAGGGGAGTACTTGCCATTAAGCGGCCGCCAGTAGCGGCGTCTAGATGGGAACCGCCGCCGCAGCAGGCAGCGTCAGATAATGAAGGCCATCCCGGCCAGAGTCCACGACGGAGTTGGGACGGACGGCCTGCCGTGGAGCAGCAGTTTGCCGGCTCTGATTAGCGGCGCAGGCGCGGCCGCCGTGCATCGCGGGGAAACCGCAGCTAGGCGCTGCCGGGCCGGCTGGCGACCGCGCCGGTAAATCTGCCTGCATTAAACACCAGCCGCAAGGAGCCCTAACTCACCAGGCCGCCGCGTCTTAGCGTGCAGGGGAGGGGCGAGCAAGTGTCCTCAGAGCAGGCGGGGCCGGCAGAGAGACCGCAGGACCAGTCTGTCACCCGCACCAGGTTCTGTATCTCCCTATATCACATGCATACATGCATGCATGCAAACGTTTGTATAGCTTACGGGACTTAACTATGGTGTCATAAGTACCTAAACTTACAAAATACTTATGAACTAGCTAACACTAAGGATGGCACAAGTATCCATGCCCGAGGGAGGATTCGAACCCCCGACCTTAGTGGCCGTGCAGACCGTGACTGGAGCGGCCGGCGGTCATCAGTCGCGCTTGTACGCCCACGCCTTGAGTATTGCACAAGTGTTTGATACCCTCAGCAGATCAGTTTAAAGGAAGACAAGGAAGCAGTTCAGAGGCGAGCAGCTAGGTTTGCTACTGGTAGGTTCGACCAATGCGCGAGTGTCACAGAAATGCTCTTGTAACTCAAATGGGACTCCCTGGAGGAAAGACAACGTTCGTATCGAGAAATTCTGTTGAGGATATTTAGAGGACCGGAATTTGAAGCTGACTGCAGAACGATCTTCCTCGTTCTGTTTGGGAGTGGAGTAAGGAAGGAAATGCCTAATAGTGATACAGTGTACCCTCCGCCACGCACCTTGCGTTGGATTGCGGAGTATACATATAGTTGTAGAAAACAGTGAGCCTTTGATGTTTTACTGATGGGCACGTTGAGGCAGCTTACACTGGAAACTGTAAATCTTTAAATTCCGAGTGGTGTAAATATTATAATTTACAAAAACTTAAGAAATGAACCGTGAATTGAAGCACTGAAATTTCTCCACGTTGCAAACAGCGTTATAGTGGTTAATAAGCAGTTTTCTATCTTCGAAAAATTTGTTTCGAATGTTTGATATGTAGGATAAAAAGAACTACTGTATTAATCTAATACAAGTATTGTAGAGAAAACCCGTGACAGAAATACACTGATTTTTCAGGATCAATGCACCCAAATTACGTGAAAATGTAATCACACGTCAGTTCTAGTATAATATGTTTTTCCAATGAATACCCGTTTATCATCTGCATTTCTTCTTGGTGTAGCAATTTTAATGGCCCGTAGTGTAATTATGAGTACAAATAATACTGTAACCCAAATAAGTAGCACGATAACATTTTTGTTTATACTACGTAGTTAGTACGTATTATTTTCATTTAAAGTATGCCTACCTCACGTGGGATTTGCCCCAAAATACTAAATAACCTTCTGGGTAAAATCAAGTGCGTCGCTGATTAGTCTTTCCACGACACGTTGGACCTGGAAAGCACCCTCGGTTCTGAAACGCGTCTCTGCACTTCTGAAAACTTGCGCAGAATGTAGACGTCGCGCTGTGAATACAGGTTTCGGGCAGCGGAAGCAGTGCGTCTTCCCATATCTGTATAGTCTTCGCTGGAATACATTGCAGTAGTTACCTATTAGACTGTAAGGCTCACTCGAACTTCTACCGGCCACGCGACCTCGTCAGAGTGAAACCAGGAGGAAATACTGTTAAAATGTTTGTTAAGCTTAAGCGACCTAACTGCGGGGTCATCAGTCACTAAACTTACAAGCTACTTTATTAACTAACCCATACTAAAGACGACACAAACATCCATACTCGAGGGGGGGATTCGACTTATTTGTTATGTAACATTGTTGTCGTGATCTTCAGTCCGCAGACTGGTTTGATGCAGCTCTCCGTGCTACCCTTTCCTGTGCAAGCTTCTTCATTTGAGAATACGAACGCCTAGAAACATCCTTTTGTATTCGTCCCTCGGCCTTCCTCTACGATTTTTACCCCACACAATTCTTTCTACTGCTAAGATGACGATTTCTTGATGCACAAATTTATACATGTTATGTGGATTGTTGTGAGGTCTGCGATTGTATTATAAACTTTTTGAAATAATTTATACTGCAGCAGTCACTTTTTACTAATATTTTTATTAGCACGACGCGTTTCGGCAGCAAGTTGCCATCATTGGGTGCATTTTACAGTTACAGATTCATTATTGTTTTATTATGTTTTGTGTTGTGGGTGCCAGTGAGTTTATGGTTGGACGCTTTAACATATTCGGGAAGAAATAGCTATTTTAGTATTATGTTCCATGATTTTAGCTCCTGGATTATTGTAGTATTGTATTTACTTACAGTATTGTTGATAATCTTGTTGTCTGTCACACACAACACAAAAACACAGTTATGTATACGCCACATGTAGACATTTTGTATTAGACGTTTACACTGTACAAAGATCCTTAGAAGCTAAGATAACTTCCTTAAATCAGTATTTACATTGGATATGCCATCAAATGTGCATATGTAGATAGCATGTGTTGAAACAGATGTTGCTACATTTCTTGATGTCTCATAATGTGTCCCACTAACCTATTCATTCTCTTAAACAGGATATGTCAGAAACTCTTTTTCTTCCCAATTCTGTTGAGCAACCCCTCATTAGTTTCGTGATCGATCGATCTAATCATCATTCGTCTGTAGCACCACATTTCAAAAGCTTCTATCACCTTTTTGTCTGGACTCCTTATCGTCCACGTTACACTCCCTTACAATAATACAATCCAGACAAATGCTTTGAAAAAAGGACTTCCTAACATTTAAACTAACATTGGATGTCAACAAATTTCGCTTGTTCAGAAACGCTTTTCTTCCCATCGCCATCCTGCATTTTATATATCTTTACTTCGGCCATCAGAAGTTATCTTTCTACCCAAATAACAAAATTCATCTACTACTTTTATTGTCACATTACCTAGTCTAATTCCTTCAGCATCTCCTGATTTTCTGACTATATTCCACTACCTTCGTTTTACTATTGTTACTTTTAAGACACTATCCATACCATTTAATTGCTCCTCCAGGTCCTCTGCTGTCTCTGACAGAACTACTGTGTCATCAGCAAAACTGCAAGGTTTTTATTCGCTCTCTCTGGACTTTTAATTCCCTCTCTAAACTTTTACTTTCATTCCATTACAGCTTGCTCAATATACACATTGAACAACATTGGGGAAAGGTTACAACCACTGCGACCATTTCATGCACTTCGACTCTAATAATTGCCGTCTCGTTTTTGTAAAAGTTGAATATAGCTCTTCGCTTTCTATATTTTACCCCTGCTACCTTCAGAATTGGAAAGAGTCGACATTGTCAAAACCTTACTTCGGATTGACAAATGCTAAAAACGTAGGTTTCCCATTCCTTTACTAATCTTCTAAGATAAGCTGTAATGTGAGTATAGCCGCGCGTGTTCCTACAGTGTATAATTCGTAAATTAGAATGTGGAGGTAACAGTGGAAATTTGATCTAGAAGGTAGCATTTGTGAAACCGGAATCTATAGTTGGCTGCAGCATGCTTATGTAGGGAGAATAGGACTTTAAACAGAGGATCGTGAGACGTGGTTGGACTGCCTGTTATTTAAAAGACAGGGAAGTAGAGGTGTGCTGAAGTTGCAGCTGTTGTGGAGAGGTGTGTGAGCTACCTATATTTCATCCCTGTTACCTCCAGTATTTTGAGAGTGTGTATTCCAGTCGGCATTGTCAAAAGCTTCCTCCAAATCTGCAAACGCTAAAAACGTAGGTTTGCCTTTCCTTATCCTATCTTCTAAGATAAGACAGCAGCTCAGAGGGCTTGTGTCAGTACTGGCTCCGATAAATCTTGTCTTTAGGAGTTCGTTCTCACGTTCATAAATTGATAAATGTTTAAACAAATGAATCTGTCGGTTTCCACATTGATTTTATTGACAACTCAAATGAAAGATTTACGTAAGTAAACAAATTTTCACACTCCCACTTTAAAATTTAATGAAAGCAGCAAATGATTTTAATTAATTTAACACGCGTATTTTAAGAATCAATCTATTTGGCTGCGTAGAATTTAAAAATTACCTGTCTTTCTTTTTTTACATGATTATAAAGGTAGAATATTAAATGTAAAAATTGATGACAATGTTCTAGACTAGCGCCACGTGTCAACTAAAAATAGTTTTTATACATGTGTAATTTTTATTCAAGACTGCAGTTGACGTACTTACTAGGTAGATACTTTATCATTAGCGCTTAACTTTACTGTACAAGTTCAGAGGTTTTTAGGTAAGTGTACAATTGTATCATTGCAAAACCGTTTTATGTTTTTGTACTTAAAACGTCCTGTGTAACTCGATTGTACAACGAACACTTGTGCCTTCGTCTTGCAGATCTGATGATGGCAGCTGCCGAAACATCGTAATTCATAAAAAGGGCGATTCTGAACCTCGCCGTATGGCAGGAAGTTATCGTGTTGCGTCTGTCATACACAGTGCCGGCGGATGGTAGCGTACAGGGGCAGTTGTGTCCTGTCAACAAATTCACACTGGGTAAAAGATACATTCTGGTTTTGAGAGAAATGTATGTCCACTCCTATTTTTAAAATAAAAAAAAAAAATATCCCTAATCGTAGCCGTCTGCTCTCCCAAGCCGATGAGCAGCCTTATCTCATTACTGGAAATTGTTCTCTTAAACGTAAGTGCGAGTGAAACACGTCTGTTGGCGTAATTTACCTAACATACTGTTGTAACTACTGCCGAACGTTGAGAAACGCTGCGATTACATAGACAAAGCAGCCTGCTCAGACGACAAATTTTGGAGGGCGGTGGTTCAAATCCACCTCCAGCTCCGTGATATCCATAAATGAATCAAGGCAAATACCAGGATGGTTCCTTTCAAAGAGCACGGCCGATTTCTTTCCCTGTCCGTCTCTAATGAGCATGACGTCGACGGGACGTTAAACACTAATCTTACTTTCCAGCGATAAGATGCCTACTAAATATGTCGAATAGCGACCGTTCTGACAGTATAACTGCTCTGCCAACGTTGTCTTTGTGTACGGACATTATAGACGTGTATGATTTAGGTCCCTAACCGAAAAACAAGATGTTGCGTACAGGAGAGTTACCGTTTGGTTCAACTTCTTTATTTATTTCACGGATTTAAGGTACTTTAATATTAGAGTTTACTGCAGATGTACAGTAAAAGCTCTTTGTCTAACTATTAAGTATTTTCAAAAGGAAAAAGCCAATATCGCAGTACGATTAATTAATTGATTGACGATCAGTACCGATGAGCTATACTATCATTATCTGGTCGTATAAATTCTACAGTGTGCTCATGGTTTTGTTTAAGGAGGTTAAAGAAAACATGACCACATTGTAGAATTTATACGACCAAGAAATGATGGCATAGCCCATCGAAACCGTTCGTCAATAAATTAATCAGTCATATGCGATCTTGGTGTAAGGTAATTAATCAGTGCAGATCGCCTCCATCCAGCAATGTCAGGTAAAAATGTTTGTAAATCTATCGGACCAAGCTGCGTGGTCATCAGTCCGTAGCTTACTACTTAAATTTAGGTAAACTAACCTAAGGACAAGACACACACACCTATGTCCCAGGGAGGACTCGAACCTCCACGGCGAGTAACCGCGCGATCCGCAGCGAGGGATGCCAACTATTAAGCCCTTATTCCCCGATATGTAGCATGTCAATTTCCTATTGTAATGCGATGGTATGTACAGTTTTCGGCGCACTTATATCATACAAATACCCGTAAACGTTTGTCTTGTTCGATACTTGTCTAAACGAAGTACCAAGGGAAGTTTTATCAAGATAACTGAATAATATTACAAAGGAAAGTAAAGGTTGTCTACAATAGACACAGAAGTGCAGCACTTACAGTTTCTATATCATTGTATAAACTATCATAGGATTAACATCTAAAACGAATATAGCTACATTTGTGATGAGAAGCAAAAAGAAAAACAAAAAGAGCGTTCTCGAAGCAGTTAGAGAATAGAATACGAGAAAGACTCTTGCACCATCGATGCACTATTTAGCTAGTTCTAAATGTAGAAAAATGTAAGGTGATGCACGTGAGTACGAAAAACAATCCTATAATATTCGAATACAGCATTAGTAGTGAGCTTCTTGATACAGTCGCGTCGTTCAAATATCTTGGCGTAACATTGGAGAGCGATATGAAATGGAACGAACATGTAAGAACAGATGTAAGACGGAAAGGCTGTTGCGGTTTATTGGAAGCATGGGAAGATGTACTTCATCTGTAAAGGAGACCGCGTATTAAAGGCCTGTACGTTGTTGTTGTTATTTAAAGGGGACTAAACTGCGAGATCATCAGTCACGCTTGTACGACCACGTCTTGAGTATTGCTCAAGTTCAAATGTTCAAATGTTTGTACAGCTTATGGGATTTAACTACGGGGTCATCAGTCCCTAAACTTACAAACTACTTATCAACTACTTACGAACTAGGACGGCACAAATATCCATGCCCGAGGGGGGATTCGAACCCCCGACCGTAGTGGCCGTGTAGACCGTGACTGTAGCGCCTCAGTCTCCTCGGCCACCGCGGCCGGCATTGCTCAAGTGTTTTAGACCCTCAGCAGATCAGTTTAAAGGAAGACATCGAAGCAGTTCAGAAGCGAGCAGCTAGGTTTGTTACTGGTAGTTTCGGCCAATGCGCGAATGTCACAGAAATGCTCTTGGAACTCAAATGGGACTCGCTGGAGGAAATACGACGTTCTTTTCGAGAAATTCTGTTGAGGATATTTGCAGGACCGGAATTTAGAGCTGACTGCAGAACGATCTTCCTCGTTCTGTTTGGGAGTGGAGTAAGGAAGGAAATGCCTAATAGTGATACAGTGTACCCTCCGCCACGCACCTTGCGTTGGATTGCGGAGTATACATATAGTTGTAGAAAACAGTGAGCCATTGATGTTTTACTGATGGGCACGTTGAGGCAGCTGACACTGGAAACTGTAAATCTTTAAATTCCGAGTGGTGTAAATATTATAATTTACAGAAACTTAAGAACTAAACCGTGAATCGAAGCACTAAAATTTCTCCACGTTGCAAACAGCATTATAGTGATTAATAAGCAGTTTGCTCTCTTCGAAAAATTTGCTTCGAATGTTAGATATGTAGGATGAAAAGAACTACTGTATTAACCAAATACAGGTATTGTAGAGCAAACACGTGACAGAAATACACTGATTTCTCAGGATCTATGCACCCAAATTACGTGAAAATATAATCACATGTCAGTTCTGGTATAATATGTTCGTCCAATGAATACCCGTTTATCATCTGCATTTCTTTTTGGTATAGCAATGTGAATGGCCAGTAGTGTAATTATGAGTACAAATAATACTGTAACCCAAATAAGTAGCACGATAACATTTTTGTTTATACTACGTAGTTAGTCCGTATTATTTTCATCTAAAGTATGCCTACCTCACGTGGGATTTGCCCCAAAATACTAAATAACCTTCTGGGTAAAATCAAGTGCGTTGCTGATTAGTCTTTCCACGACACGTTGGACCTGGAAAGCACCCTCGATTCTGAAACGCGTATCTGTACGTCTGCAAACGTGCGCAGAATGTAGACGTCTCGCTGTGAATACAGCTTTCGGGCCACGGAAGCAGTGCGTCTACCCATATGTCAATATCATATCTGTGTAGTCTTCGCTGGAATACATTGCAGTAGTTACCTATTTGACTGTAAGGCTCACTCGAACTACTACCGGACTGCCAGCGATCTCGTCAGAGCGAAACCAGGAGGAATAAATATTCAAATGTATGTTAAGCTTGAGGGACTTATCTGCGGTGTCATCAGTCCCTAAACTTATAAACTACTTATGAACTAACTTATACTAAAGACGACGCAAACACCCATGGCCGACGGTGGTTTGGAACCTCCGATGGGGAACGGTCTCACTCATCGGAGCATAGCGCCTTAATGCGCTTGGCCACTCCGTTGCGGCAAACCAGGAGGAAAACGTACACAGGCTGCGGCACAGCTCACAAGGGGAACACCAAGTATGGTACAAACGAGTTTTGATGCGTGCCGGGTATGTTGTGCGGGAACTCCTCCAGACCACCAAACTACTAGGATTTGTACCAATGCGCCTTAGTTTCCGTGAAAATCGAGATCGAAGTCTAGCGCGTAATAGCTGTACGTGTACGGAGTCACTAGTCAACCGCGGTACGTTGGTCAGCGTGGTGTAATTAGCAATTCGCTTAGCTGTCACACAGATGGCCCGCGTTCAAAAAAATGTTCAAATGTTAGTTAAGCTTAAGGGACTTAACTACGGGATCATCAGTTCCTAAACTTACAAACTACTTATGAACTACCTACAACTAATGACGGCACAAATATCCATGCCCGAGAGGGGATTCGAACTCCCGACCGTAGTGGCCGTGCAGACCGTGACTGAAGCGCCTCAGTCCCCTCGGCCACCGCGGCAGGCGTCGCGCGTTCAAATCCTGCCTGGAATTATTGTCCGACGACTGATAGTGCATAATTATATGCTTTCATGGTTACTCTTATCTTAATGATTGAGTAATTCTTCATGATAATTGCTCAATATGTATTGCGCGACAATTATTTTATTTAATTCGTTATTTTGATGCATACTTTACGGCGATTGAAAGATCAATAAACCGTCAGTAGTTATAACCTATAACATTTATGCAACATTTGCTAGCTGCGTTTACAGTCCCCGGCCCCACTGTTGCTATACCGTCGAATGCAGTGTATTTCCATTTGACGCGTCCCAGCGGATTATTATGCTGCGGCCAGGCGGCAAGACATTCGTAGCGTGTCGTTCACATGTAACTGTAATTACCTGATATAAGTTTATCTTTGCAGTAAGAAGTGATAAAGTGGAAAAATATGAATATAATTATACTCGATCAATCGTCGGACAACTATTAAAAAAAATTCCGAGCAGGATTCGAATTCCGGTCGTCTGTGTTACAGTGCAACGCCTTGCTAATTACAGAACGCCGACTCAGGTACCAACGGTATAGCTGTTTCGCGCTGGACTTTTGATATGGATTTTCGTGGAAACCAAGGCGCATTGGAATAAAATCATTTTAGGTTGGTGGTCTGGAGGAGTTCCCGCACAACATACCTGCGACCCATCAAATTAGTTTGTACAATACTTGGTGTTCCCATTGTCAGCGGAGGTTCGCTTGTAGGTGCCCTTCCCCTTGGGACTAGGTAACACGTACGCAAGAAACATAAAACTAAAAAGGACGGATACCGTTGGTATAACTAGCAAAGGGGCTCGGCCATAGATGTGAGCATAGCAAAAGTAATGTCTGCACACAGCCACTAAGAATGGTTAAAGCAAGTAAAAGTTTTAATGTGTAGAAGGGGTATTAGATGGCGAACCGTCGCGAGAGGTACAGGGCTTGCGCTTGAAGACACATAGCGGTAGAACGGTTGGATCTACGAGGTCCACCATATTGTCAGCAGTGGGAATCAAAATATTGCAGTAACAAAATATCAATATTTCTTGGCATTATATAAATATATGAACATGAATATTGAAATACAATTTTTCGAAACTATTATCCAAAGACGATAATGAAACTTATATACTAGTATTTCGAGAGGGGCTTTACCATACATGCACACAAAACAGAAATCATTTGTACGGAACCGTTAATATTGGTTAAGGGAAGTGGATGTTTTCATACCTAAAATGGGCTAATCATACTACAATACGCCGCGAAAGATACAGGTCAGTACGACGTCATCTACCTGTTACAACGCAAAATTGTGACAGTGAAACTTGTTCTTAGATTGCTCAAGCCATCGCCAACTAAGCTAGGCGGAAGCTTGTCGTAAAAGCCTATGTCGTAAAAGCGACGCCAGTCGTTCGTGACGACAGTGACGCTGAGTCGGTGAGATGAAAGCTTACAGTCAGTAGACTGTGAGTGTGACAGACGACCAGCAAAGAGAGAAGGTCTACTCGTCAGTTGTAAAGATTTAATAACTACAGGTAACTCTGTCACAAGAGTGATTAAGACCGAGGATACGTCAGCGGTTAAAGGGCTCATTGAGTGAACGCTGCACTCACAAGTAGGGGACATTCAGTCATTACGAACTGTCTCATACACGATAGTTTCAGTCTATTCTGTACATAAAGTCCCATTTCAAGAAGTGTAGTCACTTGGTCTTTGGAACAGAAGATGCTCAGGAGAGTAGTAGTCGATGCAATGATCTAATCAATGTATTCAGCTTATGTCTCAGATAAAGCAGTTCAGACTAGTGGCCAATAGTTAAGACTGCGAGATTGGAGTCAACTCCTACGCTTCGAACTGACCATCATCGGGGGAGATGGTGAACCGCTGTCTATCGTCTTCACAGTGCTGAATATGGTTGCTGCCTGAGGCCAGTTCAGTCTTCATTGGTTGGTTTCCTAAAGGCCAATGATCCTGCCGACGCGCTAGCTCTCTGGTGCTAACCCTGTCAGCGGTATCAAGAGGTCGACTGTCACCACGGCAACAGACTCCACTGGTACCAAGTCTGGACCCACATGCAGCTGCGTAGACAGGAGGAGGGACCGTAGACTCCACTTGGCAGTCTTTGCTTCGAACCTCAGACGTCGGGCACATCCGTCAGAACCGTATAGCAGCCGGCCCATAGGAGACGCGGCGAGAAGGCGAGCTAACGCCACCGAAGGTGACATTACCCGTTGATCTAGCTCCTGCCGATCTAGCGCCTACACCAAGGCATCTTGTATTCAGTTGGAAAAACTTGTAAATTCTAAAACTGTTTTACTAGCGTCCTCTGATGCTCCACCAGGTTTCACGGCTCATCCTACATCTACATCTATATCTACATAGATACTCTGCAAATCACATTCAAGTGCCTGGCAGAGGGTTCATTAACCACTTTCATAACTTTTCTCTACCTTTCCATTCTCTAATAGCGCGCGGGAAGAAAGAATACCTAAATCGTTCCGTTTTCGATCTGATTTCTCTTATTTTATTGGGATGGTCGTGTTTCCCTAAGTGGGTGGGTGCTAGCAAAATATTTTGACATTCAGAACTAAAAGTCGGTGATTGAAACTTCGCAAACAGATCACGTCGCAATGAATAACGTCTTTCTTTTAATGATTTCCACCCCAATTCGTGCAACATTTCCGTGACGCTCCCCCCCCCCCCTCCCGTAACGTGATAGAACAAAACGAGCTGCCCTTCTCTGAACCTAGTCAATGTCTTCCGTCAGTCCCACCTGGTGAGGGTCCCACAAGGGGCAACAGTACTCCTGGAGAGGACGCACAAGTGTGATGTAGGCAGTCTCTTTGGTGGAGCTGGTGCATCTTCGAAGCGTTCTGCCGATGAAACGTAACCTTTGGTTCGCCTTCCCCACAATATTTTCTATGTGTTCCCTCCAGTTAAAGTTGTTCGTAATTGTAACTCCTAGGTATTTGGTAGAATCTACGACCTTAAGATTTGACTGATTTATCGCGTAATTGAAGTTCAGCGGATTTCTTTTAGTGGTCATGTGTATAACTTCACACTTTTCTTTATTTAGTGTCAATTGCCAATTTTCGCACCATGCAGAAATTTTGTCTAAATCGCTTTGCAGTTGCTTTTGATCCTCTGTTTACTTTGCTAACCGATAAACATCACCATCGTCCGCGAACAATCTAAGGGAGCTATTCAGTCCTAAATCGTTTATAAACACGAGGAAGAGTAGTGGACCTGTAACGCTTTCTTGTGGAACGCCAGATATCACTTCTGTTTTACTCGTTGACTTACCGTCAATTACAACGAACTGTGCTCTTTCTGATAGGAAATCGTGAATCCAACCGCAAATTTGGGGAGATATTCCATAAGCACGCAATTTCATAAGAAGCCGCTTGTGGGGTACAGTGTCAAAAGCCTTCCTGAAATCCAGAAATATGGAATCGATTTGAGATCCCTTGTCGATGGCACTTAACACTCCATGTGATACTTTCTGAATCCGTGTTGACTACTAGTTAATAGGTCGTTCTCTTCGAGGTAGTTCATAATATTCGAACAACACTGATCCACACTCGCATTTTTAGTTTTGAAAGACTGGAGCTATCACTCAGGAAAGCGTGAAGCGAATTTTTATCTCCTTTATTGAATAGATATTTTTTTCGTTTATTTTTGGTGCATTTGGGCATTTCGACATTCAGTGTCGCTACTACAACTCGATGTTCGCTAATCCCTGTATCTGTTTTGATGCTCTTTACTAGCTCAGGATTATTTGTTGCTAGGAGACCAAGGGTATTTTCGCAACCACGTACTATTCTAGTGGGTTCATGAACTAACTGTTCGAAGTAGTTTTCAGAAAAAGCTTTCAGAACTAGTTCGGACGATGTTTTATACTTGCCGCCGGTTTTGAATACGTAATTATGCCAACATATCGAGGCTAAATTAAAGTCGCCACCGATTATAACAGTATGCTTCGGATACCTATTTGAAATATGATTCAAGCTTTCTTTGAACATTTCGGCAACCGCATCGTCTGAGTCAAAGGGCCGATAAAAGGATCCAATTATTAATTTATTCCGGTTGTCAAGGATTTCATTTAAGTTTACTATAGGTATGTAACCGTATATTTGTAGATAGATACGTTTTTTTGCTATTATGTATTGCAGTTCATTTTGTAAAAAGAGCTTTGTGTATTAGGCCTGAAGATGGCGTCTACCACACCGAAAGATCTTGGCTTTAAACTTGTTAATAAAAATGATTATGATTTTGCAGGTACATTATGTGAAAATGTTCGAAAACGTTTCAGTGGTCACCATGAAAATTGTCAGACATGTATTTTTTCGTAGACGGGGGACGAAGCGATGGATAGCGGTAGCGAAGGAGGAGATGATCAGAGAGCAAGGGGACAAGGGGCAGGAATCTAGGGGGTGGGGTGGGGGAGAGGAGGCGCGTAGAACAGAGAGAGAAGGAGAGAACTACTGACTATGCGCTAGAATAAATGAATACCAGGGCAACGACGGGATTTCGGCTAGTTTTGCAACGAATACTTCTTCGTATCCTTCATCTCACTTCGGTAAAATTTTCCTTTCCACTTTTCTCCATCCCACCCCCTCACTCTCTCAATAGTCCCATTCCTATGTATGCTCTCCATCAGTTATCTTTTGCTCGTTCACATCCCGGCACTTTAGTCAGAGTCACCTCAGGACTTACGGGTTTAACTACGTGAGAGTGACGCATTTTTACAGTAGTAGCATTACGGCGCTGCAGCAAAAGCACCATAAAAGAGGGGAAGACAAACTGCAGGGCGCGCGGTGGCTGGGGACGAGTTTTTAGCGGTTGGCAGGCTTGCTAATTACCTGGACGTCTCCGCCTGCGGGCAGATTTACTTAAGCCGTCAACTCTTATTTTCCCAGTTACGGCCGTTTTGTCATTCTGTCAGATGGCGATCTCGCTATTTGTTTCGCGTCCTTTTTACATTCCTGCGAGCAGGTTATGTACGGAGCGCCTGCCCGCAAGGTACATCTAATCTCTGCCTTCCTATACGTACGACATGTGTTGTAGACTATAGACTACCGTTTTACTTCAAAGGCTGTAAGAATGCTCTCATTTTAGTATGTCTAATACGGGGTAGCTAATCAATTATTTAATATATTAGTTTGTTCCTAAGTTTTTTGTTAATGAATATATCGATATAACGGACTTCCTTAAAACCTATCAACTCCATACCCTCTATAAAAGAGAAATTACTATTTCGAAAAGAAATCTAACCTGTAAGTATTAATAACAAGTCTGAGCGCAATATAATATGAAACGGTATTTTATTAACTTCACATAATTATTTACTAAATCAAGAACAAGTGCATACATATCAAAAACAAAAGTGAGCAAAAAAATTTTGGTGTATGGCAACAGGATTGGATGATCATTCCTTGATTCCCGCAGAATTATCAAAAAGAGTCGAGGAACAGATACGCACCGCAGGCACGAAACTATATGCAATAGATCCGTTGCAGTATTTTCGATCAAGATATTACCGTCTCTAATGACCAAGATTTTGGCAGGACGTTAAATTATAATCTTACTTTTATTCTCCCTTCGAACAGGTTTTTGTACACAAATATTATGAGATTCTTGGAGATCGAAAATGTCCTCTGTACGAATTAAAATGATCGTTATTCGTCCATGTTACCCAGGAAGCATTATATGAAGAATGCCATCTGTTTTTTTACTTCCGCGAGGCATTCAATACGAAGCCACCCTGCACGCAATATACGAGCTGACCGAATATAAGGCAAACGGTGTGGTTGATTTTAGAATTTCTGTCTAACAAGACAACCTAGCTTTGTGTTAATCAACGTTTTTATTGAAACTGAGTACACTTATACAGTTGTAGAAAATAACAGACACGTGTTTTTTTACACCAACAATGGTGCAGTTTTAAGGGTGAAAGCATCCTTTTGTAGGTAAAGTGACAAATTTAGCTTTGGGCGATTATCTCCAGGTTCATCAGAAACAAACAAGTATGTTCCTCATAAAAGTTTAATGGTAGTTAACGACTTTAAGACACTATAGTCACAATTATCTAAATAATGATAATTTCGAAAATAGCCCCGCCACCCTCAGTTAACATTGTGAAGTTATAAAATGTTTAGGATAGAAAGTAAAAAAATATTTCATGTTTAATGCAAACATGTATAATAAATGTTTTTATATATTTTTGACGACGTTACAGCTTTCATTTTTAATGACATAAATCGCAATTTGCGATCACTTATGGCTTCACTGTACTAGGTTTAGATGTAATACCCCTGTGCAGCGAATAAAAATCCCGGGTTCGAATCCCGGCCGGGCACAAATTTTCATTCGCCGCACAGGGGTATTACATCTAAACCTAGTCAGTGAAGCCATAAGTGATCGAAAATTGCGATTTATTTTATTAATAATCAATTTTGTTTCCGAACTATCATTTTTGGAAACTAGTCCTTAAACGACTTGCTACGGTGACAACCCTAGCGCACGAGTCTACCGGTCGGCGTTTGCTTCTGAGGGCACCGCACCGTATAAACGTGTAAGCAACTACTCGTAATTTACATGTATTTATTTTTCTATTTGTATTGTTTGTTTATTATAGTGCTGTACTTATTGTACTGTTTCTATTCGTATTTTTGCACATACATGACTGATGTCAACAATTTACACTACGTCACTTTTCACACCTTAGAATTTGTATTCTTTGCAGATATGGTAGTTTGAGAAAAAATCTGGCCGTGCGTTCTAAGACGCCTTGCTAAGTGGTGCGCGTCTACTCCCCGTCGGACACCCGAGTCCTCCCTCAGGCATGGGTATGTGTGTGTTGTCCTTATCAAAAGTTAATATTAGTAGTTTGTAAGTCTAGGGACTGGTGATCGTAAATATCTACTTTTATATAACGGAAAACATGTCTGTGAACTAGGGGAAGGATGGTTGATTATGAGTGAGCCACTGAAGTTTGATAATGTTGTTTCGTAAATGTAAATTTACATCATACTTGTATAAAATAACTGGATCTGAAAAATGTTAGAAATTTTAAGGAATTCTAAAGCCAAAAACATCAAGAGGTTGAATCATTTAAGTCAGTAGAATTGTTGATATTTTTGAGTCTTTCGATAAATTTTCCATTGTTTCCAATGCTCTGGAACTATGGGCATCCCACGAGTCTAACAACAAAACTGAATCGTGGTTGTAATTAGAAGGATAAACATTTTTGAATAATGTTTTTACAATGTTCGTCGTCATCTTACCGGATTGTGTAGCTAATGCAAGAATATTCTGTGGCGTAGAAAGATTTGCCTTTTCTTGTGAGCCAAATTCTCTTTCTTTTTTCTGTAAAGTAATTAATAGCGGTGACAAAAGAGAACCACTTGCCAATAAGGTTGAAACGTGTAACTGCGCTTCGTCGAGTTTGGTTACTGGGCTATTTTTCATTTTTTTAAATCTGTTTTGTAAGACAAAGTACTTCCTGTGTGAATATCTAAATTGAACCTTGAGTGATCAAAGTTAAAAACACTCTCTTCTCCAACTAGTACAATTTCCGATTTTACTCTTTCAACGAATTTGTCAGCTTCTACCTTTAGTTTACTTCTGTCTGTTAAGTTTCCTGCGATAAAATTTTAATTTATTTTTCAAGAAACAATGCAGTGTTGCTGTTTGAAATTATATATTGTAGCCCGTAAAAAGATTTGCCGATGATTAAAAGTGGCTGCTAGCATTCAAGGCCCATCTTGGAATATCCAATATATCTCAAAAAATAAGGAACGATTTTTGTGCAGCATGTTCAAACTGAGAGAATACATTCTCTGCGTCTCTGAGAAGCTTGTCGCGGCTACTTCAGCCATTTGAAATGTCTTTTTTCCTGACTATTTAGCTGTATCTTTGAAGTAACACGCTTAAACCGCGCTTGGAGTGTCACAACTTCAATTTACATATTTTACCTGCATTAAAAAAAATTCAGTTACTTTTACGGTTGTAGTTTTCATCCAATTTTCTATATCCAATGGATGTGAATTAGATTTTTAATTATCCTTAATGTAATCATCTTTTTCGTTTTCCGCAAGTGTAGGTATTTTGGTTATAGAACGTGCATCTTCTAATTTCAACGTAGTGTAGGTAGCTGTATCAAAAATCACCTTAAATGGCAAATTTTATCAGTTTCTCTAATTGGCTAATAGGAAACTCAGTATTTTCTCATTTTCATTTATAACAGTTTGAACCTTATGCAGGGTGAGTTACTAATTATTGCCACCAAGAGTAACTCCGAAAGTATGATAGGAGCTGAAAAGTTTGTGGGATAATAGTTGCAAAGGACAACGGGAGCCAGAATATGACATTGGTTTTTTGTTGCTCGTTTTGTTATGAGATATGATGGTCAACATTGTTTTTTATGGATGCTATAGTTTGTTACTTATTTTCTGATAGCGATTATCGATACGAATGCAGTGATGTGTAACACTAAGGCCTTTAAAGGTCAGCGAAGGTCAAAAAGAGGACATGAACATCATTTACAAAAGGTATTCGAAGTGATGACCATTGGTATCAATGCAGCACTGCAGTCTTCTTATCAAGGATAGAGTGGTATTCTTTATCACTTCGGCACTTGTAGGCATTGCCGTGGCAATTAGAATGAAATTTTGACTCCTCAGAATGCCGCCTGCGATCCGTCTTGCCAAGCGCTTTCGCCAAAGTAACGCGACAGTACAGGTGGGCGGCTTCACAATGGTTATTGCTGCCACCTTTATGACCTCCGTTGACCTTACTGTAAAACATCATTGGATTCGTCTGGATAGCCGCTATCAGAAATTAAGTACCAAACTATAGGAATCCATTTGGAAAAAAAAAAAATACTTTACAGCTCCTGTCATATTTTCGAAGTTATTCTTGGTGCCAATAGTTAGTTACTCACCCTATATATAGGTAGATCAAAGGCTAATTTAATAAAGTCCTTTGAATTCAGCGCCATTTTTCCCCAAATTTCGGAAATTGAATGAAACCTGAAAAATACTCGAAGAAATACAAATATTCGTACTTAGCGATTTTTATATGAAATGTAACAGTATATTATACGGACAGAAGAAACAAGGGGCACGATAGGCGGAGCAGTCGTATTTAGTTCCATGCAACTATACAACTACCTCGTAACGCCTCATCGAGCGCGCTAATATACCCCGGTCAGCGTGTAAATGGTAACCCAGTTGTCGATATATACGTAAATGAGCGGGTGTGTGCGTTTATTTTCCAATACTCCATAAGTGTAGCTATGTGTCAAGAAAATTTGGGATTCACACAAAGGTAGGTTTGCTTGTAAGAGAATTAAGCATGTCATTATCAACGTAGAAAACTGTTCCGATGTGAATGTGATTTCTGGAGTATTGGAACTGAGTCTTATAGGGATGTTGCTTTCCGAAATATATATAAACGACCTCATAGATAGCAGCGTAATTCAATGAGGCTTCTCATGGTTGATGCTCTAGTGTATGGAGAAGTCGCAACGCTGGAAAATTGTAACGAAATGTAGCATATCGATACATGATGCAGAGATTGATTCTCAGCAGAAAAAAACATAACGTACTGCGAATACATAGAGAGATCCTTTATTGCACGATCACGCAATTGTAGAATCATCACTGGAAGCAGTTTCCTACATAAAATATCTGGGAGGAGATACAAAGAGGAATCTGAAGTGGAACGTCCTCACTCAATAAGACAGATACTAGAGCCCGATTTGTTGCTAAAATCCTTTGGAATTGTAGTTCAACAACAAAGGAAATAGCTTATAAAACTCTAGTTTGATCCGAAAGGGAGCAGCATGCTTTCTTAAAGGTTCATTTAACAAGCGCTAGAGTATCAAGAATATGATCGGCCAACTTCAATAGCAGACGCAGCAAACGAGGCGTTTTGCTTCACGGTGTGGAACACTGCTAGACTTTCGAGAGAACTCTTTTTTTGCTTCCTCCTACGTATATCACTTGAAAATGCCATGTAGGTATAATTAGAAATTTTAGACTCTACAGTTGTCTTTCTTGGCGCGAACATACGTGACTAAAATACAAAACAATATAAAGGGAGGGGAAAAAAGGAAGGAACATTAGACTTAGCGTCCCATCCACACTATGGTCACAGAAGACGGGACACGCCATCGGATTGCTTTTGATAAGGATAGGGAAAGATGTCATCAGTTCCCTTTCAAAAAAAAAAAAAAAATAAAATAAAAATAAAATAAAATAAAATAAAATAAAATAAAAAACATTGCATTTATCTGGACATCTATGGGGAAATCTGGATTTGAGCTGCCGTTCTCGCGAATGTGAATCCAAGGTGCTAATCACTACGGCATCTCGCTCAGTAGGAACAGGAAAAGGAAGAGAAAGCCGTGGTATACAAAGTACCCTCCGCCAACACCGTGAGATGGCTTGTGGAGTAGGATGTAGATGCATCGCCGTGCAACCGATCGTTCGCTACCGTGGACCGGATGACGCTAGTTCACTGGCCCTTCGGCGGCAGCGTAGCTCAGTAAGTTACAGTAATCTCTCAAATTTTCAGATTAAACTGGCAGTTTTATGGTCTTTAAGCAGTCGTCTAATTTATCACAATTTACGAACAATTGCAAGGTCAGCTGTCAAGATAAATGAGGACGCTATCTAAAAAGATCCATCGCAGGACTAACAGGTGGCGACGATTACCACTACAGGACGAGTAATGGAAACATAAAACAAAACAAAAATCTACCTAAAGCTTTCTTTCTGAGTAAGGTAACAAACTATTCAAAGTAAATAATTGGTATATAGACTGCTCAGAACAATCAGGAGATCCGTTGAGTTATCATACCCAGTATATATATGGTAACGTATTTTATTTAGATTCTGGTTACGATTGCAATTTGTGTGTGATAAAGTACGACATTGCTGTCTAAACTATTATTTCAGGTTTACATGGCTTTTACTTAGAGAGAGGCACCATGGGGGCTAGCATATTAGTGAAAAAGTCACTCTCGTTGCCCTCTAATATGGAGTGTTCTATGCTCAGTTTGAGGTTATCAATCAGCTCATGAGGTATATTTGGCCATTCTTCCATGAGTGCAATATCCAGCTCTGCAACCCTTGTGGAAGATGCTGGTTTGGGTGCAATGCGTTTGCCAAGTGCATCCCAGACATGCGCAATCGGGTTGAAGTCATGAAAAAGCTGTCCATCCCATTCGTTCAATTCCTTCAGCTTCAAGTATGTTGTCCACCTGTGCAACTGTGTGGGGACGAGAGTTATCCTCAACCAGAAGAAACGCATCTCGTACGGCACCAGCTTAGGGCACAACTAGAGGTCTAAGCATCTCGTCTCTATACCTCTGAGCAGTCAAAGCGCCACTCTGAACAATATAGAAGACCGTACGTCCGCCAATACTGACTCCTGTCACACCATTAATCCAGCACCATGATTTGGAGACATTTTCTGCACATAAGCAGGACTGTTCCTAGTTTCACGTTCTCTATAGATCAGGGAAAGACGGTTGACTGGCTGAACACCAAATCGTGACTCATCTGTGAACAGAACCCGGCGCTATTCATTAAGACTGTAATACTGATGTTCGTACTCCCAGAGTCTGAGGGCTAAGCGATGTGATTTTTATGCGACACACATCATAAGCCTCCGTGCGTAGAGGCAACATCCACGAAGGAGATTTTGGACTCTTAGTGTTGATATTGCGCGTCCTGTTGATGCCTGGAGGGTGCGTTGCAAGTAAGTTGTATTCAGCCTACTGTCGCGATGGATCGGTAATCGGAAATAACGGTCATCTTTTGATGATGTTACTCGGCCGATCTTGGCCTTCCCTTTTTTAACAGCTCCTGTTGTCTGAAACCGCGTTTCGGTCCTGAAAATTACAGTTTGGAACACTACAATAGCTGCAGCCACTCCCTCTCCCCTGCGCCTGTCCGGCGTGCAACCCTTTTATGACCTTCCATGGGTAAGTCACGTTGTTACTGCATTGCACTACCTGATCACTACACTAACTGAACCCAACTGCTTGTGTAATTCGTTTGGTAGAGGAAACACAAGTCAACACCAACTCCCTCTGGAGCGACATTCTGTTATTACCACGATCTCGGTTGCCGTAATATTGTCGTCTCCATTCCGTAGAACGGACAGAAAGACGTCGAACTATTTTAGATCATTTTACCGATGACACTTTTTCAGAACCTAGATATCTCAACTGATCCCCTAATTTTTTGATCTGTGTATGTGAATCTATGACTTGGGGTATGTCATCCTAAAATTAAGAAATGACCACACTGATTTAAATTTTTTTCAGCTATATATATTTTTTTTGGGGGGGGGGGGGGGAGGGTGGGGCGTGTAGAAAGCAAAGCAGAAACTCCAAAGAATAGCTAAAAATGGAAAACATTGGTAGTTGTGTATTGGCATTGCTACTTTGGATTAATTGGTATTTTATGCTCTCCATACCGTTCATCCTACTGCAACAAAATTTTTTACCCCTGGCCTTCAAAAGAAGAGAAAGATCACTGTCAACGGAAGATTTTGTACCATGCGTGGGTGAGTCCGTTACTCCAGACTTGGATACCATTTGACTGATCACCATGAAAGTTTGCAAGGTAACAAGAGACGCAGGGGGATGATGGGTGGATAGAAAAACAAAGGTCAGGTGGCACTAGCCCCATTATTCTCACGTTTTAGTTTATCTGATCATAATTAGTAGTGATATCTGCTCTATAGTTAAGTATTCTTTTTCCAAGAAGTAAGATTAATCACTATTTATGATCTGCACTTATTTTTCGAGATCTATCACCATCTCAAAATTACTAAAAAAATTGACGAACACTTCTTCTTCCAGCGTTCAAAACTCTTAGTAAATAGTTTTTGCAGGTTTTATGAAATGTATTAATTTCTTGACTATTTCCCCAATACTCAAAACTCAAAAAATAATTTCATTTCATTTGGGCCTACAACATTGTGTATGTATTTTAAGGATATTTTGAAGCATTTTGATATTACTTAGATTAACAATATCAAAAATTAATGTTTTCCCGAACTGTAAGTGTCAGTTGACAGGAAATTTTATCTACGTTTACCCCAAAGAGCTTCAATATATCTCAGTGATCATATAGAAAAAACTTACTGTAGTATTTGTAGCAATTCGATGTTGCCTTTGAACTTGTTCGACAAAAATCGAGAAGGAAGGACGCTTTCAAAAATTCACAGAAAAAAATATTACTCTTCCACTAAACACCACACACACACACACACACACACACAGATATATAGGGTGAGTCATAAATAAGGAAAAATATTTCATGCAAATTGTCACACACTGAGCTACAAACATAAATTTGTTTTTCCGCATGTCCCTTTGTAAATAAATGCCAATGCAACTGAATGGTAATAATGTGGAAATATGAAATGGACTTTTGGGTGTTACTGTGACCTGGCATTAGCCAAGGGGACAGATCGGCAACACGGCACAAGATTCTTTCTGAATGCCAACTAGTCAAGATTGATAAGACCAGCCAGCGAAAACGGTACGAGACATGTGAGTGCTGTCATTTATCACAGTGTCGCGCAGACCGTCGGTGGACGCCACATGCCTCGTATTCTCGGGAACGGTTAGACTAACGACAACACTCGCATATTGTGACCTGTCGCCGATGTGTCCCCTTGCACAAGTCCGACGCACAGTAACATCAACAAGTCCACTTTATACTTCCAGATTTTTACCATTCAATTGCATTGTCATTTATTGACATAGCAACATTTGGAAAACGAATTTAAGTTTGTATCTCAGTGTGTGACAATTTGCACAAAATATTTTTCCTCATTTATGACTCACCTTATTAAATTCTTCTTCTTATTTAAAATTGACACTATGGACGAAAAAATAATTGTCTGCATTCTGCAGGTTACAGCGCCTTCTTCTCTAGTCCGATGTGCTTTGGCAAAGAATAGTAAACGGCCAGATATCAGCTATATGGTGTGCTGCTGCGGTACTGGCATTATACATGAAGAAAAAAATCCAAACACATTTTACACAGAATATATTTACAATTTTTTATATTCTTTTAAACATGACAAACAAATGTTCAGTGAAGAAGTCGACTGCGAAACTGAGCTTACTGAGAAGAAGAATGCGATTAAAAACACGCCCCACTACAAGGAGAGGAGAAGGATTTGGAGGATGATGTGGAAGAGATTGCGGAGGAGGTAGAAGTAGGCAGAGAAAGGAGATACGAAGAGAGAGAGGAAGGAGTACATGATATATTGTAATAAATAAATACCCGAGAACTGCCGGGTTTTCAGCTAGCAAATACAGAGAGAAGACTACCAGAGGAAGGAAAGAAACAGGCATAGAGATGAGGAAGTGAGAAAATATACATAGATGTAGGGGAACTGATGTGTAGAGAAGATTAAGGAAAGGGGTGTAGGTTTATATCTAATTCCCATGCATATTTAAAAATTGCGGAGCTCTGCCGGGTTTGCTAGTCTATATCTATAAATCTGAATGTCTGTTCGGTGTACGTTTATCACGTCTGAACTACAAGACATAAAGAGCCAAAAATTTGTACAGTTAATATATATATATATATATATATATATATATATATATATATATATATATATATATATATATATATATATTAATGTGAATGTCTGTTCGGTGTACGCTTATCATGTCCGAACGACAAGACGCAAAGACTTAAATATTTGTACAGTTACTAATTTATACCCGAGGGAGGTTATAGGCACGGTTTTATAGCAATCTGATAGATATTTAGTAATTCGAAGAATATAACGTGAAATGCGGAACTATAATTACTGTTTGAAAATTATGTTTACTCTTTGAAAATGGTTTCATTGGTTGCATTGTTGCTTGAGGGTTGATAATGATAAAAGGGTGGAGTATATTGGGATGGAAAGTTATCGGTGTATATAAAATTCTACGTGTGTGTGTGTGTGTTAATATTTCGCTCTGCAGCGAAAACTACAGAATGCAAACGAATGGTCTGTGTGTAATTGTTGTCCGAAGTCTCCCGTTGTACACCATAGCAGTTCCATGCCGATAGCTATAAGGGGGTGGAAGATATGGTGGTTGAAAGTCGTCAAATTATAAAAAAAAAATTCGGATTGAAGGCCAGCGATGACGTTAGCGACTCTATAGCAAGGAGGTTTGTGGTGTCGCACAAGTCCAAAGTGCGCGCCACCTACTTTCGCCGCGCGCCGCCATGCACGCACGGCGCGGCGTTCTTACAACAGCCACGAGCGCCCTCTGCTGCAACTCCGCTCGTGGCCACCACCGAACGACATCGTTCACTTGGGACTGAGATAGGAACCAGTTAACACTTCGGAATCAGATAGGCACCAGTGAAGACTTGGCTATCGGATAGGCACTAGGGAAGCCTCTAGCTCAACTATGTATCAGCCTTCTGCAGTACTGAGCTATGTAAAAGTTAAGTATTGTATAAATTCTGTGCAATATATATCTCGTTCTAATTTACTCTAGTGTTTCTAGTTTCTGCTGTCCCACTGGCTGCTCACCTCCATACCGCACAAGCGTGCATCCTGTATTCCTGTGTCGGTCTCTTTCCACTCGGCCACCGACACCTACAACGGAAACGAGACACAAAAGCGGCGACGAGGCTGGGACACAAAAAGGTTACATACGGCGAAACCTGATGCCACATACCATATCTTTGGTCTATGCGTGCTACAATGTCTTCAGCTCGTTCTCTGTAAGTATAAGCATACGAATTAGGAAATATAAGAATAAATAAATAGCTCACTGCTGAAAGATAGCTTAACTGTCATAATCAACCAACACGCGAGCGGAGCCGCGGGTTTAAGCTAGTATTAAATAAAAATCCTGCTGTTACTCGCGTATGTTAAGCTGGACGCTGGTTGTACTTGAGACGGGCGAGGTGCAGAACAGGAGGGAATCTGTCCACGTCCGGCGTTAGCCGGTGGCAATTACTCGCGCGGAGCAGGAATGGCACACACGGCGAGATGGAGAGCGCGCCCCGCGGCCATTAAGATGCCTGCGCGGCTGTCAGGTCTGATACTCCTGCCGGGCGGGTTTTTCTCGCCGCAAACAGAGCAGCAGACGTACCACCGAGGCAAGCAGGCCGGCCGCGCTAATTTTTCACAGGCACCGCGCTAGCGGCCGGTTGTAAAATATTATCGCGGGATTACTTACAGACTGTTCTCTCCTAGTCTCCCGTGTAACTTCATTATCAGGAGGAATGCTCAGAGGCAGTCGCCTACATAACTGCTGGTGGAGATTTCTGAGGAAGATATGACTTGCTGATCATTGGATTGCTTTCTGATTAACTTACAGATTAAGGTCTGCATACCTCTTATATTAGCTCCGTAAAGTTTGTGAGCTCATAAGACAGTACTAGAAATGCAATTTTTAATTTTTCATTCTCTGCAAGTGAATTGACCACTTACGAACACGTTACAACTTTATCTCTTTTTAAATATAAGGAGAGGCATTGAATTAAATTTTGTGCTGTGGTCAGGATTCGAACCCGGGACCTCCTACTTACTAGGTGGGCACTTTAGACCACTCAAATTTTCCTGTGTTAAAAAAAGAAAACTTCAAATTTTTGTAAACCTAAGGGACCAAACTACTGACGTCAACGGTCGCTAGACTTATGCACTGCTTATACTAAGAAGGAGGCCAGATGGGTACAGGATTTTAGAATTTCTCCATTTTTATGGTGCGCCAAGTTCAGAACTTTAATAACAATCAGCCAGAGTCATTCGCCGCAACTCTCAACAATCCTCAAGAAAATAGACTTCGAAGTTTTGCAAGTACATATAAGTACCAACAATTGCAGCAATGTCGGTGTAGCTCAGGTGGTTGCAAGGTGCCGTGGCTCAGCGCGCACGATCAGAGGTCTTAACGCTATCTGAAAATAAAAAGCTGAACCAAGACAACGTCGAACAAAAACGAACAGACAATCAGCGAGCGCAAGTAGCAGAACTATGCATAACGAGAAAAAAAAAAAAAAAAAAAAAAAAAAAAAAAAAAAAAAAAAAAAAAAAAAGGAAAAAAATAGAAAGAAAGATGGTAGCGTTCTCGCATTGCAACCATAGGGTCGATGGTTCGAATCCTGCGAGACTGATTGTTATTTATTTATTTTTTCGTTCTGTTCGAGTCTTACACAGCTTAAAGTCTAACGGTAATTTTTACAAAAAAAAAATGAATTTCTTTTGTTTATTCCTAATTTTCTATATTTTATAAAAGGTCTTTAATAATGATGGTTTCAATAAAAAAAAAATAAGTTATATATTTTTACAGTACTGGCTTCACTAAAAGTTGACGACAGTAGAGTTTGATTGTTCAGTTTGTGAAAAGCTAAGACGCTGCTTGTGGATAGTCATCTTCATAGCAACTAATGGCTTTTCTAGCAGCTAACCTACCCACCCATTGTTTTAGGCGACAACAAGGCGTTCAGCTCGTCTAAATACAGATTAAAAAACTGACACAACATGTGAAATTAGAGATCCCAAATTGTTAAAGTAACGTAATTTGAAAAGGAAAAAGTTTGTACTTCAGCGGAATTTGAACCACGGACTTTATGGTTTGTGAGGCCAGAACGCTCCCACCTGAGCTACACAGACAGATGCTGCAATTTATTTTGTTATTGGTACTTATGTGTACTTGCAAAACTTCAAAGTCAATTTTATCGAGAATTTTTCAAAGTTGCGTCGAATGGCTTTGGGTGATTGTTTGAGACCTCAACTTCACGTACCATAAATATCAAACAATTCTAAAACCGATACCCGCGTTGTCTCCTTGTAAGTTAAACTAACTTACGCTAAGGACAACACACATACCCCAGCCCGAGGGAGGACTCGACCTCCCACGGGGAGCGCCCGTCCAATCCCTAGCATGGTGCCTTAGGCCAAGCGTCCATACTCCCGCGTCTGTTTCCTCTTTTGCAGGCTCCTGCAAGCCTTCAGTGGCCTGCTTCCTTCGATGCTATATCCAAGTTCATCCACTTGTCTTAGGTCTTCCTTCATCCTAAAACCCTTCCAGAAAGTCTTTTGCTTTTGACGTTTGGGCCTTTAAATCCTTCCTAACGCAGATAATCGACATCCTCTATTCGAAACCAACCAGAACTTTAAATTTGATTTGTGGTATATTCATATGAGAATTATCAAACCTACCACCCTTGGTATGTTGGAATACTTCTGCCGTATGTGACACACATCCGGCATAAGTATGGAGGCGAATGTGGCGTTGGATGACGGTAGAAGATATGCCGGCCGCGGTGGCCGAGGGGACTGAGGCGCTCCAGTCACGGTCTGCACGGCCACTACGGTTGGGGGTTCGACTCCCCCCTCGGGCACCTTTGGTTTTTTGCTTGGTTCCTTACAATTAAATTTGACTAATTTCATGGGGAAACAATTATCAAATACCCTTACAAATGCATCATGAAATAAGTTGTATTTTAAATTAGCATCAGGTTCCTTGTACACTTAATCCCAATCTAACTACTGAAGACTTTCCGTAAAATTTCTAATTGTCGAACCATTAATTGAAAGAACAAGTTTGGAGGACTGATTCATATATCATATAATGTAACTAGCTGTGCACCATAATCAGAAAGACCATTCTCAACAGGACATGCACTAATATTGTTAAACCTAACTTTGTCTATAAAAATTGTCTATCAATGTGCTGCTGTTCCTTATTACCCGAATAGGAAAATCAATAACAGATGTCAAATTGAAAGAACCGAGCAAGACTTCCAGGTCATTCTTCTTATTACACTTTTGCAGTGAATCAACACTGAAATCCCTACAGATAATAATTTGCTTTCCCTGTATCTGACAGATAGCACAACATGGCATCCTTGTATTCCAGGAATAAATGAAAGTTTCCTGAGGGGGGCCTATACACTGTGACAATTATAAAAGAACCACCCTTCAGTTTTAGCTCACAGGAACATGCTTCTATGTGTTGCTCTATACAAAAATTTTTTGTTTCTAAATTTTTTTACACTGTGACAACTTTTGATATAAATGGCAACTCTTCCCCACACCTTCTTCTCTCTACTTACATGTGCTGCTCGTTTATACCCACTAATATTTACTTTATTCGTAACAGTGACAATGTGATGCTCAGACAGGCATAGAATATCTATTGCATTGTCAGCTTTTATAGTTTCTAAACAAATCAGGAGGTCAGCTACTTTATTCTTTAAACCCCCAATATTTTGATGAAAAATACATACATTATTTTTTAATTTACTATTGCTAGAATCTTGTGATATTTTAACAGCTTTATTACCTGCCTGTCTGGGCTTCTCATTGGACACTGAACTTATCCTAAAAAAGAGGTACTCCCAAGAGTTGCAGTGTCCCCCCTTACAGATTTTCCTATCAACCCAGCCAGTTTCCCCTTACCTTTCCTACGGGACGACCACGTCTTTCATTCCTTTTCCTCAGTCCATATTCAGCTACCATTTTTTGCTTCACTTCATTTTCCTACTATCGAGTTCCAGTGCACCCTCTCTCTTAATTGTCTGAATAACTTCTTTTATTTCATCATTTCTTATATCAATCTCCTCATTATATGAAAGCTAGTTGCCTATAAAATTGTACTACTGTGGTTGGTACTGGCTTCGTGTCTATCTTTGCTACGATAATGCGTTCACTATGCTGTTCATAGTAACCAACCTGCATTCCTATTTTCTTATTCATTATCAAATCTACTACTGCGTTCCCCCAATTGATTTTGTATTTATTACCCTGTACTCACCTGACCAAAAAACTATCCATTTCTCTTTTCAAATTTTCCACGCTCCGATCCGTAGAATGCCTGCGTTTTTCTTTATGACAACGTCTTCCTGGGTAATCCCCAACCGGTGATCCGAATGGGGGACTATTTTGCCTCAGGAATATTTTACCCAAGTTTATGCCATCAACCTATATTCATACAATAGAGCTGCATGTCCTCGGAGAAAGTAGAGACTGTTGTTTACCCCTTGCTCTCCACTGTTCCGAATAGCTGCATGGCAAGCCACTTTAGGTAGTACTACAAGGCCAGCTCAATCAATCATCCAGATTGTTGCGCCTGTAACTACTGAAAAGCCTGCTGTCCCTCTTCAAGAACCACACGTTTGTCTGGCCTCTCCACAGATACCCCTCCACTGTGGTTGCTATCTGAGACACGATAGCCACCCCACCTCGGCAACGTCTGTGGTTCATGGTGGTGGTTAAGAAATCTACTCGGAAGGGCCCGATCTTATATCTTGTTGTGGGGTCTGCGTAGGTTGAGGAGCCATTACCGCTTGTTTAAAACTCCTTTATTGATACCGGCTTCGGCAAATCTATGTTTCCATCTTCAAGTCTTTTAATATGTGATATTTCAATATTGAAAGACTTTAAAGTGCGTAACATAGATTTGTTGAAGCCGGTGTCAATACAATGATATTCAAACAAACGATCTTGCCTCCTCTGCTCACACAGATTTCCCTTTATTATACAGTTTGAAATGTTCGATCGATGAAGGGTAGATGCTATTTTTGTTATTTGTCGCAGTGACTGTGCAGAGTCAACATTTGCGACATTAACTACTGGTGAGCTTGGAGAAAATACCAATGAGTAAGTTCTTCGCACAGCCGGCGGGCAAAGAAACATACAAAATACCGTGACAATGATTGAGGAGAGTATGACAGGAAATTAATTGGGATATTATTGAATAACTCTGATGGTAATAAGTGTGTTGTTGAAGATGTAGATTGCAAAAAACGGCAGATATTAGAACATGTAAAACAAATGATTTAGACGAAGACGTTTACACATGGAAATAATGGAAATAACTTGCGAAGGAGACTATCAAATCGGTTAAATGACTGATGAAACCATTATTTAAAAACACAATTCAGGGTTGTTCGGAAAATGTGGAACATCCAAAGTACGCATTTCTACCTTTCACTTTTCCTCGTTTTGATGGGAAGCGTGAGGCGTTAAGGGCTGTAATATAAACACTTCTCAAAATCGCCTAAATGGTAGTGTAACGAAGTATGTTGGGATTTATTCCCATCTGATTGCATTACTGAATCTCCCGATACCAGTGTGCATAATAATAGGTATGAATGTAATTAGTCTATTATCATTTTCTTTTCCAAAACTTTTGTTATTGTTTACTTCTAACGTGACTAGCTGAAGTTGGTTTCTATTATTTGACGTCGCAGAATTCTGTTTAATTATCAAATATTAATTAATTCATGCAAGAGCCGTGTTATTAAGGGTCATACATTAGGCTAATTAGTATTTCTGTTAAGGCTAAGTAACTTCTTTTTTCATAATGTTAAAGTAGGTATTATTATGTTTCACGATTAATGTTAGGAAAATTTTGCCCTCATTAATTTCTGTATAACTACCGTTTATTACGAAGTAATTGTTTAAAAACATAGTTAAATGTATTTGAAAGTGAGGCAGTACCAATTTAATCTATATTTGTATATCAGTTTACTCAGTATTATTTACGCTATCGTTTACTATAACCATTTGAATGTTATTGTTAACTTTCCATTATATTTACTTTAATGTACATGATTAACAATACGTAATTTGCAGCACAGCGATCGAATTATCATTGTCAAGATTGATACGAAACCAACACCGACAACAGTAGTACAGGTTTATATGCCAACTAGCTCTGCCGATGATGAGAAAATCGAAGAAGTATATGAGGAGCTAAAGGAAATTATTCAGACAATTAAGGGAGAGGAAAACTTAATTGTTATGGGAGACTGGAAAACGGTAGTAGGACAAGGAAGGGAAGGGAAGATAGTAGGTGAATATGGTCTGGGCAAAAGGAATGAAAGAGGAAGCCGTCTGGTAGAATTTTGCACAGAACATAATTTAGTTATAACAAACACCTGGTTCAAGAATCACAAAAGAAGGTTGTATACGTGGAAGAGACCAGCAGACACCGGAAGATACCAGATAGATTTTATAATGGTGAGACATAGATTTCGGAACTAGGTTTTACAGTGTAAGACGTACCCAGGGGCAGATATAGACTCTGACCATAACTTGTTGGTTATGAACTGTAGGCTGAAACTGAAGAAACTACAAAAAGGTAGGAAAATAAGGAGATGGGACCTGGAAAAATTGAAGGAACCTGAAGTTCTTAAGAATTTCAGAGGGAGCTTTAGGCAACAATTGACAGAAACAGGGGAAAATAAAACAGTAGAGGAGGAATGGGTAAAATTGAGAGATGAAATAGTGAAGGCAGCAGAGGACAAAATAGGTAGGAAGGCAAGACCTACAAAAATCCTTGGATATCACAGGAGATTCTAAATTCAATCGATGAAGAAGAAAATATAAAAATGCAGTAAATGAAACAGGCAAAATGGAGTACAGACGACTAAGAAATGAGATTGACAGGAAGTGCAAAATGGCTAAGCAGGAGTGGCTAGAAGGCAAATGCAAGGATGTATAAGAATGTATAAATAGGGGAAAAATAGATACAGCCTACAGGAAAATAAAAGAAACATTTGGAGATAAGAAAAACAGCTCTATGAATATCAAGGACACTGATGGCAAACCAGTTCTCAGCAAAGAACGGAAAGCTGAAAGGTGGAAAGAGTATATAGAGGGGATCTACAAAGGAAATAAACTTCGAGACAATAGTGTAGGAAGGGAAGAGGAGGTAGATGAAGATGAGATAGAAGATACTGTACTGAGAGAAGAATTTGACAGAGCCCTGAAAGACCTAAGTCGAAACAAGGCCCTTGGAGTAGATGATATTCCCTCAGAGCTACTGAAGTCTCTGGGAGAACCAGCCATGGCAAAATTGTTTCACCTGGTGTGTAAGATGTATGAAACAGGCGAAGTACCCACAGACTTTAAGAAAAATGTTATAATCCCCATTCCAAAGAAAGCAGGTGCAGACAGGTGTGAAAACTACAGAAACATCAGTTTAATAAGTCATGGTTGCAAAATATTAACGCGAATTATATACACAAGGATGGAAAAGCTGGTAGAAGCCGACCTCGGGGAAGATCAGTTTGGGTTCAGGAGAAATGTAGGAACACGGGAGGCAATACTCACTTTACGGCTTTTCCTAGAAGATAGATTAAGAAAAGGCAAACCTACATTTCTAGCTTTTGTAGATTTGGAGAAGGCTTTTGACAATGTTGATTGGAATAAACTCTTTCAAGTTTTGAAGCAAGCAGGAGTAAAATATAGGGAGCGTAAGGTTATTTACAACTTGTACAAAAACCAGACAGCAGTTGTCAGAATTGAAGAGCATGAAAGGGGTGCAGTGGTTGGAAAGGGAGTAAGGGTTGTAGCCTTTCTCCATTGTTATTCAATTTGTACATTGAGAAAGCTATAAAGGAAAGCAAGGAAAAAATTGGAGAAGGAATTAAAGGTCAGGGTGAAGAATTAAAAACATTGCGATTTGCCGATGACATAGTAATTTTGTCAGATACAGCAAAGGACCTGGAAGAGCAATTGAACGGAATAGACAGTGTGCTGAAAGGTGCATATAAGATGAAGATTAACAAGAGCAAAACTAGGGTAATGGAGTGCAGTGTAAGAAAATCAGGTGATGCTGAAGGAATTACATTGGGTAACGAAGCAATAAAGGAGGTAGATGAGTTTTGTTACTTGGGCAGTAAAATAACAAATGATGGTCGCAGTACAGAGGATATAAAATGCAGAATGGCAATGGGTAGAAAAGCGTTCTTGAGAAAGAGAAATTTGTTAACATCGAATATTGATTTAAACCTAAGGAAGTCCTTTCTGAAGGCATTTGTATGGAGTGTTGCCTTGTATGGGAGTGAGACAATAGACGATAAACAGTGCGGACAGGAAGAGGATTGAGGCTTTTGAAATATGGTGCTACAGAACAATGCTGAAGATTAGGTGGGTGGATCGCGTAACTAATGAGGAGGTACTGAACAGAATTGGGGAGAAAAGAAATTTCTGGCATACATTGACTAAAAGAAGGGATAGATTGATAGGACACATTCTTAGACATCAAGGAATTGGGAATTTAGCGTTGGAGGGAAGTGAGTGGGGTAAAAACCGCAGAGGAAGACCAAGAGATGGATACAGTATGCAGATTCAGACAGATGTAGGTTGTCATTCTTATGTGGAGATGAAGAGGCTTGCTCAGGTTAGGGTATTGTGGAGAGGTGCATCAAACCAGTCTCCGGACTGAAGACCACAACAACAACAACAACAATTTTCAGTGTCATTTTTTGGATGTTATGAACAGGATGCTTTCGCGCCATGTAAAGGAGCCTAGTTTCATCTTTGATCGAGGGCACAATCCACGCTAGTAGGGAGTATTGTTTCGAGTCGTGTAACGTGATATTATGTGAGACACAACCCACGTCACTTTGAACTTTAATTTTGAACAATTATATATAAAAGTTCTTCAATGTTAGGCTTGTAGAAAGTGTATCTACAGGGATTAATCCTTCATATTTGCGCCACCCTCAAACGTACTCCTCGGACGTTTGTATTCCACACACGAACTGTGTAAATTTGTATTATTGATATGTGGAATGTGCGTACTGGGTTTGTCCTTAATGAGACTTGTACGCTGACCATAAATGGGGAAAATTGGGCACTAATTAATGATTAAAGTGTCAATGAACTGCAATTCGAAATGTTAAAATGTTTGTAGTCGTATGGGACCAAACTACGTTGGTCATCAAATAAATGTTAAAATGTTTGTAAATCTATCGGAACAAACTGCGTGGTCATCGGTCCGTAGCTTACAAACTACTTAAACCTAGGTAAACTAACCTCAGAACAATCACACACACCCATGCCCCAGGGAGGACTCGAACCTTCACGGAGAGCAACCTTCTGTTTCCTACTCGGCACCTCTTGCGCAATGCCAGTCAACCGGAGTAACTGCTTTCCATGTTACTTCTTCTGCTGAATGTACTAATCGTTACCCCGCGTCCACACATTGGTACCAACGCTGGCGCCAACATTGGCCAATATTTCTGAGACAGCGTCCACACATTGGAGCCAACATTCAATTAAATTCGTCGAGAGCCAACGTAAACACATCTGACGCACAAATCCAGTGCGTTAACGCTTTTGAGTGTGAATAATTACATTTTGTCATTGTAAACCAAAGTGGGAAACATACGTAAAAGATGATGGGGTGTTCTATCACTTCCTACCGAACATTAATTACGGTACGAATTCATTAATTTTTTAAAAATATGCTACAAGTAAACGATACACATTATAAAAACTTAGACCTGCTACTTTAAATGACTTAAAATAAAACAATAAATAAAGAGATGTTTTGTAGGGATGCTATTCTTTTGGTATTACGCTTCGATTTCTTGCTAAAGGAGACAATATTAGAAGCCTACACTTCCATTTTTAAATAACCATGTAATTGATATCACTAGTACTGCTTGAAGTTTGCAAAACGATATTTAAAACTTGACAGGAAATAGTAAGTACTGTACTGTTAATTTTAAAAATTAAATTCAGTAATGGAGTGTGTCGAAAGTCTAGAAAGTTTTTAATTCCACAGTTCGCGCCTAAGTTTTGCTGTGGCATTTCGTTTTGTGACGTTTGTTTCACAAATGAATTTCTTTCTGATACAGTTCTAATATTTACAAAGAGATTTAGAAACTTTAAAACGGCGACGAAGAACGAACGAAGAAAGAAACAGTTTCGAGATGAGCAGACGACAAAAATAGAATGAATCGTTGGCGCCAATGTGTGGACGACGTACCCATATTGGCCCAACGTCCTTTGATGTTTGGCCGAAATACCGACAACCAACGGAGCCGTACAAACGTTGGCGCCAACGTTGGTTCCAACGCTATTCCACCGGTCCACACATTGGACCAACACTGTTGGCGCCAACGTTGGTTCCAATGTGTGGATCCGGCCTTATGCTGTTAACATACATACCTCCGTCGGCGAGTAACCGCGCGCTCGTCAGCCAGGCGACTTAGACCGCTTTTTTTTCTTTTTTTTTCGTTCTACAGGTAGTTCTCTTCGTTGCGGATGCTGACCGTTTTTGTTCGTTCTTGTTCGGTGTGTTGTTGGCTCAGCTTTTTTTATTACAGAGGGCGTTGAGCCCTCTGACCGGGCGCGCTGAGCCACGGCGTTGGCCATAGTCACTGGTCTTACAAACTACATAAACTAAGTTAACTTAACCTAAGGACAACACAGACATCAATGCCCGCGGGTGGATTCGAACCTCCGACGCGGGAGGCCGAGCGATCCGTAACGTGGCGCTCAAGACCGCTCGGATACTCCCGCGCGGAAACTGCAATGCTACATGTCGCCTACATTATTTGTAGTGGATTATTTTTGCCCCATGAAATTTCAGCCAGCCGCCACCGAGAGTGCCAGTCCACGAGAACTTCAAGAGGCAACGAGCCACGACCAGGTACGTCCCAGAAGGAATAACATTTCAGAAGTTTACCTCGAACAACCGCTGCTGAAATAATGTCACCTTCAGCCAGGACATTATTCTTCTGTGTCTTTTCTCAGTGGTACGTTGTAGACATTAATTAAAAACCTTTGTTTGATCTTACAGTGTGTGTTGCACTCCGAAGAATAAAACAGATCCCTTCAGGTGAAGGCTTGCATTGAAATCCTTGCGGAACTGCAGTATTGCCGTAATTACGAGTGATTTAACAATGTCTCTCTGGCACGGACGTAAGCTGAATCACGAGAAACGGAACGGAACGATTATACGGCGCAAATAAGCAGACTTGTGAGCATTTATTCAGACCGGCCTCTGATTAACGTCTCACACACCTGCGCAAGGCGAGCTCCGACTGCAGAGCGGCTTATTAACTGGCGGGTAATCAGATCCAAAGGAAAACTTGCGCGGTTCAGACAAAGAACGCTCCGAGACAGCGTCAGCGAAGGAGAAAGACTTCATGAGCGAGAGCAATTACAGCTATGGAGCGCCAAAGTGAAGAAACAAAAAGCAGGAACAGAGTAGCAGTTTACAAGACTCTATTATGTTACAGGAAGCAGTACGGAGCACTCTTTAGCGATATGAGAAAAGATGCAAGTTTCACATTCCACTGGTATCACAAGTTTCAAATTATTTTTCGGATTATTCATTACCGTTAATTTTAAAAGATAACCATTCAGTTAAGTGCCTTTTCAATAAATGCATTATGCAATCCCGTTTCGTCCTAAAAAACTATTTTCTTTCTCGCTTAGTCACATAAATAAACGATGAACTCGATATATCCAACAATGGCTACGCTGCATTAGTATGCCAGTGTATAATCTGAAGCAAGAAATTACAACGGCCATAATACCCTAAGTTAAACACTATTGTTGCTAGTGTTAATTTCCTTCATTATTATTGTTATGAATGTTTTGTATTTCTTTTTTTTGTACGGCTTTTGTTTGGTCGTGTCTAAGGTAGGATCTTAAGACTCTGATCTTGTAAACCTCAATAAACAATAAGTAACAGAAGTAAGTGCATCTTATCGTAAATTAGAAATAAACGTAAGACTTCAAAAACATGATTCCTAAAGGAATTGTTCTTTTGCAGAAGCTAAACGAATTGCTGAAAATGTTTTAGATATGTACATAATAAGGATGAAGATATTAATGTCAACCAGTGATGATTGTTCACACGAAACAAGTCTTAGAACAAATAAAGGTACATAATAAGTGGCTTGTTGCTGTGCATTTGGAATTAATAAATATAGTTATTTTGTAAATGTGAAAAATTGTTTATCCCTCTCGTTTTTAAAAAGATTTTACGTACGTAGATGAGATTCATACTTGTTCCGTGGATCATAAATATGGGATTTCAGAATGATATGGAACGTGTCAGTTTAGTAAGAGTAACATATGACAAACAAATTTTTTTAATTTATTTTCTTTTTGTATAATTACAAGTTCTGTGTAAAAATTCATCTACTGAGGAGAAGTAAATGTAATTCAGAAATTCTTTCTATTGGTTTGCAAATGCTGGTTGGATATCCGTTAAGCATTTGACGTTATTTGGTAAATGACCAAAGACTTTAGTAGCATCATAATTCACCCTCTTCTGTGTCAAAGTTAGCTTTAGCCTTGAATCATCCTTCGTCGTAGTGTTGTAGCTATGCGCAGATCGTAATTGAATTGTTGTAGGTGAAGGATTGAACAGTGTAAACTTTTCGACGCAGATCAATGGCCTTTTTATTTTTATTTTTATAAAGCACTTCGTCGTAGGTTCCACACAAAACAAACAGATTTAAAAACAAATGTTACTACAACCGAATCAAAATCTGGGTAATCACGAGAAGTTGAAGGCTGTTTCTCTGAAAGAGTTGCGCTCTGAAGCTTTTTAATTGAATGTGCTCTCTTGTATATTTTTCTGCAGGACTTATAAACAACACCATGTTTCTTGTTCTCTAGTCTCCTGTTTTCCTTTTCCTTCTCTCTCTCTCTCTCTCTCTCTCTCTTTATTTATTTATTTTTTTTGTTCGATCGGAAGAGCATCGCTGTTATAAAAACATCTCTCTGAAAAACGATACATCGATATTTTTTCGATGTTTTCTTGCGTTTTAGAAATAATACGATAAAACACTGAAATGATTTTATTTTCAGGATAGTAATAAGTGAAAATAAGCTCTGTTGTCAGAGACATTTTTAAACACGAACAACACCTGTTTCTTCACAAAACGCTTCATATTCATAACGTTAGAGACAGTATTAAAATGTGAAGTATTTGCCCTTATATAATCTTTGAATAGGCCATGAATACACAGCCAAATGGCAGAATAGAATGAAACGAACTTGGGAATGAGGTTTCCCAAGATATTGTGGTGACTGGATATGGGATTTAAATCAATCTGTTGATTACACGCGAAATAATTCACTTTTTTTTTACGTCTGACTTTCTTTTTTGCTGTCGACGTGAAGAAAATTAAACAAACCTTACATATCTTTCAGTTATTAGTTAATCATATAATTTTAAAATGAATATTCATCGATGACGTTTATCTAACCATGTACCTAGCAGAAATTAAAATCTGTGTTATACTTTAAGTTACCGGCTGGGTTGCGGACTTCAGTCGTCGATGCACTGGCGGTATATCGCGGTTTAAATAATCGCTGTGAACATCGAAGTTTATTGACATAATATCAATGTTTGAAAATCATCGATGTACTATTTACATTCCTAGTGACAAATGTCACTGACAACATTACATTCTCAAACTCAACACTTCTTAGCCATTGTTCACAGATGCCTTAAACAAGAAATGTCACTCACTAAATATTACTCACGTATTAAACACAAATTAATTTTGTAAGCACGCCGGGGTGGAATGACCGTACTAAGGTGCCTTGCTGCGGAGTGCGAGGTTTAACGCCCCGTCGACAGCGTGGTCATTAGAGACGAAGCTCACTCTCGGATTTTGGTTAAGGATAGGAAAGGAAATCGGCCGTGCCCTTTCAAAGGAACCATCCCGGCGTTTGCCTGGAATAATTTAGGGAAATCACGGAAAACCTAAATCAGTGGATATGAACCATCAACCTCCCGAATGCGAGTCCAGTGCGTTAACATTTCGCCATCTCCCTCGGTCAGAATATATGTATAGTGCGTGTATACTAAGGAAAATATAGAAGAAAATTCTTAAAATTATTATTAAATACTTGCAACAAATAGTTCATCGCTGGTCATCTATATAGTGCTTTCATTATGCATCCGATGCAGTAAATTTCACTATTATGCCTCTAATCTTTCCAGAAAGTAACTCATATTAACTACTTTTACGTCGCAGAGGAGGAATACTACAGTAAACAAAGGCACATGTTGTGAGTAACTCAATGCAGCTAACTGACGAACTGATTCAGTAGCACTTTGAAATTTATAATTTTTATGACGAGCTACTTGCATGTGTAACACTATGTATACAAGCAGCTACTATGAATTTGTGGTAACATGTTAATCAGTACGAGAGGTAATCTCAAAAATAATGTATGTAGCAGATCAGCTACGCTATGCATTAAGTAGTTTGTAAGCCTAGAGACTATACATGCCACTTCACGGCCCCTCCCCTTTCCTCATTCCATGTCACTAGTGTACAATGTATTCCCTAACACTGCACGAGACTCATATATGTCGTGTAGATATTTTTATTCGCTCGCAAACTACTTCTATCGACGTTACATTTAAATTTTAAAGCATAAAAATTCGGTTTTTAAGAATTTGCTCATTTTGCTTCTCCCGTATATTGCAAAATATGGCTCCTTTTTTGTAGTAAACTGTATGAAGTTTAATTTTGTACTCTTGTACATTTTCGTTAGAGATAATAGTTTTCGAAGCATTTAAGAAAAACGTAATAATTGTACCTTTACACGCCCACCCACGGTTGAGCTCACAGTCTCATCCCAGACCTCGGGACTTTTAGTATTTCGTTCATGACAATCTACCCTGCTACTGTACGAAAATTTGCTACTACACGAATTTTCCCTATTCATTATTTTTCAGTCTTCGTTGCCTGGACTGCTGTATGACAGATCATGTGTTTCCGCCGAGTAGATTTCTTAACCACCTCCGTGAACGATGCAGAGGTGGTGTGGCTTGCGTGCCTCAACGATACAGATAGCAACCACAGTGGAGTGGTATCTATGGAGAGGTCAGACAAACGTGAAGAGGGGCAGCAGGATTTTCAGTAGTTACAGCGGCAACAGTCCGAATGACTGACTGAGCTGGCCCTGTAGTATCAGTTAACGTGGCTTGCCATGCAGCTACAACGAACAACTGAAATCAAAGCGAAACTACAGTTATTACTTTTTTGTGTGGACATGCAGCTCTACTGTATGGATGTATGACGATAGTTTTGTTTTGACTAAAATATTCTATAGGTAAAATAGTCCCCATTTGGATCTCCGGGAGTAGACTACTCAGGAAAAAAAAAAAAAAAAAAAAAAAAAAAAAAAAAAAAAAAAAAAAAAAGAGAGAAACACAGGCATTTTACGGATTGGAGGGCGGAATGTTCTATCCCTTAATCAACTAGTTAATTTGAAAAGAGAAATGAAATGGATAGATTAAAACTGGATGTGGAGGGGAACAGCGAAGTTTGATGGCAGGATTTCAAACCATGTTTTATGGCTACCATCAATTTTGAGGTTTTAGTTACGCCACCATCTCGACAGTAGATTGAATCGATGAAATGAGGAAAGAAAATTCCACACTCTTTTAAATTTAATTTATTGCGTGGCCAACTTCGGTATTACAATATTGCCAACTCCAGGTATCTATGCATAACCAAGTGTCTACCTATTAAAGTAAGAAACACGTAGCATGTACCATATATACCTGGTGCTTATAATTAAACTTTCCCTATTTAACGCGTCCTAACACGGAAACTAACTGCCGTAAGATTTCCAAATTTATTAGTATTAATGCCCGTAGCATGGGGTGCATGATTTCCACTGTCCAGTTCCAAATATGGCACCAGTAGCTATGAGCAGTCATCGTGATTTATACTCTGACACCTTAGCAGTTGCAGTGCACTTGCTGACTTGAGCTTGGACAAAAAAGAGCAGGTCATCATTGGTGAAGCTCTATTATCAAAACAACAGTAATGCTGCGCTAAGAATATTGCCGCCTGAAGGTTTTACGGAAGCATTCTCATCCTCCACCTGCAGTTCGGAGCGTGTTGAAGACATTTGAATCAACTGGAGAACTGAGCATCGAGCATGGAAGAGACCGTCGACCGGTAGGAGCACAATTGTTTGATGTAATTGCTGTTGCTGCGACAGGGAAAGCAGAGCGACAGGTGAACATTCCGTCTTCCAATGTACGGAATATGCTTCGGACCATTCTCAAATGGTATCCGTAAAAGATCGATATCGTACAGCAACTTGCAGCACAGGTCGAACAACGGCGTGTTGACTTCACTCGACATTTTCTCGCAAGAACTGAAGTTGACGAGAGCTGAACTTGACAATTCTATGGACAGACAAAGCACAGTTTTGTCTGACAGGTTAGATGCACACACTGAATTGCCGAGGTTGAGAATCTTCACCTCCAGTCAACATGTATGATGTTTCTCTGTATGGTGAACGTGACTTCACAGCTTCATTCATTGGCGCAATCTTTCTTGAACAGATTGGTACTCGTGGACTAAAGAGATGCAGCGTGACAGGACAGCGTTACTGCGATATACTTCACCAGCATGCCATACCAACACCACCTAGATAGAAGGCCGCGGCGCTCTCGTGTAACGTCACTCAGAATAGGCCTTGATCACGTAGCTGACTAGGTGGTCGCTGGAGCACGGCACACAATGCCGTAGCGGCCAGTTAGTCAGCTACGCGATCGCGGCCTGCTCTGCGTGACGTAACACAAGAGCGCCGCCGCCTTTTTCTAGGTGGTGTTGGTCATACTCGCCCTACAAGAAAGAGACGCATTAAACTCAACAACTGTAATGCAAGATGGAACTCCACGGCACATCGCTCGTGAAATTCAACTGCTTCTCCGAAGCACATTTCTAAACGTTCGAATTATCAGCCTATCGTTTCCAAATGCTTGGCCGGCACGATTACTTTATCGCACTCACTGCGATTTCGGGTCTGAAAGCCGGCCGCGGTGGCCGAGGGGACTGAGGCGCTCCAGTCACGGTCTGCACGGCCACTACGGTTGGGGGTTCGAATCCCCCCTCGGGCATGGATATTTGTGCAGTCTTTGGTATTAGTTAGTTCATAAGTAGTTTATAAGTTTAGGGACTGATGACCCCGTAGTTAAGTTCAAATGTTTGTTAAGCTTAAGGGACTTAACTACGGGGTCATCAGTCCCTCGTAGTTAAGGCCCATAAGCTTTACAAACATTTGAACATTCGGGTCTGAAGGGCGGAGTTTACAAGGGCACCGTTCACACATGTGCTCATTTGAAGCGTACCATATAAAGAGAGGTAGAGAGCTTACCTATGGACATGTTTCGTTCTGCTGTGCAGATTGAAATCCTGAGTTTTTCTGAACTCTGATAGGCGTGATATTGAGCAGCTTTTCTAGCAATAATGGTACCGATATGTAATGGTATGATGTACCGTAGCAGCTCATTAATAGAGTTTCTGTCCAATCGTTTCTACATTATTTTACTTCCTCATTTCCTTGACATTAGTGCCTCCCATTGTAGTATTCGTAGTTTCCGTGTTATAACGTGTTATATAGTGTAAGTTTAAGAGGGTTATTCAAATAAAAAAGGCACGAAATCTCTTAACAACAAAATCGGTTGAAATTTGAATATGGTGCTTTGGAAGAACTTCTAGGGACGCGAGTCAGCGGCGTCACTACCCCCTATAAAATTGAAGGCTGCGCTCTCGGCAGGCAAGATGATGCTCACTGTAGTTTTCGAAGTCCGAGATCCGATACTCATCGAATTTCTCGAGCACTGAATAATCATTAACAGTGACGTGCACTGTGAGACATTCCGTAGTTTACGCAAGTCCATTAAGAGCAAACGGACTGAGCCGTTCACAGAGGGAGCGATTCTGCTCCATGATAGCGCGCGTGCACACGTATCCAAAATGTTTGTTAAGCTTATGGGACTTAACTGCAGGGTCATCAGTCCCTAAACTTACAAACTACTTATGATCTACCTTATACTAAATACAGCACGAACATCTATGCCCGAGGGGGGATTCGAACCCCCGACGGGGAACGACCTCGCGCATCGTAGCATAGCGCCTCAATGCGCTCGGCCGCTCCGCCGCGGCCACACGTCTCCAGTGTACTGGCCAAGTTCAAGTGGAAGCAGCTCGAGCATCCGCCCTACAGCCCGGACCTGTTGTCCTATGACTTCCATCTGTTTGGTCCACTAAAAAACTGAAAAGTAACCACTACAAATCGAATGACGAGCTGAAGGACACAGTAAATAACTGGCTCTTGTCACAGCCGCAGGAATTATAAGAACAGAAATAAAGTAAAATAAAATAAATGTTCAAATTTTTGTAAATCAAAGGGATTTAACTGCTGCGATTATGAGGCCCTTGGCTTATAAACTAATTGAACTATTTATGCTAAGGACAACACACACGTCGAACTTTCGACGGCGAGCAGCTCGCGCTCCGCAGCAACGCGCCTTAGTACGCACGGCCACTCCACCGCGGCGAGCAGGGGATCCTTCGGATCATTAAAAAGTGAGATAGTTGTGCTGAATAAAGAGTTCAATTATATCCACAGTGTCGTTTCGTACCTTTTCATTCGAACATCCCTTGTAATTATAACCATCCGGTAATACTGGTAGAGTGAACTACAGCTTGCTAGATGTGAACCGATAGTTGTAAACAGAGCAATTTGTAAGAAGAACAGAGATGAGGGGAAGTAATGTACACTCACAGGGGCGAGGAAACTCATGCTGTAATTCAGTTGACAAGTAGGCCAGTCAAATTAGACATTGAAAACGCAAATCGTGATGTAATTCTAAATTTTTGATATGTTGTTAGGACCAGTTAGAGTAGTATGAAACCAAGTTTGCAGCTTCGAAAACCCTGTCCTTTCCAAGTTATAAGTGAAAAACTCCGAAATTTTCAGACTTTTTTTACATTTTGCCTTCTAACGCATAAACTATGAGTTTTACGATGTTACTAGTTTTTACCATTTCCAAAGTACATAGAATATGTAACAATTTAAGCCTAACAGCAGCGTTATACGTCCAATAGTTTTCTAGATATGTAGCATCAAAAATGGGCTTATTTTTACCAAAAATGAAAATTTTACGTTTTGCTCTGATTTCAAGCTGAATATTGGCATAACCGCTCAACCTGCGAGAATAGACATGAATTGAAGTTGTAGTAAATTTTATTAGCTTTAAAATAAGCACAAGAGGAACTCTCTAGAGCGAGTAGTTCTCTTCAAATTGTACAAAAACGGAAGTCAGGCAATTGAAATTTTTGAAGAAATGAGCCTAAACACTAGTGACAAATTGTGGACATGCAAAGAAATAAAAATGTATACCACTGTCTTTAAAGAAATGCAATTGTGTAATAAAAAACATACATTTCAATAACTGTAAAAACTCTCACCGTTTTGGTTTCTTAGAAGGTCCTGGTTGTTCACAGTCGTGTTCTAGGACATAAGGAGGCTCCTGCGATGCTGCATCCATTCCTGGCTGTTCGTCCGAAGGCGGGAGATCATCGTAATCGTCTTCATCCTCGTAGATCAGACTCGTAGTGACGTTGTAGCAAGTGGTACCAGAGCAGTGAGTGCGCAAAGCTGAGCACTGGAGCCCGGCTCCCCGGCAGTTACACGATCCCATGCATCTCTTCTTGCACTTACATGAGAGCGATCTGAGAAGTTTAGGTGGGGCTGGTTCACATAATGTTGTCACTGGTAATAGACCAACGGAGCTCTTCGACCAACCCCACTGTGTGGCATCCTTCGCCACTCCCAACCATGTCTGCGCTTGGTGATATGTGCGGTAGGAATGGAAGGAAGCAGCTTCTTTGGTCGGGGGCAAACGTCCCAGGTCATCGCATTTGCTGCTGACTTGACGCACAGGCGGAATCGAAGGCCGTGTATGTTGTCGAAGGATGTGTCCCCTATGCAGAGCGATACGGCACTTCTCTCCAAGATCAGCTATAGTTTCATGACTAGTATCTGGCAATAGAAACACAGCGGCCAGGTCAATCATGTACTTGTACCTTTGAGCCGGCCGCGGTGGCCGAGGACACTGAGGCGCTTCAGTCACGGTCTGCACGGCCACTACGGTCGGGGGTTCGAATCCCCCCTCGGGCATGGATATTTGTGCCGTCTTTAGTATAAGGTAGTTCATAAGTAGTTTGTAAGTTTAGGGACTGATGACCCCGTAGTTAAGTCCCATAAGCTTAACAAACATTTGAACTTGTACCTTTGAAGAACACTTCACAATTTTGTTTTGCGTTGCCATAAAAGAGCGGAAGTTGTGTCACATCCGCTAAATGCATGTAGGAAGAGTTCAAATCCGGGGGGAAATTCTATTTCTCCTCGACAGAAAGAAGTAGTGGGAAACTGAATACCACTTGACTCACCACTATTCTTTTTCTGGAAATAAACATTTCGGACGGTAGAGCCCAAAGGAGACCGAATAAGTCCACATCTTCCCCAACCACGATCACGTTCTCGTAGGATACGCTTTTATCGAGGGCAGGATAATGTCGCGGTCTGCGTCTTCTGTTGCTCTCTTAGTTTCAATGCCCTCGAGTTCAAACGCAGAGTACAGTTGGTCAATGAGACGTCTTTTGTTTGAGTCGTTGGCTAACACTTTCTCCTGGGGCATTTTGATGTAGTTGAAGAGTCAAATACGATCTCATTGCAAGAAAGGGCAGCGCAGCGGCGCAATCGTTCTGTAGTTTTAATACTCCTGAGGGCTCCATCTTCAGGATATCCATCAAATACCACTGCGACGTTCCTACCAAAGTTGTTTAAAGTGTAGGTAATGTAGGTAGCAACTATAGCCTTCATCGAGTCGCTTCTGTGCCAGATAGCCTTGTGGAGAAGGTATCCCCCATCGACCACTACAAATGTCCTGGTTCCAAGAGAAAAAAAATTTTGAATGTGGTGCGAAAGCGGCATAAAAAGTTGACTTCGTTCCCTTACGCATCCCCTCTTCGTTGAACTATGCCAGTGGATAAGGGGCCAGTTCGATCTTAAAATGCTCTTTCCGTTCACTGTCCGACTTTTTTGTGATACACATCCTTTGAAAAATGGTGAGTGGATTAACATCGACACGCATCTTGTGTACTTTAATGGAGTTCGTGATTGTCGACAAAGTTACCACTTTGTCTTTTCTTTTGAAAGTAACTTTGCCAAACGAGCTGCCAGTTATTTTCTTGACCCCTTCAATGCCTTTTTCCTGAGCTAGGTGGCAATTTATTTCAGCACTTCCCACGATTCCGTTGCTGATGGATAGTAATTTGTCTGTAGATGGAAATGGATGAGTGTCTCGTATCATCTGTGCTCACCTCAATGTGTGTTCTGATGTTACAGAAGAAATGTCCCAAAAACGTCCAGCTCTTCGCACAGGTTTAACATGTACACCATTCCTCCTGTCCACCGCGAAAGCACACTGCTGCATATACCACGGCCGTGAGTTAATCCTACCTGGCTCTTAATTGATCTCATTAGAACCTGTTCGATATAGTTAAATCTGTCCACAGCCCTGACCAAAATTTATGATATCTGCGAATCGTGAAGTCTCCTCTAGTGAAAACAGTCAATTCCTCTGGGACCATTCGGTGTTGTAGGTTACTCATGTCCTGTAAATATAGATGAGTACTTTTAGCGAAAAAAATGGGCCGCTGAGTGAAAGAAAGGAAGCATTTTGCTCATTTCTTCAAAATTTTCAGTTTCCTGTCTTTCTGTTTTTATACAATTTGAAGAGAACTACTCGCTCTAGAGAGTTCATCTTGTGCTTATTTTAAAGATAATAACTTACTGCAACTTCAACTCTCATGTCCATTCTCGCGGGATGAGCGATTATGCCAATATTCAGCTCGAAATCAGAGGAAAACGTAAAATTTTCCTTTTTGGTAAAAATAAGCCCATTTTTACGCTTCATATCTAGAAAACTATTGGCCGTATAACGCTGCAGTTAGGCTTAAATTGTTACGTATTCTATGTACTCTGGAAATGGCTAAAGCCCATAGTTTATACGTTAGAAGGCAAAATCTAAAAAAAGTCCGAAAATTTCGGAGTTTTTCACTTATAACTTGGGAAGCTCAGGGTTTTCGAAGCTGCAAACTTGGTTTCATACTACTCTAACTGGTCCTAACAACATATCAAAAAATTAGAACTACATCACGATTTGCATTTTAGCCCCTTTTTTGGAACGATTTGACTGGCCTAAAGTGATTTAGTCTGTTCGCGAAATTCAATCCTTTAAATCATTTATCTGCATCTATATAACTATGTTAATAAGTCGTGGAGGCTTGCAGTTTTGTACAACATATATATATTGTATTATTTGCCAACAGTTATCTGTTTATTGCTTAATAAATTCTTCATATATCAGTCCAATATCTTTTCTTACGAGAGTACTCAGCCAGCCGCGGTGGCCGAGGCGACTAAGGCGCTCCAGTCACGGTCTGCACGGCCACTACGGTCGGGGGTTCGAATCTCCCCTCGGGCATGGATATTTGTGCCGTCCTAGTTTGTAAGTAGTTCATAAGTAGTTTGTAAGTTTAGGGACTGATGACCCCATAGACTATACAAACATTTGAACATTTTTGAGATTACTCAACTTCTTAGGGAAAATGTCTGTTTACCTGATATCAATAGCAAATGACAATATTTTGTAGAAATGTTATGTTTCAAATAATTATCTTGAAGCATATGAAATATGCTGGAGGGAGGGGGGCATTTTTAGAATTGTATACCCCTGTTACTACAGAAGCATTACAAGCTGTTGCTCGTTCCCATCAAATTGTCAATTCATCGTTTTTTAAAGTCGATTGAGACTGCTGTCCAGAAAAAAAGGTTTTCCGTTCTTCAAGAGGTGTACCCTTGTTGCTTTGCAGATGGTTCATAGGGAAATAATGAGCTCGGGGCCGAGCGAGCACGTTAAAGTCCCTCACGCAGTGCTGCAGCAATGGTAATTACGGGAGATTTAACAATGTATCCCCGAAATGCAATTATGTCGGGAGGAACCGTATCAAAGAGGAAATAAGCAGTCCTACAAGCATTTGTTCTGAGTGCCTGTTGATTAACGCCTTACGCACCTGCGGAAAGTTAAGCCCAAGAGCAAGGCAGCTTATTAATGGTCAGATAATCTGATTTAACGGCAAAACGGCTGAGTTTACAGGAAAAGGGCGCTTTGAAGCAGCAGCGGAAAAGGAAAAACGTATCATTAGCGAGAGCCATCATAGCAGTACAAAAAATGCAAAAGCGGAACAAGGAAAGGGTCGCAGGTGTTCCCAACATACAGTTATCTTGCGGAAAGTGAACGTTGTTTGTACACTTCCATTTTCTGTGATCAGAGAGCACAATCGTAAGCAAATTACGGGTAAGAAATGGTCACTGTGACTATTTTCTACAGCAGCAAAATTACAATTCGTTTATCAAGAAGTTCATTTTCGTGCTGCAGTGACAGTTATTGTTGAAGATGAGTCTAGACATTCGTCATTGTGATGTGTTTTCAATTGCCAGTGTGTTGTCTGAATATTCTATACTAGCTTAAACCCGCGGCTCCGCTCCCGTGTTGGTTGATTATGATAGATAAGCTATCTCTCAGTAGTGTGCTATGAGACTGGTTTTGAAGATGAGATGGCATTCAACAATAATGATTGTAATAATATCACAGATAGATCACTTGACGTAATGCAAGAAACGTCAAATCGATTTTTTAAAGAGATCGATTAAAAGAAATTTCTTTTTTACTGCTTTATTTATTTATACTGATATTTCCTTATTGGTATGCTTACCCTTACAGAAAAAGATCTAAATACATTGTAGCACGCATAGACCAAAGATATGGTCTGTGGCATCACGTTTCGCTGTATGTAACCTCCATGCTATAGAGTCGCAAACGCCATCGCTGGCCTTCAGTCCGATTTTTTTTATAATTTGATGACTTTCAACCACCATATCTTCCACCCCCTTATAGCTGTCGGCATGGAACTGCTATGGTGTACAACGGGAGACTTCGGACAACGATTACACACAGACCATTCGTTTGCGTTCTGTAGGTTGCGCTGCAGACCGAAAAATTAACACACACACACGTAGAATTTTATATACACCGATAACTTTCCATCCCAATATACTCCACCCTTTTATCATTATCAACCCTCAAACAACAATACAACCTATAAAACCATTTTCAAAGAGTAAATGTAATTTTGAAAGAGAAATTATTGCTCCGCATTTCGCGTTATATTCTTCAAATTATTAAATATCTATCAGATCGCTATAAAACCATGCCTAAAACCTTACTGAGGCATAAATTAGTAACTGGACAAATATTTAAGTCTCTTCGTTCGACGTGATAAGCGTACACCGAACAGAAATTCACATTAATATATATATATATATATATATATATAAATAGCTGTCCGATTCCCATAAAACCGTGCCTAAACCCTTCCCCGGGTAGACATTAGTAATTGTACAAATTTTTAGCTCTTTATGTCTTGTGGTTCAGACGAGATAAACGTACACCGAACCGACATTCACATTTATAGATATAGATGTTGACATTTGGATAAAATAAAATGAAGCTTCCAGATCATTGGCACCTTGTTTTGCTGTAAATACACGTACAGTAAGGAATAATCACGAAGAATGGGTAGTGACCACACTCAAAATTAGTGCTTTTCTCACTTAAAGTATTAATATGCAGCAATAAATCGAATTACCTAATTTATGATTAATGTCGAATCCAAATGTTGTTATTATTTTGACACAATTTTGAAAAGTTGGCGCTATGATTATTCATCAGTATGCTTCATACAAGTTGCAGAATTGCTTTTTCTCAAGTAAATATGTTCTTATTCTGTACTGGCATTCTACGTTCGGTAGGATGTTTCGTCTAAAATACGTATAAAGCGTTCAAAACACTGTGAAGCTGTATACGCTTTTGTCGTTAACGTCCAGTTTCTTTTTTCACAAAATAGATCTTTTCAGTGTATGATTTCTTCTACAAGCTGCAGAAATATTAGAAAAATTAAATTGTTGAAGTAACTATTGAAATGGTTCAGAATATTAACATCATGTCGTCTCCAAATTTTCATCAGTTTTCTTTGCAAATAGGAAAAAATGCACCTTATATATCATCGTGCGACAACATCTGCTTTAGTCTTTTTCCACTACCAAAGGCCTTAATGTGAAGCAGTCGGGTAAGGAATTTTGTCTGTTAGCTTAGTGTGGTCAATCACGTTAAAAGTCTCCCTTTCTAAGTCAAAGAATCCATACATTCTCTCGTACTAAAATGGGTAACCGTTATCAATGAGCCTTCTGATGATTATGTGCCGCGGCGGAGCGGCCGAGCTCATTGGGGCGCTATGCTACGGTGCGCGAGGCCATTCCCCGTCGGGGGTTCGAATCCCCCCTCGGGCATTGATGTTTGTGCTGTCTTTAGTATAAGCTAGTTAATAAGTAGTTTACGGACTGATGAACCCGCAGTTAAGTCCCATAAGCTTTACAAACATTTGAACATTTTTGGAGATTTGATGATGACGTATAAACAAGATACGCAGAGTAGCGGACACGTAATAACAGAATAATTCATACGTCATAAGGTTGCTTTTATACTTTCCTGAGACATAATAATCCGTCTTGATAAATTGTTAAGACCCATACTAGGTTCAAATTCTATACCTTTCACCTGAGGATGCGTCTCCAATTGATGACTCAATAAAAGGTATTTTACAGTGAGTGCGGATTGTTTAATTGAAATTAAATTTGGCTGTCGTTGAGCGCAATACGATTTAACAGGTTATAAATTATTTATACACACATACATATGTTTATATAGAAGACCGTTCGCATCTTCTCGGAGTCAGTTCGGCCGGCCGCGGTGGCCGAGGGGACTGAGGCGCTCCAGTCACGGTCTGCACGGCCACTACGGTCGGGGGTTCGAATCCCCCCTCGGGCATGGATATTTGTGTCGTTCTTAGGATTAGCTAGTTCATAAGTAGTTTGTAAGCTTAGGGACTGATGACCCCGTAGTTAAGTCCCATAAGCTATACAAACATTTGAACATTTTTGGAGTTAGTTCTTATGTTTAGTGAAGAGTGACTTAATTTTGAAAAAAAGTAAATAAATAGTAATGTTAACAAAGTGTTGGAACAGTTTGAAGTTAAATCAATAGTAAGACAAGGAGACATTATATCACCTACATTGTTTAATATGTAACTGAACAAGACCCTAACACGAATTAAAAATAAAAACTCCGGAGTAGACGTAGGAAGATCAATATACTGGCGTTTTCAGATGATATCGTTCTGATTGGTAAAAACTTGACGGAATTGGAGGAAATGGTAAGCGAGCTGATGGGCGAAGCTGGAGGAACGAGACAAACGATAAATGAGGATAACACCAAGATAGTAGTAGTAGCAAGAAGACAGAACATACCGCCCAGTATAAATATCAACAATATAGAATTTTAAAAACTAGACAGTTCTACATACTCAGGAGTTAGCGTTAACAACGCCAAAATTTTGACACTGAAATTTTAACAAGAATACAGGCAAGAAATAGAGCTATGCATGCTTTACCCTCTGCGGAATAGCCGAGCGCATTGTTAGTATAAGTAGTCTGTAAGTTTAGGGACCGATGATCACTGCAGTTAGGTCCCATAACTTTACAAACATTTGATACTTTTGATTTGCATGCGCTATATCCAATGTTAAAGTTAAAACTACTGCCATATAAAAGGAAGCTGAGAATATATAAGACAATCATCAGACCAATTGTGACTTACATCAGTGAAACATGGACAATGACGCAGAAGACGTTGAGAAGGTTGATCACATTTGAGAACAAGGTTCTGAGGAAATTATATGGTCCAGTAATGGAAAATAATGGTTGGAAGATAAGACGAAACAGAGCCAGACATAGTAGCCATAATCAAAAGACAGAGATTGAGATGGTATGGTCATGTGGTAAGAAAAATGCCAGCATTGTACGAGATATGATGATAAACAGACCGGAGGGAAAGAGACCTCTGAGAAGGCCATAAATGAGGTGGATGGATGACATTAGGAAAGATCTGCTGAAGATGGGACGTAATGAAGAATACACTGAAGATAGAGAAGAATGGCGCACTGTCGTATGTGAAGCTAAGGACCGGCTACGGTTCAAATGGCCCTTCCAGTAAGTAAAATGTTGGAATATGTGACACCATGCATTTCAACTTTTCATTTGTTTCTCGGTGCATCCAATCGATACACATAAACTCATCGTTGCAATAAAAACACCTTACCTCAAAGCACTGCAGCGCAGAAAAATGTCCCGTTTACTTGATAAGCTACTTGCACAGTGTATTAGTCGCCAGCTTATAAGTGTGTTGGTTTCTTCATAAAAACCTCATCATCTATCACAACATTGATTTAGGGCTCTTGATATTTATGTCAGTGGCTGTAAGACTTTCGTGAGTCTCACAGCAGTGCGTGCAACTGCCATTATGTGCATGTGACTGTCATCTACAAGCCTGATCGGAAAAAAAGAAAGAAAACAGTAAAAAAATCCAACCAACGGTCTTTACGAAAACTGGTATTATTTACTTACTTATTGTTATGATCCTTATACTCTTTACTATTACGGTTTTCGAAGCAGGGAAGTGACAGATCAGCATGTCGGATCAACGATTATGAGATGCCTTGATATTCGGATAATTTCTTTTGTCACAAAACCAACGTATTTTATTTTCTGTCCTGTAATTTTGTAGCCGCAAACGCTGAGATTCGCTTGTTGTCAGGTAGAGTGAAGTAACAAAAGTGACGTTACTAACATTAATTTCCAGACGTGACATAAAGTCGTTGATGAGATATGCACCCATAACAGTATTAATTGATAAACAGTGCTATTAGGACGCTGTGAAAAATTATAGGGCCACAGATAGTGATGTGGTCAAACGTTTATTGACGCGTTTCGATTAAATCATCTTCAGAATCTGTAAAGTTACAAACATCAGTAAACCTGGTGTCACAAAAAGATAGAGAATTGTATGGACAAAAGAGATACCAAAGTACATTACAAACACAAATATCTTAAGTACATACCGTGGAGGGGAGGGGGGGGGGTAACATAACAAAATTGTATGGCGTCAAGGCCCTGCTAAACATTACTAAAGCCAAATCGACCAGCATCGTCAAAGTAAACGGTAGACGCCACCAGATGTCTCTCGTGTAAATGACAAAGATAAGAAAATAGAAACTGTATAAAACCAAATAGAAAGAATTAAAACCTAGTATTCCTACAACTATTTAAGTTTAAAATGGAGAGGACGGGACTATACAATACAACTGTATGCAACTCTTATTGTTAAACTCACACACCTAGGGTGGTGCCCCATGGCATGGCGAGGACAGAAAGGACGTATTCAAATGGGGGTAAAACGGACAGATACTGTCAGCTATTATAAAATACCACTATTTAACGGTTGACATGTCTGGCGTCCTTCTGCCCGGCGAAGTGCAGCAACTCGCCATTTCATGGACCCAACAGGTCTCTGGCAGTCCCCTGCAGGAATATGTTGATCCGTGCCGCCTCTACAGCCGTCCGTAACTGAAAGAGTGTTACCGCTGCAGGATTTTGCACACGAACTGACCTCGCGATACTGTCCCTATAAATGTCCAGGAGAATTAATGTCGGACGATTGAAACTCTTTTAGGATACGTGAAGCTATTTGAGGCACATGAAACTAATAAGCATATAGAACTTAATGAATGATTCTATGGACACTACCCGCGCCGCGGCGGAGCGGCCGAGTGCATTGAGGCGCTATGCTACGATGCGCGAGGTCGTTCCCCGCGGGGATTCGAATCCCCCATCGGTCATGGATGTTTGTTCTGTATTTAGAATAAGTTAATTGATAAGTAGTTTGTAAGTTTAGGGACTGATGACCCCGCAGTTCAGTCCCTTAAGCTTTACAAACATTTGAACATTTTTCCTTTTCCTTTGACACTGCTCGTAAGCTATCACTTCGTAACCATGTGGGTATTGCGAGCAATAATTGTTCACCTACAATTGCGGTCGCCTATTTGATTCATGTTTTAGTGAACATCACTGTGTACTGCAATGACACTATTTTACCAACCTTGTATAAAGTTATAGACTGATAATCTTTATGTCTTATCGTCGTTGTACTCTCGTAAATGTGACTCGCCTTTAGTAGAGTGCTGCAAATGCTGGAACCTATGCTTTGTGTCTTTAATTTACTCTTGCACATTTGATTAATAAGTTTATCATTGTTTCTTTAACACCACAAAAATAACTCTTCTTACTTTTCTGAACTAGTGATCTTTCTGGTTCATGAAGGTACATCATTTTAAAGAAATGTGTCTAATAAAATTATCTGACATAAAAATCTATGCAAAGCACAAAAGTATTCAGTTGTACCCTATTAGAAACTAAGTATGTTTTCTTTCTGCGCCACGGAACGCCCTATGTAATTTTATTTCTCAAAAGTGAACACTACTGAAATATCCTATCAGCAACTACTAAAATATGCAGACACGCATTTCTGCGATAAACTTCAAAAATGTTCAAATGTTTTTTAAGGTTAAGGGACTTAACTACGGGGTCATCAGTCCCTAAACTTACAAACTACTTATGAACTACCTACAACTAAGGACGGCACAAATATCCATGCCCGAGGGGGGATTCGAACCCCCGACCATAGTAACCGTGCAGACCGTGACTGAAGCGCCTCAGTCCCCTCGGCCACCGCGGCCGGCGCGATAAACTTCTCAAAATACCTATATTCTCAAATGGAGGAGAAATAATGCCATTTACTTTCGCAAAAGGAATCATATATCTTTTAAAAAATCCTGAGATTAATTCTCTCCACAAATATGACAATAAGATATTGTTCAGAAAAATGTTCAAATGTTTGTAGAACTTATGGGACTTAACTACGGGGTCATCAGTCCCTAAGCTTACAAACTACTTATGAACTAGCTAAGACTAAGGACGGCACAAATATCCATGCCCGAGGGGGGATTCGAACCCCCGACCGTAGTGGCCGTGTAGACCGTGACTGGAGCGCCTCAGTCCCCTCGGCCACCGCGGCCGGTAAGATATTGTTCCTACCACTTTTTCGCAGCAGTGTACGACACAAAGTTTTCAGAGAATGACTCATTTTCACTTATTTCCATACAGCATCAAACTTTTAATTAACTACAGGGGGATATGTACTAACTGATGAGGAAGATAAATATTGACCTTTACCAAATTTACTACATCCAATGAAATTTTCTTTCTTTACCTCTGAGGTTAATTCTCTTCTGAGAAGTATTATACAAAATTTCATCCTCTCTCAGACTATCTGTCTGCCGCCAAATGCGAACAGTCTACAAAGCGGGCTAATGTTCAACCACTTTGAAGAATGACCAAAAGTAACGTGCCTCTGTGCTAACGTCGTGGTCCGCGGGAGAACGATAGTATTGTTACAGTGTTTGAGTATCGTTGACGTCCACTGCCAACCTACAGTGGCGTAACAACATAATTTATTGTCTTTGCATTTTGGCATCAACATATAGTTCTACCCTTTACAAAATTCTTGCCTTAGCGGATTATCCGTGCGCACTGGGGCGCCATGCTACGGTGCGCGCGGCCGTTCGCCGTCGGGGATTCGAGTCCCCCTTAGGGCATGGATGTTTTGGTTGTCCTTAGGTTAGTTTACCTTAGTTTAAGTAGTTTGTAAGCTACGGACTAATAACCACGCAGTTGAGTCCGACAGATTTACAAACGTTTGATCATTTTTTATAATTGTTGCACTCAGATAAATGACAGTGTTAGTAATGCCTTATGCAACAAAAGTATTTTGTGATCACGTAAGAATATACAGCAATGAAATGAAAATTCATTGAGTTGGTATTTGTAAAGGATTTTTTACATATACAGCATTTCCATCTGTTCTATACACACTAATATTCATGAACTACATAATTAATTTTACCAGCATTATTAGCTAACAATCTCATGAGCTTTCACAGTAACGGCAGGGTAGAATAAGGATTTGACTTTACTGATAACAATTCATGATTATATACGATACCAAATTTTTACAAAGTACCCATTTGCTAATGCACTAAACGAAGTGTTGCTGCTGTCAACAGGAAATGGTTAGTGAAATTCCATTTATTTAATTTAGGCATCAGGAATAGAAAACACAGTTTTTGGGGAATGTATATGGCCATTACAGATATTTATTTATTTATCTTTCATTTTATTTAATTTTTTGGGTCCACCTTGTATTAACGGAGTTCGGTCTGTTATCGAAGCTAAACGAATTACGTCAGGCAGTTTCCCGTATTTATTGGCAATTCTAGAAAGCGCTTGACACACTAAAATTAATTATACCTCTTGATTACAACAGTGATTTATTTGTTACTGAAATTAAATTTCATTCGCACGGTAATCCGCAACAAGTATAAATTCATATTTCCTTTCAATTCTCGAATTAAACATGTATTTGCAATCTGTTCAATTAATGGATTTCATGATTCTCAATTTAAGTAATTGTGCTACTCATCATATCTGTACATGTCTGTCAGTCAGCCTGTTGAAATCATGATTTAGTCAGAGAGTTACTCTGGTTAACTGAGCAGATTAACAGAGCCTACATTTCGTTATCAGTCAATGCCTGGCTGATTAATCATAACATTGGTTCTTGTACTAATACAGACATTCACATTAATTTGTATTTCACAGTGTAGTGCCAGTCAAGTTACAAGTGCACTTTTCGATTTTGCGTTGTTCCTTTTTTTTCACCATTCCCACAGCTGGATCTTTGATTGAATAAGATAATGTTGCGTGTGGTCATATTATTCCCCCTGTATACTTGTGCGTCTATCGACCTTGTATCTAGATTTTTCTTTACAGATACATAACTAAAAAGAGATCTCTGACCTTCTGCAGACACTGTGTCTGGGGACAAACATGATACTGTACAATATCGAAGAAAGGATGTGAATGGCAGGGGATGTGGTTTAAGCAGAAGCCCGAGTTTAAACTAGGCCAAAAGAATTAGTTGAAAAGTGGTTGGCATTGTGTAGCAGGTGTTGCCTGACAATAGAACGAGTGTGTAATAATAATCTTTTCAGCGTTGTATGTGTACTTTTCTGTCACAGGATTCAACCGGTTACGCAGAGTACCGGGTGATCAAAAGTCAGTGCAACTTTGAAAACTTAATAAATCACGGAATAATGTAGGTAGAGAGGTAAAAAAATGGACACACATGCTTGGAATGTCTCGGGGTTTCATTAGAAAAAAAATTCAAAAAATGTCCGACAGATGGCGCTGGGCAGTAAAACGTTAGTAACAGGGCACGCCGGCCGCGGTGGCCGAGGTGACTGAGGCGCTCCAGTCACGGTCAGCACGGCCACTACGGTCGGGGGTTCGAATCCCCCCTCGGGCATGGATATTTGTGCCGTCCTTAGTTCGTAAGTAGTTCATAAGTAGTTTGTAAGTTTAGGGACTGATGACCCCGTAGTTAAGTCCCATAGACTCTACAAACATTTGAACATTTTGAACAGGGCACGAAAATCGTATATAAGTGGAACTGCAATGAGAGAGAGAAATCGCTTCCTTCCTCACCCGCCACCCCTCCTATGTCACTGTCTGCAACTCCGACTCCCGTTTGTTCTACCCCTCCGTCGGGGTGCCCCAAGGCTCCGTCCCCTCTCCCCTCCTCTATCTCCTTTATTCCGCCGACATGCCTCAACCAAAACCTCCCGTCTATCTCCTTCAATATGCTGACGACACCGCCTTCCTAGCACTCGCCCCTCCCTTGCCTATTCCCAGTTTTTGCTCCAGTCCCACCTCTCCGATTTTGCCTCATAGTGTAACCGGTGGCTCCTATCTGTAAATCCTGACAAATCCCAGGCAATTGTCATAGGTCGTACAACCCTCTCCTTCCGTCTCCATGATTTCTATCTTACCCTCCACAACCTCCCAATCCGTCACACCCCCACCCTCAAATACCTTGGCCTGACCCTTGACCGCAAACTTTCCTGGACCCCGTATCTAAAATCCCTCCGTGAGAAAGCAATGTCCCGTCTCAACCTCCATGCCGGCCGCGGTGGCCGAGGGGACTGAGGCGCTTCAGTCACGGTCTGCACGGCCACTACGGTCGGGGGTTCGAATCCCTCCTCGGGCATGGATATTTCTGCCGTCCTAGTTCGTAAATAGTTCATAAGTAGTTTGTAAGTTTAGGAACTGATGACACCGTAGTTAAGTCCCATAAGATTTACAAACATTTGAACATTTTTTTTCAACCTCCATAAACTCATTACCGGCCGGACGTGGGGCCTCCACCCTTCCACTGTCCTTCACACCTATAAATCCATCATGCGCTCCGTCTTCTGTTTCTTCCACCCCGCCTGGATATCACCCGCTCCTACCATCTAAAAATCCTTGCAAATTCTGGAACGCCACGCCCTCCGCCTCGCATACCGTAACCGACTCCCTTCCCTCACGCAGATCCTCTATGACCTAATCCCCTTCCCTCCTCTCCTACAACACCTCGAACATCTCTGAATCCTTTACATTACCCGAAAAATAGAATCCAAAAACCCTCTGGTATACCCTACTCTGACCAATCCCGGGCCTCCGCCATGCCTCCATCAAACTATCCCTCCCGACCTTCACCTACATACACTCCATATCCTTTGCCAGGGCAACTTCCGCACCCTTCCCTTACCGGATAACGAACTTCGTCCCGATATCTACCCCTCCTACCAATCCTGAACCCTTGCCCATAGCATTAGCGCCCCTCTCCTCTCCCCCATCCCCTCCTTTCCCTCCGCTTGGCTGCCCCTATCCCACCCGCAGGGTCTCGTCCATCGCGTAAATTGAATGGTACTACAGTTCTGCCAAACCCCCTCCAGACGGGTAGAAGGAGGCGGAGTCTCTTGAGCACGTGACTGGTCTTCAGTAGCGCTTCCAAGCGGCAGACAGCAAAAGCTTCGGTCACTTTTGTTTACAGTTCACGTGCGTTATTGCGTGATTTTACGTGTAGGTTAGGTTGTGTGAAATGTGAATTTCATTCCCAGAGCAGGCTCGGCAAATTAACATGAAAATATTGTATAGCAGTCTGAACACAAGAATGAATTACTGCCTTCCTTATGCGATTTTAGTAGCCTCAAACGAAACGGGAACCTTCAATGCTTTATTCTTCTATTCGAGATGTAACTACCCGTGGAAAAAAAAAAAAAAAAAAAAAAAAAAAAAAAAAAAAAAAAAAAAACACCATTAGTTTTGTAATGAATGTCAATTGAGTGTGGAAGCACCTCTCACGTCTTTCCATCGAAGAAAATGTAAAAAATGATGCTAACAACATTCTTATACAGATATCCGCATATATATAGCCGACGTGTGTAATTTATGCCAAGTTTATGAAATAAAAAATATATATTTCTCACCATCTGTTATAGAATGTCTCATTTGCTGTAAGTGCGTTTTAAATACATAATTTATGAAACATTTATAATTATACGTATCAAAGACGTGGGTGACAGTCATCTCCCTATAATAATAATTTCGTGTGGCTTGTTGGCCAGGTGCAAGTCTTTAAATTGGAAGGCACTTTGTCGACTTGCGTAAAAGAATGCGTGTTGTCACATGCTTTTATTCTCTTTAAACTCGTTGCCAGGAGCGTAGGTGTGAATTTAAGTTTACTGTTTATTAGTAAAAACATCAGTGGCAGTCAGTCAACACAGACAGATAAAGATCATATTTTTTTATTCCTGTAGTGGATACTATGGTAATTAGAACATAAATCAAATAATATATGAGAGAAAATTTACAGTACCGGTAGGCCTGAGATAATGTTTACACTTTTCCAATTCTGTCATTTTTGTTTGTAACTCAGAACTGTCCCACTCCTTCAGGCTTGCAATTTATGTTGCATATTGTAGGGATAGCATGGAGAAACGTAACCTTGATAGTACCTACTATGAAATTTCACTAAAATAGGAACATTCATGAGCTACAGACGTCAAAAATATAAAAATACCAGCTGAGCCCCCGCTGCTTCGCATGCATAGGTTGTTTGGTCTGCAGCAGTTGTTTCTTTTTAATCCTGATCAAGAATCCATATATTAAGTTTAGTAGATATAGCTTGAAATTTAAGTTAACAGCACCATATTTCTGAAAATCAATTTTTGCATCCCTTATTTCATCCCCTTATTAGTCTAATTTCCAAAAATACCGAAACACGTGTCTTTTAAATTCGAACGCCGAATCCAAATCCGGAAATTTGTAGTTCTAACTTCAAAATAGCAACATATTTTTGAAAAACACCCCCTCTCCAATTTAATCCCGTTGATGGTTGAATTTCCAACAATACCGAAACACGTATTTTTTAACGTCTAACCAACTATACAAATATCAATTTTTGCAGCTCTAGCTTCAAAACTGTATCAATAGCAACGTGTTTTCAAAATGAATTTTTGATCCTCTATTTAACCCTCTTACTTGTTGAATTTCCAAAAATTCTGAAAATCATGGATTTTTAATCCTGACCAAGATTCCATATCCGAAGTTTCGTAGTTGTAGCTTAAAATTTCAGTTAACAGCAACATATTTTTGAAAATCAATTTTTTGCGTCACCTATTTTACCTCCAAATTTGTCGAATTTCAAAAAATGCCGAAACATGTGTCTTTTAAATTCTAACCTTGAATTAAAATCCGAAATTTTGTAGTTCTAGCTTCAAAACTGCCTAAATAGCTACGTATTTTCAAAAAACATATCATCCCCTATTTCACCCCCTTGCGAACAGAATATCGAAAAATCGCTTCTCAAATGACGCCTACAGAGGAAGATCAACACCCTCCACAAATTTCAAGTTTCTATCTTCAGTGGTTTGGGCTGAGCGATGATGAGTCAGTCAATTAGTCAGTCAGTCAATTGGGACACTTCCTTTTATATATAATTATATACTATAGAGATAGCAGGAGATAAGACAGCAACAGCTGACAGCGTTAAGCTTTTGCTTTCTACCGCAGGGAAGCGCTACTGCAGACTAGTCACGTGCACAACATGCCCCGCCTCCTTCTGCCCTTGTGGAGGGGATGTGGCAGAACTGTAGTACGATTCAATTATGTCTCGTCCATCCCTCCTTCCCCCCTTCCCCCCTTCCTCCCCTCCCTCTCCACTCCCCTCCCCCTACCCCCGCGCTTCTCCCATCTCTCTCCCATCCCTACCCCCTCGTCCCATCCCCCGCCCCGTAGGGGTGTCTCGACATTTTACATGGTGCTCCAGTGGCAGTGTTAGTGATTAGTGATCTTTGATGTGTTTTAACCTGTGCCTCGCCGACAACGTCCTACAAATTTTTTACCGTGTGCACCATTCACCTGTCTCCGATTTGTGCGTGTGTCTCTCAATGTACTTTTAACCGTCACCATGTCTCTAAACAGTTTTATGTATATAATATGTGTATTTTATCGCCGCTTACTTCACTCTGTTCTCCAAGAATTTGTCTTTATAATGTTCTCCAAAAACTCACATTGTCTATGGTTTTAACTTTGCAAATATTATCCCATGTATCATGTTCATCACTTCTTATCATCACATGTGTTTCACAAGGCTGAAGAGCAGCCACTGAAGCTGCTGCCAGCCTGCTGTCTGTAATCCGGGTTAGCATTAAAATATCAATTTAAAAAAGAAAAAAAAAATAGAGAGAGAGAGAGAGAATCAGATGCACCACCAGTTGCAGAATGTGACTTTATCTGAAAAGACGCTTTTAGTGAAGCTATATTAACAGAATGGGGAATATCGCCATGGAAAGGGGAATCGAACGGGTAAAGGTCCGTTGACGAGAATGATTTCGAAGTTCGAAGCCACGGGTTGAATAGACGATAGACCCCGTAGTGGCCGACCGAGCATAAGGCGTAATGCTGCTGAGACAGTTCAGGTAGAAATGGAGACTGTAGCTGGTTCGTTTATGCACGGGGAAGTCAGCGCTAGTGCAGTCGCATGTCGCACCGGCATTCCATACACTACTATTTGGTTGGAACTTAGGTGTACCCTCCGATGCTATCCTTACAATATCCATCGGCATCATAAACTGTTACCTGGCGATTTAGTGAAGCGAAGGGCATTTGTGGGCCGGCCGCGGTGGCCGAGCGCTCTGCGGCGCACCAGTCACATTCTGTACGGGCACTACGGTCGGGGGTTCGAATCCCCTCTCGGGCATGGATATTTGTGCCGTTCTTAGCTAGTTCATAAGTAGTTTGTAAGTATAGGGACTGATGACCCCGTAGTTAAGTCCCATAAGCTCTACAAACATTTGAACATTTTTGGCATTTGCGGTGTGGGTGTTTCAAAAGATGGCGGAAGATGAAGATTGGTTGAGTAACGTGTTGTGGACCGACGAAGCTCATTTCAGGCTCCGAGATCTGTTAGTGCCCACAACTGCAGAATTTGGGCTACCGAAAATCCTAGAACTGTCGTGGAAACTACATTGCACGACGAGAAAGTCACGGTATGGGTTGGATTTACCACATCTACCGTTATCGGGCCTTTTTTCTTCGAGGAACTGCGTGATTTTGGTTTTGTAACTGCTACCGTGACGGGTAAGAGGTACGCCGATATGTAACAGAATCGCATCGTCCCCAGCCTGGCTGATAAACACCTGCTGGAACATACGATTTTTTTGCAGAAAGGCACTCCACCCCATATTGCTAGACGCGTGAAAGATGTCTTGCGCGCGTCGTTTCGTGATGATCGTATGCTCAGCCGCCACTTTCGTCATGCTTGGCCTCCCAGATCCTCAGACCTCAGTCCGTGCGATTATTGGCTTTGGGGTTATTTGAAGTCGACCGACATCTCTAGGGATGCTGAAAGCCAACATCCGACGCTAATGCCTCACCAAAGCTCCGGACATGCTTTGCAGTGTTGCTCACAACATTATTCCCCGACTACAGCTATTGTTGAGGAAGGATGCTGAACATAATGAGCATTTCCTGTAAAGAACATCATCTTTGCTTTGTCTTAATTTGTTATGCTAATTATTGATTTCCTGATCAGATGAAACGCCATCTGTCGGACATTAATTCGAACTTTTTTTCTAATAAAACCCCATGTCATTCCAAGCATGTGTGTCAATTTTTACCTCTCTATCTACATTATACCGTGATTTATTAAATTTTCAAATTTATACTGACTTTTTGATCATCCGGTATATAACAGAGCATTCGCGTTAGTCTCTTACATAACATGACATTTATGTCACCATCCAGTAACAGGTAATAAGAAAAGTGGCGTAGGCAATCAATAGACAATTTCAGTACAGATCAGTTCCAAGACTATATTTGCAAATGAAAATGTTATAATATTTGTAAAGCTAAGGGATCAGACTTAAAAATTACTTTAACTTATGCTAAGGACAGCACACACACATACAAGCATACCACACACACACACACACACACACACACGCACAAACACACACATGCACACACACACATGCACACCACACACACACGCAGACACGCGCGCGCGCGCGCGCGCGCGCGCACACACACACACACATACACACACACACACACTCATGCTCGAGGAAGGATGGAACCTTGTACGGTTAGTGGCCTCCGAATGGAAGAATTTGTTAAGCTGCGGACTAATGACCCAGCAGTTTAGTCGGATAGATTTAAAAAACATTGACCATTTTTTGACAAAATTCTTGCGCTGTGGCATAACATACCTGTTTGACGATCTTGGTGGCCGTGTCCTTCAAATTAATCCCGAACAATTATGGCCAACTGATGTGGTGCACTGTCGCCATAAAAATTCCTTAGTTGTTTGGGAACATGAATTCCATCACTGGTACCAAAGTAGCCGGCGATAACCATTTACAGTGTTGGATCAGAGGACCCAGGACATTCGATTTAAAAGCTCCCTGCGTTTTGAGTCCACCAACAATGTGCATAGTGCTTTGTTGACAACTTTGGTCTAAAAATTCGTCGTTACCTCCAGCACACTCGAAACCTTGGTCAGTCCACAGTTTTTCCGTCGTATGGGCTCCAAGCGATGTGGTGACAAACCCAGAAGCATAGACCAGAGACAACATAGACTGCGCGGAAAGTCCTTATACTGAAATCAACATCTAAGTCACGTGACTCGGAGCAGGAAGCAATTTAAACTAGAGCTGACAGTTATATTTTATCTCATTAGAAGCTGAAATTAAGTACAGTTTTAACAACAAAACTTCTTGTCGTATTCTGATTTCACATTAAGTTGTACACCTAACGTTATTTCTCAGCGGTTCCTAATATTATGCAGATGGTTCTAGCTTGTTCAGCTGTCAGATAGTGCAGACTGACGGTTCTCTTCAGAAGCAACAGAATTTCAGGTTTTAAGTGGTCTTTGTTTTTTGCATTGTGAGTCCTTGAGGTAGTAGCTTACACAGGAGTAGAAGACGAAATATCAGTTTGACAGGCCCTGTCAGTTTTCTTACAATTCTTCCACAATAAATTGATTTAAATACAATACAAACGTTTATATTTTGTGCTTTTTGCCGCATATAGAGAAGCAAAACGTGAAACGACCATAACGTTGACAACTTGTTAAAATAATGTGTGTGTGTGTGTGGGGGGGGGGGGGGGGGGGGGAAGATTACCGATTCACTCGATAAGTAGAATGGGTTATGTAGGTGTAATAAATGATCTGTATTTGTCTATAGCTATGTATACCGCTATTAAAACAGATATGCGCCAGAAATGTCTTATATATTGACATATAAACTCAGTCAAAACCAAATAAAATAATATTCAGTTGGAAAAAAAGTGAAAGATTCATAGTACTGCCAAAAAAATGAGTATCAGTAATTTAGTTGATTGTAAAAAGAACTGTCATTACGGTTCACCTGGTCACATGTAGAAACGTTAATCATTGCAGTAATATTAGTAATTCTGAAAAATTACGTTACCTTTACTTCTTCATGCGTAATGGGAATACGAAAAGTCAGTTTACTGTTAAATTCAGTGCTTGTTCAAATGTTTGTATAGTTTATGGGACTTAACTACGGGGTCATCAGTCTCTAAACTTACAAACTACTTATGAACTACTTACAAACTAGGACGGCACAAATATCCATGCCCGAGGGGGGATTCGAACCCCCGACCGTAATGGGCGTGCAGACCGTGACTGGAGCGCCTCAGTCTCCTCGGCCACCGCGGCCGGCTTCAGTGCTTGATTTCAGCTGTAAACGTTACTGATAAAGATGTAAACTCAAGTGACATGACTCGGGGTAGAAACATTACATGTTGGATTCAAATTGAAGACAGCAAAGATAGCGATACGCGCAGTCTATGTTATCTAAAATCTGTGCCCAGAAGCGCTGCAGGCGATGTACTGTTAGCAAAGACATTCAAGTTGGTTGTTAACGGCGTTAGTGCAATAATGCCGAACTGCGCCACATTGCACTAACCGATACGTTCTTCGTACATTCCACACTTATCTCTGAAGTTGTTTCAGAGTTGCTTGTCAATAGCAAGCCCAATTACCGCCCCGCGCGAGCTGCAAAATTGCAGTCCAGCCCTCCCCTTCATTAAAAAACAAACAAAAAAACAAACCTTTTTTAATGCTAAAATCAGTCTCTTTTTGTATGGAAATTATGTTCTCAAAAATGTAAATACCGTTGTTACTTATGCTTAATAATATATTGGGGAAAGGTTTTTACCGAAATTCTTGAAAAAGTCGTGACCAATTTATTACAAATGTTTACCCCAAACTGATATGAACATTCTGAGGGACATGAGTTATATACGTTTGAAACACAAAGTGTTTTCGGAAATTCTTATTATAAATTTCGAGGACTTGGACAGGAGAGTCAGTTCACATTTTGATATGGATCTGACGTCCGGAAATTTCATCCAGTGACACTACGAGTAGTTCCTTATCTTTGTCACTTTGAAACTAATCTCTTCTTCTTCATTGCTTTCCATATTTTGCTAACTGAACATGGAATCTACACTGAATACCTTAAGGGACACGAGCACCTGATCAGTAGAAGAAACGAGTAAACAGTTGACAAACGAATATGAAGACATGTTCAAAGCTCTAACGAATACATTTTAGAGTCCGTGATTACTAGACATTTGTTTTAGTTTTGGCCCACATTACGTCCATATAAACTGTGGAAAGCAAATATAATAATTTCTTGTGGCTCATTGGCCTGGTGCAAGTCTTTCTACTGGACGCCACTTCGGCAACTTCCATGTTCCTTGCCTATCCCAGCTATCCAAGGGAAGGGGAAAGGGGACCTACGGCTTAAGGTGGAATCCGAACGACGTGTCGTTTCTGGCGACCCCTCACATCGTTGAGAGGTGAAGGGTTGGTTAAGGCGCAGACTGAAAAAAACCGAGGTCCGACCGGGTTACGAAACCACGAACCTTCGGCTTCCGCACTTTACCCCAAGACCACCGCGCCTGACACGTAAAGTAAAGCTCCTGCAATAGTATAGTTTTCTTTTACTGTGTCAAAAAGTAAAGAAATATTCAAACCGTCAATGGTTGACATTCCCGGAATGGGTTCCTCAATAATTTATTATGTATTCATTCATCTGTACAAGTACACAAAGTTTGTAATGGGTATTTCCGAACACTCCATATATAAGTAAAGAATAGTTACAATAAATCTGGAAAAGTTCTTTATAGATTCGTAGGCTTTTTTGGTGATACTTTATTGAACATTCAGTCAGATACAGAGAGGGGGAGGGTGAGGTTATGTACAGTGAGGTGAGGAGAGGAGGAGATGAACGGAGTGATGGAGGGCATTGATAAGATAGGTTGAACCATTGGTGTCACTGGAGCTTGCACTTCAACGAGCAGTATTCTAGACTGGTTATACATGAAATAAAATTGATTTATGTAGTCCGAAATATGTAATATGTTAAAATCAGCCTTAATCCCTCTTTCTATTTGCATTTTTTGTACGATTCTTCCCTAATCGTCCCAAACAACAAAGAAGGAACCTTTAGATAAAAGTTCATCCTGCTTAGAAGGTCGGGTTTGATGCGTCAAAAAGGCTCAAATCCGTAAATTTTCATCATTTTCTTCTAAACTCGGTGTTCTAGATGTAGGGCATTTCAGAAACTACTCGATTCGTAATAATATCTACATATGTAAGGAGAGAATTTCTCATGTCTCCAAGAAAATGGGATGGGATTATTTTCAGTGTCATCCTTACCATGAGTTAGCTGTTTTGTATCTGATTGTCGAGGAATTACTAACAGACTAGTAGTCCTATTCACCGTGGCACTCCACTTTTTCTTTCCTTTATTTTTCATTCTAACTATTGGGCAGACGTATCCTTATTTGATACATTATGTTTTTCAAATAATAGACAAAAACATTTCCTGTCTTGAATCTGTATAGAGAAAAATCTTACTTAACCAGCAACGTTATCTGCTGGTGGTCATGAGACAGTGGGCCGTGCCCCAGGGGATAGCCACTCGGCCAGTAAGTTACGCTATCGCAGCCACCGCCCCCGGAACTTTGAAGGGTTGAAGCTCCCAAACTAACAGTGATAGAAATGGAGCTTAAATTGATTTGGACGCAGCTGGTTTCAACGATTCCAATGCACGATAGAAAAACTTTCTATCCGTTTAAAAAATTATATCTTTGTGGTGTAACTCTTTGGAAAATGATACAATAAACTATGTTCATAGCTCCGCAGAAAGTGGAACATTTCTTGTGTTGACCTACCGCATTAAAATTTCCCGTCACCTATTATTTTGTAAGTTACAGAGGCAAACACACTTAGTGAAACACATATATATGCGGTTTGTTCGGCTTTGGGACGGTAGATAATTGCCCTGAGAGTGGTTTGATGAACCATCTGCCAGGTAGTTGAGTGTGAATGGTATATGCATTGCTGTAGAATATGCCTAGTGCCCTTGGACAAAGTTGAGCACTGATTTTGCATGAAATAACATTGTCTGTTTCTTTAGACCCGAGATGAGACCATGTCGATCGGACAGCCATCAGAGAAAAGAGATGGGGTGGGGGTTGGAGTGGGGCGGCACTGCTTGTCCTCCCCGAGGCATCCTTCCGGAGGGTGGCCGGTGGCTGGGAAGGGGGAGGGGGGAGGGGGGAGGGGGGAGGGGAAGAGGTCCGCAACGACACGCGCAGATAATCACAGAGGGCGCGCCCTACTCAACGCTCCATTTCCTCTGATCTGGACTGGACAAACATCGGTTTCCATCCCGGCGAGCACACAGACAGCAGCACGCGCTCGCATGGTCACCCTTCCGGCGCCTCGTGCACTAGTAGACAAACTTTTAATTAAAGGCAAGTCCGCAGATCAAAGCAGACATCCCTCTCGTTCATTCTGTCCCTTACACGCGCAGCATCTCACGTATTTGCAGCTTCTCGTGTTGATTTTTCTTTCTGCGATGGTATTGACTTAAGTAATCGCGGGCGTTCAGCCTGACGCTAGTATCAGAGTGTCCCAGCTTCGGCATTGGATTACGGTGAGGTGTTCCGATGCTGAAGTAATGTTTCAAGCAGGCATTGAGTTTGAGTGAACGCTCTCAGTGACTTACGCCGCTTTACTTAGTATTCAAATGTTTGTGAAGCTTATGGGACTTAACTGCGGGGTCATCAGTCCCTAAACACTTACAAACTACTTAGGAACTACTTTATACTAAAGACAGCACAAACATCCATGCCCGAGGGGCTATTCAACCCCAACGGGGAACGGCTTCGCGCAACCGCAGCATAGTGCCTCAATGCGCTCGGCCGCTCCGCCGCGGCTACTTAGTATTGATACATGCTGAGTGACCACCAAATGCCGCATGTTGTGGATGATGGAGTCCAGGCAACTCTTTAGCGGTTTCAGTGTGAGTTCAGGAAGTATCGTACCTCCTTTGATAACATCGGCTTCCTGAAAGCGGCTACACAACAGGCTTTCCTGCACCGGTATCACCTCCTGGATGTAGAGAATACCTACGATAGTACTTGGAGGTACCTTATCTTCTAGCGGTCCACGAATGGGAGCTTTGTGGATGTCTTCCCAAGTTTATAAAGTCCTTTCTTTGTCCACGCTATTTTTGCTATGGACTCGCTTTGAGCAGGAGAATCGTTTCCCTCGTGGTAGCGTTTCGTGTTCGTGTGTGACTGTCTCTTCCACAGTAATTAACAGTATTTCGTAAGATGTTAAATGTCTTATACAGTTTGTTGATGACATCTCTGTTTTTTTCTCTTCGAAAAACCTTGCAACGACAACATGTCAGTTGCAGATGGATCTGGGACTGGGTGACTGGACAAACGAGAGTGGTTTTAAATATTCATCTTTGAAGTTGATATATCTTCTTTTTAACCGTCCCCATACCATTTTCTGCTCATCTCAAATAGTATGAGGGACACTGTATTCAATTTAAAAAATACGATGAGGTTTCTCGGTCTCACACTCGATTCAAAACTTACAGATACGGCCCTGGTTGCTTGTAACACGTATTTAAATTTTGCAGTAGTTTTTCAATTCACTCAATATTTGCTACTGAAACACTGCATATCGCTGTATGAGGATCAGAAGAACGTAAATCCATTTCAGATACTTCAAAGGAGAGACGAAAAAAGTTATTTTAAGGTGAAATTGTCATGTTTCAATGGCGTAATATAAATTTTATTGGAAAATAATTTTCTATTGCGCCACTGAAACAAGAAATATACATCTCAAAATACCTTTATTCGTCTCTTTTGTGAAGTAGCTGAAATGGAGTTACGTTCTTCTGATCATCACACGCGATATGGAGTACAGGAAATTATTACATTTACAGATTAATAAATAGCTCAAACGATGGTATGGTAAAACACCCATATTAGTAAGTGGTAGTGTTGGTGTTGACTTGTGTATACTCTACGAAACGAATTACACCAGCAGTTGGATTCAGCCTGTGTAGTAAGCAGGTAGTGCAATGCAACAACAATATGTCTTACCCAAAGCTATGGCATGGTGAACCATACAAAAATTGGAAGCGGGCCAGACACAAAGAAAAGTGGCTGCGGTAATTGGAGTATCCCAAAGTGTAATTTCCAAGAACTCCGTCGTCCACGGGTAACATCAGCAAGAGATAATCGTTATCTCCGATAAACAGCCCGTCCAGATAGGAGGCAGAATGCAGCTCAGCTGCAACGCATCCTCGAGGCAGCAACGTAACGAGTAATTTCAACACAAACAGTCCGAAATTCCCATAAGGAACGTGGCCCCTAGGCACGGATGCCTGTGGTGTGTGCCTAATTAAAACAACGACACCGTTTAACCCGCAAAAATAGGGCGGAGGATCATCAGGATTGGAGTCGGAACGAAATGCGAAAATTTCTGTTGACAAATGATTCAAAATTTTGTTTTCAGCTGTAAAATCGTCGTTCCTGTATTTGGAGGAAATATACAACTCGGAACAATGCTGCTTATTTGCAGGAAATATCACCATATTATGGTGGTAGACGAGTGGTGTGGGCAGGAGTCTATATTACCGCACGTACCGATCTCTAAGTCTTTAATAATGGCGCTTTGACTGCTCAGAGGTATAGAGACGAGATCCTTCGACCTTTTTTCGTGTACTACCGTGGACCATATATTATGGTTTCCTTCCGGTGGAAGACAATCCTCGTTCCCACAGGTGGACAATATGCTTCAAGGTGAAGGAATTGAACGAATGGCGTGGTCAGCTTGTTCACAAGACTTAAACCCGATTGACCGTTCTGGATGCAATTGGGCCGGCCGCGGTGGCCGAGGGGATTGAGGCGCTCCAGTCACGGTCCGCACGGCCTCTACGGTCGGGGGTTCGAATCCCCCCTCGGGCATGGATATTTGTGCCGTCCTTAGTTGTAAGTAGTCCATACGTAGTTTGTAAGTTTAGGGACTGATGACCCCGTAGTTAAGTCCCATAAGCTTAACAAACATTTGAACATTTTAACGACAATGTTTCTCCCACAGGCTCCACTGTTGGCGCTCTGCCGTAACTCCTCCTTTCCACGCTTTCCCTATCTCGCCGCCTCTACGCGCGGAAGCGCCTCCCTACATGACGCCAAATAAAGTAACTGGGGCAACAGTCGGTGCGTGGCGTCATGCGCCATTGTAAGTTTGATAACGTGAATCGCTGAGGCTATCAGCCATATACCTTTTACCTTGTCATTCCATAACCTAAACAGGCTGTTTGTGAGTGTGTGTGTATGTACGAGGTAAGTCCACAAAATAAGTTCCGTTTGGTTATATAAAACAAACGTGTACAGATACAGAAAAAATATTTATTGTACAAATATCTACAACTGTTAAACTACTTTTTTTAAATCTCTTCCGAAATTTTGTAGCCTCTTGTCATAGCGCGTCACCAGTTTTTGTGTGCCTTCTTCGTAGAAGGTTGCCGCTTGTGTATTCAACCATATGGTAACATGTTCTTTCAGATCGTCACCAGCAACGACACATTTGAGGTGTAAGAAGAGATGAAAGTCACTAGGAGCGAGGAGCAGGCTGTACGGAGGATGATCAAACACGTCCCAGCGAAATTCCGAGTTTTTGGTCACATTCGCCGTGTGAGATCGGGCATCATCGACAAAAAAAAAAAAAAAAAAAAAAAAAAAAAAGAAAGAAACGACCTTTTGACACTTATCTTCGGCGCTTGTTCTGTACTGCGTGGCGCAATTTCTTAATGGTCTCGCAGCAATCATGTGCACTGATTATTTGGCATGCGCATCACCTTACATTTTTCTACATTGAGAGCTAGCTGCCAATCTTCACACCAACTAGAAATTTTGTCTAAGTCATCCTGCATGCTATTACAGTGAGTTACAGACGACACCCTCCCATACACCACACCATCATCAGCAAACAGCCGCAAATTACAACTTACTCTGTCCATCAGATCATTTATATAGATAGAAAATAATAGCGGTCCTATCACACTCCCCTGGGGCACGCCTGACGATACACTCGTCTCTGATGAACACTCGCCGTCGAGAACAACGTACTGCGTTCTATTACTTAGGAAGTCGTCCAGCCAGTCACAAATCTGTGAACCTATTCCATAAGATCGTATCTTCATTAGCAGTCTGCAGTGTGGCACCGCGTCGAACGCCTTTTTGAAGTCGAGAAAAACACAATCCGCCTGTTGCCCTTCGTCCATGGCTGGCAAGATGTCATGTGAGAAAAGGGCAAGCTGAGTTTCACATGAACTTCAGTTGTGTGACCCAGTTCATCAGTAACCACAGACGGGCGTCCACTTCGTTCTTCATCGTGCTCTTGATCACGTCCTTCATTGAACAGTCTGACCCACCTTCTAACCATTGAATCACTTATAGTATTTTGTCCGTAAACCTCATAGATTTGCCGCTGAATTTCCTTGGGTTTAACTTTCTTTGGATTTAGAAAACGAATCACAGATCCGAATTCATACGCGACGGCATTTTCAATTACGGCTGACACTATAAAGATGCACTACAAAGCACGCGTCGGCAGCAGCGATCTGAAAATGGCGTACATGTCTTCCCCTAGAGTCAGAGTAACTGCCGCGCATGCTCGGAACTGCGATCGTAGCACTGTTGCGGATAGAAATAGAAACGGAACTTACTTTGTGGACGACCCTCGTATATTCCACATCTTTTCCTTAACTACAGGCTTTATTTCAACGAAACTTGGTGCACATGCTCCTAACTATCAGGCTACAATCGCTGCCGGGGTAAGAACCACCGACGACACCTACGTAAGGACGTGGACAACGAGAAAGACAGGCCGCAGTGCACACGTCATGATACGTAAGCAAGGTATTTCTGAGCCGGCGCGATCGCTAGCTCATTGGCTGGCCGCTATGACGCAGTGGGCAGTGCCCCAACGGCCGGCCAATCGGCCAGCGATCGCGCCGGCTCGGAACTACCTCGCTTACGTACCATGACGTGCGCGCTGGGGCCTGTCTTTCTCATTGGCCTCGCGTAAGGAGATATGACGTCACAAACAATGACAATCGTGAAAAACGGCAGCATCATGCGATAATATTCTATATCTCCAAAACTGATGGAGAAATTTCAACCAGATTTGGTACAAATATTATTTAAGGTATTGTTACAAAAACCATCTACGATACCACGTCATGAACGATGAAAACTGCCCCATATAGCGGCGCGCGATTTTATTCGTCAACTATTTGACAATGAGAGCATTAGCGACTTGCAGTAAACTAAAATAAAATAATTTCAAATCTTTACGAAACTTTTTCTCGCTGACAATTCCAACAAAATAATGAAAGGTAAAAACTTTATCGATTACTACCTATCCGATGTTCATGATGTGTATCTACGGCATTTAGCATGACGTTACAAGTTATTACTTGTACACTATAAATTGTATTCGTGAGACAATTCACAGACAGTACACATACATACCACTGAATGTTCCTTCCATACTACATCACAGTTCGACATGTAGTTTATGACGTATGAAGTTATGAACAATTTGGTTCACGAAAAACAGCATCATCACGCATGAGGTTTCGGTTTGTTACGTCTTTTCTACTTGCACCATTCATGAAATATTTTGCAGATATGAGGCACGTATACCACCGAATTTACCTTCATATTAACATCATAGCACGGCACATATTTCTGCGGTGGATTAGCCTAGCGGTGTAAGGAGTCTCGCTGCGGAGCGCGCGGTTGCTCACCGTCGGAGGTTCGAGTCCTCCCTGCGGCATGGTTGTATGTGTTTATCCTTAGGTTAGTTTACCTTAGTTTAAGTAGTTTGTAAGCTACGAACTGATGACCACGCAGTTTGGTCCGATAGATTTACAAAAAATAGGCACATTTGAACGTAACATATTTCAGGAGATATAATCAATGAAATAACTGTTACATCATGCGCAATTTTTCCACATGTCCTCCTAAAATAATGGACCGATTTCAACTACACTTGGTTCATACATTACTTACTACCAGAGAATTATCGCTGTGGGGTTAAAAACTACCTACCACACATAAGACGTCGTAAACAATGAGTCAAAGAACGTTCACATCATGCGACGCGTGATTTACGAGACTTCATTCATCCACAATTTATTCATCGCAGACAGTTTTCTAACCTTAAACATTACAAATGTGGAAAATTATTGTAGGACACACAGTGAAGGATAAAAAGGTAAAGCAATCAACAAGCCGAAGATTGGTTTGAACACCACAGGTGCTTTACTAGGCAAGGTCTTGTTTGGAGGTGGTATGTCGTTGCCTTCCTCCGACCTTCGAACTGACTTACCCAGCCAGTTATAGGGGTGACCTACTGTTTAACGTGGGTTCCGAACCACGGTGCTACTCGATATTTTTCACATGAGCAATACTGCCAGAGGTGAAAGAAGTGGAAAGTGACAGATAAAAATCGTAGGGCCTGGCGGGAATCGAACCCGCGACCTTCGGATTTGTAATCCAGAACTCCACCACTGTGCAACCGAGGCGCACATTGAAGGATATATGATGTCATAAATATTGAGCTGCAGGAAAACGAAACAGTTGGTAAGGTGGAAGCCGATGGACAGAAAGGGAAGAACAAACGGACTAATATAAGGAATTACATTGTGCATGTGAAACCTTAACTTTTCCCGGCGTAATGAATGTTCAGACAACTAACGGGTATGCTGCCGGGTGACATCGTCGACAACCGCCGATATTTCGGCAGGAGGACACCCTGCCATTCTCAAGGCACAACTGCAGTTAAGGAAGCAATGTGCATGCGTATTTAATACCTCGGTTTGCAAAGGGTAAAAAGGAAGATAACACACACAGTACAAGTCACTGCAGAGTCAACACAACCAAAGGTGACCAAACATCAAAAATATTGATAGTGACTTAATAAACAGGTGAGGCAGCATTAATTTTGTCCCTCTGTGTTTTGACGAGAGACAATGCTGGATTCCAACCAGAATTTAAACAAAAACCACCATCTCTGTTTATATGGTCGCTTCCTAGTTTAATTTCAACTGCATCCTTAATAACACTATACCAATAGATGGATGCCACAATCTCCGTGTTGTTGTATTCCATAGGATGACCGGTGCCAAGACAGTGTTCTGCAACAGCGGATTTGTTTAGCTGTTGTAAGCGCGTGTAAGTTTATGTTCTATACACCGGTCTTCCACAGTCCTGATTGTCTGACCAATATATCACATGCCACAGCTGCAAGGAATACACCTATCTTACGCAAACCAAGATCATCCTTTACGGACCACAACTGGGCCTTTATCTTAGAAGGTGGCCGAAAAACACATTTCACATCATATTTCCGCAAAATACGACCAATCTTGTTGGAAATGCTTCCTGCGTAAGGTAAAAAGGCCATAGGTTTAGGTTCCACTTCATTACAATCGTCACTCACCCGTTGCACGGAAGGCTGATAGTGCAATGCACGTTTTATCTGTCTCTCAGTATAACCATTCTGACGAAAGGTATCCTCGAGATGGGACAACTCAGTTGACAAACCGTCATGGTCTGAAATGACATGTGCCCTGTGAACCAAGGTACGAAGTACTCCTTCACGCTGAGGTGGATGGTGACAACTATCAGCTCGCATATACGAATCAGTGTGAGTAGGCTTCCTATAAACATAATGTCCCAATGTACCATGAACCTCCCTTCTGACCAAAACATCAAGGAAAGGAAGAGAGCCATTATTTTCCACCTCCATAGTGAACTGAATATTCGGGTGGATAGAATTTAGGTGTTCCAGAAACCGTTAAAATTCTCACTACCATGAGCCAAAGTGTCGTCTACATATCTGAGAAAAATACGCAGGTTTCAGAGTCGCTGACACTAAAGCATGTTCCTCGAATCCTCCATAAACAAATTGGGCACAATAGGTGACAACGGGTTTCCCATTGCAACTCCATCAGTTTGTTCATAGTTCTGACCATTGAGACCGAGGTATTAAATACGCTTGCACATTGCTTCCTTAAGTGCAGATGTGCCTTGAGAATGGCAGGGTGTCCTCCTGCACAATAGGTGACAATGGGTTTCCCATTGCAACTCCATCAGTTTCATAGTTCTGACCATTGAGACCGAGGTATTAAATACGCTTGCACATTGCTACCTTAAGTGCAGATGTGCCTTGAGAATGGCAGGGTGTCCTCCTGCCGAAATATCGGCGGTTGTCGACGACGTCACCCGGCCGCATACCTGTAAGTTGTTTGTACATTGTGCATGTGTCTTTGTTTTACTGTTTCATGATTTCAATGGAATCCACTATACTAATTGGAACTAGCGGTTGGAACTAGCAAGTTACGAGATTCTCTTTGGTGACAGACTTGTAATCACATCACGAAATAACATGTTGCTACCCTTCAAGGTAAAATTCGAGATTCTAGCTCACACGAAGATCTACCCTCGTCCATTTCGCGACTGCAATGGAAAAACGGAGGGGGGGGGGGTGAGCAGATAAAGTGCTAATTGCTCTAATTGCTCTTCGCCACACTTGCACGTGCATTGCGTAGTTGTAGCATCCATACCACCACAAAGACGGATCCGGAGTGAAGCCTGTTGTCCCGAAAGAACGGTACCCGGCATAATTTGAGAAACGGCTCTCGGCAGTCAGATGAGATCCGCTGGAGTGGAACTGGCCGCGTATGAGCGGCCTATCTTAACGACGCGCCGCGGCGCTCGGGGCAGAGCGCGTCAGATCCGATCTGCAGCGACGCTGACAAGTCTGCGCGAGGGCTGGCGTTTCCAGGGCAATGAGAGCGGACGGTAAAAAAAGGAGCGAAGCGAAAAAGCGGGCGGCCGGAGGAAGAGGAAGCGTCCAGAGATAAGGCAATTAGGCGAGGCGGCCGTGTCCCCAACTGCCCATTTGTCAGCCGGCGAGCCGCCCGAGCACGCGGACGCCGGCCGCGCGCACGCATTAGATATTCCGCCAAGATTGGCCGCATTGTGCGGCGCGCGGGGAAAGGCGCTTCGGAGATGGTATCCGCGGCCGGGCAGCGGCACAACTGTTGTTACGCCTGTATTGTTCGAGCGGCAGACTGGACAATGCCACCTCCCAGCCGCTGCTGCCGCCGCTGGCGGTGCGTTGCCGACTCAGCCAAGGAGGCATGTAAATCCGATTATCCGACACGCTCGTTCATCATATGCTCACAAGTCAACACTCACCTTATGGCCCACATTAGGCATAAATGAGGCCTTTTGACATGTTCGACTGAAGCGAAAATTGAATAAACCGGTAGAGGAGAAAATTCTCTACAAATTTAATGTTTATAAAACATATTTTCCTTTTGGAAGGCAGCTAACTGAGCCTCTCCGAAGGCAAGTTTTGCCACCTTCTTCTCCCGGATGACGCTCTCTGTTCCGACATTTACTCTTCCTACCAGCCTTCCGACCCCCTCCCTGTATATGATGCGCCCTTTCTCTCCAATCCCCTCCTCATGCATCCCTCTCCAAGGGCAAGTTTCACCACCTTCCTCTTCCGAATGACGCCCACCGTCCCGACATTTACTCTTCCTACCAGCCTGGTCCGACCCCCTCCCTGTATATGATGCGCCCTTTCCCCCTAATCCCCACCTCATGCATCCCTCTCCAAGGGCAAGTTTCGCCACCTTCCTCTCCCGGATGACGCTCCCTGTCCCGACATTTACTCTTCCTACCAGCCTTGGTCCGACCCCCTCCCTGTATATGATGCGCCCTTTCACCCTAATCCCCTCCTCATGGATCCCTCTCTGAGGGATAGTTTCGCCACCTTACTCTCCCGGATGACACCCAGCATCCTGACATTTACTCTTCCTAACAACCTTGGTCCGACCCCCTCCCTCTATATGATGCGCTTTTCTCCCCAATCCCCACCTCATGCATCCCTCTCTGAGGAATAGTTTTGCCACCTTCCTCTCCCGGATTACGCCCTCCGTCCCGACATCCACCCTTCCTACCAGCCCTAGTTCCACCCCCTCCCCGTATATGATGCGCCCTCTCTCTCGCATCCCCTCCTCATGCCTCCCACACTTGGTCTCCCCCTCCCACCTTTTCTCTAGGAGTTCTTCCGCCCTTCGCCCCCTGCCCTTTCCCTCTCCTTTTCCCACCCCTCCACCCATCCTCTCATTCCCTATTCCCTACGGCATTCTTGTGCCCGTCTTTTTAACCTACACCGATTTTAGCAAAGTACAGTGATGTTGTGCTAATCTCTTCAGTGTTTGAAAGCGTCTGCATCGCCGTTACACGGTTGTTGCTTGTGATATGTTTCAATGTCTCCGTTTTCGTAACCGTTTCAGTGTTGGTGTTAACTTCAGTGTCGTGACACGTTGTAACTGAATATATATGTACTTCGCACCCTTTTAGTTCATTTGTTCGCCCATGTCTGCTTTGTATGTCGCTACCTCCATTTTTATTCACCTTTCTGTATTTACTTTATTCTCCTCGGCAAATGTTACTGCATTCGCCTGTAGAGCGGCGCCGAGGTCTCTTCCAGCCTGTCCCATCTGGGGCGTCGAAATTCAATAATAATAAAAAAAGCTAACTGATATAATGTTTTAATATGAACATTTATTTTATTTAAAATGACCAGTTTTAATAGCAGCAACAACACTGTATGATCTTACAGAATGATCAGTCTTAATCCACCTAGAGCATTAACTGTCAAATATAAAAGTTATGCCGGCCGCGGTGGCCGAGGGGACTGAGGCGCTCTAATCACGGTCTGCACGACAACTACGGTCGGGGGTTCGAATCCCCCCCTTGGGCATGGATATTTGTGCCGTCCTTAGTCTTAGCTAGTTCGTAAGCTTAGGGACTGAGGACCCCGTAGTTAAGTTCCGTAATTTCTACAAACATTTGAACATTTATAAAAGTTATATTCTCCTAACTGCTTAGGATCGTCATAAATGAAACTTTCTTGTGATATACACGTTGAAGTCATAAATAAATATTTTGTCGAAATCTGTACCAATTGTAGCTTGGCAGCTTGTCTACAGTACCTTGGTTCAGAATATTATCTTTGTTGAGCTAGGTTTATTACTGGTGAATGCAAAACAGCACGGTGCACATCGATTACTTACTATCGTGATTACTTTTGGTAAACATAAAAGTCCACACAGGGCCGGCGCAAGCCCTAGTGCCGCCCCGTGCGAGCTGCTAAATTTCCGCCCCCCCCCCCACGTTTTTTGTTTTGTTTTACAAAACGTTTGTGGTATTTTATTTAAACAAATCAGTAGGAAACGTCAACAACCAATCGTAATTTTTGTTTTTACGTGTCAGATCTGCCTAGGTTTCGGCCTCTTAAGTGGCCAGTCTCAAAGCTTTTAATGTGTGCTTACATCTAAACCGCCATGTTGACATTTACGTTCAGCATGACAGTGTAGATGTAAACGTAACTCAAAACATTGAGAATAGCCACACTGTGCCCGAAATCTATGTAGATCTGGAAAATAAGAACAGGTGAAACGGTCAAAGTGTGGGGCAGAAGACAATGGCAAGAGGAAGAGTAAGGAGATGGAGTAACATAACAATGCAATAAATACACACCCGGGCATCACGGATAATAATGCTAGTCGAAATACAGTAACTCACTGCATTCCGGTTGTTCATTACAAAGTACTGTCACTCGACATCTGTCATAATTTCCATGTATCAGTTCTTTCGTGTCTGATTATGGAATAAGGGGTAACAAATTAATCATCGCCGTATCATCGACTTTTCTTCGCTTTACTTTGTTCAAATGTTTGTTAAGCTTAAGAGACTTAACTGCGGGGTCATCAGTCCCTATCGCTTTACTTTCATGCTAGCTACTGGGATGACGTGTGCTTATTTGACGACTTCCCAATTTTTGAAGTAGCATATCATACGAAAAATTAATTTTCCTATTCTGCGATCTTAAAGGAGAAAAATTCTAACTTACGAGTAACGTGCATGCGCAGTACTAATTGTATGTTATAAGAAAAGCACTTACCTATTACGTCCCAAGTTACAAGAAATTTGGACGCACAAATTCTTCTGTTCTTACGAAACGCAATGAAAGTGCTTCTGACCAATCTCGACTCCATCGGCCAACTACGTTGTAGAGAACGCAACAGTACGTATTGCCTGGAAAGGGTGACGCGGCGGTGCCAGTAATTAGGCCACGTGGCAAGGTACAGCGATTCAAATGTTCAAATGTTTGTTAAGCTTATGGAACTTAACTACGGGGTCATCAGTCCCTAAACTTACAAACTACTTATGAACTACTTACGAACTAGGACGGCACAAATATCCATGCCCGAGGGGGGATTCGAACCCCCGACCGTAGTGGCCGCGCATACAGTGACTGGAGCGCCTCAGTCCCCTCGGCCACCGCGGCCGGCCAAGGTACAGCGAGGCTACGGTTAAACTAGCGCCCAAGAAAAAGAAGCAAGAAGCTCACAATAAGTATGTGACCGATGATATGGATAAATGTAATATCAGGCAGCAATTTCTATGGCATTACGAACAACAGAGAGACATACGAACTATTCGAAAACTGCACAACTGCTGTCAAACAGAAATGAGCTTCAAAGCTAACATGGAAACCATTATAAACAATGTGCTATCTATGAATTTTCGTTTTAGAAGGTGTCAAAAGTAACATTTTGTTTTGTGCGGACGAGAGGGCATTGTTGCTAAAAGACCATACTTTCTCAGGTTTTCATCAGAATCAAAGCGACCAGTAGTTTACTTAGATGAAACAGGGATCACACGCATTATGCAGTAAATAAATGTTGGCAAAGTGATAGTGTGCGAGTGGTATTGTCAAACACAAGTTGCCGGTCAGAGTTTAATTGTTGCTCGTGCATGCGGAGACAGGTGTTTCATGGCTCAAAAATCAAAATCACTCAGTAATGGATAGCAAAAATTTTCAGATATACGGTGAAAACCAACTTATGCCGGGCTTACTACCAATGTCTTTATCCCTTGTAATTACTCGCAGCGTATTTACCCATTTGGAATACTTCTAGCCATTGTAGGTATTGGACATGTTTGACTGTAGTAATGTTCAAACATTTTTATCCATAATGCGGGAAGAATAAAACACTCGAAAAACTGAAGGGCTTAGCAAAATTTTTTCAGGCTTAACACGTAACCGCAATATCGAACATTTCTTTCAAATTTCCAAATTCGATTTCGTCTTCGTCAAAATCAATTGTGAGTAAACGCACGGCGCGTAACAGACTGGCAGCGCTCTATACATAAGAATACTAGTGTCGGCGTGTACGCCAGACTCAAGGAGGTTAGAATAAAGGAAGGAGGCAGTATCTATGCTGAGAAAAGGACTGGTTAAAGCCACAAGAGCCAAGCTTTTGTGAAAAAAAAAAAAATAAAATAAATAAATAAATAAATAAATAAATAAATAAAAAATAAAATTTAAAAAAAAAATCGATGTCTCAGTACAGCCCTGTGTGGATATTGCCCTTTTTACGTTATATTACTAAATTGACAGTCGCACCGGAGAATTTACTTAGATAGGACGTACATTTCAAGCACAAGAACAGCAGATTTGCCGCCCCTCTTGAAAGTGCCGCCCTGTGCGGCCGCACGTTTCGCACGTGCCTTGCGCCGCCCCTAAGTCCACATATTAGATACTGTTTTTCACTTTCTGCAAGTGTAGGATCACCGTTTTTTAAACATTTTGAGTTCAGTGCGGCTGATTTACTGTAATTACTTTATTTTAAAAATAGTCATACAGTTCGCAGAAACTGTGCAGTTTTAATAAATAAAAAAAACGACTATTGACTTCTGGCCATTTTATACATGTGCTTTAATAACAAATAATCCATGTAAATTAAAATCAATTGTCGGTTGTTTCATAGGTAATCATAGAAAAGCTCTATTTTTTTCTTGTAATTGTCACAAGGTTTGTATGAAAGAAGAATTGAAAAACATCACCGGAAAATTACAAAATAAAATAAACGAAAAATCTCTAAGTGCTATTTTAAGGTATTTTTGTATGAACTCCAAGACCATAATTCACATTGCAAACAAAATGCAAAAATCGTAAAATTTGATTGCACTTGCGATTATAGCTGACTATATGAATACGAATGACATACTTCCCATATCACTGTGATATTTGGCACATCTACTGACGAATGATAAAAATCAGATGGATAGATCACATAAACTAATGAGGAGGTGCTTACCCGGATCGGGGAGAAAAGGAGTTTCTGGCATATCCTGACTAAGAGAAGGGATAGATTGGTTGGACACATTCTGAGACATCGAGGAATTGTCAACTTAGCATTAGAAGGAAGCGCGTGGGATAAAAATCGTAGAGGGAGACGGAGGGACGAATATAGTAAGCAGATTCAAAAGGATGTAGGTTGCCGAACGTATTCTCAGATGAAGAGACTTGCACAGGACAGGGTAGCGTGGAGAGCTGCATCAAACCAGTCTGCGGACCGAAGACCACAACAACAACAGGAAATGTTTGCTTTTGTCACTTGTATGATGCATACTAACTTGGACACAAGTTTCTTAACACCCTGTAGACGTAGGTAAATGATTTTTCTGGGGGTGATGGTGATGATGTCCTTTGGAAGGGGAGACCTTCAGTTGACTTTCGGAGGGGAGTGGACTGAGTGTTCAATTCTCAAGTACAAGAAGTTAATTCTGCAGCTCCTCCCCCACCCACCCCACCAATTGCAAAATTACAGTGTGACCCAAAGACAATCGTTGTGCTGCGGTTTTGGATGCCTTGTGGTCCTCTCCTCATTCCCCCACTCGGACACCGTCATCTACGTCCCTGTTCTGTGTTCTTCCTTTTCGGATACACATAACTTGCTGTGCAGTAGAATACTGACTGTAAGCTACCATAGTTTGAATCTGGTGGTCAGGGAGAAGGAGAGACGAGTAATTACTGGGTATGAAAAAGTTGTGATGTTGCGGAGTTGCTGGTTGGATGACCTTGTTAGTCATCTTCCCTGGGCGGTCCTGAGAGTCGGCGGCGAAGGCGTCGCCGGAGAGGCGCGGCGCGTAACGCAATTAAGACGCGGGGCGCGATTAAATTTAAATATTTCAGGCGGCCGAGGCCGGTGTCTTTGAGGGCGGCCGCCAGATGTCATTGCGAGCGGCGCGCCCTTTATTAGATAAGGGTCGCCCGCGCGCGCGCGCGCCCCCGTGTGCAACATTAAAAACCAATTGGAGACAGCCCCGGCGGTGAATAAAGCATGCCGCCGGCAAGGAGGCAAGAGCAGCGCCGCGCTGCGGTCCCCGAGGAAATTAGGAAGGCGGCCGTAATGAGGCGTCTAATGGGGCAACCCGCTACAGTCGGGACCGCGCCCGCCGCCAGATGGCACTGCCCGCGCCCTGTCTCTTCCGCACAGATGCTGGACCAACCCCCTGCTGTGGCGAGCACAGCGAATTATGTTGCTGTCCCTGGTGGTACAGGTGAGCTGCTGGAACACTTATTACGTGTTATCCACTACACACACTACCGGCAGTCAAAACGATTAGATTTGAAATATCTAGTTTATGAATTATTGTCATCGGCAGAATGAACTAAATTGGTTGGATGTCTTTCTGTCGGTTCTACGGAGAAGGTAGGCATTACTGAAACCGAGTTAGTGGTAATAACGGAAAGTTGTTGTAGAAGGGGTTGGTGTTGACATGTGTTTACTCTACCAAACGAACTGTACAAGTAGTTGAGTTGAGATAGTGTAGTATAATAATAATAATTTCGTGTGGCTCATTGGCGAGCAGGTAGTACAATGCAACAACGTGACTCACCAGAATCTATGGCATGGAGAGCCGCAGGAAGGATGAAAGACACAGAAAGAGGGTCGCTGCGGCTGATATAATGTCTAAAAGTATAATATCTATGACCTGGACGCTATTTCAGACAATAGGAACCGTTAAAAGATGGCAAGACACGGTCGTCCATGGGTAAATCAGAAAGAGATGACCATTATCACCAGTTAACAGCCCTTCGAGACAGGAGGCTGAATGCAACTCAGATGCAACACGACCTCCAGGTAGTAGTATGCGCATTATCAACACAAACAGACCGAAATCGCGTTCGGGAATGTCGCCTCTATGTACGGAGGCCTATAGTGTGTGTCCCATTAAAAACACGACACCGTTTAGCGCGCTGGAACTGAGCGGAGAAACATCAGGATTGGAGATCTGTTAACAGATGAGTCAAGATTTTGTGTTCATCCTGATAATCGTCGTTCCCTCATCCGGAACTCAGAACAGTCCTGCTTATGTGCAGGAATCATCTCCAAATCATGGTGGTGGACGAATGGTGTGAAAAGGAGTCAGTATTGAGGGACGTGCCGACCTCTACGTCGTTCAGAATGGCGTTTTGACTTCTCAGAGGTACAGAGACAAGATCATTCGACTTTTTCCTGTGCCCTACGCTGGTGCTATATGAGATAGGTTCCTTATAATGGACGATAACGCTCGTCTCCATAGAGCTGCACTGGTGGACAACATGCTGGAAGCTGAGGAAACTGAACGAAGTCGCGGTGGAGTAGCCGAGCGGTCTAAGGCGTCTCGCTGCGGAGAGCACGATTGCTCGCCGTCGGGGGTTCGAGTCCTCCCTTGGGCATGGGTGTGTGAGTGTTTGTTCTTAGGTTAAGTAGTTTGTAAGCTACGGACTGATGACCACGCAGTTTGGTCTGATAGATTTACAAACATTTGAACTGAACGAATGTCATGGCCAACTTGTTCACCGGACTTATCGTGATGTCTGGGATGCAATTGACAGACGCATTGCAGCCAGATCAGCACCTTCCATAGTAGCTGCAGAGCTGGATTTTGCACTCATGGAAGAATGGCCAAATATACTTCAAGGGTTGCTTGATAACCTCACATTATCCATGCCAACAGGGCAACAACAATGATTCCTTCACTAATAGAGTAGCCCCATGCTCAGAGGTGCCCAAACTGCGACCAACCGAACTCCTCCTTCCACACCTTCCATTTAATATTGAAATTAAATACCTTTTGTTTCACGTTAGTCGGCCCGGTGGTCTTGGGGTAAAGCGCTCGACTGGAAAGCGAATGGTCGCTGGTTCGAAACCCGGTCGGACCAGGGATTTTTTTCAGTCTGCCTTTTAACCCATCTTTCACCTCTCAACTACGCGAGGAGTCGCCAGAAAGGACACGTGGTTTGGATTCCACATTAAGCTGTAGGTCCCCTTTCTCCGGTTGGATAGCTGGGGTCGGCTAGGAACACGCTAGTCGCCGAAGTGGAGTCCAATGGAAATACTTGCACCAGGCCAATGAGCCATACGAAATTCTTATATATTTTACGGTTTGTAAATTGTTTTATAAAGACCACCCCCTCCCCCCAGGCTGGCCAAAATTCGCAGTTTGCGTCATGACACTCCCCCTCGCCCAACCCTGTGGGTATCTCTGCTCATGGTGCCTCGCTCTACGTAAATGCCATGCGGAACATCTACATCTACATACATACTCCGCAATTCACCGTAAGGTGCGTGGCGGAGGGTACACTGTACCACTACTAGGCATTTCCTTTCCTATTCCACTCCCAAATTGAACGAGGAAAAAAAGAATGCCTATATGCCTCCGTACGAGCCCTAATTTCTCTTATCTTGTCTTTGTGATCTTTACGCGAAATGTAAGTAGGCGGCAGCAAGATCGTACTACACTCAGCTTCAAATTCCGGCCCTCTAAATTTACTTAACAGAAATTCACGAAAAGAACGTCGTCTTTCTTCCAGCGATCCACAATTGAGTTGCCGGATCATTTCCGTGACACTCGCGCATTGGTCGAACCTACCGGTAACAAATCTAGCTGCTCGCCTCTGAACCGCCTCTATGTCTTCCTTCAAACCGATCTGCTGCGGGTCCCAAATACTTGAGCAATACTCAAGACGTGGTCGTACAAGCGTTTTATACGCGATCTCCTTTACAGGTGAAGTACATCTTCCCAAAATTCTCCCAATAAACCGAAGTCGGCTGTCTGCCTTACTCACAACTGTCCTTACATGCTCGTTCCATTTCATATCGCTCTGCAATGTTACGCCTAGATATTTGAACGACGCGACCGCATCAAGAAGCTCACTACTGATGCTGTATTCGAACATTATAGGACTGTTTTTTCTACTCATGCGCATCACCTTACATTTTTCTACATTGAGAGCTAGCTGCCATTCTTCGCACCAACTAGAAATTTTGTCTAAGTCAACCTGTATGCTATTACAGTCAGTTACAGACGACACCCTCCCATACACCACAGCATCATCAGCAAACAGCCGCAAATTACAACTTACTCTGTCCATCAGATCATTTATATAGATAGAAAATAATAGCGGTCCTATCACACTCCCCTGGGGCACGCCTGACGATACACTCGTCTCTGATGAACACTCGCCGTCGAGAACAACGTACTGCGTTCTATTACTTAGGAAGTCTTCCAGCCACTCACAAATCTGTGAACCTATTCCATAAGCTCGTATCTTCGTTAGCAGTCTGCAGTGTGGCACCGTGTCGAACGCCTTTTTGAAGTCGAGAAAAACACAATCCGCCTGTTGCCCTTCGTCCATGGCTCGCAAGATGTCATGTGAGAAAAGGGCAAGCTGAGTTTCACATGAACGATGTTTCCTAAACCCGTGCTGATTCATGGAAAGAAGCTTTTCCGTTTCAAGGAAATTTACTATATTCGAACTGAGAATATGCTCCAAAATTCTACATGAAACCGATGTCAACGATATTGGCCTGTAATTGTATGGGTCAGTTCTATTTCCTTTCTTATACACGGGAGGCACCTGCGCTTTTTTCCAATCACTAGGAACTTTGCGCTGAATTAAAGATTCGCTATAAATGCAAGCTAAGTAGGGGGCCAATGCCGCAGAATAGTCTTTGTAAAACCGAACTGGTATACCATCCGGACCAGCAGACTTTTTCGTATTTAGCTCTCTCAGCTGCTTCTCTACACCGGAAATACCTATTGCTATGTCCCCCATTTCGGAATTAGTACGTTGATCAAATGATGGTATATTTGTGCGGTCCTCCTGCGTGAAAGATTTCTTAAAGGTTAAATTTAGAACTTCAGCTTTCCGTTTGCTTTCTTCTATTACTGCCCCGGAATGATCAACTAGTGACTGGACAGTGGGCTTTGACCCGCTTATCTATTTTACATAGGACCAGAATTTTTTCGGGTTCTCGGAAAGATCTTTTGCTAAGGTATGGCTGTGATAATTATTGTATGCTTCACGCATCGATCTTTTTATAGACGCACGAATCTCTACTAACTTTTGCCTGTCATCATTTGCGTGTTCTTTTTTGAATCGAGAGTGCAACAGCCTTTGCTTTCTCAGCAGCTTTCGAACATTATTATTATACCACGGTGGATCTTTTCCATCCTTAATCGTCTTTACTGGCACATATTTCTCTAACCCTTCATTAACAATGCATTTAAATTTAGTCCACAATTCCTCTACATCCATAGTCCCAGAATTAAACGATGCCCATTCATTTTCTAAGTGCGATCGTAACATTTGCTTGTCGGCTTTTCCCAACAAAAACACGCTCATAGCCTTCTTGACTGGTTTATGAACTTTGATCACCATCGACGCTATGACGATATCGTGATCACTAATTCCTGTCTCTACACAGACATCGTTAATAAGGTCAGGCCTGTTTGTGGCTATAAGGTCTAGAATATTTCCACTGCGCGTGGGTTGCCGGTTTAACTGCTCAAGACAGTTTTCGGAGAATGTGTCCAAAAGTAGCTCGCAAGACTGCTTGTCTGTACCGCCTGAAATGTAACTAGCGAGGTCCCAATCTATACTCTTAAGGTTGAAGTCACCTCCGACTAATATTACATGGCCCGGATACCTATGCACTACCTGGTGTAGACTTTCCTTGAATGATTCTAAAACTGCTACAGCAGCACTGGGGGGCCGGTAAAAACACCCAATTATTAACTTTACTTCTTTTAGACCTGTTATGCGTGCCCAGATAACTTCACAGTTACTTTCAACCTCGATCTCAGTAGAAACAATATCTTTGTCCACAGCGATGAACACTCCTCCTCCAGTTGTATCAGATCTATCTTTCCGATATACATTCCACGCTTCGCTAAATATTTCTGAACTTGCCACATCATCATTTAGCCAGCTTTCGGTGCCTAAAACTATCTGAGCGCAATAACTTCCATGCAACACTGCAAATTCGGGAACTTTGTTTCTAATACTCTGTAAGTTCGCGGCTAATATTTTTATGTTCGAATTTTTGTTCCGAACGTGGCCTGAATTCGCTGTTTGAATGCTGACAGGCGAGTGCTCATCAGAGTTAGCGCCTAGCCTAAAAAAAAACCCATGTGCACTCCACAAGTACTCTGCTACCCGAGTAGCCGCTTCCTTAGTGTAGTGCACCCCTGATCTATCTAGGGGCACCCTACAATTCCCCACCCGATAACGCAGATCCAGAGGATCTTTGGCGTGACGTCACGAGTGCTGGACTGCTGTGCACATCGCTCTCGACTTTTTATATAATTTTAGGATTAATATAATTATTTTAATTGTTATTTCGTGACAATATTCAATCTAGAGGTGTTCTAGTAAAGGTTCGTCAGTTATTTTAGCGTTTGTTGTGCCGTAATTGCTTTAAGTGGTGTTATTTGTGTTCGCGTGTGCGCCGGCATCGACGTCTTACTGCTTTGTTTACATCTGGTGGCGAGTGGTTCCAGCCGTAGCGGTCTCCGAAAGCTAAGTTCTAATAAGTGTTTGTGTATTGTAGTTAAATTATTAAAGTTTTAGATTTCAGGAGGTGTTATCGCGCTAGTTGTTTATTAACTTTAGTACTTTTCAACAAGTGACTTGCTGTTTTTAACGTAGTTAAGGTTGGGAAACTTTAAGTTACGGTATTTGATAACTCTTGTACTCTCACAGTGTTTAGTTGTTTTATTAGTGACGCTTGAATTTGAACTTGTTTATACAAGCAACAGTGTAAAGTTTCTGTGGTAGTGTTATTTGCTCTTTTCTGATACTATTAGTTGTTGTTACTTGATTTGTAGAGACTGAGGTTTGTTGATTGCTGTAGTTAAGAGGTACTTCCTACTTATTTTGTAGAAACTTAACTTCATAACGTAGACGTCTAGTTTTTCTTAACAAATTATTTTAAAATTTTACCATGAGTGAAAAGTGTGGGCTCTGTCGTAGGTTCGTGCGTAGTGGGCTGCAGTGTGGGATTTGTAGTAAGTATTTTCATGGGGGGGGGGGGGGGGAGTGCAGTGGGGAAGACAGTGGGCATTGTGGTGAGGTTCTCTCCTGGAACTGTAGGATTTGCAGCAGGAATAAGTTGATAGAGGAGCAGGAGCGTTTGATCTGCGCCCTTCAGGTGCAGTTGAAAAACGCTGAAGAGGAACTAGGTAGGTTGAGGAGGGGAAGGGGGGCTGGGGAATGGGAACTGGCAGTTGGCAAGAAGGTAGCTAGGAGAAGGTATTCAGATAGCTTTACATTGCAAGTTGCAAATAGGTTTGACCAACTGTCAGAGTTGAGTGGAGATGAACCTCCTGTAGCTGTAGGTATAGGAAGTACGCAGCAGACCTCAGCTTTTGGTAAGCCGAAATCTGTAGAGAGGTCTCTTAGGAAGAAGAAGGTTCTGCTGCTAGGTAGTTCTCATGGCAGAGGTGTTGGCCAACAGTTACAGGAAGTACTTGGGAGTGAGTACCAGGTCACCAGCATAGTGAAGCCTAGTGCAGGGTTAGATCAGGTCACTTGTAACATAGGGGGACTTATGTAGGAATTTTTCAAAAGAGGATCAGGTAGTTATAGTGGGTGGGGCCGGGAACAGTCTTGATAGGGACGGGGAATATGATATAGGTGGTAATCTGGAAAGGATAGCAAATGAAACTGGTGGCACGAATGTGCATTTCGTGCAGCTGTTTCAGCGTCATGATAGGCCTTGTCTTAATACGGCTGTCAGCCGTCTTAACATGGGGCTTGAAAAGGCGCTGATGACGGAGGGCATGGATCACATTGCAGTGGTGCCAGTTGAAACTATCCAAAGGTCGGATTTTACTAGGCACGGTCTGCACCTCAATAGGTATGGGAAGGGGAGGTTGGCAAAGCTCATAGGTGACAGTGTAGTAGGGGGTGGGGGTTTCACTCATGGAAAAATTCCTGTAGTAGTTGGTGTTAGGGCTGCACCTTTTTTAGACTGAAGACAGCTGATAGATATTCCTGCTTAAAGGAAGTCCCTCTAAGAAATGAACCACCTTTGAAAAAGTCTAAGAATATAAGTAATAAGGGAATTACTGTTTTTCATCAAAATATACAGGGTATCAGAGATAAAGTTAATGAAATGCTTATTGATACTGATTCTGACATTATTGGTATTTCAGAGCACTTTTTAAGTGGTGTGACAATTAAGAGACTTCCTTTGCCAGGATACAGGTTAGCTGCCTTCTACTCTAGGAGTTCCTTGCAGTGTGGGGGAGTGGCCATGTATGTAAAAAACGATTTTTCATCGGAGTCAATCGATTTTTCTAAACACTGCACAGAACAGATATTTGAATGTTGTGCAGGAATTGTTAATGTTAATGGAACTAAACTAGTAATAGTTGTTATTTATAGATCCCCTGACTCAGATTTTAAAATGTTTCTGCCCAAGCTGGAATTGGTTCTGGGTTCACTGTATAGGAAGTATAAAATTTAATTGTGTGTGGAGATTTCAACATTAATTGTGTAGGTGATAGCTCAAGGAAACGTCAGCTGTTAGATCTATTTAATTCCTATAACATGATGCAAACAGTATTTTTTCCAACGAGAGTGCAAGGAAATAGCAGTTCTACCATTGACAATATTTTTGTTCATTCTTCATTATTAGAGGGGCACTCTGTCAGCAGAATAGTAAATGGCCTATCAGACCACGATGCCCAACTTTTAATTCTAAAAAGTATTTGTTCTCAAACAAATGTTAAACATAAATATCAACTACTCAGAAAAGTTAATCCAGTTGCAATTGAGACCTTTTTAAGCCTAATTAAGGAACAAGAATGGCAGGATGTTTATAGTGCTGATAATGCAGATGATAAATATAATGCTTTTCTGAACACATTTATTATGCTATTTGAAAGTTGCTTTCCACTAGAACGCTCAAAACAGGGTACTTTCAGTAACAGACAGCCAGGGTGGATGACAAAGGGGAGAAGAGTATCATGTAGAACTAAGCGGGAGTTGTATCAAAATGTTAGACGCAGTCAGAATGAAGATGCAGTAGCTCATTACAAACAGTACTGTAAGGTTCTGAAAAATGTCATTAAGAATGCAAAAAGTATGTGGTACGCAAAAAGAATAGCAAACTCTCGGGATAAAATTAAAACTATCTGGTCAGTCGTGAAGGAAGTGTCTGGTCAGGAGCAGCAGGTAGAAGATATAACGTCAGTGCGTAGTAGGAATGTTTCTGTTACTGACAAGTTAGATATATGTGCAATATTCAATAATCAGTTTCTGAATATAGTAGAGGAACTAAACAAAACTCTAGTTTCTACAGGTAATCATATAACGTTTTTAGAAAATGCGTTTCCGAGGCTGTTGCCTGAAATGATCCTTCATGATACTTCCATAGGCGAGATTGAGTCAATAATTAAATCACTAAAGACTAAGGACTCTTGTGGATATGATGGGGTATCTAGCAGAATTCTAAAGTACTGTTCTCCGTATGTTAGCCCAGTACTAAGCCATATTTGTAATTTTTCCTTTCGGAATGGTCAGTTTCCTAACAGATTAAAGTACTCAGTAGTGAAACCGCTTTATAAAAAAAGGTGAAAGGGATAATGTAGACAACTATAGACCTATTTCTATGCCATCGGTTTTTTCCAAAGTTATTGAAAAGGCTGTTTATTCAAGATTAATTGATCATTTCAGTTCACATAATTTCCTGTCAAACGTACAGTTTGGTTTTAGAAGTGGTTTAACGACCGAAAACGCTATATTTTCGTTTCTCTGTGAGGCACTTGATGGGTTAAATAAGAGGCTACGGACATTAGGCGTCTTCTTTGATTTAACAAAAGCGTTTGATTGTGTTGATCACAAAATATTGTTGCAGAAGTTGGAACATTATGGAATACGGGGAGTAGCCCACAACTGGTTCACCTCTTACTTTAATAATAGACAACAGAAGGTAATTCTCCGCAATGTAGAAAATGGCTATGACGTGCAATCCCAATGGGGCACAATTAAGTATGGGGTGCCCCAGGGGTCTGTTTTGGGACCATTGCTGTTTCTTATTTATATAAATGATATGCCTTCGAGTATAACAGGTGATTGTAAAATATTTTTGTTTGCTGATGATACCAGCTTGGTAGTGAAGGATGTTGCTCGTAATATTGACACAGTATCAAATAATGCAGTTCAAGAGATAAGTTCATGGCTAATAGAAAACAAATTGATGTTAAATCACAGTAAAACTCAGTTCTTACAATTTCTAACACATAATTCGACGAAATCTGACATTATGATTACACATAATGGGCATGTGATAAGTGAGAGTGAACAGTTCAAATTTCTAGGTGTTCATATAGACAGTAAGCTGTCATGGAAAGCCCATGTTCAGGATCTTGTTCCAAAACTAAATTCTGCTATATTTACCATTAGAACAATATCTGAGATAAGTGATTTTTCAACACGAAAAGTAGTCTATTTCGCTTACTTTCACTCACTTATGACGTACGGCATTGTTTTTTGGGGTAACTCGCCTGATGCAAAAAGGATATTTCTGGCTCAAAAACGGGCGGTTCGAGCAATATCTGGTGTAAGTTCGCGAACGTCATGTCGACCCCTTTTCAGTAGTCTGGGAATTTTCACTCTGGCGTCACAATACGTTTTTTCTTTAATGTCGTTTGTTGTTAATAATATCAGCTTATTCCCACGAGTTAGTAGCTTTCACTCGGTGAATACTAGACAGATGTCTAATCTACATTTGCACCGCACCACCTTAACACTTGTGCAGAAAGGGGTGCAGTATTCTGCGGCATCCATTTTCAATAAGCTGCCACAAGAACTTAAGAATCTTAGCACTAATCCACATGCTTTCAAATCTAAATTGAAGAGTTACCTCGTGGCTCACTCCTTTTATTCTGTCGAGGAACTCCTAGAAAAGTTAAACAATTAAGCTAATTTATTTTTCTTTATTGATTCTTTTCACTTTTTCTATTACCATTATTGTGTAACAATGTATTGACTTGTTCCATGACCATGGAGTCTTACTCCTGAAGTGGGTCCTATGGAACAGAATAAATAAATAAATAAATAAATCTGCAGCCATGACTGTCACAGAGTCGGCGAAGCCTCTGGTTCAGACCCTCCACTCGGCTCCAAACCAAAGGACCCCAATCAACCCTGGGAACAATGCTGCAAATCGACAGCTCTGCTTGCACCCCGCGTGCGAAGGCAGCAGCCTTCACCAATTCCGCCAGCCGCTCGTAGGACCTGAGGATGTCCTCAGAACCCAAGCGACAAGCGTCATTGGTGCCGACGTGAGCTACGACTTGCAGTCGACTGCACCCCGCACCCTCGATAGCCGCCGGCAAGGCCGCCTCCACATCTCGGATGAGGCCCCCCGGCAAACACACCGAGTGCACGTTGGAATTCCTTCCAGATCTGGACGCTATCTGCCTAAGGGGCTCCATCACGCGCCTGACATTGGAGCTCCCAATAACTAATAATCCCCTCCCCCCGTGCACCTGCTCGGACCCTGCTGAAGGAGTGGCCTCACTTTCACTCACAGGACGAACGGGCGCGGACGGACGTCCAGCCTCCACATTGGCCTTCCGCCTCGAGCGACGCGAACGCCGTACAACCCGCCACTCCCCTTGCGGAGAAGGCGGCTCGACGACGTCCGGTACACCTGAAGGTGCCTCGGTAGCAGGGACAGAGGGCGTAGCGTGAGACACCTGAGGTGTCCCACTCGACGCACCAGACTCCCCACCATCGCTGCACCCCGAGACAGCAGCCTGAAGACGGCTGACCGTAGCCAACAGCACGCTCAGCTGTTCCGCGAACCGCGGCCAACTCCTCCTGCGCCCGCAAACATATCCTACTGTATCACACACAAACTACAATTATCTGATTAAAACACGTTACAATGTGTATAATATCTCACCTGATCCTCTGATTGCTTTGGGCATTGTAGAAGAACGAGTGGGGTAGACAGAGTGGGGGCTCGCTATTCGTTTTGCAGACGTACAAAGAACCGCAATGCCTGACCATTCCAGCAGTCTGCCCTTTCCCGCACCTTCTGCCCTCCAACCCCCCCCCCCCCAAACCCTTCCTGCTGTCACCTGTCACATCCCCACAACAAATCATATGCCCAATACTGTACTACTGTACTTAAATATGCTGTATACATTTAATATTTTGTCTTAGTTCATTCTGTTTAACAATAACTATATTAACATATTGGCTGCCAAAGGTATACTTGGGTTACTGAACCCCGGGGATCGTTTACTTTTTTTCTATATTTTACTTTAGTTTGCTTGAAGTAAGCTATTTCAGTACAAATAAGTTAAAAATATTGCAATTTAGTACCTTAGTACGTGTTTTTTTTTTCCTTGTGTGAGTGACTCACATGGCGCCAGAGTAAAGTGCCAGGTGTATCATTTGCTATGTCGCTAATAATTTTGGGTTGGTACTCCTGTAAGTCTTTCATTCCACAACATTATTTGCATACAGTTCCATTATTGTTTTTCTGCATTGTTACTATAGTCTTTATTCAGTGTTGTTTGCTCCGCAACACAGTGATATTGTAACAGGAGAAAGTGTCTCGTATAAGTTATGTAGATGAACAAAGGCATGTACAGAAGCTTTTAGATGAAGTTATGGACATAAGGGAAGAAGATGAAAATACTATTGAAATGGAAAAGTAAGAGGAATGTGTTGATGCTGAGTACTGTTCATGGAGAGGAAGAAGTTCAAACCACGAGGGGTACAAAGAAAAAACCAGCAATGATAACTGACTATAATCAGTCGTTTATAGAGCTGTCTCACCAAATGAAGTCCTATACTGTCTAAGGCGGGGTGTGAAATGGTACAGGAAGCTTGCAGTTCAACTGTTGACAGGGTCAGCACTGGTAAATGCTCTTGTGATTTAGCGATACATCAACAAGATCATCTCAATCACAGAATTCAAAGAGGAAGTGACTTTGAGACTACTCCATACAGAAGATGTCGATGCCCCTGAGAAGTCTCTCACCTGCAGATTGTACTCTTCTGAACATAGGAGCAGCAAGTCTTAGGTGTATAGATGCTACGAAAAAATGAAGAATGAATTTGGACGAGAGCAAGCTGTCAAGAAATGCAAGCAAACTACATGGAAAAGTAAGAAATTGTGACTCATATTTTTGTGAAGAGTGTTTCTTCATAAAGCACAGTGCATGCAATTGTTAAGAGATACAAAGTGGAATTGCCCAATTTTTTCAGTTTGTTTCACTTTTGTTGCAATTAGAGTTGGAGAATTTAATTAAAACTGTATGTGATATACAATCTACTGTATAAGTAACATGTAACACCAAATAATAAATTATAAAAAAGGAAACTCCGATATGACTGGGCCATGTTAATTTTATATAAATCACGATTTCAAGTGTCAATAATTACTCTTGAGCTCTTGATAACTAAAGACCACGAATATGATTTGTTACTGGGGCCATAACGTACTGTAACACCAAGTCACAGCACGCTACTGTGAGTTACAACTGCACCACAGAGCTTTAAATGGAAAAATGTCTGTGAGTTGTATTTACTTCACGTGGCCCGAAGAGAAGACTTCTTGTGGCTTATATTTAACTCATGTGGCAGTCAATGTGTTAAAACATTGTTTTCTAAAAGTTGGGAATTTTTCTATTTCTTGTAACACGAATACTATTAGTCCTTGAAAAAAATTCATAATTCTTTTTCGCGCCTCACTGTGTATCGCGAACTTAATGAGTGGCGTTTTTCAAGTCGTGGGGATTTCGTTCGTGTTTCCTCACGCACCAAAGTCAGAATGAAAGAATACCTACTGGAGTATTACAATGCTTCAAACTGTTAGATTGCAGATGTTGGCGAAGATATGATTTCTGATCGGGAATTATCGGTAAGCGTTTTCGTGAACTGCAGTACATTGTAGTAATAATAGGAGTACACAATTACAATTACTTTAACAATTATTTTACAATCTATTCCTGGTTTTGGTTTTTGCAAAATCGTCAATAAGGTCTGTTAAATCTAGACTTGATGCAGCCTTGTTTTCGATTGCTATGAGTGGCAAATGTCAGAGTCGAGCTTGACCCATACTGTACCTCAGATGCGTTTTGATAATTTTTAATTTGCTGAACGACCTTTCGCCAGCTGCAGAAGAATAAAACTAAATACTTCCGAAACCTCACATTCTAATAATGCATATTGTGTTATAATTTCCTTACATAATTGACGAACTGTCCATGTTGGGGTCAATTTCGGCAGGAGAAATTAAAAGTCGGAATTCCTTCATTCAACTAAAATATTATATACAGTATAACGTCTATTATCCGAAGTAATTTGGGGACATGGATATTCGGAAAACCGGTTTATTTGGATATTGGAACTGTACACTTCTATATGCCAATACGAAGTACTGTACAGTAAATGTATTTATACTGTATTTGGAGGAGCGCGATCCTTCACATTGCACGCAGCAGCACTTGGAAGACGCCGCTGTTGCTGTGAGCAGCTTTGATGCTGGCGCTTCTTCTGCCGACTGAAGTGTGCCGATTGTTGGCCACATTGACTGTCAGCTTCGCCTGTCAGCAGTGTGTCTTGTGAAGGCCCAATTAGAAGCATTGTTCCGCCAGCCAGTGGCCCAGTGCGTCTACTGTGGGAAACTTGGTTTGAGGGGAAGGGGATATGATGGACGTTAGGGTGGGAGGGTAAAACAAAGTTAAATAAAAAATTCGACGCTCTACTGTAACTTTTTTCGATTTTCGCTCACGAATATCTGCGGCCGCTGCAAACCTCAGCGATCCAGTGCGTTGTGTACAATATGTACTCACTGCACAGTGATTGTTGTTAGCAGTGTTGAGTTGAGGCACAAATAAATATCATTACTGATCAGTAACAATGGGCTCCCTGGGCCATCCACTCCTTGGAGCACAAGTCGATTGTCGGTGTATTGGTGTATTGCTTCGTCCGATGTTGTCCCCACACTAAGAGCGGGGGGGGGGGATGGGATTGAAGCCCTCCCCTCCGCACCACCCAGAGATGTTTTGATTTTATTATTTTCTTTTGTTTTCATTTTTCATTTTTTTAAACAGGGCGGCACCAGAAATTTGAAATAGTACAGAAGTAACATATCACAACGTAAATATAATTTGTCAAGCACAGGTGAACGTGACAGTGGGTAGCCAATGTGATGCCGCCACACTGAGAAAGTGTGGTGCTGTTACTGTGAGCGGTTTTAATGCCGCCGCGACCAGCTTTGATGCTGCCGCTGTTGTTACTGCTATGCTGAAGCTACGAGTCGATTGTTCATATGCTGCGATACGCTGCTTAGTAGGTCAGCTGCACCCCCAATGGAATCTAATGAACAACAATACTGTTATTTTAGTTCAAACTTTACACATAGAGTCTCATATTAATTAAACTGTAATGGCCTTTCTCTTTGGCTGCTAACATCGAAGCTGCTTAACTATTTTACAAGCTGATTATACAAATTCCATTTCCACCACGTTGATCCTCTTCTACTTTAATATTAATGCGAACCTGTTCATTTTATTACTTGTTCAATTGTTTTCGTAGTACCGGGTGATAAAAGAGTCAGTATAAATTTGAAAACTTAATAAATCACGGAATAATGTAGATAGAGAGGTAAAAATTGACACACATGTTTGGCATGATATGGGGTTTTATTAGAACAAATAAATAAATAAAATAAAAAACTAAATAAAAACTAAAATAAAACAAAGTTCAAAATATGTTTTATAGATGGCGCTTCATCTAGTCATAAAAGCAATAATTAGCGTAACAAATTAAGACAAAGCAAAGACGATGTTCTTTATAGGAAATCATCAATATGATCACCATCGTTCCTCAACAACAGCTGTAGTTGAGGAATAATGTTGTGAAAAGCAATATCACCATCGTTCCTCAACAATAGCTGTAGATGAGGAATAATGTGAACAGGACTAAAAGCATGTCCGGAGTTGCGGTAGCAGTCACTTACGTTTTGCTATCCAGCGCCATCTGTCGGACATTTTTTGAACTTTTTGTTCTTGTTGGTTCTAATAAAACCCTGTGTCATTCCAAGCATGTGTGTTAATTTTTATCTCTCTATTTACACTATTCCGTGATTTATTAAGTTTTCAAATTTATACTGACTTTTTGATCACAAGGTATAATTGGTTACATTATCAAAAGGTGTAAAAATTACTCATAGATTAATAAATTCAATTGGCTTTATTTAAAAAAAAATGAGTCCTTCCGAGGACCAGATCCTGGCTTTGTTCCTGCCCAATACCCCACTTTCTTCACACTTGATCACTGGTTATGTTCACTGGTTGACTAAAGCGCAATAATAAAATATGGTGTATTTAAACCACATTTCTTTACTTCATTCTTGAATCAGTGCATTTAGTCTGCACTTTCAAAGTATTTTTATCGCATGAGATGAACTGGGCAATTAACACGCATGCATGCTCTAGCGATGTCTAGGTACTGCTGAGGTTCACAAAATGTTGAAATGTTTGTAATTCTATGGGAATTCTACTTTGGTCATAAGTCCCTAGACTTACAAACAACTTAAACTATGTTAAACTAATTTAAGGACAAACACACACATCCATGACCAGGGGAGGATTCGAACCTCCGACGCGGGAGTCCGCGCGATCCGCAACTACGGTCGGGGGTTCGAATCCCCCCTCGGGCATGGATATTTGTGCCGTCCTTAGGATAAGCTAGTTGATACGTAGTTTGTAGTTAAGTCCCATAAGCTATACAAACATTTGAACATTTGCGATCCGCAACGTGGCGCCCAAGGCCACTCGGCAACTCCCGCGCGGCGCTGAGGTTCACATTCTCTTCTGAACCCCTTGATTTAGCCTATGATAGCGATGGAAAAAAAATTAGCGGTTAAAACCATTACCGGATAATTTCGGTATTCATTTGGATTCGGCTGTAAACGGCTTTCTAGTTTCTTCCAATAACCGGGTACCAACACCGGCATAACTACTTCCTCTAGTGCTTCTAATTGTTTTACTTTTGAATAATTTTAAACATTTGAAAACTAGTAATAATTTTTCCGAAAATTTCGCCTGCTTTGAAATATTCCGTCATCGGGGAAACTAGGAAATGAGTTCAGTGACAATAAAACGAAAATCCCGATTCAGAAACGAGCAACAGAAGCACCGCATGAGAACTGGTACAGCTGTTTTTGAGGCATCAGAGCACCTGTTGCCTTGTGGCGTGGTCTACTGAGCGACGCATATGCACGTGCAGTGTGCATGACTTGTCTCCATCTGATCATCGGCGATTTCTCGCTGTCGTCACCGAAGATCGGTTATGTTTTAAATAATGCCATCACAAATCTGCAAGTACTTTACAAAATGCGGTAGCAATGAGGTGCAATGATATATTTGCTCTAAAATGCTGAAAACGAGTGGAGGTCAAAGAATCCACAATGTTCGATGGAAGAGCGGGTAAAGTTTGATTCCTATTCCTATGATGTTATTGATGTAGTGTAAACTTGGAGTAATAACTGATCCCTTAAATTGTGGTTACTTCTGAGTGCAAAATTAATAACAACTGAAAGTGAGGAAGTAGGATCTTTTCGCCATCGTTGCGTCAATATCCTTCACCTTCGCCATATTTGCTGGAAATGATTAGAAAGCGGGCATTTTAATAAGTGAGTTATCTTGTGATCGTGATTGTTTTTACTGTTGGATCATCAAGATCTACATCTCACGTTGGTTCATCTTCAAACGGAAAAAAGCTGATCTGTGGCCTGTGTCTACATTAAATGACTATCTGTTTGTAGCCTTTGGAAACGGCCACCTTAACATGAAAGACAGAATTCGCCAACTTCAGTTTTCGCCCTTTAGTACTCACTATTCACAATGCCCAAATACTTTTGAGTTCCAAGATTGTTACTGGAAATAATAGCAATAAAAACCGGTTACCAGTTAGCCTAAAAAATAAAAAATTAATAAAAAAAAACACTTAAGCGGTTTTACAGTTAAGGTTAAACTGGTGATAAAACCGGTATAACCAAAAACCGTTTTTTTACCGATAGCCACCATCCCAAGCCTATGGGCGGTCTTTTAGCAGAGAGGGGCGAGGGGAAATGTCGCTAGTAATATGCGCGCTTTTCAAGGTACCGCCTGCTACACTTACTAGGAAAAAGGATGCGTTATAAGACCTAAGCTACTGACACAAGTTAAGACCCATAAAATAAATAAATCAATTCGACCGATTGTTGACAACAGGTTTTATGCAAGTTAGGAACAGAATGAACTATTACATACAAATCTTAAAGAAAGTAGGTATTTGAGAATCAAACCAAAACAAAAAACAGTCATAGTACTCTTATAGAAAAATAAATAAAATATAATCGTTCTGAGTTATGGGTTTTCAATATGGGTGCAACATACTTTACCGTAGGCATAACAATGTTTTATTTTCGACATACCCAAAATCAAGGACAGAAAGTAAACATGGCGAAATATTACGATGTGATAATTAAATATTGATAGACTTGAAGATGGCAACATAGATTTTCCGAAACCGGTCAATAAAGGAATTTGAAACAAGCGGTCTTCGATTCTCTGGTTATGCAGATTCCCACTACAAATAATCTTCTTTTATGTCCTCTGGGTAATGCTGCCTCCAAAGGGGCAATGTAATAGCACCCGACGTCGCAACTAGAAAACGGAGGGGTTACTTCAACAGACTGTGCAAAAGAGAACAATATGTGCTTGCAATCTTAGCACTGTAATCTTCATAATAATAATAATGATAGTAGTAGTAGTAATAACAGTTAAGAAGAAGATGATGATGATTAAGGAAACTAGAAATTTAAGGTAATGATTATGAGCTGAAGACTTGCACAGATGAAGTTAAAGTGAAATGTGCTGAGAGATCGTTAAATTCATTGGAACCGTTGTCGGTGTTACCAAGGGTGCGTCTAGGGCTCCTTTGCTTTGGATTTCTGGAGGCGGAAAAAACTTTGTAGTTTTGTGTTTGGTATCTGAGGAGTTTCCGTTTTGCGCCACAGACTGTACATTTCGCCGGCTGCCGCCCCCTGCACAATTGTGTTGCTTTTCCGCGGCAGTCTGCTTTCTGCATTGCGTTTCCATTCTCCCGTCGCCCTTTAATCCGATTATAGCCGGCAGTTAGACGGCTCCTTTCCCCGCTTCTGCTTTTTTAGTCCGCGCCGCGGCAGTCTCAGATGTTCCATAAACAGGTGTGAGGTTAGCGTAAATTTAGCATCGCCCTGCGCAATTACTGCAGCTCTGCTGGGAGGTCGCATTTTCCCCGACGCTGTTTCTTTATTTGTTTCCACTCATGAGGCTGCGGGGCGCGTCTAACATTCCAGAAACATCCACAGCAGTAATTCTAGGGACCGGTGGATGTAGGGTGGGGTGGGGGGTGACACTTGGCGTGAATATTCATTTCTCTCCCGGTTTCCTGCCGCAGTAGCGCGTCTCCCATAGTCCCCGTATCAGTCGTTCCGTGGAGGGGGCATTACGACCCGTTTTATAGGTGTCTGTCGCCGACACGGTGAAATGTTTTCCGGTTACAGCGACGAACCCTGCGCAGTGTCAAGTGCCTCAATTGGCGAAAGCAGAAAACGTCCCGCTGAAAATGACTCGAATAAATCCTCATTACTTTTTCAGAAACAGACGGTATTGGTTCCTAAGCATCCAACGAAGGTTTTTATATTTATTTTTTTCTTCATTACGTCACAGGATAACCAAGGACCATTTCAAGGTACTAATTTACTTCTCTTCCTCTTCACTCATTTTAAAAAAGTTATATTTTCTGAATGAGCTCATTTTCCTTTCATCTATCCATTTGACGCCAGTTATTATTTTATTTGTTTTATCGATCAGGAAACTTTTCAATTTCTAGATGACTGGACTGAATTTATTCCTTTCTAGAAAATTGACTTGTGTCTTGTTTTTATCTTCCCATACTCTTTGTTATTTTCTTTTTCTTTTCTGTTTTTCCCCGCTGATTCATTTATCTGTTTTTCTATTTTGCTAGAATATGCGGATCTTTTTTATTCTTATTTCGTCTTGCTCAATTCTCTGTGAGTATTTAATAAAATCTATGCACTGATTTAAGAAAGTTAATAATTAATGATACTAACTACGAATACAAACTGAAATCATGTCTATTTATCAACACCTTCCCTTCTATAGGTGAAATATCTGAATTATCCGGTAATATGTTTAACATATAGTAAGAATGATACGTGTAAGTCTGTAACATGAATCATACAAATGAACGTCACAATTTTTTCTGAAAAATGGGTTTTAATATTGTGTAACTGACCATTCGCGTATCACAGCGAGTTTTAGTAGCTGTGCTACACACAATACCAAATGAACTAATCTAAACGTAAGTGAACAAAAGGGTTGTACTACAACAGAAAGTTCCCGGAGAGCTGGCGATGAAAACAAAATGTGCAAACACCACATGTGCATAAATACTGCGCTAGACACAGCACATCTAAATCTAAATAGATACTCCGCAATCCACCAATAGCTGCGTGGCGGAGGTACCTGGTACCACTAAAATAAAAGCCACTAACACAGTATTCACAAAGTTGTGCAATCAAAATGCCGCGCGGGAGTAGCCGAGCGGTCTGGAGCACTACGTTACGGATCGCGCGATCTTCCGCGTCGGAGGGTCGATCCACCCTCGGGCATGGATGTGTATGTTGTCCTTAGGTTACTTTAACCAAGTTTAAGTAGTTTATAAGCTAGGGACTAATGACCAAGCAGTTAAGTCACATAGATTTACAAACATTGGAATTTTTTTCTTTTTTTTTTCTTTTTTTGCATTCGAAATTAGGCGTAAAATTTCTTTAGCGTTGCTAATAAATTATGTGCTTCAGTGTTCTAATAAGAAGTAAAGAATGTCAATGCACCTCAAATTAACAAATCTGAAACCTATTTTTACACAATCGAACTTTGTGGGCACTCGGATATATAGGCTTACAGCACAGGACCCTACTTGGTACATGAAGAAGACCAATGACGTCATATGTGAGTCTCACAAGATATGCTACGTAAAGATACCAACATACGGGTAGATAATAAATAATCTGTGATTATCCTCGTAAATTACAAATTATCACAACATAATGTACCATAGATCACAGGTCACAGCCCAAAAATTCACGCCTTCAGCACTCACTTGCGAAAAAAGACCTCTCTGTTAATTTATACCTCACTACCAGAGAGAAGCTACAGATCACTATTTAAACCAAAATCTTAATATATAATCTATGCTCTGCTTGTAAACAAATTATCGTCTTAACTCATATGACGTCATTGGTCAAAGCCGACGGGCCGTATCCCGGGCTTCAATTGGCTTATTATTATTATTATGCAAATTAAACACACTTACATACAATTCTAAATGAAGCTACTTTACCGGCCGCGGTGGCCGAGGAGAGTGAGGCGCTCCAGTCACGGTCTGCACAGCCACTACGGTCGAGGGTTCGAATCCCCCCTCGGGCATGAATATTTGTGACGTCTTTAGTATAAGATAGTTGATAAGTAGTTTGTAAGTTTAGGGACTGATGACCCCGTAGTTAAGTCCCATAAGCTTAACAAACATTTTTTTGAAGCTACTTTGCCTTTGATGCAGCGCCGAGCGATGAAATTGGCTGGCCATAGTAACAAAGTACAATTTCCGACTCTGAGTAAATGGTGACCAACAAACTTCTTCTTAGCAATGAAAGAAATACATCAACAGACAACAAATTGGCGATGTATTTAGCACGTCATCCGAGGCAAAATTATAGCAACTCTTGAAGTAACTGCATCTCCAGTTTACCCTAGTGACCTGAAAAAAAAAAAAAAATAAATAAATAAATAAATAAAATAAAATAAAATAAAAATAAAAACGGAGAATTCAAAATTTTGTTATTGTGTAATATAAAATATAATTATTCCAGCGTAAGCTTTAGTGCAAATTCCTGTGTAAAGAGAAACCTGTTGTCCACAAGTGTTAATTGTACAGTTTATGTGCAAAAAGGCCAACAATGTGTCGCGTCAAAAGCACCAATAGAGGCGTGTTCCAAAGATTTATATTCAAATAGCGGTATTTTACACGCATACTTGAATACACAGGCCTAATTTACACAATTAGCCTACTATATGCATTATAAAATGCACTGCTCTAACTTATATCGTAGTATAATTCTTTTCGACCGCATTTCACGAGGTGAATATAGAGCCGTGTTTTGGCTGACATCCCTCTCTTACAATTTTATACATACTGTGCGCCCTCTTGACGCCATAATTCAAATGGGTGTTTCACATTATGTTATTGGCTTAGGATGATTTGCCCATTTGGCAAGATACGCTTGCTTAATGTAGTCAAGGAGAGAGGATGGAAACGTCCGTTACCTTATGCAGGAAACCAACCCAGAATTTGCCCGGAGTGAACTGGGGATACCACACGAACTGGATGGCCGTTTCCAAATGGGTAAGCGCCGACAGAAATCGGTAAACGTTGTGTCGAAATTGAAACGTGCCACTGCCAACCTTAGCACCGTAATTGTGTTAAAACAGCATTAAGTTTACATTCATTACTACAAGCAGGATCAAGTTTGTCATTTGGTTCTTAAATGTTCCCGTACTACACATTTACGTCACCTCATTACTTTTGTCTGTCATTTCTAACTTTAAGGATAACCGGACACGGAAAATTTCAATTTTTTTGTCAGCACTGTAAACAAAAAATAAAGAAAAAGAAAGACAAGAAAAAATGACAAACTTTTTTAAATTTTTTAAAAACCTTTTAATGTCGGTACAATCTTCATGGACGCCAAGACCTGAATCTTAAATAGTTATAATGTTATATACTCGAAAAGAAAATATAATACGTTACTCTCTCATGATAGCTTTAAGATTAGTTTGGTTTGTCTGCAGCTTTAAGAATATAAAAAGGCTACTACATTATTGTAATTTGTAACCCTAAGCTATACAGTATATTTGTCATAAACCTTCTCTTAAAGATATATGAATCTAGAATAATGGAAAGTCCAGGTTGGAATTAGTAATATAGTAATAAGGACAGTTTACAACTCACCGCAAAGACGTGGCGACTAGCTGCGACAGGCACATACAAAAGACACACATATACAACACTTTCAGCCATCGGCCATGGTCTTCTTCAGAACCATGTATAACTGTGTTGTGTGCCTGTGTAATTGCGTGAATGTTCTGTTTTCTGAAGAAGGCCATGGCCGATAGCTGAAAGTTTTGTATGTGTGTGTCTTTTGTATGTGCCTGTCGCAGATCGTTGCCTCGTCTTTGCGGTGAGTTGTAAACGGTCCTTATAACACTGTCCAACGTTGTCTAAGATTTTTAAATATTATAAGTACCAACTAACCTGTCACCAGAGATCCAAAATATTATACACTAAATTCTCGCCAAACCTACGAAACAAAAGAAGTCTCCTCACGGTCCATTAAAAGTCCTGTATATTTGTATGTCCGTTGCCCCCTCTCCCAGAAATCATACCTAGTGACACCTACGGTATTGTAGGTCGGGGTCCATGCTTAGCCTCCAGAGTTCGGTGGCGTGTAAGCGTGTTTGGCGCGCTTTACCAAGTTGGCAGTTTCCTTTTTATGCACCATCACAGAGGATTTACATTTCAATTTAACATTATAAATACCTACGAAATGAACCTCCGTAAATATTACTACATTTACAAAATTCCACAAAAGGAATTTACACAGAAAAAAAAATGTATACAATATTACTGACAGAAAATTCCATTCTGATTTACAGATGCACAGTTAATCATTCCAGACATCCAAGAAAGACATATCACATATCTCACTAGCATAAAACATTATTCCAAAAGTCGAGAAGAAATTATTTCAATTTTAAAACCGAAAAAATAATTAATCATAGTGACAATGTATCTTCGAAAATATATGACATTATGATAAATGATGCCATAAACCTGCACCATACAGTGTCTAGGGTGACCAACTCTCCCGCATTATACTGGTTCTCCCGTATTTTAGCGCTTAGCTTTAAATTCTCCCGTCTCCCTTATTTTCTGACTTTTTCTCCCGTACATTTCGACGGTGATGACTGTTATACCTGAAATCTGTGAAGTACTATTGAAACTTGAAATTCTTTCTACGAGTTGTCCTGAATAACTTTTTTATACTACGATAGTACTCCCGACTAGTTTTCGAATGCATTGGACTGTGAGAAAATGCTCATTGGTTTCTTAGTCAATACTGGCAACTCAAGGATGCGATCGTGTCATACCTATCAACATACCACAAAACGCGGAAGTGACTCCCGAAAGCAGATTATAGAAATTAAACAGATGCGTATCCTTAGTTACTTCTCAGTTGACTCACGCAACATTTCTCAACGCTCTGAAAGAGCCAGTACTAATGGATCGCTTGTCAGCTATCGACAACAGAAGGAAGTTAATGCGAAATAATTCGATTTGGGCTATTTTCTTTGTTTTTGCTTAATACCTACTGTGAAGTTCAAATTCAAATGTTTGTACAGTCTGTGGGACTTAACTACGGGGTCATCAGTCCCTAAACTTACAAACTACTTATGAACTACTTACGAACTAGGACGGCACAAATATCCATGCCCGAGGGGGGATTCGAACCCCCGACCGTAGTGGCCGTCCAGACCGTGACTGGAGCGCCTCAGTCTCCTCGGCCACCGCGGCCGGCTACCGTGAAGTGTTCGTGTTTATTTTCATATGGTTTAAAGTAGATTGGTTTTCATTTTGTGCTCTCTCAGTGAAAATGAAGATTAAAGATTTTTGTACCACAGAAAAATTACTGAACAGTTTAAATACATCCGTAGGAAACTGCGTCAGATATGAATTTATTAACTTCTAGCAATGCTTAAAAAATTACATAAAAAAATCGAAATATCAAATTGAAATGCAATTGTTTGTCGCATATTGTTTTTGAATTTGGTCCACAAATGAGTTTTATTAAAGCCATGTCTCTCTTAAAAACTCATTCTCAGGTTGTAGAGCTACCTGAACATATGAAAGATGAGTAAAAATAAGCAAAGTATGTCTGTTTTTATTTATTTGTTTATTTATTTTTATATTTACATCCCCACTGTTATGCATTCCAAGGAAATACGTATAGTTTCACTGTTGAAATTTAGTTTGTCTAAATCTCCCTTATTCTCACTTAAAAGCGTAATCAGATTTTAGACATCTCCCTTAAACCTGTGATCAATAGTTGGTCACCCTAACAGTAACCTTTTAGGATGAAGCAGTACTGGGTGACTTGCGTGTGGATTTTCTGTTGCCGATATTCGACAATTCTGTGCTTTGACATATACTGTCTATGGAAGTGGGCGTCGCCTATCAACAGAATTTTCCATGGCCATTCATTGTTCACTACCATGCGAGCAAAAAATTCTGAAGCAAAAGTCTCTCCTGTTGGCAGGCAGGTCAATTGGTGCACATGGGTAATTTTGAATGGATAGAAAAGAAGGATATTTCCTAGCATTTTACGCACCGTGCTCACAGGTTTGTTCAATATTTGGAGAATTCTCCGTGAACTACACGTTTGCACAGCACCACTCGATTCCTCCTGCATTGCTGAGGTCACTTCTTCCACAGACGTCGAATCAATTCGTTTCCTCCCTCTATCAGGTTACACACCAAAGGAACCCGTGTTTTCGAATTTCCGAATCATTTTATCCTGAACCACGGCCGTCATCGACCAACGTCTATTTTCAAACCATTTAGTGTCCGGAACTTTTGCAGAGCGACTTGTACTCAGTCATCATTATTGTAAAACAGCTTCACAAGCAGAGCGCGATCCTGCATTAAGACAGTGACGGAGAACGTCTCAGATGCTAAATGAGGTAAAGCCGTGCACCCGGCGTGTTTATGCGAACTTGAGTGGACAGTGCGTAGTGCGAATGATAGGCGATGATGATGATGATGATTGGCGTTTTAGGGCGCTCAACAGCGAGGTTATCAGCGCCCGGAATGATAGGCGTTTTCATTTCACACTCTGAAACATAAAGCTCTATCTACTGATCAGTTTTCACACTATTTATTTTTCTTAACTGCATGACGTTTTCCCCTTTCTCCAATAATATTCCGTTACAATTTGACGTCATTCTGACCAGTGGTGTTATTTTTACAGGGTTTCGAAACATTAATTATAATCACTCTGTATAAGTCAATTCAAAAAAAAAGTTCAAATGTTTGTTAAGCTTATGGGACTTAACTACGGGGTCATTAGTCCCTAAACTTACAAACTACTTATGAACTACCTACAACTAAGGATAGGGATTCGAACCCCCGACCGTAGTGGCCGTGCTGACCGTGACTGGAGCGCCTCAGTGACCTCGGCCACCGCGGCCGGCGTATGTCAATTGCACTCCAAACCGATTACATGTCGGATTATGATGTTGTTTTCTATTGCTATTCATGTTGTTTCCGTTTAGTATTCTCTACTTGCCTTCAACAGTTTTTGCGGGCTCGTCTGAACAAGGCAACGTCTTCCCCTTGGTGATAAACGGAAGACTCGAACTGGGCAACAGTCCCCTAAGTGCACCCTGAGTGGCACGCACGAACTGGGCAACTCCTACCTGCTGCTGGCAGATCGACTGCAGAATCTCACAAAATGCTTCCAAATTTAAACTTACCGAGTGCACAACTTCTGCTCCTATTTGTAGAGTTCTTAAGGAGTAATGTCAATACTGTGCCAAGGAACAAGTTATAAAAACAAACAAATTATATACAAATACATAGATTTTATTGCAAATTTCACATACAAAAATATTTGCAGAAAACAAATGCTTTTAGTTTGGCTCATATTCTGCTCAAGGCTGCTTGGTATGAAACGCACTTTACAAAGTCTAATTTGCAAATTTCACCATTCCTAAGTAATTCTAATTTCTGTTGCAGGAAAGCGTGCCAGTTCCTGGTTTTTGAGTCCTCTTGGATGGTGATATTAGTTTTTTCTGTGTTGATTCTTATATAAGTACCAGTTTGTTCATGCTTCAGACTTTTCACGAACTGAAAGAAGTTTGGGTGAGGAGATACACATGAACATTGAATCGGGAATGAAAGCTTTCGCAAGAGTTAGGCGTCCTCCACAACGAAGCGCAATCTGCTGCGTTTGGAGGAAAGACTGCATCTTCTTCATCAATGTAGTTTTCAGTTACGTAATCCGCAAATTTTGTGATGTTGTCGTCTTGTGGTTGTTCCAAACGCGAAAATATATTTTCACTGCGCATTGTAAATAACAGCACACTGCAAACGTTTACTGCAGCATCGCCATCCACGTTCTTCCGTTGCTACAACTCTTCTGTAAGTTTTTAATTTATAACCGTCACAGATGAAATGTGTATTACCACGATCACTAATAACAGGTTGCAAATAGTGACTTTCTGCCGTATTATTTGCTTCCGTGATTAAACTGAAGTACAAAACGAAACATTATGTGATTCTACACAGATGGCAGCGAGCTGGTGTCATTGACAGTTCAGGTAGACCAGGAACGCCTTGGGGCGTACCGTCCTGTTACCTGCCAGAGGAAGTTGCCCAGTTCGAGTGTGGGTTTCCAGAGTACCCTTCTAATGGCCACTAAAAGTTGCCCAGTTCGAGTCTGCCCGTTTTTGCAGTTTTGCGGCAAAATAAACGCAACCTTGCAAAATTTCCGGTTGGTGTTTAAATTATTGAGACCAGTAAATGTGTTACTTCCGCATTGGAAATTCTGTCCCTTCTGCAACTAGCACGAAGTGGTTCCGGGTCTGCAAAACTTGTTGGTGGGGCGTGGATGGGGGGAGGGGGGCAGCTGTAGCTTCTGGCCAGGGGAGCGAGCGGCAAGTGACGAATCCGAATGGATGACGCAACAGCGGCGCCTAGACGCTCAACGCACCGAACCCCTGTCCTGCACTGTAATCTTCGACTCATGGCCCCTACTCCTAAGGTCAAGCGGCACAGATGGCGCGGGGGACTTACACCGCACTTCCAACTATAGGCACGTCGACACTGGCCACAAAGAAGGCGCCATTTGACTTACGCCACCTTGCCACAGAGTTCAAGACGTTTGAACTTTGTGACGCCATTTCTCAGAATCAAAACAAATAGCCGCGATTTATATTTGAAGGATTCGAACTCTATAGTTGTATTCGGCGTTTTCGTGTATTTGTGCCTACTTTTCACGAACAACGTGCATTTTAATTACTCGCCAAATTAAAAAAAAAGACCTTTCCAAAAATGTCGTTTTAAGTGTGCTCTTTTGGGCAACAGTGATAGTGAGATATCTGAATAGAGGCCAAAATTTTCGTGAGCATAATATGGTTAATTTGAGTATTTTATAATTTACTAATACAGTGTATGCCTCAAGGCTCCTATAACTCTAACGTTTGTTGTTAATTTCATGCAATTAGTCTCCAGTATAAGATGTTATTTATTAGAAACAAGAACCAGCTCTATTCACGAGAGAATTTGTTGAGTTTTTCAAGCTAGGGCAGACGAACCGTTAAATTTAAACACAGTACCCTACGTCACTCTGTTTTCCCCATGGGGTTTTAATTCTGTTGCAGTTCAGTACAGTGTTGGAATAGTTCAGTTTCACAGTGCAAAGAGAACATGACTAGGGTGTGGTAATAGAAGCAGATGCAGTAAAAGAAGAACAGTGTTCACGTACAACACTTAAAGCAGAAGCTGTCACTAAACTTTTATCCATTCTGGAAGTGTGGAACCTGCGACTGTGTTGATTAAATAAATCAGATAAATAACAGCAACCAGTCACCTTTTACTGGCGACTGGTTGCGGTTATTGTCTGATTTGTTTAAAAACTGTCACAACGAACATTGTCGAGCTGAGGCGCTGTCCCGCGGGTATGAAGACGTAAAATGGTATCGGGCAGAACCTATTATCTCCGAAAGTATGCCAAAGTAAACATTTGAATATGCAAATTGTGTTAAATGTGTAAAATAGGAATATAAAAGAGCAAGACACGTGGAGGTGGTGCATATGATGTATTTCACTCTTAACAATTTCTTAATGATGTTTTGCCAAAAGTGCTTTGGTCGTACACTTTGTTATCATTATCAACTGCTTTCAGATAAATGTACCGTCTATGGGACTTAAAACAATTTCGGGAAGAAGAAAGTTACAGTTCCAGGTTTTTCTTTTTTAATTTTTTCTTCGACGATCGCTGTGTAAATTTGTTCACGATGAGCAGGTTGTTCCAGAGCGTGCGGTAGCTACATACACCCCGTTTACAAGGGTTTCCAAAACCGGGTTTCGTAAACCGACTTCCCAATTCTGCTTTTGGTTGGTCATGTAAACACTCCGAAATCGATTCTGGAAATCCACTTCTGTAATGTGGTTTACCAGTTCCACAATCGATTTTCGTGGCCATGTAAAGGCAACCGTTTTTGATGCGTTCTTGTGCCCTTTCAGATTGTGTTTTTTTGTTAAGTGGCATTTTCTAATGTAAAAAAGTATAAATATTAGAGTGAGCATGAATCTGTGCATTTTGGTAAAGAAAAATAGCGATTGTGCTGACTAAATCAAAAACTGAATCGTCTGATTTTTAGCCGCCATATTAAGAGGGCTATAACATGTAAACACGACAGCGGAAAACGGTTTACGAAATTCGTTTTTAGTCTACCGGAAGATGTATTGCATGTAATCGTAGTCTGGCGTGTGCGACACGTTGGGATAACACGTCCCGTGTGAAGACGGCTAACATCTACAGCTAAATCTATACGCCGCAATGTGTGTGGCGGAGGGTACCTTGAGTACTACTATTTCAGACACGTATTGTTCGCGGAAAGATTGTCGGTATGCCTCTGTGTAGGCTCTAATCTCTCTGATGTTTTTCCTCGTGATCTCAAATGTTTGTATAGCTTATGGGACTTAACTACGGGGTCATCAGTCCCTAAACTTACAAACTACTTATCAACTACCTTATACTAAGGACGACACAAATATCCATGCCCGAGGGGGGATTCGAACCCCCAACCGTACTGGCCGGGCAGATCGTGACTGGAGCGCCTCAGTCCCCTCGGCCACCGCGGCCGGCCCTCATGATTTCTTCGTGAGATATACGCAGGAGGGAGTAATATACTGCTAGACTCCTCGGTAAAGGTATGTTCTCGAAACCGACAAAAGCCCGTACCAAGCGATAGTGCGTCTCTCCTGCAGAGACTTCCACTAGAGTTTATCGATCATCTCCGTAACGCTTTCACGATTACTAAATGACCCTGTAACGGAGCGCGCTCCTCTCCGTTGGATCTTCTCTACTTCCTCTATCAACCCCACCTGGTATGGATCCCACACCGGTGAACAGTATTCAAGAAGTGGGCGAACAAGTGTATTGTAACCTACTTCCTTTGTTTTCGGACTGCATTTCCTTGGAATTCCTCCAATGAATCTAAGTCTGGCATCTGCTTTACCGACGATTGATTTTATATGGTCGTTCCATTTTAAATCACTCCAAATGCCTACTCTCAGATAATTTATGGAATTAACTGCTTCCAATTTCTGACCTGCTATTGTGTAGCTAAATGATAAAGGATCTTTGTTTCTATGTATTCGTAGCACATTACACTTGTCTACATTGAGATTCAATTGCCATTCCCAGCAATTCGATGCAGATCCTCCTGCATTTCAATACAATTTTCCATTGTTACAAACTCTCTATATACTACAGCAACATCCGCAAAAAGCCTCAGAGAACTTATGTTATCCGCAAGGTCATTTATATATATCGTGAACAGCAACGGACCCACGACACTCTCTTGTGGCACCCCTGACATCACTCTTACTTCGGAAGACTTCTCTCCATTGAGAATGACATACTGCATTGTTATATAGGAACTCCTCAATCCAATCACACAATTGGTCTGATAGACCATATGTTCTTACTTTGTTCATTAAAAGTCTGTGTGGAACTGTATCAAACGCCTTGCGGAAGTCAAGAAACCCAGTATCTACCCGAGAACCCGTGTCTATGGCCCTCTGAGTCTCGTGGACAAATAGCGCGAGCTGGGTTTCACATGATCGCCTTTTTCGAAACCCATGCTGATTCCTACAGAGCAGATTACTAGTCTCCAGAAATGTCATTATACTCGAACATAATACATGTTCCAAAATTCTACAACTGGCCGATGTTAGAGATATAGGCCTGTATTTCTGCACATCTCTTCGACGTCCCTTCTTAAAAACGGGGATGACCTGCGCCATTTTCCAATCTTTTGGAACACTACGCTCTTCTAGAAAACTACGGTACACCACTTCGCATACTCTGTGTAAAAACGATCTGGTATCCCATCTGGTCCTGCGGCCTTTCCTCTTTTGAACGATTTTAATTGTTTTTCTATCCCTCTGTCAATTATTTCGATACCTGCCATTTTGCAATTTGTGCGGCAACCCGCGAAGGCCTTGCAGGGGTTCCGCGGAAAAATCTCAAAAGGCCTTGCAGGGGTTCCGCGGAAAAGTCTCAAAAATGAAATTTCAAATGGACTGTACAATAAAACCACACGTTAATGTCGCAGCTTGTGAATCTAAATTCGCCACTCAGTTGTTGGATAGTTGTTAATTTTACGTATTTCATAATTTGAAAGTATCGGCGATTTAGGTGTGGTAATCTTAGCTCAAGTGAGTAACAGGATAGAAGTGACCGCCGAGAAGAGTGGAACTAACATCAGGCCTGGACAAAGCCTGCGATAACTGACAGGTAGTCTGCGTGACGTCATAAACTGCGAGCCGGTCCCACCTTTCCCCGTGGCCCCAGCAGAGTAATAAACCCTCAGGTAGCCTCACAGTCAGCACAGAGTATATATTTTGTCTGTGCCGTCAGACATCCGGTGAGGGATTCGCGCGTTCAGAAGGCGTTGGACGTGTACCCGCCAGTGGCATAAAAGGTTATCCGAGCTCTGCTCCCTTTCGTTTCTACCTATCTTTGTGAATCAGGCTTCTCAGCTTATGCTTATACGAAGAATAAATTTAGGAGCAGATTGAATGCCGCCCCGGATTTACGAATTCAGCTGTCTGACATAAAGCCCAATTTCAAAACTCTTTTAAGTGCAGCAATGAGACAATTTCATTTATCTCGTTAAGGGTAAATCTCATAAAAATTTGCATTTATGTAAAATATTTTATTGTTTTAAAATAAATGTTTGTATATTTTCTTGTACAGTGCTTTAACAAGAGTTAACAATTTGTTTGCCAAGGTAAAATTTTGTGATTATAATCTATTTTTGTTGTACCAAAATAAATGTTTGTATTTGTATCCAATATTTTGTATTATTAAATAATGTATTCCCTTTATGTTAAAATCTACTAAGTCATGCAAAACACTGTGATAACAGTCGTAGATGAACGATGGAAGGCCGTCGTGGGTTCACAATGATTAGTAAAAATCTGGGGAAGGCTAGGGTTCCGTGGAGGAAAAAAGTCATCGGAAGGGTTCCGTGGCCAAAACAGTTTGAGAACCGCTGATCTAGAGAAGGAACGACAGTGCAGTCTTCCTTAGTGAAACGGCTTTGGAAAAAGTTTAAAAATGTTTGTTAAGCTTATGGGACTTAACTACGGGGTCATCAGTCCCTAAACTTACAAACTACTTATGAACTACTTACGAACTAGGACGGCACAAATATCCATGCCCGAGGGGGGATTCGAACCCCCGACCGTAGTGGCCGTGCTGACCGTGTCTGGAGCGCCTCAGTCACCTCGGCCACCGCGGCCGGCTTGGAAAAAGTCATTTAGTAATTCACACTACAGCATCATCCGCAAAACATTATATACGGAGAGTCAGCAGCACGCAACCTGTGCACTGAGCTACCCGCTGCGGCGGTGAGTTAGGAGCAGTATTGGACGGGCCCTCGTAAGCACCCCAAATGAACCCTCGCTCCAGCCATCGGTCCCGGGCCGCCTCTGGCGCTGTGGGGAGCAGGTAGGCGATGCTTATCTCGCGCTGACGTCTCTGTCGCCTCCCCAATGGCCGGGCCGTCGTTTTTTGTCGGGACGACACCTCGGCGCTGCCAACAGACGCACCCACGCCGGCTTCCTTTTTTATTGTGCCGCTACCTGTGAGGGTGAAAACTCGGCGGTAAAGGCGACTGTTAACAGCGCGCAGGAATCTTATCTGGGGCCGCGGCGGCCAGAAATCGCTTTGTAGCGTGTGCGGGCGGCTTTGAAGGGGCGGCCGGTGATTCCGGCAGCCGCAGGTGGTCTGACGTGTACAAACTGCGCGCCGCCGCCCCTGCACGCCGCAGACGCCGGGCTCGCATTACCGGTTATTGCGCTTCCAAAGCACGTGAATAGCTGTTGTGTAAACAATATTAATGAACGCTCGGCGACTACCGGGGAACCGCTTCCTCAGGCGTATTGTATTAAAAAAATCAAGGGGGTGACTATTTGATACGTTGACGAGATTAAGTAACTGGCGGTGGTATTAGAGAACAAGACATAGTATGCAGACTGGCAACAACAAGGAGGTAGAATGAAACATCCCTTAGGCTGTGGCTAAGCCATGAAACATCCTTTAGGCTGTGGCTATGCCATGTCTCCACCATATCCTTTCTTCCTGGAGTGCTAGTCTTGCAAGTTTCGCAGGAGAGCTTCTGTGAAGTTTGGAAAGTAGGAGGCGAGGTACAGGCAGAAGTAAAGTTGTGAGGCGGCATCGGGAGTCGTGTTGGGATAGCTCAGTTGGTAGAGCGCTTGCCCGCAAAAAGGCAAAGGTCCCAGGTTCGAGTCTCGGTTCCTGCACACAATTTTAATCTGCTAGGAAGTTTAAAAAAGGAGGTATGTTGTCGAATATAAATTACTATATTAGTAATACTTGTTCCCAGGCTTCCTTACTACAGGTCACTCTGTGGTTCAGAGTAGGGATGGGAAAAACTGACACCGGTATTTTACTTCTGAATAACCGCTTTTTCCGGTATTTACTTGGTGTCGGTTGTAACCGTTTTTTCTAAGTTAATCCCAATAATCGGGTAAAATACCGCGTTATAACTACTTTCTGTACTAGTATTTCTGAATTTGTTTTTAAAACATTACAAACTAGTAATAATAATTTCTAAAATTTCCGCTGCTGTGAAACGTAAGATTATCGCAGATACTAGAAAATGTGATCAGTGATAATTTAAGCCATTTGCCTACGAATTTTTAGAACATATTTGTCATTCTAATATGTTTTTTTTGTCGCATATTTTTATTGCTCACATACAAAGAGTTTTTTAGGAAACATGAAGGAATATTAGCCAACAGTGACTGGTACGGCCTTCATAGAACCTCTGTGTATTTCGGTACAATGACGGATATTCTCGTCACAGCACTGTAAATGCAGCTTACGACTCTAGATCTATGCGGTACTTTTACGTTTGCGATACAGCGGCCTATATGGACTCTCGAGTTTGTGAAACTGAAGCAATAATTCTACCTAAGTCTGTGATCACACACTAAGGTAGAATTATTGCTTCACTTTCACAAACTTGAGAGCCTATATAGTCGCTGTATCGCAAATGTGCAAGTACTATTTATCTCCCATTCCATTCTCGAATAGCGCGGGGAAGAAAGAACACCTGAATCTCTACGTTTTAGCTGTGATTTCTAGTCTTTTATTCTGATGATCATTTCTACCTATGTAAGTCGGAGTCAACAATATATTTTCGCATTCGGAGCAGAATGTTGGCGATTTGAGTTTCGTAAGTAACCCACGCCGCAGCGATAAGCGCCGTTGTTGTAATGATTCTCATCCCAGAACCTGTATCATTTCCGTAACGGTGCCTCATCCGTATCGTATCGTGACAATACAAAACCAGCTGCCCTTCTATGGACTCGATGTCCTGCGTCAAACCCACCTGGTAAGGATCCCACACTGGGCAACAACACTCCAAAAAAGGACGGACAAGCGTAGTGTATGTAGTCTCTTTAGTAGTTCTGTTGCATCTTGTAAGGGTTCTCCAATGAAACGCAGTCTTGGGTTCGCCTTTCCCACGACATGATCTACGTGTTCTTTCCAGTTTAAGTCTGAGGTAATAATAATTACTAAGTATATCGAGGAGTTTACGGCTTTCACTTTTGATTGATTTATCTTGTAAACAAAGTTTAACGGATTTATTTTCGTACTCATGTGGACGACTTAACACTTCTCATTATTTAGAGTCAAGTGCCAATTTTTACACCATGGTGAGTTGTCCTTATGTTAGTTTAAGGTTTCTTCTTATTCTCATAACTGTGACAAATCCTTCTAGTTTTTCAAGTAATTCTCATTTTTTTCTTTTTCTATTGCAATGATTCAGCTTGAGTTTTAGTGATAAATTTTTCACTCTGAAAGGCGTAAGTAATATAATTTTGACTTAATTTTACCTGTCATTCAGCTTTGAGCATATTAGGTTATAGAAATTTAAGCTGTAATTCTGTAGAAAACAAATTTATGTTATGTTTCGTATCACTTTATTAATTGATATAATATGATGAAATCATTTGCACATCTCTGCTGTAAACCAAAGACTATGTTGTATCTTTGGAGTGTGTCTTGCACTCACAGTTGGGTGACTGTCGTAGACTTCAGTCGATGAGTAGCAATCGTTGTGGAACTGTCAAGTAAGTCTGTCGGTGTGTAAGACTCGAGGAATAAAAATCGGAAAGTTTAAGGCTTTAGCCGTTTTGAAGAGTCGCAGCTAAGTCTGCAGATTGTAATTTTTGTAAAGAAACTGATGTTAATGAATATTGTCAGTAATAAGGCAAAACTTGTAGATTTCTGTTGATGTGAATGGTAGCTTGTAGTATTGTAGCTGGTGTTTGTCTTATTCCTAATGAATACAGTTAAGTGCAGCTGGCATTTTTTCATTTAACCCAGAGTCATTTTACCAGTTCCTATTTCCTTTCACCAATTTTAAAGTTAACTTGCAATCCGATCTGATTATTGAGATCATTATGTCTTGTGATAGTGTTGCATAGGGATAGTGTTACTAATTTCATAAGTGTTTATTAGAACAGGTCAGTGTAGGCATTTTGGTCATGATCAATTTATCTACCAATGAGAGTAGGAATTAGTTTGGTCGTAAGTTCAGTGAAATTCATAGTTGGAGATTTTCTCAGTGTTAATGAAACTTCACATTATTAGGTCAATTAATGTTAGTAATAGTTAAAGTGATTTGTTTGATGAGAAGAGAAACAGTTAGATCACGTAATGAGAAAAGAAATATTTGCAGTGTGTGATATTTTGAAAACATTACCACATTTGTAGGACATTTTTATATCATTGAATCAGTATATTAATTTAAAAAAATGTTCAAATGTTTGTAAATCTATCAGACCAAAGTGCGTGGTCATCAGTTCGTAGCTTACAAACTACTTAAACTAAGGTAAACTAACCTAAGGACAACACAAACACACACACACACACACACACACACACACACACACACACACATGCCATAGGGAGGACTCGAACCTCCGATGGCGAGCAACTGCGCGCTCCACAGCGAGGCGCCTTAGACCGCTCGGCTACTCCACCGCGACAGTATGTTAATTGTTGTACAGGTAGGCACATTATCAAGTGCAGTGATTTCGGTATCCCATTAATCAAAAATGTCTTTATTTGAAATAATATTTATTCAAGTGACTAAAGTATCACCGTAGTAGCACGTTGGTTTGTTGGCTTTCGCAGTCGAATTGTGCATGTACTGTCTGGCAACTAGTATATGGTGCACGCTAACAAATCTGAACATTTCATTTACTCAAATTGTTTCTCACACACTATATTAATGAGTAGACAAATTACGAGTATAATTACAGTTTATTTATTAACTACTGTACAATTTCAAATGTAATCTGATGTGCATAAAACAAAACCAAATACACGTAAGATTACTACATTCCACATCAGTTGTAATTTATTGTAACAGAGCAAAGGAAGGTACTAAGTCTCATTGCCAAGTCAAGTTATTTTGTAGCCAAAAATCTTTTCATATGTGGTATTCTAATTTATGGCATTGTTTTCTAGTGCATACTTTCATATCCATCTGCAGTGACACATTATCCAAATTACTTGAACTTCTTTGTTTAATTTGTTGCTGCGCGGGAGGGGCCGTGCGCTCTAAGGAGCTTTGCTGTGGCGTGCGCTCCTGCTCCCCGTCGGAGGTTCGAGTCCTTCCTCGGGTAGGGATTACTGTTCTGTCCTTAGCATAATTTATTTTATATGTCTATGGACTGATGATCACTGTAGTTTGGTCCCACAGGTTTCAAACAATTGAACATTTCAATTTTAGTCCGTTCTGTTTATATTGTAATGTGATTAGGACAACTTTTTACGTTTGATATGCTATTTTTAAAACGGTATTCTTTGCGAATACCGTCTGACAGTTGTGCTGTGGCTTCAAAAATGTTTTTGGAAGTTATGGCCAAATAATCTGCACTGACAAGGCCTTGAACCTGGGACACATTTTATGACAAAAACTCCACAAACACTCGAACTTCTACCAACTTTATTAAACCACTACCGGTTTCAGGAGGTACATTAAGCTGACAAATGTTATGAGGGTCATCCTAATATCGGTTCCGATCCTCTTTTACCCGGCGAATTGCAGCGACTCGATGTGGCACGTCTCCCTCTAGTCGTGAAAGCACCTTGTATGAATATCCATCCAAGCTGCATTTATAGCTGTTCATAATGGCGAAAGTGTTGTACAGGGTGGCAGGAAGTGGTCAGGCGATGTAGGGGCGTCCCTTCGGATTCGGAATGAAAAGTACTTGAATAAGACATTGTTTATTGGAATAATTGGGCTACGTAGGCACCAGGGAGGTCGCCGCTGGCTCAGAGCAACAAGTCAGGTGGCGGAGGAAGCGCCATTAGGCGGGATGGGAGAAATACTGTGCGTCTCAACAGATGGGAAGGGAGAGCGTGGCCTTGGGGGCTTCACAGCCTCGCGTGGTGCCCTCCTCAGCCTGCCATTGGTTACTTACAGTCAGACCATGCAGTTGACGACTGGTAGGCTCTGCGATTCTGCGTATGTTGTAGCTGAGAGGCGTTCACGTGATCGGGTCGTGGCCTAGGCGTATATGCTGACCAGACCAAACCGCCCGAAAACGAGGCTACTAATTGGCTGAATTTAGGGGTGGCAATAGAGTTAGTAAAAAATTCGTGAATTATTCTATTCTTTAGTGCTCTGTATCAACCAACGGCCCTGCACAGAGCGATGAAGAATGTTGTGCACGAACTGATTTCTCGACTTCATTCCATAAATGTAAGATGTGGGTTTATATCAAGTGATCTCTGTGGCCAAAACGTTCGCTGAAATTGTTCAAAATTATCCTGAAACGAATCGCGAAAGCCGGTCGCGGTGGCCGAGGGGACTGAGGCGCTCCAGTCACGGTCTGCACGGTCACTACAGTCGGGGGTTCGGATGCCCCCTCGGGCATGGATATTTGCGCCGTCCTTAGTGTTAGCTAGTTCATAAGTAGTTTCTAAGTTTAGGAACTGATGACCCCGTAGTTAAGTCCCATAATCTATACAAACAAAAACGACTCGCGAACAGTTGTGGCCTAGTGACATAGTATACTGTCATCCATAAAAATTCCAGCATTGCATTTTGGGAACCTGAAGTCCATGATTAGCTGAAAATGGTCTTCAAGTAACCAAAGTTACAGTGGAAGTAATGGAAAAAACGACACAGCATGAAGAATTAGTGATACTGCATGAAAGAGACCGGCATTCCATGATATGAAGCGAAAACGAGACAAAATTTCCGTAAGTAACAAAACATTAGGCCTACTTTTCGTGTTCCGTTAACGAACTGTTTTCGATCTAAAAACAAAACAAACAGTAGATTTCTATTATTACAGACCACTGATGATGTGTTACTGTCATTAAAACGAAACGCGTCTGGTGAGAAAAAATCGCATTTTTATTGTAGTTGCAAAGACGGACAAACACTGCTATTCATAATTATGAAAGGAACACGGAATTATGGACACACAAACGAAGAAGATAAAACCATTTCCAGTCACTGATCGATTCATTTCGATCAGGCCATTTAAAGTAAAACCAGTCCACATTAGTATGGAGCTACCACAAGGGGCGCATGAACCAAGGCAACCGCAGTCATGGAAGGAAGCCAATCATTCGTCCAAAGCAGTTACCAACATACGTACAATGGTGAAAACAATTAGGAGATCAGTTGAGATATCTACCTTCTGAAGTAATGTCATCGGTACAATGAAGTACAAATGTTCGACATCTTTCTGTATGTTCTACGGTGTAGAGATAACAATATTACGGCAACCAAGATAGTGGTAATAACAGAAAGTTGCTGCAGGGGGGTTGGTGTTGAGTTATGTTTACTTTACCAAACGAACTACACAAGCAGTTGGATTCAGGTAGTGTAGTGAGCAGGTAGTTCAATGCAACAAAAAATGACCAACCCGAAGCTAAGGCACCGAGTCTCATAAGAAGGTTGGAAGCCAGACAGACCCAGAGGGTGGTGGCTGCAGCTATTGGAGTTTTCCAAACAGATTTTTCAGGACGTGGACTATTTCAGAGAACACGGACGTTAAAAGTAGGCAAGGGCAAGGTCCTCACCGTGTAACGTCAGCAACAGATGATCATTTTGTCCATCAACATCAGGATTGGAATCGTAACGAATGGTGCGGTTCGGTTCACAGATGAGTCAAGATTTGGTGTTAAGCCCAACAATCGTCGTTCCCCCATCTGCAGAGAACGTGGAACTCGAAACTTTCCTGCCTGTGTGCAGGAAATATCATCACATCAAGGTGGTGGACGAACTGTGTGGACAGGAGTCAGTATTTGCGGACGTACGGACCTCTATGTGGTTGAGAATGGCGCTTTGACTGCTCAAATGTGCAGTGACGAGGCCCTAGCAGATGGGTTCCTTCTGGTGGATGTTAACGTTGGTCGGCACAGAGCTGCAGTTGTGGACAACATGCTGGAAGCTGAGGGAACTGAACTACCAATCACTCCAAATACGATAAAACCGCGTCTAAAGCGAATGTAAAAAGAGGACAACCCATGGTGAGATTTTTTTTTTTTTTTTTTTTTTTTTTTTTTTTTTTTTTTTTTTTTTTTTTTGATTGGACCGTGTGTGTGCCTAAGAATAAGACGCCCTTGATGTGTATCGGACTTTGGACAGACTATTTACTAAACGAAGACAAAATATGGTGTTCATTAATTAATCAGTTTACCGTCGCCACCCTCATTAGGCAATAAAATGTTCAAACTATTATTCATAATCTTTTTCAAATCTGTTCTAAATATTACTTTAAAACGACTAGGTACAAGCAAGCAGAAGTTATGGCTAAAGAAAAAACACAATGATCTCTATGGAAAGCAATATGTAAGACAAGGCAGACCAAATCACTTGTTTACTACTTAAACATAGCCCTGAAGATGAAAGAAGTGTTTGCACTTTATCAAACAACAAAGAATTTTTGGACATAGGTGCCATTAGTTCAGTCAGATCTGGATTTCATGCATAAACTATACAAAACTACCAACCACAAACCCATATTGAACTACCTTTTCATTAAGCATTGTACAGATAATTTTACGGAAATTTTACTGCTAGAATTTCTAAAGATATAGTGGTAGCCCTGAAACTGGTATAGTACACGGTTTTTATTAATTTTGAGCTACATTAATTACATTTGCATGTCCTTTAAGCAATGTTTATGATTTGTAATAAATACTAATGTTGTTAATTTGGCTTTTACAAAATTTTAGAGATAAAATATTCTGATCTGAAGCAATCAGTTGTAGTTTGCGATTACCTACTGATCAATACTGACACTTTAAATTATTTATTGTTATTTGAGTATTTTATTTTAATAGTTTCTCATGAAATTTGATATATGAAGTGGAATCTTTGACCAGTAAGGAATCAAAATGCTACATTCTCTTATTACTTTTCAATTATCTATTACAAAAATGAAACTAAGCACTTCAAATTATTAATAAGCTCGGTAAGAAAACTATTTTCATCTGATCTCAAATTTGTAAACTGTTAAGTAAGTGTAATAAAACTTTTTTTGTCTGTTTCACGGCATTCAATTAAATTGAATGGCCAAGTTGACATTTTGAGCCAGACTGGAACTCGAACCCCTTTTTGTGAGGTTTTTTATTTCTTCTTTTTTTTACTATTTGCTTTTTTATTTTTCGGATCAGTGGCGGATTTACCAGTAGGCTGAATAGGCCGGAGCCAGGGGAGGGATATTTAGGGGCGGCAAATATTTGTTCAAAATTTGTAAAATATAAGTAAATGTAATAAAAGTTATTTAATTAAGTCTACCATATGTACATTAACAACTACTGTTGTGTAACAAGTATTAATGGCATATCTGACCCCAAATTATAAGTAGTATGTGACTCCTTTTATTAGCTCGGAGATATAAACGAAAACTTTTTTTTTTCAATTCAAACCCAATTTTTGGTTGTAAGAATAATTTAAGAAGTGATAGTTCGATTCTCTAGTTCACAGTCAAACTAATTACGGAAAACAGGTGGTGTAATTAGATCGATAGTGCACAAAACAAAAAGTTACAATTTCATTGACAAAAAAATGTAATTAGTATGATTGTGAAACAGGGTAACAAATTGTAGAGGTAGGTAGGGGCGGCAAAATTTGAATAGCCTGCTAGCGGAAAATGTGAAAATCCGCCACTGCTTCGGGTAGTTCATGCCTTTGTTCTCTGATGTTCTTGAGACCTTCACTTTGTTTATTACGGAGAGCGGCTATGAAATATGCTTCTAATCCTGTCCAAATTATCAACTTATCACGTACTACGAGTGTCCATTATTCCATTTTCTCGCAGCTTTCTTTCTATATCCGCACAGAAATGGTCGATTGCCTGTTTGAGGCATACATAGAACCAAATGTATACGTTTGCACTGGGCAATAAGTGATATACGTATTTCTGTAGTGGAAGCACGAACAGTTTTGTGGGACAAAACTCTGGACACGTTTGAAGATAGAAATGCGACTAGAGGTACATGGAAACAAGTTTCCTGGGACCTGAATGAGCATAGACAAAATGCATTTTGTAATACTAATGTATGATACGTTACTTCATTAGTTCGTTGTATCATGCCAGCAATATTTGTCATAATATTAGGAAAATATTTGGAATTGAAATTTATGTCTGAAATCAACTTCACTCGGCCACTACAGCAGAGCGACTGCTCGTTTGACCGGTAAAATTCCGGCGTGTGTGCAAGCAGCGCTCCACCGATAAAATACCGGCCGATATTTTACCGACCGTCCAAAATCGGTGTGTCTTTTTGTTCTTGGGATAAGTTAGTTTAAGTAATTTGTAAGTTTAGGGGCCGACGACCACTCAAGTTCGGTCCCATAACTTCAAAAACATTTGTATATTTTTTGAAAAGATGAATAAAAACGTTCCACATAAAGGGCGACTGGTTGGTGTTTCTGAAGAAACCTGAAAATGCCTTAATACCAGTATGTAGTTAATGTCTAACATAACTACATATGTGAATTTAAGTACATTTGTTTCCACCTATAGGTTATCGTAAATCAATACATAAAATTGGTCAGCATCAATAAACAAATTTTTGCGATTTTACCACAATATTAATTTAACTGAAAGATTGACATTATTGTAATTGGTTGGTGCAGAACGCTGTAATACATTATTTACTTAGTTATACACTAGATATATGACATTATTGTAATTGGTTGGTGCAGAACACTGTAATACATTATTTACTTATTTATACACTAGATATATCTATTGACACATGTGTCCTTCTGCTAAAACAATTTCTTTTATCAATGTGTAGCCAAGAACTAGATAACTAAAAATTTAAAAATTTCAATTATATAATGCAGTACATACGTTTTACAGACGCTTTAACTGCTTTAAATGACTATTCGATATTTATGGTGTGTTCTTTTAATCTTTTAATCTTATACTTCCATCCACGAATTTAACTCAGTTGCCTGTCAGTGCCTCAGAATACTGTACGTTTACAAATTATTTTCGAAGAGAATGTATAAAAGTTAACAGATGTCATAATTTTATTTATTATTTCTGTGCATATTATTATGTAGGGAGTATGGTTAAAAATTATTAGAAATTTTAGGAGGATATATAGACGATAAATTTATGTTTGACAGGGTTTTTCTTACATATTCTTAGGTTGACTTTTGCATGACGATACTGTCTTTGATCAGTGGTAAGCTGTATTATCCTTCGTTCAGCGTTAAAGTATCAATAAAATTATCGATAAAATATTTGTTTTTAAAATCATTTTGATCGTTCTATGAATTATTTACATCGCGAGTTCCGTGTATACATACTTCAATTTCTTCTATGTTCATTTCATATACCTTCTGTATTATCTATAGAATTTCGAGTGCATTTTCTGTAGTGCCTACTGAAAGAAGTTCGCTTACCGGTATTATGAGGAAATGAAGTGAAAATTTGTACAAAGTGTATTGTCCGAACTAAATTTGAAGGGTTTATTATAAAAAAACGGACTTATGAGCTAACACTGCCTGTCTCTTCTCTGTCACGACACCTGTATTCTGGTGGAATTTGTTTCAGCAAAACCCACGCAAATTCAAAGATATATCCATTTCAAAATCTGGTTGTTCTACATAAAGCAGACTAGTCCCTTGTTATTCGAACAAAAACCAGACAGGTCCAGGAGTCATAGGAGTCCTGCTATTATATACAGTGTTGGTACGCTGTCTGCGAGTTGTTACGGAAGTTTAAACATTTTACTTGAGGAAAGGAAAGGTTCTAATGAAGTCACACCCATGATTTTGTGCTATATGAACAACATTCCATTAGAACTGCAATGAGAGGAGCTTGTTCTGCTTAGTGATGGGTGTCCTGGGCAGAACAAAAATAAAGTTATGGTTCAGTTTTTGTACAGTCTAGTGCATATCTTGAAGGTCTACAAAATGATCACATATTTGTTTCCAGTGAGAGGACAGAGCTATTTAAGTAATGATCATGGCTTTTCATTAATAGGCCACAAGAAGCTAAGAAAACGATTGCAGAAACTCCTGAAACATGGGACAGGAAAATTGTTGAAGCCCCTACACTGCCTCATTCATTCCAGTTATAAATAATGAAACATGACGACTTCATGGACATTAAACAAGTTACTGAGGCATTCAGTCTGAAAATGCCTAAACCTCCACTCAGACTACAGTAGGTACGAATGATTCGCATTGATGTGGAAGACAAGTTTTGTGTGTCATTGTAGAACTCTAACTTTGGCCCATGGAATAGTCATACTATTACCACGAGAAGTAGCAATACAGAATGTACTACTTTAGATCTTCATCAGTTGTATCCGAAGAATCCAGGTATTCAACCAGATAAAGCAAGATATCTTTGTAATTTGATGTAGTTTCAGCAAGAAGAAAACAAAGGCTTCTACGTGGAACTCCTTTATGCTACCCCAGACGAAGATTGTAACGAAGAGGAGGAGTTGGAAGCTGATGGTGATGATGACAGTGATGAGTGCGAGGATGACTGACTAATAATGAGAATCATAACCACTGTTTCCAGTTCATTGTCAACGAAATAATACTGTATTTTCTTCATTGTTATGTAGTCATTGAGAACTTTGTGAAATTTCAATAAATTAGTTCAGTGTAAAATATTAGAGTTTTTATATTTCTCAATTTTCTACAAAAACTGGTGAAGTCCAAAGAAAGAAATACTAATTAAAAATAAACTATAGGCTTCACACTTAAAAATGAACATTGACAAAAAAGGTGTTCCTATTTAACATGCTCTGAATGTCTTGGATGCTTTTCATGCATTATGTTAAAAGGTGGAAAGTTTTTCTTCATTCCCGAAAAATCATTATTTTGGACTTATCCGGTTTTTGTAGTAAACCCATTTTGGATGTGATACCTCCATTCCTGCTTCGTATTGCAATTTTGTATGAGCATCAGTGTATGTCTCAAAAGAGGAACTTCACATAAGAATTAAATACTTGGTAATAAGAGGCTGTAGTTTTACCGACATTGTAATGGCGTTAGTGAGAATCGCTACCGCACGGACTTCTTCGACCATTAAAGGTGCAACCAAGTGCGCTAGGTGCGCTGTTAAATCGGACTGTTAACAGATGCCGGTCGCAACTTACGCTGCCTCCCCTCTGTAGTCCCACAGCCACCTGCAGGTGACGTCACTGGCCATCCGGCTGTCACTGAGGCACGTGAGGCAGGCTGCAGGAACGCACTCTTCGTAAAAAGGACCGCGCCGCCGACCGAGCTACGTAATTGCCGTCGTCGTTACCAGGAAAGCCGAGCTATCCACTGTCAACCTAATGTGCGCCCACCAACAGCTAACTCTGACGTCACGCATCTGCCTTACGGGGGCCCCTGACTATAATTCCTACTTAGCGAGAGCGAGAACTGTATCTTACTGGAATCCTTGGCCAAATTTGCTTCTCGATTTAAGAAGGAGAACCGGTGGAGTTTTAAAACACGACTACACTGGTATGTATTCGCAGCGAAACTGAATCTTCAGAATAGGTGATAATCACTATAAGTGTACCACACGCATCGATATTGCGTCCACTCTTATTCTTATTACAAACAGGAGAAAAGAAGGTCTGGATAATATACATCCGAAATTTCTGATAAACAACGGATGCGTGATATTGGCCCTGGATTTTTATGAGCCATTTCAGGGACTATGTGACCGTTGCAACGGAATTTCGAGTCCTCTCTCTGCCATGGGTGCGTTTGCTGTCCTTAAATACGTTTAAGTTAGTTTACGTAATTTGTAAATCTAGGGACCGATGACCACACTACTTTGGTCACAAAGATTAGAACATTTTTCAAACATGAGTAATAATACTGAAGAGGGGAAAAAGGCTGGTCAACTTCTTCTCCAAATCTTAGATGTTCAAATGTTTGTAAATCTATCGGACCAAACTGCGTGGTTATCAGTCCGTAGCTTACAAACTACTTAAACCTAGGTAAACTAACCTATGGACAACACCCATGCCCCATGGAGGACTCGAACCTCCACGGCGAGCAACCGCGCACTCCGCAGCGAGACGCTTTAGACCGCTCGGCTACTCCACCGCGGCTCCAAATCCTAGATAATGGATTACTTTCGAAAGAGTTAGAGATAACAAGATAGTGGCAATTTCGAAACGATGTAAACGAGCCATCCAACCTCAATGTGTTACTTATTTTCTTTTTGCGCTGCACTTATAAACAGTTAATGAGCCTCATCTTATCAATAAATGAATTTGAATATAAGCGTAAAACTAAAGAACGGCTGGGCCAATTCGGCTGTTCCTTATTTTCATTATTCTTTTGACAAATACTCTTTGAAGTGCGAGGAATGTTGTTTTGAAGAAGGAGAAGAAGAAGAAACATATAGTTTTCAGCCGATATTGATGAAATTTTCCACACTTGACCTTAAAACAAGTGGAAGGACACTGTCTACCTAAGGTTTTGTACAGTGCATGTTGAAGGGATGTTACTGCATACTTGGAAAATGTGTGACCGATCACTATTACCTGCGCGACAAAAGCCGTGCGGTTTGGCCCGTCATGTTTGCGCGGCTGCTCTTGGAGGTTCGAGCCCTCTTTCGGGCAGCAGGTGTTCTTTTGCAGCATGACAATGCAAGGCCTCACGCTGCCTGTATAACAGTTGCAACAAACACAGACTTGCATTCTGAGTGTCTTCCTCATCCACCACACTCACCAGACCTTGCCCCAGGAGATTTCCATATGTTTGGAAAGGAGCAATGGGAGGAAAGAAGTTCCGTTTTGATGAAGAGGTACGCCTCACGGAACATGAGTGGTTTCGCGGGCTTTCAAAAGAATTTTTTGATAAAGGAATTTACGCACTTTGTAAGCGCTGGAGGACTTGCAAATCAAATGGTCAAATGTTTGTAAAGCTTCTGGGACTTAACTGCGGGGTCATCAGTCGCTAAACTTACAAATTACTTATGAACTAACTTATACTAAATACAACACAAACATCCATGCCCGAGGGTGGATTCGAACCTCCGACGCGGGAGGCCGCGCGATTCGCAACGTGGTGCTCCAGAGAGAACTTGCACGGAGAGTTAGGGAGATTATGTTGAAAAGTGATTTAGCTTTGTACCACTTCTGCATAATAAATAATATTTAAATATATATTTAAAGGTTTTCATTTGACTCACCCTCATATCTCAGTTAGGAGTGTTTCCGCCGACAAGTACCGTGACAGGTTTCAGCTAATCAAACCCAGAATTATGAGTATGTGTGTGTTATTACCCTACTGTGATCTTCACCCCCACATTGGTCTAACTCTGAGAGTTCTTAATCTTGACGATTTTAAACTCGAAGAGACCTTATATATCAACGCTGATTGCAACTGTGAGACATCTCCAGCACACTGAATTCATTGAAGCGTGATTCATTACTGTGCCATATAAGAGTCAAGGGAAGTTTACGTCACACACGTCCACATCTTCTGTTTCTCAGACTGAGCGTGAAGAGCAAATTTTATCACACGAAGCCGTTAACATAAAGTGCATCGTAATTCTCAAAATATTTTGATGGCTGCCGTTTGCTTCAGCACGGAGAGCCCTGGACCATGTGATTAACCTGGATGTTGGCAACAGTTGCTACCGCCAGCCGGCCTATAAATCTCCCACTAGAATAGCTTTGCGGTTTCCCAGGTAATACGGACAGGGGCTCCGCTATATGTTTAGACCTGACAGACCGAAAATAGACTCTGTAAAACATTGCTGTTGATCAGTTCAAACCCTCATTTTTCATTTGTGGTGACGCTAGGAACCCCTGAGGTCGATGCTGTGGCGGAGTTTGCAATTATGTGCGCGTCAGGGTGTGATTAAGTGATCCCGAAATAGGACGCTGTTTACGGCCTTCGATGGCAATTCGTGTACAACTCGGCGGTCCCATGTCCTCCTTCTCTTTTGAAGTATTGTACGCGGCCCATTTTTAACTGCTTTTGGAAAGGAGGAACGTGACATTTCATTTCGCTCTGACGCGTAACATTTTCGTCTCTCATATTTTATGAGACATTTTGGGAAACTGTAGTTATTGTAACAAACTGGCACGGTTATCCTATTAGAAGCGGCTCTCAGAGAACATAAACTTTCTCACGACGAGAAATATATGGTGGCACGTTATTGGTGGTCGCCAGTTTGGTTTCTTGTAGCATCTACATGTGACAGAGAAAGTCAAACTCACGTTTGAATTACTATCTCCGCGTTACATTTATCAAATAAATTTTGTCCATCATCAACCTACTCTTAATCCATAGTATCTGCTAGTTAATGTGTTAATACTATTCAGTAGGTCCTATAATTTTGCCTCTTTACCGTAAGGTTAACAATATAATCATTGAATATTATCACATATATCCTTTTTTTCCATTCCTGTGTCTTTGTTTTATTTTCAACGTTATTTCTTCGATATGTAGATTGAACAGTATGGGCGAAGACTCCACTCTTGACTTATACCCTCCCTTCGAATTAGCCATTCATTTCGCCTCCTCTTCATTCTCATTCGTACTTCACCTTATTCATATTCCTCTACAGCTTACATCTATTTTCTAGAGAATTTAGATCTTGTACCATTCTACATTGTTGAATACTTTGCTGTTTGGATAAATACTGAAACTTGTCAAGATTTTATTTCATTATCAAGCATAATATCAGAAAGAGGCAAGGTTATAGACCCAACAGATGAAGAGATGGTTTGAGGTAGTTCCCCGACGGGCTGGTCCGTCGTATACGTGAATTCATAATTCGAAACATAGTTCAAGTGGGATTCAATAAGCACACCCGTCACTGAGAAATGCCGTCTAGCACAATATGATCAGAAGTGAGTCCCTGATGCTTAGCGGCCGGTAGTATTTCTTGGTTGGCGTCAGAGGTTAAGCTCATGTTCACAGGTAAAGTTGATCGCTGTCCGAAGATGTAGCACTGTGGTCCAAATGTTGCCAGACTCGTAGATTCTAATAACCAACTTAAAATTCTGACTGATAAGATATAAGCTCTTTATATTCTGATTTATAGTCAAGTCAAAAACATTTCAAAACAAATGCTATTAATTTTCAATTAGTTTCTATGGATAACATAAATATTACTGTTTTATAACTTAAAAAAATACAGTTAAAAATAATAATGTAGTTAAAATTATTATAATGAAGCCAGCGCATGAAATACGTTGTATTAAGCGAAAAGATTCTACATTAAAAGTAATTAAGAAAAAACAAATAAAATTAATTCGTAATTAAAAGAAAAAAGTGATTATAATAAATCACTGCAAAGAAGATGTGTTACACATAAAATGAAATCTACTAAATAAATAATTCGCAAGACAAAAAATACATCATACGATAAGTGGTATCGATCACAAGAATTTATATGCAACATAGGGTCGAATTTCTGGTATCGTGTATTTCATTTGAAGTTAACTACAGCCCAGATTCACTGATCGATATCAGTTTTCCTAAGACTGGTTTTGTAGGGTCGAATTGCTGGTATCAATCCTAGTAACGATCACTAAAACTGAGCTGTAATAAACATGAAATGAAGTCCACTATACTAAAACTGCAAAACATACCGAAAATACGACAAACTAATAAACTAATTTAGTCATAAAATTATAAATTTGGCCTGACAATACATAATTATGGACTAAAAATACGAATACTCACACATATACGTCGACGATGCATAAAACTTTAAAATTATTGTATAATCCACGTGAAGCAAACATAATGATATTTCAGTCAGCCAATAACACTGCTCATAACAGTATTTTCTTATACAAACACGAAACGCGTAAATAAATAAATGTATTATTATAAATATAACTGCAGCCATTTGGAAATATTTTAAAGTATTTCCTATTACTGTAATTGTTCAACACAAAACGACTAAATAAATAAATGCATTATAATATTAATCTAACACATTATTTTATTACAGAAAAACGAAACGCGCAAATAAATAAATACATTCTTATAAATGTTACCATAATTGGTCAACAGGAACCGCGTAAATAAACAATGAATTCTAATAAAATTACTTCTGACATATTTGCAATATAATCCGCGACTAGTGAGAAAAAAATACAAACATGTCTATGACGAAACGGCGTAATTGGTGAAAGCCGACGGGTGGTATCGAACATTCATGATGATCCGTACAATATCCGCTTGGTGTGAATCACATTATAGCCTTACCTCTGTAGATACTATACCATTGTGCTTCGCCTGTGCTGTCAGAGCGGTGGTGAAAAGATGCTTCAAACCGACGTTTGTAGGTCCGTGACAAGCGACAGCTCTACCCCCTAACCTCAACCAGTCACGTAACGATGTTTCATAAAGGTTTCTATGGTAATGCCCCAGTGTTGTCACAGCTCTATATAAGGTTATTGTTATTGTCTACCGCAATGTGCCCTGCAGAGATGAAAGAAGACACAACCCGGGGGGGGGGGGGGGGGCACTCCGGGGAAAACGCTTGCTATTGGCTGGAACGGCGTGACGTCACGGCGAGGACGCTAGCACAGCGCACCCGTGTGTTTACACAGCAAATGCGCCGCATCAGTGACTTTGTGGCGTATTATTCGTTCATTTTACTTTCGGTTACGTTCAATACACATTTGTACAAGTCAAAAGAAGCGCAATCACAGGTTTTGTACACACTAAGATTAAATAAATTATAATTAACATGAAAGATGAAGAAGCAAATGTTAATGTAGTCAATGTTTATTGCCGTTTACCAGACGACGATGCAATCCATAACGGCTTTCTCTTTGCGGCACATTTCTTCATTGCTTCTAATTTTGCTTCTTGATTGAGATGCCTAATCCTTATAAATGTTCTCGTTTTTACGTAAAGAGTAATAACTGCTTCATGAACCTCAGGAAACTTTTGTTTTAAAGTTTTATCCGTATCGACAAACAGTTCCTTCCATACTTTTATATTTTTTCCGCCCATATCACACGTTACAGCTACAACATAGATTCCTGATTCCTCTACTGCCTTAATGATGTTCTGAAGTAAATTGCAGTGTCAAAGTCATAATAAACTGGTTGTTTCCATTGCTTACACAACCCACGTATCATGCAAACTTGTATATTGGAATGTGGTCCGACTACCACGTCTTCAGACGAATCGTAACATATGCGGCCATCAACGTTCATTTCGTCAAATGTCAAAACTGCTAGTCTCTCTTGAGTAGTAAACGTGTGTGCCTTGGCTTTCATAAACACAGAATATCATCAAGAATACCCGGTCTGCATTTAATCTCCTTCGTCCATTTCTGAAGGGCTGCCCTGCACGCCAAAGGAAATTTTCGCTTTCGCAAATAAGTATATGCTTTAGGCGACAAAGCTCTTAATGTCAATGCATGGGCCATGTCCTCTGAATTCCACTTTGCCCTTTTATTGTCGTTTAATAGGCATCTTATCTGCGCTGGTGTAAAACACTTTGACAATACACTTTTGTGCAAGTTGACTTTTTCTTCCGCGTCGGATGACTTTATTGTCCGTTTCAATGAAAGAACACGTCGGTGAGCGTTCGTTTTGCTTCGTAAGGCTGCATCACATTTTTAGTGCCGCTTCCTTCTGTGCATTTAATTTTTTTTAAAGTTCAATCTCGGCCCTCATTTCCTTCATTTCCAAATCCTTATTCACTACTTCAGTGAGTTCATGAACAGAATCTGTACTTTAAGATCGGTCGACTTTCTTTTTTTTCGGTGATACAGTGTCTAAAGTCGTCAAAGCTCGTTTTTGCAAATTTCTTGTTCCACAGCGTTGTGCACGACTTCTGGATTCCTAAGAAATGAATTTAACTTTAATTTTATTATTCCTAAAATTATCTATGAAGTTCTGCTCAAAAACTTCATTAATAAGTACTAGGCAACTACCTTAATTTTTCACTAAAAATCACATAAAAATAGACAAAAGCTATTAAATATCAATGGCATAAACGACTACAATGGTTAAATTTCAGTTCCTATCCCGGCGACTTCGCGTGATAATGTTGGCAACGGATGCTAAATGCCGACAATTGCGTGCCTACTTAAACTTTTGTCATGAAATCTTCGCTTTTACGACGGCAATTAGTTATACTGAGCGAATAGGAGCACATATAAGAACCTGTCTACTGTAGAGGAACGGCATTATTTATTTCCTTCATGGTCTGTATCAAGGTATATAGAAACACTAATCAACTCATTTTATGTGGTTCAGATTTAAATATTAGACCTTGAAAATAATTTTCTACCGTCTTGTTGATGTTACGAACATAATCACATTAGAGCACAGACATAATTTAGTAGCTAAAATTTTAACTGTATAGGCAATAAATAATGTTGCTCAGGTGAATTTACTTTTCATCCTGGATGTAATGGCTTCAAGAGGCTTAGCAATAGCCGTTATTTTAACGTATTCCCGATATGTTAACTATTTTAAACTGGTTTATAGTTCAAATAACAAAACCCGCCTATAGCGCGTAATATGTAGCTTTACATCGGTAAAATTTTACTTTCTATTCCGGCGTCTTCGCGTGATTATGTTGGTAATACCAACAGGACGCTAGAAAATCTTTGACAAGATATAATATTCAAATCTGAACCACATATAATGAATACGGTAGATTAGTGTTATATACAGACCATGAAGGAAATAAATAATGCTACTCCTCCTCTATGGTTGACATGTTCTTGTATGTGCCCTTGTCCGCTCAGTAAAAATAATTGCCCTCGTAAAACGAAGATTTCATGACGAAACATTTAAGTAGTCGCGCGATTGGTCAATCCCAACGTCACATGATTTCCGGCGTTCAGCATTCGTTGCCAACTTTATCACGCTAAGTCATCGGAATAAGACTTAAAATTTAACCGCCTATACAATATAGCGAGTCATTCATTGTCGTTGAGCAACACAGTAAAGCGTCAAAAGATGTTGCATTTATGTGAATTCATTTATATCGTGGTAATTTTTTGTTTCAGTTATTTTAAGTGTTATGTATGTGCTGACTTTTTACCTTTTCATTTGCATCCACACTTCCTACAATTTCTTCTCCATGCCAGTTCGGAATGTTTACGGAGGGGATTGCTGTTGGTAATAACTTCTTTCTTGAAGTTAGCCCTAGAAGCTCATTTCTCAGATCCCGTTCACAATCCTCAGACCGAAAATGAGCTGAATACACAGGCGCAGTTTTCACATTCACTTTACCCTTGCGTTTGCATCAAACAAGCCATTCACGTTGCAGGTGCTCATCCTTGGGAAAAACGCGATAAATAACGTTAGTAGTAGTTCGAGCAGTATTAGTGCATTGTGCCAAGGCACAGTTACAGTGACCCTTGCTCATGTCTGCCTCAAGACAAGTTACTTTTCTTCGACGTACACCGCGACTTCCGTATCCTGCTCAGTGCACAATACTGCAGCGTCCTCGCCGTGACGTCACGGCGCGCAAAGGCGTCTGGGAGTTTTCTGCTCGCTAGGCGCCGGAATGGCCTACCCGCTTTTTCTATATACCTTGGACACAACCCTGTTGGCAATCTGGGATCTATATATATGCTGGTTTGACTGTAAGTTGCTACCAAGAGTTCTTCTAATTTTTGTATAACTTATTGATTTTTGAATAGAATACCGTGGTGATTTGTGGATATCGAGAACGAGGAAGATGAAGAGATTATTCGTCCATACAGTTAACTGCATATAGTTCCTTATATTTCATTTTCTGAAGGACGTAACACATCTTTGGTGACACAGCTGTTTTAGAATCAATAAACCAGTTATTTTATTGCGAAATTCGTTTTATTATTTTTGCCAATGTGTATGTAAGTTTTGCCAATTCGGGGCTATGTTTTTCCTATTTAATTGTTACTTTCTGGTGATATCGGGTCAAATTTTTTCATTTTTAAAGTATTGTTTGAATTTCGATGTTTTTGTCATTTTCTAAAAAAATTTCTTAATTTTGGTGTTCTTATATTATCTTTTCTATGTTGTGCTATTTATTTGTAATTAAAAAAAACCATTTTTCTCGCTTTTTAAAAATTCGTTGTTTTTTGTCACATTCCATGCTATTTACTATGAAATTCAGTGTTTGTTTTCTTGCCCTGATTTGATGTTACCTTTTTTATATCTACTGCCTATTTTCTTTTTTTACCAGATTCTGCCGCATTACGTGTATGTCAACTTAGATTTATATTTGGCAAAGTTGCGTTTTTTATCAGAACTTAGTGTTTTTGCCCATTCCCTTTTTATAACCATTTTTGTATGTTTACTGCCAAATTCACTATGTTTATAGCAAAATTATGTGTTTTCATGCAGTTTCTTTGAAGTTTTAACGTCACGTAAGAGTACATTACACACAAAGGAACTATCATTTTATATTTGTACAATAACTTCAACCTTAGGGAAATTAGAACTCAAAATGTGATTTCGACAGTCAGTTAATATCCGTTATGAATACTGCCAAACTTTTGTTCTGAGATTCCTTTTTTTATATCTGGAAAAATAAAATTTGCGGTACTTCGTAAAAATTGCGGATTTCGGTGAAAACGACCAGTTTCACATTATTTTCTGCAATATATTTTGTGAAACTTTACTGCCTATAAGAATAGTGACTATCTAACAATGCTTCTAGAAAATATGCTATTGGTTCCCCAAACAAAAGGAGACACAGGGTCAGGTTTGGGTTTAAATCTTAGACAAAAAGTTTACTTAAGTTTTTTTTTCAGCAAGTGTTGTTTGTCTTGCAGCGCATTTGGCGTCCGGGGAATGAAAAACGCCGTTGCTTCTTCTCCTCCCCCACGCGGCGCCGCTGACTTATTGTTAGAATTCCGCGGTGAATCTGTGTGATCTACAGCGGTTTTGATTACAAGAATCAAGCTGTCTCGCGTAATTCTGAAGTAGGTTTGCAGGTACCGCGCTATTTCATTCCCACGCCATAAGTTACCGGTTGTCCGTAGCCTAACAGAATAATAACAGCAGAAAGATCCAATGCAGGTGTTCTTTTCTTCCGACAGTGCACCACTCATGCTGTTCTTAGCGTTCGTCGTCAAGTATAACTTACATTTTGAAGTTCCCTAGTATTATATCTCTGACACAGCCTAGACTGTAATCGACCCTCAGTCACCTACCGTGGTACAGTGTGATTTCCACTTAAACACAACATGAGATGCCAGGCAAGAATCGCTTCGCCAAACGCGATACTATTTTAGGTAATACGTAATAAATTTCGTGAAGCAGGTCACCGCTGCTCACTTAGCATATAAATTGAAACCCGGGTTGCCTGAGCGTACGAGAAACTCGCTCCTGTAGGTGAGAAGCACTTACAGGGACGCCTTTACTGGCGACGCGTGAGGAATAGACCTCTCCCTGCCAAGAGCTGTTCACCATTCTTCAGCTGTGCGTAATATCTCTGGCGAGATTTATCGCTGGCCTGCTGGGTATTGATATTTAGCATGTAATATGGCACCCACATTTAATGTCTAAATGATTGGAGCCACTTTCTTCTTAAATATCCTGCTTTAACTTGACACTGAAACGATACAGCGTGTCTTTCCTCGTTTTCTTAGTCGATATTATACGCCACAAAGGCGGCAGATAATTACAGTACTGTGTAATCCGCGAAGTGTATCTACAGGATGTCCGAAATATCCCACACCATAGTGGTTGAACTAAGTTCGGTTTCTAATTGTTGCAGAACTGCAATATGTTGAACGGGTAGAGATTATTCTTCTCTTATTTAATAATAAGGAGGAAGAAACCTTAGGGTTTCATGTTTCGTCGACAGCTTGGTCATTGGAGCTAACGCTCGGAGTTTTGGGTACGGATAGGGAAGAAAATCAGCCGTGCCCTTTGAAAGAAAGCATCTCGGAATTTGCCTGGAGTGATTCAAGTATAATCACGCAAAACCTAAATCTGGATGACCGGAGATAGATTTGAACCACCGTCCTCCCGAATGCGAGTACAGTGCGTTACCACTGCGTCTCCTCGCTCGGTAATGTAATACGAACTTCACAAGAAATACGCATGGGTTCCACAATATAATTACTACAATACTGTTCCTGTGGCTCTGAAAATTGTTGTATTTTCCACTGTTTCGTATGAAATGTATGAAAACAAGACCTTTTTGGTACAAAACCAAGACCAATCCCAAAATTTCCATGTTTAATGGTCCCGTACCTGTGAAGACAATGTCTACACTCTTGCGTTCCACTATTTTTTTTCTTTGCCCCGCCCTTTATTAGTGTAACGGTGTGATGAGAACTGATGGCGTAGCCGCGCGGTCTAAGACGTCATGCAACGGACTGGAAGGCTGCATTCGCCAGAGGTTCGAGTCCCAACTCGGCCATGGGTGTGTTTCAGTAGTGTGAAAAAGGAAAAATTCCTGATGTCATGCAAAATTATTTATTGAGTTACTAACCGGCTTTCGGCTTCTAAGGCCATCATCAGATAACAACTGAATATCGCTAACTTTTCTTCACAGATATGCCACTTAAAAAGATATTATTAAATTACAAATGAGACAAATTCACATGTGTACAGTAAAGTGATACATTTCTATGACAGTGAATTACATTTTCTAATATATATAGAAAGCTGATGCTATATGTTGAGGTTCTAAACTTAAATATATTAGTTAAAAGCAGGGGAGGGGGGTGGAAGGAGGGGGTTGTTTCACAGTGAAATAGTACTGAAATGGTAGCATTTGATATATTTAACAAACTGATAACTAAAACTTATTTTAGCAGGGGGGCAGTGAAAATGGTTTTGATCATTTAATACTATACCGGCGTCCACTGTCATGTGTTTTTTGATTTCCAGTATTTCCAGTGTTATCTCTTTGCTTTTCTTGAGAGAATCTAAGATTTCACAGTCAGCAACATAAGTATGGTTTTCTGTGAGCAGATGTTCAGCAAAGGTTGGATCTTTCTTTTTCAACTCCCAGCTATTAGATGATGAGAACATGAGAGAAGCTTCTCTGTAATTTAATAACATCTTTATAAGTGTCATATCTGTGAAGAAATGTTAGCGATATTCAGTTGTTACCTGATGATGGCCTAATAAGCCGAAAGCCAGTTAGCAACTCGTAATTAATTTTGCACAACATCGTGAATTTTTCCTTTTTGATAATATTATTATATTCTGTCAAGAACCGACGGAAAATTCAATTACTGTTAGTTTAAGTAGTTTGACCATTGCAGCTTTGTCCAATAGGTTTACAAATATTTGATTTGAACAGTGATTACAAGAAACCGAAGGATCCAAGAGGATGGAACAACTCTCCACACAGCCGACCGAACCTTGAAGCAGATTCACACGACCTTCACGCCTGCCAGAGTTGTCACCAGAGGTCAGCGTGGTCGTGGTTCCTGTTGGAAGGAACTGCAGGTCTTTTCCTCCTGCGTTAATGTTGCCACAAACAGTTTCAAACTACCATTATACATTTTTCATTTTTTTCCACAATCTGGCAAGTGGCCAAAACCGTCACATCGTACATCATTCACTGGTACAAGAGGTGCTGTTTTCTTCGTCCTCTGAACTCCAGCAACTCCCATAGCGGTTTGCCAGACTTTCTCTCCCCAGATAACATCAACCTATTTGGACTGTCCCAGATAAGAATTCGCTAACACTTTTCGTAGTACGTAAACGCCAAGGTGTCCTTTTAATTTATAAGCAGTTTTCCCCGAATAAGAACAAAATAATGCCACAAAATCGAAAAAGATATTAATACACCGTTAACATATGCTTGCAGTGCCTGCTAAGGATTCAGACTATTCCGAAACTTTATTGATATGGTGTCCGTTCTTTTATGACGTGTCTAAAGGAACAGACCCCATTGGTGACAGTATCGGCCAAAATTTTACGAATTCAAAATATTGAAAAATTTCGACCGTTTCGGGGCGTTGAAATAAATTCAACACCGAAATTGAAAATTTGGGCTGGATCTGGTTTCGAACTCGAACTTGTCGCTTCGAACCAATGGTCGCCTTATTTTTTTCGGGTAGTTCGGTTGCGAATGTGTACTTTTTTTACTTACTCCTTGGCGCTACAGCCCGTGTAGGGCCTTGTCCTCTCTGATGATCCCAGCCTAATCTCTACGATCTTCTGCTCGATTTCTCCACTTCCTTACTCCCATCTTTCTCAAATCATTTTCCACATCCTCCAGCTATCGTTTCCGAGGTCTTCCTTTGCAACTTCTGGCGCCTGGATTTCTTCTGTAGACCTTTTTAACAGCTCTACCCTCCGACATTCGGACGTGTGTTCGTTTTTATTCATTGTTCAGCAACCAGTTAGGACATCCAAGCACAATTCTCATCCATCCCAAATTCCCAACTCATAGCATACTACGGTGATAGTGCCACCTGTCTATTAGTTCCTTTTGCTTGCAGCCTATACTGGATTCCCGCAATGGATCGAGTGTTTTATTGCGTTCGCATGAAAAGTCACTTGCCTTTTAGGGCATATATACAATTACTGATGTGATGTCTGCTTTTTTCGCACAGATCAGTAATTGTATATATGCCCCAACAAGTAAGTGACAGATTCAGTGCTGATGCATTAATACGCTCGATCCTATGCGGGAATGTTCAAACGTTGAAATGTTTGTAAATCTATTGAATTTAACCTCTTTGGTCATTAGTCCATTGGCTTACAAACTACTTGAACTAAGTTGGACTAACCTAAGTACAACACACATACCCATGCCCGAGGGATGACTCGAACCTCTGACGGTGAGCGACCACGCGCTCTGCAGCAAGGCGCCTCAGAACGCTCGGTCACTCCACCGCGGCGTGACGAGAATGCAGTATAGGCTCCCTGCAAGAGGAACTAATGGGTAAGGGGCACTACCATGTCAGTGTGTCACAAGTTGGGAACACCGGATGGCTGGAAAGCGTGCCTGGATATCTTAATTGGCTGCCGGCGTGGTAGCGTAGCGCGCTCGGTCAGAAAGCGCAACGCTCTCTGTAATAAGGAAACTCAGCAAACAGTCAATGAACAATCTAGAACCAAAACGAAAAAAGACCGCAAAGAACCGATCTATCAGAAAAAAAGTTAAGACGCTGGCCCGAAGCGCGAAATCCGGTTTCGAATCCCGGTCCACCACAAATTTTTAATTTCGCCGGTTTATTTATTTCAAAGCCCTGGAACGGTCTAAATGTTTCAATATTTCGAATTCCTGTTCCAAAACGTGTCGCGAAAGACAATGGAACGTCACTGTATGTAAGATCTAACATTTTGGTTGCAAGCACTATTGCCCATTTAAGGACGAAACTTGAAATATGTCTGTCAAAAATCGTATGCTATTTTCATATTGCTTGAGAGCAGCATTGCCAAATAAAGGGTTAGTGGTTTGTTCTGAACTATCGCCATCCTGATGCAAATGATTAGTTATTAGCAGTCAATATTATTCCTTTCCTAGTTGCTAACGAAAACCTTCCAAATGAACCTTGCTACAGATTCAACTAAGCGGTTCAGATGCATACTGAGACTCTGAGACGGGAAAGTGTTGTAGCGAAAGACATGTTGGGTAAAGCTGTAGCTGTGGCTGAATAAAGAAAAGATGAGAAAACTACCTTTCAAAGAGTCTCCGACTATTACTGTTCCCTGACAGGCAACTTACCAGCAGATCTTCTGCCCCAGGTGCTCGGACTTCGTCACTTACAGCAGGGGTTTCAGCGCCTGGTAAAAGGTTTACAAAATGGGACTTTTGTGTCCCAGCCTCGTCGCCACTTTTGTGTCTCGTTTCCGCCATTTGTTGTAGGTGTCGGTGGCCGAGTAGAAAGAGACCGACACAGGAATAAAGGATGCACGCGTGTGCAGGTACGGAGGTGACCAGCCAGTGGGACAGCAGAAACTAGAACGCTAGGCTAAACTATCCGATAGCCAAGTCTTAACTGGTGCCTATCTGATTCCCATGTGGCAGATGCAACAGTCGTAGCCACGAGTGGAGTTGCAGCAGAGGGCGCTCGTGGTAAGAACGCCGAGCCGTGAGTGCATGGCGGCGCGCGGCGAAAGTACGTGGCGCGCACTTCATACTTGTGCGACACCACAGGAACAGTAAGGGAAGCTACAGAAAAATGAAAGTCGGGATAGCCATTTTAAACATATATTAAAATCAAAGCACATAGAGGCGAGGTAGCCCTGTCACAAATTTCCATAAACCCTCACACACTGAATGCAGCGTGGAATATACTTGCTGTAGGCAAAGTCCCAAAATGCATACGAAAGTAAGAATAGAAATAACAGCCAGTCCTCAGAGAGAGTTAGAAACGAAAAGTAAGAAACTAGCCACGAGTTCGCGCACGATCACAAGAACAAGGGTCGGACCTAAGCATCAAACATGCTACATACCGGAATAGCAGCACCCGAATAGACGGCGCAAATGCAGGTCATTGCGACCATGGGAGATGCGAAGTGTGTCATATCGGTGATCGAGACCGGCGCGGAAGTACAGGATAGGATGGTTGCTCCCAAGGTAATGGTAAGCACGTATCACTAAACGACGGTAACCGCCGTACGCTGTTCTCCCAGACGATACCTCCAGGAACTGCAACGGAATGGGCTCGGAAGCTGCTCTCTAGGCTATTTCAAGAAGCGACCAATGCGTTCATGTTCACCTCCGCGGTTGGCGAAAAGGTCCCTGTAGCCAACCTTCAAAGCAGGGAGGACTCACCGTTTCCTATCTTATGGCCGCCAGCAGCGGCGGAGTTCCAACCGTCATGTTGGGTGGCCTGAACTGGTGCAGATTCGCAGGACACGAAAACTCGTCTCCCTCCGCCACCGCGTGCTACAGCGACGGTTTGAAATTACGGCAGAAGGGAAACTAAACAAGATCTTGGCCATTTTCTGTAATAATTAAATGTGCAGTGCCAAAATAATGCTGCCCCTCCAACCGATGCTCCTCTGTGCCGTCAACACATCGGTAGTGTCTGTGGGACTGGGAAAATTAGTTTTATGCCGATAATTGCGAGATGAAATTTTAATGATTATTAACTGACTAATTAAGCAGTCTAAGTGCGCAATAAATAAACTTAGGATTTCTTCTGGGTTCAGAATTTGTAATTAAATTTGACGAATTATTTTTATAAATCACTCTTCCTTTGTCTGAGGACTGGCCTGGCCCATTCTGTGGCTTTAGCACGTGTCTTTTAGCGTTACCGAAATTCTGAGCGTTATAGTGTGTCCGGCGCTATAGCCGGGCCCACACATAACGATCTGATTGCGCAAATATCTGTGCAAATGTCTGCGCAAACCAGTCGTCGCGTGTGGACGGGTGTTTACATCGCTGCAAATTCTCGCGCCCGACATCTTTCGGTGAAAAAGAAACTAGGTAGTACAGACTGCTGACGAGTTGTATAAACCAATTCGTTGCAGACTGCAATCGAACTGGAAAACGAATACGATACGCTTTCTTTTTCTTTTCTTTTCTTTCTCTCTCTCTCTCTTTTTGTTTTTTCGTTGTTTTTTTTTCTTATAAGTTTATTTTTGCCAGTGATGGAGAAAATCTTGTTATGGTCACTGTTTGTAACGTTTCTTGCAAAATAAATCAATAAAAATAAAAATAAATAAATAAAATTATGTAAACAAACCTCAAGAAACATGAAAGACGAACGAAATGGTCTAGGCAATGGCTGCTTAAATGAAGGCAGTTGTCAGATGTGAATTTACTTCGTGAGTTGGAGTGCGAACCCGATGACTGGCGTAATTATTTGCGAATGGATGTGGAAACTTATAATTATCTTTTTACACTTGTAACTCCTCGCATAATACGTAAAGACACTTGTATGAGGACATAAATTTCTCCACATAAACGGCTGACAGTTACATTAAGATTCCTGGCCACAGAAAGGACCTACAAAGACCCCGAATTTTCAACAGCAATTTCTAAACAAGTATTGAGTGAAATCATCGCCAACACTTGCGAAGCTATTTACGCTGCCCTGAAGAATGATTTTATGAAGGCAAGTAAAGTAAGCCAACCCTTTATCAAGCCACTAATAAAATTGTCAGAATTTTTGATATCTTTGAAACACTGTACAGCTACTTAACTTTATAGTATATGTGTGGCCAATAAGCTGTGGCTAACTTCGTTTCCCAGTCGGGATTTTCAGTTCTCAGCCATTTTCATCCACTGTCAATATAGTAAACACAGGATAAAAGTATACACTGAGACAGATTTGCAGCTATCTCCTGTACAAACGTTCTAACTTGTCTGCGCAGATGTGATTTGAACCCACAGATTTGAGCAATGTTGCTCAAACGTCCAACTCCAACTTCCAGGCTTGGACACATCTCATATCTGCGCAAATGTGCTGTCCACACGGAACGATTTGCGAGGTGTGCGCAGACAGATCGTAGCGTGTGGACCCGGCTTATTGGCAGGCCAGGCGCGTGCTGACGGCAGGGTGGGCTCTCGCGCAGCAGGGCGGGTGTCCCTGGGGAGGCGGGCAGCCGCAGATGGCGCGGAAAACGCCGCCCTTATCTCGGCCCAACACCTCAGCTCTGGGCCACCTCCGCTGCCCTCGCCCGTCAACTCTAGCGCGTCTCGTAATGAGTCATCCGACCGTGTGCAACCATCACTCTCTTCTGAGTGACTCCTTCAGGAACTTTCGCGCCGTAGAAAATTGTGCTGCACTGCGAACAACAACAGTAGCGCCATTTATTCGTCAAAACTTTATTGATTTTTTCATTCATGGCAATGGATTGTACTCGTACTTTTGTACAATATGCATGTTACACTGAGGAGCGAAAGACCTGCCTAATACCGTGTAAAGCTCCATCTCGCAAGCACGCAGAAGTACCGCAGCACGACGTGGCATGTACTCGACTAATGTCTGAAGCAGTGCTGGGGGGAACTGACACCATGCATGTTTGCAGGACTATCTGAAAATCCGTAAGAGTACGATGGGGCAGAGATCTGTTCTCAACATAACGTTGCAAGGCATCCAAGAAATGCTCAGTAATGTTCATGTCTCGGAAGTTTGTTGGCCAGCGGATTCCTGAAGCGACTCTGTAGCAGTTGAAGGCCTGTAAAAAGGAAATAAACTTGAAGGCAGTATTCTAGAAATAGATGACGAAATACAGAAACATGAGATAGGAGATACTATACTGCTAGAAGAATTTGACAAAGCACTAAAAGATTTGAGTAAAAACAAGGCTACTGGAGTAGATGATGTTCCGTCTGAATTGTTGTTATCGTCAGGAAAGCCAGTCGTGAAGAAATTGATCCACCTGGAATGCAAGATGTATGCGGCAGGGGAAATACACTCACACTTCAAGAAGAATATAGTGATTCCAATTCCTTAGAAAGCAAGTGCAGAAAAATGTGAAAATTACAGACCTATCAGTTTAATAACTCGTGGCTCCAAAATACTATCACGAATTATTTACAGACGAATGGAAAAGGTGATGAAATACGACCTCGGGAAAGATCAATTTGGATTTAGGAGAAATATAGGAACACGCGAGGCAATACTAACGACGTATCTTAGAAAATAACAATGTAGAAATGTTTGTAAAGCTTATGGGACTTAACTGCGGGCTTATCAGTCACTAAACTTACAAACTACTTATGAACTAACTTATACTAAAGAAAACACAAACATCCATACCCGAGGGAGGATTCGAACCTCCGACGCGAAGAGCAACGCGATCTGCAACGTGGCGCTCCAGACCGCTCGGATACTCCCGCGCGGCTCTTAGAAGATAGATTAAGGAAAGGGAAACCTACATTTTTAGCATTAAGTAATGAGACAATAAAAGTAGTGGATGAGTTTTGTTATTTGGGTAGCAAGATAACTTGTGATAGGCGATGTAAAGACGATATAAAATGCAGAATGGCTACGGGAAGAAATGCGTTCTGAAGAAGCGAAATTTGTTTACATCCAATATTAGTTTAAATATTTGGAAGTCCTTTCTGAAAGCATTTGTCCGGAGAGTAGCACTGTACGGGGGAGTTAAACGTAGACGAACGACAAAGAAGTTAAAAAAAAGAAGGTTTCGAAATGTGGTGCTACACGCGAGTGATGATGATTAAATGGGCAGATCACGTAACTAATGAGAAGGTGCTCAACAGAATTAGCTAGAAAAGATGTTTCTGTCATATCCTGACTTAGAGAAGGGATAATTAGAGAAGGGATAAGTTGGTGGGACACATTCTGAGACCATTCAAGGATTGGTCAACTTAGCATTACAAGGAAGTGTGTGGGATAATAATTTCAGAGGAAGACCGAAGGACGAATGCAGTAAGCAGATTTAAAAGGATGTAGGTTGCCGTACGTATTCTCAGATGATGAGGCTTGCACAGGACGGGATAGCGGGAGAGCTGCATCAAACCAGTCTGCGGACTGAAGACAACAACAGCAACAGTTGCCTCAGTCAGTCTGAATGCACATTGGACATGAATGGATGCAGGTGATCAGCCAAGATGCGTACGTACGTGTCACCTGTGAGAGTGGTATCTAGACATATCAGGTTGCCAATCTCTCCAATTTTATACGCCCCACACCAGTGCAAAGCATCTACCAACTTGAACAGTCCCCTAGTGACTAAAATGGTCCATAGATTCATAACGTTGTCTCCGTACGAGTACACGTCCCTCCTCACGATACAACTGGAAACGAGACACGCCAGACCAGGTAACATCTTTCCAGTCAGCAACTGTCCAATGTCTAGCAATTTAGAGAAAATTTTTAGCACAGTTTTAGATTTTTCTTATACATGTTCTCCCTTACATGCTTAACGGTACATATTTAGCTGTTTTTACGTGTAATTTCGATTCATTATAGAACCTGGAATATACTGGTAGAGATCATAAAAATGTTACTCATATTCCACATTCTTCTTTTTAGTACAGTGTAGATCACTATCATATTTCTAGACAGAAAAGTTCTTAATAAAAATTGAGATTTACTTAATTTCAACAATTGATAAAATGTTCTTATTCGAAAACGAGTTTCAAACTGATCACGTCGTATTAAGTTGGTAATTATCACTTCAAGACTAAATGCAATCAAATACAAAGAATGTCCCATGCGAAGCTTCATGCGACTTTTATTGTTTGAAGTGTATCGTTGGTGGAAAATTGTTGGTTTTATACATTCTTGTTGCGGTTACTGCAAATGAAAATTCGATTGACACTAAGCAGAAGAACATCTTTAACAGTAGAACAATTAGTCATATAGAGCAGAAATTTGTCAGTAGACAAACCTTTCAACGGAAAGGCGAAACGCTTGTGGCATGAACTTTTCGTTTTATTCATATGTATTCAGACAGATCTAAAGTAAAAATTATCAACATAATATTACACTCAATTGAGGACAACAGCATAACAAAACATTTTCTATTTTTGTTTATAATATTCCGCGGTACATAATTGAGGAGCAAGTCTCCATGTTCATGTAGAGAGTCAGCACATGAAAATATAACAGTAGAGTAGTAACAGAGAAAATAAAACGTATATGAATCCTGTGAACGCATATAAATAAACTCAACAAGGTAGCCCGGAAATTAGCTTCATATTTTTACAGGAGTACTTCCAAAGAATAGAAAGTGTGAACCATGATGAAATTCTCCAGTTTAGACTTGAAAGTACACGGATACTTATTACATTTTTGAATTCTTGTAACTGCCTATTGAAAATAGATTCAGAAGAATACTGCACGCCTTTTTGAACAAGTGTCAAGGAGGTGTGATCAAATCCGTATTGGATTTCTGCCTGGAGTTAACTGAATGAAAGCTGCCAAGTGTTGGGAATAGGTTCATAGTGTTAACAATAAACTACATAATAGAAAATATTCATCGAGATTGCTTTCTATCATTCGACACCTTTTTTAACAAGGTTAATTTCTGTTGTGTCCAACTTAAATGTGGAATTAAATCAGATGGTTCAGAGGGAATTAAAAGAATAATGTTTAAAATTAGTGGCTCAGTTCTGTTATTTAAACAGTAATATAAGTTGTGATGACTGGACAAGAAAAGATATAAAATTCAGGATGGGAGAGAAAGAATTTACGAAGATAACAAATTTATTAAAATAATACATTAATTTATGTGTTTGGAAGTTTGCTCTGGAGCACTTTGTCTTGAAACGTAGACGATAAGCATCTCAGACAAGAAGAGGGGAAAAGTTTCTGAAATTTGGTGTGTATATGTATGCTGAAGATGAAATGAGTAGCTCTCGTAACTAATGAGGAGGTACTGAACACAACTGAGGGAGAAAAGAAATATTGGGATTCGCTTGCTTATGAACATGGATCGAAAATAAGTTTGCGAGATTACACCACACATTGTTCTATCCGCCCATTTCTCCGCAACAAATCCTTTGTGAATCAGAGAATTTCTCCCCAATAAATAACCCTATACATCAAAAGCGAATGCAAATAAGCAAAGCAGATTACTATTCGTGTTAAACTATTACTTGTTTCAGATAGTGTTTAAATGATAAATGAAATATCATTTAGTTTTTGAACAAGGTACTAAATATTGGGTCTCCACGACTATCTGAAAGCCTAGAAATTATCATATGCCCATTCAGTGCAAACCAAAAGTCAGTTTTTGTTGATTTAGAGTTGTATATACTGTAGAAACTGAGTCTTGTTGTGATTTAGTATTAATTTATTTTCTACAAGCCATAAGTTTATGTCTAGAGCCGTCTTGAATCCCCCGTCATGTCTTAAAACACTTATTTAACACTTTGAAGCTTGTTTTGTTTCATTTATTACCAAAAGACCTCTATCGAAAACGGATTTCTCCAAGATTTTTATTTTATGGCACTTCCTAAGGAATGGCAATGCTTCCATTTGTGTGTTGGTGGAGGAAAAAATTTACCATTTCATTGCTAGATCCTATGTAGTTTCGGTATGGTAGTATAACGCAGTTGGCTTGAAACAGGTTTATCTTGAGAAACCAGTAAATTTTCTGGTAACGATTTCGTAGTAGTTAAAGATTAATTTAAAAAGATTCCTACTACATGGTATAAAATGGAAAGGCTGGTAGAAACAATCACAATATTTTATTACAAATTAGACGCTGTACTCAGTAGAAATGTTATCTTATTGGCTTTGATATAAAATATCTTGTATTCCTGTTGATGGCAGCAACTGCAGAAACTGGTATAATATAAAAAATAAAAATATTTTGCAGCCTTGGCATAAGAATGATTTTTTCAAAGTAAATTTGCTGTTTAAAGATTATGATGTTTTACTAACACACCGAGAAATTTTGATATTGTTCTCGTGTCTGAAAGGTAAAACTGGGAGTTGATTAAGTAATCCGAAGTAGATCATACAAGTAATAATTGACTAGCATCTCATAGTAGTTGCTAATTCAATTTTCTAACATCAGTAGTATATGTACTGTGTGTATAAATGTCTCTCTCTCTGTCTCTCCCCCGTGTGTATGTGTGTGTGTGTGTGTGTGTGTGTGTGTGTTTCAGAGAGAGAGGGAAGCAGTAAGAGAGAGAGAGAGAGAGAGAGAGAGAGAGAGAGAGAGAGAGAGGGGGGGGAGGGAGGGAGAGGGAGAGGGATAGAGAGAAAGGGGGGGGGTGCGTGTGTAAAATACCAGGTCATGACATTAAGCATCTTACTAGAAAACAGAGTACACGTGATCAGCTAGCTTCAGGCTGCCATTAGGTGTGTTTGGCTATCCGCAGATCAGTCCTGGCATTTCGGACAGCGAGTGAAACCAGAGGACTGCGCTACGGCGAAGGAGATGGGAGCCCCACCCGCCGCTCAGAGGAAATCGCCTCTATCAGATGCACGCGTGTGCTCTTACTGAGCGCGGAAACAGGTTATCTCTGTTCTCGTGTAGGTCCGGCGACTCTGTGAATCAGGTTTGTCCGACAACGCCGTAACACGAAGGTGTTAGTTGCGAAGCTCTTGCGTGTAATTCTGAATTATTGGTCCGCAATCTGTTCTGAGCAACTTCTGGGAACGCTGCTCGCGTGAGCACAAGTGACGTCAGCCGAAAGCTCGCGATGCCAGCTGATAGCGGAAGGCCAGAGGAGCGTCCAGCGCGCTCAGCACGCGAGATGTACGAGCAGATGCCGCGTCGCGAGTGGGCTATCCGCACTCCTACTCGAAACAACTTTTTGCTGTACTCGTCATGTATTATTACTGACCCCTCGAAATCTTGTTATTGTTCTCTCGATGTACAAATGGATTGTAGGCTGTTACGACTTGCAGACGAAGGATACACCAAACGGGATGTACGCTGTGTGTGCATGTGCGTATGTGTGTGTATGTGTATGTGTGTGTGTGTGTGTGTGTGTTGTTGAGCTAAGACCTTTCTCAGCCCAGCACAAAGGTGTCATGAACCACGTTTATGTTCAAAATGTTCAAATGTTTGCATAGCTTATGAGACTTAACTACGGGGTCATCAGTCCCTAAACTTACAAACTACTTATGAACTAGCTAACACTAAGGACGACTCAAATATCCAAACCCGAGGGGGGGGGGATTCGAACCCCCTACCGTAGTGGCCGCGCAGACCGTGACTGGCGCGCCGCAGTCCCCTCGGCCACCGCGGCCGACGAACCACGTTTATAAAAAAGGGAGTGGGCACAAATAAAATATTCATAAATTTTCGGACAACAAGTTCAAATCATATGGTAAATGATGATTTCTTTGATATACTACAAAGTTACGTCCTATTAATATTCAGGAAGTTGATAAAATTTATCGACAATTAAAATAATTTTCCCCGACAGTCTAGCATCACCGTCGGCTTGCCTGACCAGAGGACCATCATCTCGTCAGTGCGAAATAATTTTCCGGGCCCTTAATCATGGGGAGGGGGGATTATTTTCCGGGTCCTTTAATAATTAATATACATTGAATTAGATGGCGATCAACCACAGAGGCTGCTGGAGTTACCGCGACGGCAGTTCGCCACCCTAGTAGCCGTGAAATGGGAACTTGCGAGCCGGAACTAACTCTAGCAGTACTCTGGGTCAGGTTGGTAGCACGTTTTGCAGGCGGAAGATTAAAAATGTTCAAATGTTTGTACAACTTATGGGACTTAACTACGGGGTCATTAGCCCCTAAGCGTACAAATTACTTATGAACTAGATAATCCTAAAGACGGCACAAATATCCATGCCCGAGTGGGGATTCGAATCCCCGATTGTAGTGGCCGTGCTGACCGTGACTGGAGCGCCTCAGTCACCTCGGCCACCGCGGCCAGCGCGGAAGATTAGAAGTGCGAAACTCAAATGCACAAAACTGGCGTCAGCGACTTGGTTGCTCTCAGTTGCTCAGTTGTTTCAGATGTTTCCAGTTCTTAGGAGAACAGGTCCGCGATCGCCTAGTGTCCAGAAGTTCAGGATCTTCACAGTTACACCGAGCAGGTTTTCGCGATGAAAGTAAATATATCCTTTCTGCCGCGAGTTTACTAAATATGCAAGGGTTTGCATATCGGGCGACAGGCGCGATGATTACTAAAATACTTCTGCTTTAGTTTTGTGCAGCCTCTGCTTTGGGGTCAGTCTATTGACTCATGACTAATGGAGATTTTCATATAACACTCTCAATAGGCACTCTCTCTCTAAAGGCTGGTAGAATTATATGTTTTCTTTCTTGACGATGATTCCTCTCGTTTTTGTTTGTCTTGTCCTGCAGCAAGAATTAGTAACTGTTTTGTTTGATGTAACAGGCTGCCTCGTAATTTTGTGCGTTACTTGCAGAATATATTGTCTGCTTCACTGAACTGTCTTGACTTCGCGTCGGCAGCCTTCCCCTGTTGCTACAATTTTTATTCATTTATTAGATAACAGAAAACCCTAGAAGAAATGAGGTCCGATTCTGGCAACGGTCACAGCAACAGAAGATTAACAGGTAAGTCACCTGTTAATTTTGAGGCAGAAGCCAGGCAGCCTAATTAATTCCACAATCACGTTTCATTTGTTTCTCACCCCTCCCTCCCCCCCCCCCCCCCCAATCTGAAGAGCAGGCGCTACAGTGCGCGTGTGTGTGTGCGTGCGTGTGTGTGTGTGTGTGTGTGTGCTCGTGTGAGTCAGGAAAGCATCATGAGATGAGAAAGGAAAGATATACATCTATATTTGCCAGGGAACATATCTAAATCAGACACTCGCATTCGCCTATATAATCCAAGCGCAACGAAAATAGATTTTGAATGGCCTCTACTCAAACATTAAACGACTAGCTGAAAATTCCTCCTGTTGAAACAAAAATGCAAATGTATTCCTACTTAAAAGACTCCGACAAAAAAGTGGCGAACAAGTCGGCTTAGTCCTCATTCAGACTTCCTCAATAAAAATTTTGGCAAACGAACTTATTCGAACCATTTCATCACAGAACTTGATAAATCCTTTTGCCCAGTCTCTGTAAAGTTTTCATGAACAGCCTCTCCATCTTATTGTCTCTGTCTGTGCATTATCTCTACCACTTACCGGGACTCATGGTTCTTTCGTGAGCTCGTGAGTGGCGAGCATGGGGGCTCGAGCTAATGCAGTCTTTTTTCCGCCTTTCCTCCCTGGACAGCACTTTCTTTCCCTTATCCTCCTTTACTAGCCTCACTCTTTCCTCTGCCTACCGGGGGAATGATGTCCTTAGTAGTTTGATCCTCCTATCTCAAACAACCAATCAACTAACCTCTCTCCCAACAGTCTCATTTTTCTCCTTTGTATTTTTTCTTGCCTGTCTCTCCCACTGTCTCTGTCTTCAACCCTTTCTCTTGATCTTTGTATCCTCTGTTTCCTTCTCTATCACTTTCACTGTAGGCCTGCGATTATCTTTCTTCGTTTCATTTTCTGTTACATATCCACTCTCTCTTTCTTTCGCATAGTCCTCTCTGGGATTTTTCAATCACCATTGTTTCCTCTCTTTCTATACATACTCTTGAGAATTGATGATCGAGCTGGTAACCCTTAGACGTGAAGTATACTCTCTTAATTTTTTTCTGTTACCACATTACTCAAAACAATTAGGGGATCTGGTGAGATATCGTACACCATAAACATACGCTACGGTATTTAATTCGGAAACTGGTTACAAATGTAACTTGTGTGTGATACAGTACGATATTTTGCTCTCTCAACTCTGAACTTGTGGTGTACATGGCGTTTACTTAGCGCAAGGCACCATGGGGATACGGTAATAGTAAAAAAGTCATTATCTATGATCGCTAATATGTTGTGCGATCAAATTGGTTGCACACATGCGTGGCATGGACTGTAGGAGGTTTTCAAACAGCAATTGAGGGATATTAAGCCATTGTTCCATGAGCGCAATATCCAGCTTTGCAACCCCTGCGGGAGGTGCTGGTCTCGCGTCTCCCAAGTCCATCCCAGACTTGCTCAATCGGGTTGAAGTCCGGTGAAAAATATGGCCTCTCCATTTGTTCCTTGTCTACCAGTGCAGTTCTGTGGCGACGAGCGTTATCGTCCACCAGAAGGAATCTCCTAAGCACCAGCGTAGGGCACAACAAATTGTCCAAGGATCTCGTTTCTATACCTCTCAGTAGACAAAATGGTATTCTGAACGACAAGGAAATCCGTACGTCGGCCATTATTGACTCTTGGTTACACCATTCGTCCACCACCATGATATGGTGATATTTTTTGCCCATAAGCAGGACTGTTCCAAGTTGTACGTTCTCGGCAGATGAGGTAACGAGGAATTCCCGGCTGAACACAAAAATCTTGACTCCTCTCTGAACGTAACCCGGCGGCATTCGTTGCGATTCCAATCCTAATGTTACTACGTCCAAGTTTTGCGGGTTAAACCGTGTCGGGGTTTTAATGGGACACACACCATAAGCCTTCATAAGGCCATTTTCTCGAATGCGATTTCGGACTCTTTATGTTGATATTGCGCGTCCTGTTGCTGCTTCGAGGATGCAGCGTCCTTTCTCGAAAGGCTGTAAACCAGAGGTAACGGTCATCCCTTGCTGCTGTTACCTATGGACGATCTTGCCCTTGTCTACTTTTAACTGTCCCTGTTGCATGAAATCGAGTCGAGGACTTTGAAATTACACTATGGGCCACTCCATTAGCTGCAGCCATTTCCCTCTGTGTGTGTCCCGCTTCCAACCCTCCTATAGCTCAATGCCATAGCTACGGGTAAGTTACGTAGTTGCACTGCACTACACTATCTGAACCTAACTGCATGTATAATTCGTTTGGTGGAGTAAACACAAGTCAACACCAACCGCTATCCAACATCTTTACGGTTTGTGTACTATCTCTGTTGCCGTAATGTTGTTGTCTCCACTCCGTAAAACCGACAGAGAGACGCTGAACAATTTTAGTTCATTCTGCCGATGATAATAGTTAAGAACCTAGATATCTCAACTGATCACCCAATTGTTTTGACCAGTGTGTATTTTACTCGGCGTTTAATTAATGTTAACATAACCTTCTTTTCTGTTCAAATGTTCAAATGTTCGAAGAGCTTATGGGACTTAACTATGGGGTCATCAGTCCCTAAACTTACAAACTACTTATGAACTAGCTTATACTAAAGACGGCACAAACATTCATGCCCGAGTGAAGATTCAAACCCCCGACGGGGAACGGTCTCGCGCGTCGTTGCAAAGCGCCAAAATGCGCTCGGCCGCTCCGCCGCGGCCTTCTTTTCTGCATAAAAATATTGTTGCGCATTTTTAACCATTGGAAAAATCTTTTGATGAAAGCAAGTCAAATCCAGAGAGTTAATGGAACGGAACTATGTGTGAAATATTTGAATAAGGAAAACTTCTATTGTTTCCTTCTTCTTGATATGGCTGCTCTCTTTCTCCATACCTAGCGGCTGCTAAGTGATTCTGAGTGTGGTATTAATATATGTTTATCAACAACTTTATTTCGTGTTTCTCATCTGGTTTACTCTCTGACATTACCGTCCTACCCATTTCAGCCCTGATAACATCGTGTTTATTTTTTTTACAGTAATCTTAGTGGCAGTAAGAAACGTTAGGCAGACAGATTTTTCAGAATTTCGCCCATAATTAAAAACTGACAGATTTTTTTATCATATTTCTAGTCGGAAAGTTTACGAGTTCGGTCACTATACCCGGCAACAATCACGCGCCACAAACGCATCGCCTTTTATTTTTAAAGGAGAAGCGTAAACTGTGTTTCCCGATTATGCGGTCTAATTTCCTTCATGCCGATTTTTGCTGTTGACATGCACGAAAAAAAAAAAAAAAAAAAAAAAAAAAATCTTCAGCCAGTCATTCGGTTCTCTTCTACGCTACAAATTTTGAAAGAAAGTTGAACCTATAGACTGAGAAACGTTGTAGCTGTATTATACTACATTGTCTTCAGATTATTTTGTCCAGCACTTCTGCCTTGTTTCGAATCGAATCATTTCCCGATATTTAGGTAAACGGTTGATTGTACGAATAGCGAAAGACGTAGGTGATTACAGTCAGAAATATGATACTTCCAAGAAACATTTCCTTTCACCTTTAGTCCTGAGAATTCAAATGTTTCGGCTCGTTGAGTTTTCGAGTTCCAAATTACGAGTGCTGGTTCGAAGAAACAGCGTGGCACAAATCTCTGAAACAACCCTGCCTAATACGATAATCTCTGGCTGTGAAATTGCTCCACCACAGCCGAAACCTCATTATGAGGCCGCGCGCTCTGCGTCATTGTTAAATAGTTAGTAATTTCCGGAGTACCTAGGTATCGCGCTTCCATCTCGGCGGCAATGGCACAGGTCGCTGGCGGTGGCTCTTGCGGTGGTCTCCTACCGCACAGGGAACACGACTAACCACAGAGAAATTGCGCCACATCCATCGGCACAAAGTGTCCCATTTTCCTGTTAGTGTTGCACGACATGGTAGGTAGAGCTACTACGTAACACACGCTTAAGTTCGGAGAACTTTGAATGACCGCATCTTAGCGTGGACGTGTCTCTTGGAGTTCTGTCTAAGCGAAAACTGCTGTAATGGTGCAACTGGCCGTCTGCTAGCTTGGGAGAGAGGAGGGGTGGGCGAGACTCGAATCGGCGCCACAAATGAAAGATGTGTGATGAGAGGACATAGTTCGTAGTAATCGATGGTAAGGCATCGACTAAAACAGAGGTGATATCCGGCGTTCCTCAGGGTAGTGTTATTGGTCGTCTGCTGTTCGTTATTTACATAAATGATTTAGGGGAAAATATAAGTAGCTCTCTTAGGTTGTTTGCAGATGACGCCGTCATTTACGTCTAGTAAAATCATCTGAAGATCAAAACCAACTGCAGAACGATCTGAATAAGATATCACTATGGTGTAAAAATTGGCAATTGACTGTAAATAACGAGAAGTGTGAAACTGTCCACATGAGTACAAAAATCCGTTAAACTTTGTTTACAACAGAAATCGATCAAAAGTGAAGGCCGTCAACTCCACAAAATACCAAGGAATTACTATCACTTCAGACTTAAATTGGAAAGAACACATAGATAATGTCGTGGGAAAGGCAAATCAGAGACTGCGTTTAATTGGCAGAACCTTCAAAAGATGCAACAGAAGTACTAAAGGAACTGCATACATTATGCTTGTCTCTCTCTGGTGTTTTTTTTTTTTTTTTTTTTTTTTTTTTTTTTTTTTTTTTTTTTTTTTTTTTTTTTGGAGTATTGCTGCCCAGTGTGGGATCCTTATCAGGTGGGTTTGACGGAGGACATCGAAAGAGTCCAAAGAAGGGCAGCTCGTTTCGTATTGTCACAATACAGGGGAGACGGAAATGATACAGGATCTGGGATGGGAATCATTACAACAACGGCGCTTATCGCTGCGGCGTGGGCTACTTGCGAAACTCCAATCGCCAACATTCTCCTCCGAATGCGAAAATATATTGTTGACTCCCACTTACATAGATATAAATGATCATCAGAATAAAATACGAGAAATCAGAGCTCGAACGGAGAGATTCAGGTGTTGTTTCTTCCCGCGCGCTATTCGAGAATGGAATGGGAGACAAAATAGTGTAACGGTGGTTCGATGAACCCTCTGCCAGGCACTTAAATGTGATTTGCAGAGTATCCCACGTAGGTGTAGATGTACATCCGTAGGCCTGAATGTGATTTTTAGGCGGTTTACCACGTTCACTCAGGCCGGTGTTTTTCAAAATTTCTGAATATTTGACCCACTTCCATGTAAAAATATTCTAGCGACTCCCCCTTCTCCTCCAACTATAATGTAACTATGTGTGTGTTCGCAATGCAACGAATTTAATTTTATTTCTGCTCACACAACTATCTTGTAAGAAATATGAATTTTCTAGTGACATGCATTAGGCTGGTTTCTTTTTTTATGCCACAACTGCCTCCTCTTGTGATCGCGAATCCCCATAAAAGAGCAGTCTATATGACGTTTCATTGCTACCGAAATTTGTGAAATATTTCTGAACTATGGACCTTGGCAATGCGTAATATAACCGATATCGGAGGATGAGAGCGGACAACTACCGTTTGGAACAGGCGGACGCAAGTATCACATACTAGAAATTCACACGTGGAAGTCACGAAATCTGGAAACAATAACATGATCATCTCAGCAATTCTACGCCACTTCTTATGTTTAAAATTAATTTAAAATCTCTATAGGTCAGTGTTTTGATTACCTGTTTTGACCTTTCAGAAGATCATCTTCAGATCATGCTGTAGCAGAAAACGCTGGAAATGTGTTGCAACCAAAAAAAGATATAGCCTAATAGGTATCTTGACTGGTTTTAAATTAATTTTAATTAATCCCGAATATACCTACTCTCCAAAAATTGTTTTCAAAAATTCTTATGTTTGTTACTTCATCCAACTGTTTGCATTATTACTAAAATTGCTGATTACTTTTCCCATTATCAATAACCACACAATATTGCAAACTAATGGAAATTTTATGACTGAATTTACTCTTTTCCCTTAAATTAAAAAAAAATAAAATAAAAAAACAACTTATTTATGAAACAAAAATTTTAGTACCGTATCTAGGACAAATTTAACGTCACTGTTTTTACCCGGTTATCACTAAAAAAGAAAAAAAATTCTTCTAATCAACACCAATTACGTGCATAAAACTAATTTATTACTTGGGTGAGTTTTGTGTGTCTCAATGACCCACTAAGCAATGATGTCAGGGCATTGCTCTTGGTAGGGTCTCCAAGAAAGAAAGGTCAGTTGGTGAGTGTAGTCACTATAGTCGGTTCCCTTCTTAGGAGCAAATGAACGAAAATCACACGGTCCCTTCGCTGACGTTACACTTACTTTTGTCATGCTTCTTGTGTTTCATTTACGATCTGCCTCCAGCGGCCATTTCTTTTCTTCAAACCCAGTAGTGTTCGATTTAGAGGGATGAGGGTGTCTCTCATTTTCTGTCTCCAGCAGTGGCCGTGAAGCCCAGAAAGACAATCGGTAACAAGGAAGAAAATGTTGATTAAAAATTACCTGATTCTCCAGGTTGGCCTGTTGGGCCTTTGCTCTTACTCCCCATCACTCGGAAAATTTCTCTCTGCAAAAATTTCAAGAGTTAAGCTGCGGAACCATAATAGGAATTGAACCCAGTAAACGATAAGACATATTTGGTTAGGGTATTTTTGTCCCAGAAACTAATAGATGCTGTAATCAAACAACGTGGACATGTGAAAATTTGTGTTTGGGTGTGGACTCGAACCCGAATCTCCTGCTTATTAGGCAGTTGTGTGAACCACTTGTACCACTCAGGCACACGGGTTTCACACACCTGTACCGGACTACTAAACAGGCACTCCGTCAGACCCAAATTCCCGTACTTTGACCAACTTACTCCGAGGCTCACAGCCAACTCTATATTGCCGCATTGAATCCGGTCCTCGTGCTCATCTGCCGTGAAAAAAGCATCAACCAATACTTGGTGGATTACAGTTAAGAATTATGGGGTCTGCTTTTTCCGACATACCGATGTGAATACCCATTTAGTTGAGTCATTTTGTCACAGCTGCTGGTCGCTGTTGTAATCAAAGAACATTGAGATACGAACATTTGTGCTGGAGCTGGGACTCTAACCCTGGAGTCCTGCTTATTAGGCAATTGTGCTAATTCTTGCAACACCCAGGGACACGGGATTTACACATCATCGGGGACTACTCAGGTATTTACGGCGTGACACGCAAATTCTGATTTTTCCTTCTACTTTGGCCATTTGAAAGTTGTCTGATTGGTTACCCGCTTGAGCAGTACGTGTGACGGCCGTGTGCCCTGTGTTGGGGGTGCGAAGATTAGATGAACTGCCTAGTAGGCAGGAGACCCGCGTTCGAGATCCGGCTCCGGTACAAAGATTCATATGTGGATACTGTTTGATTGCAAGTACCAAAGGTTGAGACTAAAATTTTACTTCTTAAATCTATATTTAGAACAGCATCTGTTCTTTCTGTAGCATCTGTTCTTTCTTCAATGTCCGAAAGAACAGCCGAACCGGAATGACCATGTTACTGATGGCCATGTCGCTCCAAAAAACCAAATTTAAAAATGTTTGTAAAGGTATTGGACCAAACTGCAGTGGTAATCAGTCCCTAGACTCACAAACTACTTTAACTTATGCTAAGGACAACATAGACACCCATACCCGAGGGAGGACACCACGAACCTCCGCCCGGGAGCAACCGAGAACTCAGCAGCAAGGCACTTCACAGCGCTCGGGCACTCCCGCGCCGCCCAGCCGCGTCCGTCGGAGGTTCGAGTCTTCCGTTCGGTATGTTTCTTTGTTAGTTTGTGTATGTTGCTCTTACAAGTGACACCTTGGCCTCGAACGCTCGGAACCACATGAAACCATGATTGGAATAAAAGGCAATCATGAACAGGACAGTGATCTGCGTCATTTCCATGAAAAACGTTGCTTTGTGCCATTTTAACATTGTAACATTTTAACAGAGAGAAACAGAGTAACAATATATCAATACTATAGAAAAGAAATTATATGTCATTTAATTGCGTCAGTGTATCATTGCATATTGAATCAGCAGCGCCAAAAACTCTTTGCTTAAAGTACTTATAATAGGTCAAAATACTCGTATACAGCAGTATGACACACCTGAAAGTGTTTTATATTAGTTCTCAAAGTGCAGATACAGGATTTCGATGAAGTAGTTAAAACACAGTGGGAGAGAACAATGAGCACACCTTACTAAATGGAAGTTATCACATTCCACATCACTTTCGCGTTTGCGCAGTCCAATATTAAAAGCCACACTAAGTACATTTTCAAATGATGATGTTAGTATGTCACTTTCATACCTATGACTTTCGCCAATCATATTGCAACATAGGCTTATGAGTAGATGCAGCAAATTGAATGTAAATCACGGAGTGAAGTTTCAATAGGAGATAACCATCATGTTCCTTCACTTATGATTTGGCACCTTGTGGTCTTACAAAATCGGTAATCCTTCTGATAATGAGTTTATACTGCCGAAAGAAGTAAACATCAAGGAGTTGGAAATATTTTGTTGTTTTCTGTGGCAAGATCTTGCCTCTGTGTATCCGCCCAGGAATGACACAACAATAGGCTCTTTTCATTTGTTACATGTTCGCCAAAGACCTAAGTTAAAAACGTTTCACCTGTTATTTAGTCATTTTTCCACGTTTTTTTGCTTCCACATGAATGTTTCGTAGACAGCTTGTTGCAAGTTTCTTTTAAACTTTTGCACCGAAAGCGCCTTCTGTCTCTTGAAAACAGATGTACAACTTGTTTATTAGTCCGCCATCTATTGATAAAACCACGAGAATTGTGTAGCTATGGGTAGAGCTATGTACAGATTACAATACTCTATGGTTAGCCTCTTCTCCGTAAGACAGTGTTGATGCTGAAGACATTTCTTACTGGAACTGACTCTGGTCACTGTTTCAAACATTACCTTCCTCCACACTGTCCTCTATTATAAATATTTTCCTTTCTCCACAAACTATTATGACTTCTAACGTTCTTGTGACAATGTAGTAAAAAGCTTGGATGAAATGCCATAATCTCTCTTGAGATGGTCAATAAAGGAAATAAACACTTTGAAATTGACCAAGCCAACCATTTTAATCCATTCTAGTGCCCACGTCAGCAGATGCCGATAGTCAACTGTAGATGCATGCTTCCTTGCACCATAAAATTACGATATTACATACTCTTTTATAGTTTGCATTTGCGACAGTTTGTTTCCTTTAAACGAGCACCTGCTCCCCGTTTCCAAGACACATAATTTGGAATTAATGTGCAATTTGATTGACTTCTAATGCACTTATAGCGCCTGATTAGTTGTCATAGGAACAGTAGCCTCGATTTTAACAGTCCTCGTTCTCTAGTATTTTGTCATCAAAAACTTTTAATACATTTGACCTTATCTTTTTTGGTGGCGATGATTTGTACTCACTGTGACTTGACTGTTCCTGTTTGAATAAAACAATTCTGGGTATTAGGCCGCGTCATTTTTTTTTAAATGAATTGCAATTCATTTGCTAAGTGTTTTAAAAAATGACGCTGCATTAACCCAGTATTATTTTAATTCATTTGCTGTCTTAAAAAAATGACTCAGTCTAATACCCAGAATTGTTTTATTCAAAATGACTCCGGCCGTGGAAGCCTACGAACTTATATTGACTGTTCCTGTTACTCTGAAGATGAATGTCGTCTACTGCTTGAAGAATCACCTTCAGGTTCAGGTTCTTCCCGTCCGTACAGTGGTGGCGCTAGGCGTCGGTGACGTCGGCCACCGCCGACGGCCTCGCGCCTATGGGGGCCTCGCAAAACATTGTTAAATTTTAGTATTTTTTTATACTTCATGTTTAACGGCGCTTTTCAACTGCTATGTTATCTAGTGACGACCTACATCTAACTTATACTAGCTTAAACAATGGACGAACACAACATCCGTACCTAAGGGTGGGATTCGACCCCCGACTAGAACGTATGACGCCTTAGTGCGCTCGGCCATTCCCGGCCGGCCGCTATTTAATTGTCCGTATTTATATCCATATGAGTGCAACAGTGATGCAATTTTTAAATACTTGCAAAACAATTTCTTCAGTACACTTTAGAAAATAATTTGGAAGAAATATATCCAAATGTTTATATAACAATCAGGATCTTGCTCACAGTTCGTCAGTACAGCTTCTGCCGAGAGAAGCTTCACATAGTTAAAACTGATTAAGACTAACGTGAGAAGCACAATAAGCCAAGAAAGACTATTTGCGTTGTGAGTACTATCAACTGAAGCCGTAATAGCGGCTAGTATTAAGATGTGATCTTAGAAATTTCAGTGACACGAAAAGCTGAAAAGTTTCTCTAATTTGTTTTTGTTTATCGTAATTTTTGTCATTGCAATAATACTTGTATGTTATACTAATAGAATTTCAGTTTAATGATTATTGATGTATTATTCAGCTCATTTAACATTTTCTTCATTACTGAAAAAATGAAAGGGGCCTCGCAAAGACGAGTTCGCCGACGCCCAGTTTTCGTCTAGCGTCGCCACTGTGTCTGTATATCTATCCAGCGTAACCTCGTATATTTCTGTGTCGTCGCCATTATATTTCTGAATTATTATGCTATATAATTTATCCGCGAACTCTTTATCCTCGGTCCCGATGTCATCCATATTCAGCACGTCGCAACTTGGTCCCTGATATTTGGACCACATGCGTAGATTAATCCTGTTCGTAATATCACTGCACTGTACACAGTTTACACAGCAACTCGCTTGCGAACACACCAAGAGACACACACGCTATATCACTCACGCAGCTGGAGCACTGGTTAGTGCAGCTACACTATGCCACGATATAGCGACACTAGCATGAAAGTGCGGCGTTTTGCGTGTAGGTAAAGCACACCACTGTTTTGTTGATGATTGCTTGTTATTCTAAGCAAAGTTTCGTGCGGTTCTAGGTCAAAGGTGCCCCGTGTTAGCATAAGTAAGTTTAAGTAAAATTAAGCAGCTTGTAAGGCTATGAGCGAAAACCCTAGGCAGTTTACGGCATCACAACACAACGACCGAACGATGTGGTACAATGGACACGCATTGGGAAGGATGGTGGTTCAAATCCACCTCCAGCCATCCAGACTTAGGTTTTTCTCTGATTTATCTAAATCACTCCAAGCAAATGCCGGAATGGTTCCTTTTGAAGGGCACGGCGATTTCCTTTTCCCATCTTTGCCTAAACCTTCCGAGCGTGAGCTCCGTCTCTAATGAGCACTCTGTTAAACCCTACGCTTCCTCCTCCACAACAACGTCTCCTCACTACTGCTAACAATCGTGTCTGCCGCGCTCGCTACACTCAACTATCGATACTTGACCTCCCTCCGACCTGTGCGAGTGAAAACTGATTAAAGGCGTCGCTGATCCCTTACTTGCTTCAAGATGGCACTGGCGGTAATCGCGCAGAGATGTTTATATGTCTCATATGTTCAAATGTTTGTAAATATGTGGGACTTAATATCTTTAGTCATCAGTCCCTAGGCTTACAAACTAATTAAAACTTAATCAAACCTAAAGACAACACACACACACACACACACACACACACACACACACACACATGCACTCATTCTCGACGGAGGACTCGAACATCTGCCGTCGAGGAACCACGCGCTGTGCTGCAAGGCGCCTTTGAACGCTCGGCCACTGCACTGCAATCATCGATATTGCGTCCACTCTCATTCTTATTACAAACAGATGAGAAAAAGGTCTGAATAATATACCAACTCCAAACAAGACCATGCCTAGTAAAGCACTGTGGTGTTCAACCATTCTTCGAATTGTTGACTGCTTTACCTTTTTTACCTTTTTATGACAAATGAAGATAATAATACTTTCGTATGCTCTGTAATAAATGACAATTGTGTCTTTCGCTGTTTGTGAAATCAGTCGACCGCAAGTATGTAGAATATAAAAGATATTTATTTTGTGAAATACAGTTGTAAAACTTCAAATAGTGCCTAAAGTTTATTTACAACTTGTGTACAGAAGTGGCCATAAAAATGACAGGAGCCCACGGACGTCAAATTAAGATATGTGTTGTATTTATATCAGTCTTTATTAACCGAAAACGTTAAACATTTAAGAACAAATATCCAGCATACTGACTTATGACATTTTTATTTCTTAGTGAATACGCAATAATTGAAAATTTTTGAAATTAAAAATTTATTTACTTTAGTAAAACTTATCGTTATAATGAGTAATAGTGAAGAAGGAAAAGAAAGAAAAAAAAAAAGAAAGGAAGCGGCTGTGTCAAATTATTGTGTCAAATTATTTGTCAGTTATATGTCTGTATCGGTGAGAGTTAAGATAAAAACATAAGAGAGGAAAGTTGTAGAGAATTGTCTCCTCTACAAATTCGGTTTTCAGTTTTCGTGTCAGATGCGTGGTTTATTTGCAATTATAATTACAAACGGTTTTTTATTAATTTTTTCCCCTAAAATTTGAAAAAGGGAAGTTCATGTCTCTGGCGACCAAATACAATGTAAAAAATTGAAATGTAAAGTTTGGTGTCGATCGGTTAAACGGTTCGATCTAAAAAGTGGAAACACGTTACGGACAGATAGACATCTTAAAATCGCCGTTATTGTTGCAAATATCTCTGAAACGATGCAAGATACGAGAAAAACATATGAGCAAAGTTGTAGAGAATGTCCTCGTCTACAAATTCGTTATTCAATTTTCGTGTTATGCGTACGGTTAAGTCGTTATTTTTATTTAAATTTCGAGTTGTCAAAAGGTGATCGGAAAGGCCCACTTTTAGTGCTAATACCGCAACCTAAAGTGGACGAATCTGGTGGTCCTCTTCTTCTCCAAATAGCAGATAATAGATCACTGCCGAACGAGCTACAGATAACAAAAAATGTGCCTCAAAGCGCTCGGCCTCTCCACCGCGGCGGTGAGTTGGATGACAGCGGTGCTCATAATAATAATAATAATAATAATAATAATAATAATGATAATAAAATAGTGGTTATTCAGATTTAAAATACAGCGTATCGGTATTGACCGCACGTCTTTTTTTCTTCCATTCGAGCTTTACTGCGCTCCACAGTAGTCCAAGGTGCTAGTAACCAGGAGCTCACAGTGATTCATCTCGTCGTCATATTAATGATGGGATGGGTCTCTGAACATGACAGGTAAAAATGTTGAGGTATAGTGCGTACACGAGCAGTGCTTTTACTGGGCTGTGAGGTGTGCTAAGCGTTTTGGGTGCCCCCCCCCCCCTCACCCCACCGCATTCCCGCTGGGGCCGTTCTGCTGGGCGGTCGCCTTGTGCGCGGCTGCGGAAGCGGCGCGACCGGACCACAAATCGGCGACGTGCAAGGAAAGGCACTCAGCGGCCGCCGTTAGCGCAGCCGGCGGCGATCTAAAACGCGTGTTTTAGAAGCCGCGTCGCCACCTGTCCCCCGTAATTACGGCCGTGTCGCCCCCTCGCTCCGCCGACACTGGTTCTGCGTCGTCACCTTTCACGACTACCGAGTCCTGTCCTCCAGTGGTGGAGGATTTCCCGGAATGTTGGCTAAGCGAGATTTATAATTGTACTGTTCCTTCCCTTTCTAAACGGTTTAGCAGGCAACGCGAGAGGTTCTCCTAGAACTATTGGGATGATGCTATCGTTTATCCGTTAGTAAATTAATCAGAAACTTCCTGACAACGGCAGTCAGGCAGAACATTTTGCCTCTTACCTGACCTATGTCTTTTCAGTTCCAGATAATCCTAAGTTTGACTACACCCTCTTTCCTGATGTACGTGAGCGCACTGACACCTACTCCCGCCGCTCGTCCGTTTCCTGTACTTGGACCACATCCCTCCTTCAGAACTGAACACTCCTCTCACGGCCCTAGACATACAATAAACACTACGCACTAAACGCAACACTGCTCCCGGTCACAACCGCCTAACCTACCACACCACTTATGCTCGCCCCCTATCTTCCACTTGCCCTCATCTTCCTCTACAATATTAACCTCTACACCGGTTTCTTCACCAGCTTGTGGAAGATGTCCCGCATCCTGATGTTCTCCAAAGCCATCAGGCCCCTGTCGGAAACCTCGTCCTACCGCCCTATTAGCCTCACCTGAGTATTCAGATTGGTCGTGGAAACCACCCTGTCTCACCGTATTCATCAGCGTCCCCGTCAACAGTAAATCCTTCCCCTATCCAATTGTGGCTTCCCACCCTCCTTCTCTGCCGCCGACCACCTTCTTCGCCCCAATCATCTCCTCTCTGTCCAGCTAAATTTCCGTTGCTCCACTGTATTCGTATCCTTAGACATCGAAATACGACCGTGTTTGGTATTCCAGCCTCCTCTTCAAGCTCCAATCCTATGACCTTTCCATTAATTATGTCCGTCTCATTGCTTCCTTACTCTCCAACCGTTCATCCTATGTCACTAATTCCAATTCCCATACGTTTTACTCCACTGGGGTTCTTAGGACTCCGCGTTCTCTCCTCTCCTATAACTCATATATTCTGTGGACTTGCCTCAACCCCAGCCTCCTGTTTACCTCCTTCAATATGCTGATGACTCTGCTTTTCTTGTCCTCACCCCCCTCTCTCACATGTTCACAACACCTTCTCCGTCCCCCCCCTTTCCCAATTTTCTACCTAGTACCAGTGGCTCCTCTCCATCAGCCCTGACAATTCCCATTGGTCATACCACCTCCTCCTTCCGCCTCCATGATTTTCACCTCCTCCTCCATGACCGTTCCATCCGCCACACCCCCACCCTTAAGTACCTCGACCTCACCCTTGATCAGTCCTTATCCTGGAACTGTTGTTGTTTTGGTCTTCAGTCCAGAGACTGGTTTGATGCAGCTCTCCACCCTACTCTATCCTGAGCAAGCCTTTTCATCTCCTCATAAGAACGACAACCCACATCCACTTGAATCTGCTTATTATACGCGTCTCTTGGTCTCCCTCTGCGATTTTTACCCCACACACTTCCCTCCAATGCTAAATTCACAATTCCTTGATGTCTAAGAATGTGTCCTACCAATCTATCCCTTCTTTTAGTCAAGGTATGCCAGAAATTTCTTTTCTCCCCAATTCGGTTCAGTACCTCCTCATTAGTTACGCGATCCACCCACCTAATCTTCAGCATTCTTCTGTAGCACCACATTTCAAAAGCCTCTATCCTCTTTCTGTCCACACTGCTTATCGTCCATGTTTCACTCCCATACAAGGCAACACTCCATACAAATGCCTTCAGAAAGGACTTCCTTAGGCTTAAATCAATATTAGATGTTAACAAATTTCTCTTTTTCAAAAACGCCTTTCTACCCATTGCCATTCTGCATTTTATATCCTCTGTACTGCGACCATCATTTGTTATTTTACTGCCCAAGTAACAAAACTCATCTACCTCCTTTATTGTTTCGTTACCTAATCTAATTCCTTCAGCATCACCTGATTTTCTTACACTGCACTCCATTACCCTAGTTTTACACTTGTTAATGTTCATCTTATATGCACCTTTCAGCACACTGTCCATTCCGTTCAATTGCTCTTGCAGGTCATTTGCTGTATCTGACAGAATTACTATGTCGTCGGCAAAACGCAAGGTTTTTAATTCTTCCCCCTGAACTTTAATTCCTTCTCCAAATTTCTCCTTGCTTTCCTTTATAGCTTGCTCAATGTACAAATTGAACAACATTGGGGAAAGGCTACAACCCTGTCTTACTCCCTTTCCAACCACTGCATCCCTTTCATGCCCTTCAACTCTGACAACCACTGTCTGGTTTTTGTACAAGTTGTAAATAACCTTACGCTCCCTATATTTTACTCCTGCTTGCTTCAGAACTTGAAATAGTTTGTTCCAATCAACATTGTCAAAAGCCTTCTCCAAATCTACAAAAGCTAGAAATGTTGGTTTGCCTTTTCTTAATCTATCTTCTAGGATAAGCCGTAAAGTGAGTATTGCCTCCCGTGTTCCTACATTTCTCCTGAACCCAAACTGATCTTCCCCGAGGTCGGCTTCTACCAGCTTTTCCATCCTTCTGTATATAATTCGTGTTAATATTTTGCAACCATGACTTATTAAACTGATGGTTCTGTAGTTTTCACACCTATCTGCACCCGCTTTCTTTGGAATGGGGATTATTACATTTTTCTTAAAGTCTGAGGGTACTTCACCTGTCTCATACATCTTACACACAATGTGAAACAATTTTGTCATGGCTGGTTCTCCCAGAGACTTCAGTAGCTCTGACGGGATATCATCTACTCCAGGGGCCTTGTTTCGACTTAGATCTTTCAGAGCTCTGTCAAATTCATCTCTCAGTATAATATCTCCTATTTCATCATCATGTACATCCTCTTCCCTTCCTACAATAGTGTCTCGAAGTTCATTTCCTTTGTAGAGCCCCTCTATATACTCTTTCCACCTTTCAGCTTTCCCTTCTTTGCTGAGAACCGGCTTTCCATCAGTGTCCCTGACATTCATAGAGCTGCCCTTCCTATCGCCAAATGTTTCTTTTATTTTCCGGTAGGCTGTATCTATTTTTCCCCTATTTATACATTCTTCTACATCCTTGCATTTGCCTTCTAGCCATTCCTGCTTAGCCATTTTGCACTTCCTGTCAATTTCATTTCTTAGTCGTCTGTACTCCATTTTGCCTGTTTCATTTACTGCATTTTTATATTTTCTCCTTTCATCGATTAAATTTAGTATCTCCTGTGATATCCAAGGATTTTTTGTAGGTCTTGCCTTCCTACCTATTTTGTCCTCTGCTGCCTTCACTATTTCATCTCTCAATTTTACCCATTCCTCCTCTACTGTTTTATTTTTCCCTGTTTCTGTCAATTGTTGCCTGAAGCTCCCTCTGAAATTCTTAAGAACTTCAGGTTCCTTCAATTTATCCAGGTCCCATCTCCTTATTTTCCTACCTTTCTGTAGTTTCTTCAGTTTCAGCCTACAGTTCATAACCAACAAGTTATGGTCAGAGTCTATGTCTGCCCCTGGGTATGTCCTACACTTCAAAACCTGGTTCCGAAATCTATGTCTTACCATTATAAAATCTATCTGGTATCTCCCGGTGTCTCCTGGTCTCTTCCACGTATACAACCTTCTTTTGTGATTCTTAAACCAGGTGTTTGTTATAACTAAATTATGTTCCGTGCAAAATTCTACCAGGCGGCTTCCTCTTTCATTCCTTTTGCCCAGACCATATTCCCCCACTATCTTCCCTTCCCTTCCTTGTCCTACTACCGAATTCCAGTCTCCCATAACAATTAAGTTTTCCTCTCCCTTAATTGTCTGAATAATTTCCTTTAGCTCCTCATATATTTCTTCGATTTCCTCATCATCGGCAGAGCTAGTTGGCATATAAACCTGTACTACTGTTGTCGGTGTTGGCTTCGTATCTATCTTGACAATGTTAATGCGATCGCTGTGCTGGTCATAGTAGTTTACCCGCATTCCTATTTTCTTATTCATTATCAATCCTACTCCTGTGATACCCCCAACTGATTTTGTATTTATAATCCTGTACTCACCTGACCAGAAATCCTGTTCATCCTGCCACCGAACTTCACTAATCCCCACTATATCTAACTTCAACCTATCCATTTCCCTTTTTAAATTTTCTAATTTTCCTACTCGATTAAGGGATCTAACATTCCACGCTCCGACCCGTAGAATGCCAGTACTGTCTTTCCTGATGATCACATCCTCCTGAGTAGTCCCCGCCCGGAGATCCGAATGGGGGACTATTTTACCTCCGGAATATTTTACCCGAGAGGATGCCATCATCATATGTTCATACAGTAGAGCTGCATGTCCTCGGGAAAAATAACGGCTGTAGTTTCCCCTTGCTTTCAGCCGTTCGCAGTAGCTGTGTGGCAAAGCCGCATTAGCTGATGTTACAAGGCCAGCTCAGTCAATCATCCAGACTGTTGCCCCTGTAACTACTGAAAAGGCTGCTGCCCCTCTTCAGGAACCACACGTTTGTCTGGCCTCTCCACAGATACCCCTCCGCTGTGGTTGCACCTACGGTACGGCTATCTGTATCGCTGAGGCACGCAAGCCACCCCACCTCGGCAATGTCTGTGGTTCATGGGAGTGGATCCTGGAACTACCACCTTAAAAAGTCTGAGAAAAAGCCTTCAACTGCCTCCGACTTCTGAAGCTTCTTTCCGGCCAGACATTGGGCCTCCAACCATCCATCATCCTTTAGACATACAGGCAAAAATGTATCCTGTCCTGAACAGTTTGCACCCAGCCTGGGTCTCTGCCACCCACCTACTGCCAGTCCCGCGAGATCCTTAATGCCACACCCTCCACCTCGCTTACCATTCCCACCTCCCTTCCCTTACGCGGATCCTACATGACTTAATTCCTTTTCGCACCGCTTACAGTTCCCGGAGCACATCCGCATCCTACACAGACTCCCATCACCGACTGGTATATCCTGTCCCAACAATTCTGGGCCTCTGCCACAACTACACCACTGTATCCCTCCCTTAACTTCCACAGCCTCCACATCCTTTCCCAGGGTATCTTCCGCCATCCACCCCTATCCTCCAGCTCGTTATCTACTCCTCCCACAAGCCATAATCCTCTCCCTCTCCCTTCCCGCCGCGGCGGAGCGGCCGAGCGCATTGAAGCGCGAGAGCGTTCACCGTCGGGGGCTCGAATCCCCCTTCGGACATGAATGTTTGTGCCGTCGTTAGTTTAAGCTACATCATAAGTAGTTTGTAAGTTTCATGACCGCACGGTTAAGTCCCATAAGCTTTACAAACATATGAACTTTTTTCTTCTCCCTTTCCAGTAGATGTCGTGGTACCGCTCCTCACCGCCCCTCCTTATCCCTTCACACGCTTGGCCTCCCCTCCCCCTCCGTCCTTCTGGAGTCCTTGCGCTCCCACTCCTCTCTCCCCTCCCCGCAGCTCCTTTTCCTTCCGCGTCTCCCCCCTCCATTTCCCATGCAGGGCCTCTCTCTACAGTGCTGACAGATAAAAAAAAATTACCTTCGTTTCCTTTTCAAGATGAACTTTGTTCAATAAAGAAAGGAAAATGGCCATCAGGACTTGCTACTTTTGTTTCTTTGCTAGCCTGCTTTCTACTTTTGGAGTTTTTTTTTTTTTTTTTACCTTGTTTCTACAATGGTAGTGAACGGCACCATATGATGGCAGCAGAAGTTCGCCGATGAAGCCACAACTTGGAGAGTATAGGGACAAATATTCAAATCAACAAAACAAACCGTGTAAGGAAATTTTTCGCAAGGAAAGAGATATACGATTTAAAAGACGTGAAGTGAATTAAACAACTAAATAACTGTTATACCATTTTCATCCCAGCTTCTACACTAAACCAGATGTAGTTGTGAGGATAATGTGAAACAAAGCACAGAAAGTGGCGATGTTTGGCAAAACCAGATGTACAATAATACGTAGAGACTAGATATGTGATTCTTTCGATCATTGTGGGATAACTTGATAAACATTGTTGGGACAACGAATCTGGATGAAATGGCGTTGATGAAATTAAACATTTCTAGATGAAAACAAATAATTCCGCCTTTACGTACTCTCCTTTTCAAATCACCACCACATAACGTACAAATGTTGAATACGTGTAATTATGGATTTCTTCGTGGCTTTAAACACTTGGGTAATTCAACGTTGGAGATGGCATGTCCTCCACTGGAACTACCACCCAACGATTACATTTAAAACTCAGCAATGGATTAGATTCACGAAGAAAGTCAGTAAGAGACAATAAAAAAAAAAAAAACCACAAATCTCTGGAAGTATATCCGGTGGGGATAAGGTTGTCAAGAATCTTGTGGAAGCAACTCGAATAGGATGCATACTCGAATTTCTGTCCCGGCATCAAAATAGTCGTTTAACAATGACGAATGCAAATAATATTTTATGACAACGTATATACTCTGAAGGTCATTGCCTCTTACCGATATCACATAACATGTAAAATACTCGTTGATTTGTACTATGAAGTGTGGATATTGCTTGACTTCAGACCAACTGTGATTACTTCATTACGGTGTAGCCAGTTTCCCAGTGCAAGAGGGTTGTTGACGGGGTGCTTCGACCTGGTAATAGTGTTAGCAATACGAGTGGCGGCTATACTTATACTCCCGAAGTAATGCATCCTACGTCAAAGATTATCTCATCATTCACGATTACGAATTTAATAGAGGATAATAGCTGCAATAAAGCCGTTAAGGTTTCTCCACTCTTGCTTCTTAATGTTGAACCGTTTAAAACGTCCGACACAGCGGAAAAATACATAACGTTAGCTTTCCGTTGTAAGAAGAAAAACTTGGCTTTATGTACTCACCTAACGAGAAGTCGTTGTTATGATAGGCTACTTGACGGTAGACAGAAATGCCCTTACTATGAAAGATTGTTTGCGAAATGAAATGTTTTAATAGTGGACGTGGAAATGGAGGTGTGTTTATGTCCTGTAACTTAAAGTTAGTACTAAAACAATTTCCCTCTTAACGAGAAACTGTATCATCAAGGGTAGAGTTATTACTTCAACATCTGTTGTGAGGAAGTCAATGCATTTCTTGTTTGTATTGTATTCATTGGAAGACAGTATTTTCATTACTTAAACGCAGAAGGGTTTTTTAAAATTAAAAAGTTAGTCACCGTTAATAACGACCTTTTTTTCTTCTGAGTTGCAGGACCTAAATTCAATAGATTTATCAAATGAACGACAAAAATAGAGACCAATCATTTACTATGTATGTTGTACAAACAGTGTTACAGGCCACATGCATTTCTGATTACTTTATCACATAGGAATACCAGTATTGTCTTATATATTATAGCCTACAAAGGACCACATGACATAACTTACTTCATCTTTCTATTCTCCTTTTTTTCTTATGTGCATTATCGTTCTTTCCCTATCTTCTTGTTTCTTTCATCTATATGGCGCCTGTCCTTGTCTTAGCTTTCCCCTATTAGCTATTGATACGTTTCACTTTTCCTCTGAAATTTGTCACCTATTTTGGCCTACGTTATTCCCTTTTCTATAGGGTCTGGTTTTACTTCTTTATCCATCCTAATTGTGTCTAACATTCGTCCTATTTTTTAATAAACTTCTTATTACTTTTTAATTTCCATTTCCTATTCCCTATTGGTCCCAAAATTTCCAAGCTAATTTCTTTAACCTTCTATCCAATTTCACACAATTATTTGGCTGCATTTAATGAAAGGCATTTGATTCTGTTTTGCAGCTATTTAAATTTAGTAGGTTTTTATTTATTTACTTTTATTTTTCAATACGAAGTTCCTAGGTAATTTGACGCCTCATTTGCATCTGTGATATATTGTTTCTATTCATTTCTTTTAAAACATTTGAAATTGTGATTGATAGGGGATTTGTTTGAACTGTTGCGGCTTCTGTAGTTCCAGCTAAGAGGGCAAGAATATCTCGAAAATCCAATCAATCACATGTTAACTTATCCCTTTATCTCGTAGTTGTGATTCTTTAATTTCATTCTTCCACTGTTCTTTGCCTCTTTTTTCCTACGGCAGTGGGAACAATCCATCTCAGTGCTTGCCTTACAGCAGTTTTGAATCTCAAAAAACCTTTGAAGGTTACATATAAAAATTTAATTGTGCATTTTGTATGAGATAGTTTATCTTTTCTACATTTACATATAAATAATACTCTGCAACCCAAATTGAAATGCATGACAGAGGGTTCATGAAACAACCTTTATGATATTTCTCTACATTTCCGTTCTCTAATAGCGCTCGGGAAAAAAGGAACAACTAAGTATTTCTGCTTTCGATCTGATTTCTCGGTTTTATTGCGATGATCATGTCTAACAATATTTGTTCGTATTCAGAAGGGAAATTTGGTGATAGAAATTTCTCAAATAAATTTCACCGCAACGAATGATGTCTTCCTTTTAATGATTTCCTCCCCAACTTGTGCATAATTTTCGTGACGCTCTCACCACTGTATCCCGATAATACAAAACGAGCTACCCTTCTCTGGACTTTCTCTTAATCGTCCATCAGCACCATTTGTTGGAAATCACACAATGAGCAGCAATACTCCAAAAGTGGATGCACAAGTGTTGTGTAGGCTGATTCTTTAGTAGAACTGTTGGAACTTCTAAGTGTTCTGCCAATGAAACGTAGCCTTTGGTTCGTCTCCCTATAATATCTTATATGAGTTCTTTCCAATTTAAGTTTTTCGTATTTGTTAATTGGTATATATTTGAATTTACGGTCTGTAGACTTGACTGATTTATGATGTAAATGAAGTTAAGCGGATTTTTCGTAGTGCTAAAGTGATGACTTCACACTTTTAACTATTCAAGGTCAAATGCCAATTTTTTCACCGTGCAGTATCTTATCTAAATCATTTTGCAGCTGCTTTTGATCTTCGGGTGACTTTGCTCACCGATAACTGATATTACTCTTAGTTCCTGCCGTGTACTCTTAGTTAATATAGCCTTAGATGTGTGTTGTAGATATTAAGATTATTTATTAAAACTATGACACTGGAAGATTGGTTTGAGTGGAATCCTGCTCCGATATGAGAGAGATCCTGATTGCTATAATCCGATCAGTTTACATAACTGAAATAATACGAAGAAGTTGCAGATAGTACCAGGCTAATACTTAAGATACTGAGTAAAGATTGTATTATCCTGAGTTACATTTGTTATTTATTCATCGACCGTTAAGATAGAATGTTATGGACCGCCAGAAAATACAATAGTTACTTTGGTACAGAACTCCATTACAAAGCAACGAATAAAGTTTTGTAATAATTGTTGGGGAATTTCGTAATTTATTGATATGGTGCCTGTTCTTTCGGACATGTCAGAAATATATGAATGCTCCCAATAGACACAGAATATCTCAGTGCGGATGCACAAATACTCTCGATATCTTGCGGTACTATACTTAGGCTGCTGGCAAGAGGAAGTAAGGAAGAAGTGTTGAGAGTTTGGGCAGGACGAAAGCTGCGTGGAATGACCCCGCGGACTAAGGTATAATGCTAAGGGATGGGCGGTCGCTCCCGCCGAAGGTTCGAGTCGTCCCTCAGGCATAGGTGGGTGTGTTGTTCCTAATGAAAGTTACAGTAGTTTGTAAGTCTAGGGACTGATGACATAGCAGTTTGGTCCACCAATAGGTATACAATCAGTTGAATATTTGCAGGACGGTATGGGTGCCTGGGTAGCCTAATTGGTATCAGATGGCTAAACGCCTATTTTCTTCCTTTAAAAAAAATGGGAGAAAAAGCTAAGCCAAGAATTCAACAAACAACCAAGAATAAACACCAATGAATGACCACAAAAAACAGATTTACCCAAAGAAGAAAATGGAATAAAGTAAATAAAAATTTAAAAGCAATGGATAAGGCTACTGTATTCCCGAAGCGCGGAATTCTGGTTCTAAACCCGGTGCAGCACAAATTTTCAATTCCCTGCGAGTTCCAGTTCTCTGTATATTTAGAATTCGTAGTTTCATAACTATTTGCGATTAATTCTACTTCAAATGGCCTGTGCCCAATCGTAAACGACATTCTAGCGCGTAGGAATACTTCACTTCAATACCATTCGGATCAGTACGTATTTACGGGAAAGGCTTATGTTTGTTCGTACAAACCTGGGGAAGCAGTGCTCTGTCAGTTCCCACACAAAAATAAGGTGGAAAAATTGCCGAATGATGCTTGTGTCTTATATTGTTCCGAAGTTATTTCAAATTTTCAAACAGCATTCGTGATTCTCTTTTCGTAATGTCGTTAACAGCAAATTGTTGAGCCTATCCGGAAGGCGTTATCTGTTGTCAAATTATATGCATTAACCGCCATTCTTGTCTGGGCAATAGTCGCGGTGGAGTAGCCGAGCGGTCTAAAGCGTCTCGCTGCGGAGGGCGCGGTTGCTCGCCGTGGAGGTTCGAGTCCTCCCTTGGGCATGGGTGTGTGTGTTTGTCCTTAGGTTAGTTTACCTAGGTTTAAGTAGTCTCTAAGCTACAGACTGATGACCACGCAGTTTGGTCCGATAGATTTACAGACATTTGAATTTTTGTCTGGGCAATATTGTTTAGCTATTAAGCTACAACAAACGTATTTGTTGACGAAGCTGGAAACTACCAGTTCAAAAAGATTAAAACAGTTACTAGCAGTTTTAGATATTAAAAAAAATAATAATAAGTTTTTACGCGGCCGAATAGCAAATGTATACGGAACAATTACAGTAGAAATATTGCAATGTTTGTAAATCTATGGACTCAATAGCTTGATTATTAGTCCCTAGCTTACAAACTATTTAACCTAAGGTAAACTAAACTAAGGACAACACAAACACCTATGCCCGAGGGGGGAATCGAACCCCCGACGACGGACGGCCGCGCGCACCACAACACGGCGCTCCAGTACGCGCGGCTAATCCGCCGCGGCGAACAATTACAGTGTCATAACGCGGTTGTAGATGAAAAAGTTACAATAAATAGGATAATATTTGCTCTCGACCTAGACACGTACAAACAAAACTTCGATTAAGTTTGGAAATCGCTATCTTGTACTGTGTCAGACAGCTTATGCGCCCACTAGAAGCAGTATGTCGAGGAAAGAGAGGCGATAAGCCGGTTGTTACTTAATCCTTCTAAACCGTCTGTAGCCGGATCCTAGGTACCTGGCTTACAGATTTTGTTTTCCAAAGATGGCCGGTATCTTGCGACGCATATTGCGGAGCAATTAAAAGACCTGATAGGGAGCACCACTTGACAGATACTCTGTAGTTAGGGGCAGAAAATGGTTCCTGTTTGGATGGAACGACTAAACATTAAATAGTATTGTGAAGCGTTTTTGTAGCGGGAAAACCAAAGAGCACGCAGTCAGCTCTGCCGGGATGATAAACTTGTTTGTTTTCTATGCTTGGAAGCGGTGTATTTGTAGTTTTCAAAATCGAGACAAGACGACCCTCCGCGATCAAATGAGTTATTATCAGTATGTAAATATTAGTAACAAATTTCGTTATTTGGCGGAAGGGATTTTCGAGTTGAATACCGAGTCCATGATAATGAGAAAAACCTGTCGTTTTTTGCATGCTACTACTAGTTTTTGTGGAAATTCCGCTTTCAACAGTTCGTTTCTTTGTCCTAGAAACACGCAGAAACTGCACCATTAAAAAAATTAGAAATAATATTGTTAGGTGTACACTTTCTTTTCAAGTATATCTTGGCGTAAATTGTATCGTCTCTCGCTGCGGAGCGCTCGGTTGCTCGCCGTGAAGGTTCGAGTCCTTCCTGGGGCATGGGTGTGTGTGTTGTCCTTAGATTAGTTTACCTAGGTTTAAGTAATTTGTAAGCTACGGACTGATGACCACGCAGTTTGGTTCGATAGATTTACAGACATCTGAACTTTTGTATCGTCTCTTTGTTATTTATTTACTGCACGTTTTGCTGTGTTTATCGACGATTTTCCCCGGCATCTAGCTTATCATGGGAAAAAACGGTAACGGAAGGCAGACATATCGAACATGTCGTAAGTTACATCCGACTATATGTAGTGACGTTTATATGTTGTCGTCATAGTTTGTACCTAATTTACGTTTTCTTTCGTGTAGTTAAAATTCTGAAGGTAGTAGGGGCAAAATATAAGGAGCGAAGATTTATACTCAACTTGTACTAAAACCATACAGAAGTTATTATAGTCGAAGAACATGAAAGGGTTGCAGTGGTTGGGAAGGAAGTAATACATGGATGTCGCCTTTCCCCAATGTTGTTCAATCTGTGCATTGAGGAAGCTGTGGAAGAATACCAGAAGAAATTTGGAGAGGCAATTAAAGTTCAGAGAGAAGAAATAAAAACTTTGCGGTTTGCCGATGACATAGTAAATCTGTCAGAGACAGTAAAGGACCTGGAAGAACAATTAAACGGAATAGACAGTGTTTTGAAAGGAGGGTATACCATGAACATTAACAAGGGCAAAACAAGGGTAATGGAAAATCAGGCGATCCTGAAGCAGTTAGTGTAGGTAATGAGGCAATAAAAGTACTATATGTGTTTTGTTGTTCGGGTTGCAAAATAACTTCTGATGGCCGAAGTAAAGAAGATACAAAATGCTGAATGGCTACGAGAAGAAAGACGTTTCCGAAGAAGAGAAATTTGTTGACATCTAATATTAATTTAAAAGTTAGTAAGTCCTTTCGGAAAGCATTTGTCTGGTGTGTAGAATTTTATGGGAGTGACACGGAATGATGAGTTTAGACAAAGAGATTATAGATGATTTTGAAATGTGTTGCTACAGATGAATGATGAAGATTAAATGGTAGGTCACGTAACTAATGAGGAAGTGCTCAACAGAATTGGTGAAAACAGGCGTTTGTTGTACATCCTGACTAAGAGAAGGAATAGGTTGGTGGGACACATTCTGAGACATCAAAGAATCGTCAACTTAGTATTAGAAGGATGTGTGTGGGGTAAAAATCGTAGAGGGAGACCGAGGGACGAATACAGTAAGCAGATTGAAAAGGATGTAGGTTGCCCTTCGTATTCTCAGATGAAGAGGCTAGCACAATACAGGATAGTGTGGGAAGCTGTATCCAAGCATTCTGTGACGGCGGAATGATAATATATATATATATATATATATATATATATATATATATATATATATATAATCTGAAACAAAGATGTTTCCAAAATATATCAAAGATTTTGCAAGTGCGGGACGTTTAGAATATTTTTAGAGAGAATACGCCCCAGTCTCTTCCACCCCCTCCCCCCGTTCCCCTTTCCCAATGGCCGCTCGCCCGCTCTACCTCAAGGCACTAAGCGCTTGCAAGCTTCATTTTAACAACCGGTTAGTAACTGCAGAAAACAATGCAGCAGTTCCAATTTCTTTTTTCTTACTAGTACAGGTATTCAGTATTAAGCTCCATGAAACATGTCGCTGTAAAACGTTAATTTTGTCACTAAATTTTTTCTGAGAATGATATTTATTTCGACTCCAGAAAGTCGTAGAGCAACGTTATTTGTTTTAAAATCTATGAAAAAAAAATGTCTGCAACATATTTCTTTAACAGTTCCTTTCATAACATAAAAATGGGAATAGTCAGTTGAAGGAAACAGGCAAAAAAGTCTAAGTTTTTCAAAGTCATTCTCTGATACTTATAATTAACAATGTCTAAAAGAATTATTAAATAGCATGTTATTACAACTCTTCACGAAGGAAACAGACCGAAAACCCTAATTCTAGGTCGATCCGCTGAGTAACTCTAGCCACTTTTCGAGAAGCCCTTTTCTTCAAAACTCCATATATCTCGAAAAATACTGATTATTTTTAATGTTTGCAAACAAGTACTTTTTACGTTGCTTGCAGTGGCCATTTTGAGCAGCAGCTGAATTGTATTTCACTGTAAGGTTTTTAAAGTAAACGCCTTTTGCTACTGCGAATGAAGGGCTTTATTTTTATATTTTTAAGTCACCCATACGCGTTTCGCCTTTTTCTCAGGACACCCACTGATGATGCCTTGAGAAAATGGCGAAACGCGTATGGGTGACTTAAGAATATAAAAATAAAACCCTTCATTCGCAGTAGCAAAAGGCGTTTACTTTAAAAACCTTACAGTGAAATAAGTACTTTTTAACATACTGCGTCCCATACTTAAGGCATACAATAAGTTTGGGACGTGTGAATGTTGACGAGTTGTAAGGAATCTACTTTTTACAGGTTTTTAAGTATTATTTAGTAATATCTCGAAACGTAACAAAGCAATCGCTACGTACAAAAAAGCAATCGACAGACAATTTTAATATTTTCCCATCGGAGTTATCGTTCTTTTTTTATTTAAGGAAACCGTTTTTTGCAACTTTGTGATTAGTTATACATTGTAAATTTCCATATCTCGGCATGAGTGTCATTAAACAGAAACTCTATTTGAAATTTAAAGTCCTATACGTTCATAGTTTGTTTTCAGGTAATAATTTTTTGCATCTACCTCTCCCTAACGCTAGGACTACAGTTTGGAGTGATGACCACAACAACAACAGTTCACCAATTAACACTCGGAATTTTACAGCAGATTTGGACATTGAGCTTAGGAAATCCATTACGATAATACAGTTTTGAAGGAAGTGGAATGTGGAATGTCACTTTTCAGCAGGTCAAGTTTTATCGTCCAAACTCGCTCGGTGCCCTTGAGATTCCCTGACTCGTTCTCCGAGACACACACTCAGCGAGGGGAGCCGCACCTCGGTTAAAGTCGGCGGCGACCTCTCCCAGAGCGCTGGACAGTAAAACACGTCGCGCAGCTGCTGGACGCTTTTTACGAGGAAGCGGCCGTGATCCCGCGCCGGTCGGCTGGCATCTCCTAGGAGGCGGGCAGCACGGTAGCTGCTCCTATTCGAACGGCCTTCCTCTCTGGCTCGACATTTACAGACGGAAGAATAAAGTGAATAGTTGCCTCATAAACAAGGGAACTCCCGCCGTGCTGCCGACACGGGTTGCCTCGTTTACGGCCTAACTGCAAATAACTCGTGCGCGGAACCGGCGGCGGACTACTAAGGAGAGTCTGTCCCTGCTGCAAACTGCCTTGTGAAAAGTCCTTGTCCCCTGGTCGGCGTCCATATAATCTGGCTCTGTTAAAAGGCCGTAATGGGTTGCCAAGTGCTCCGCGGCGCACTAACTGCTCGACTACCACCGGTATTTCGAGTGTTTATGAGGTGCGTTTAGCGTAATGTAGCGTCGTGAGCAATTTTACTCCGTTACATGTAACTTTCGTTTTCTTGAGCGCCACGAATTAACGGTACGTGTCCTGAACGGAGTCCAGAGAAAGGTGGCCACACGCCAGCATACCGACCTCGCAGTCAGCCGTGCGTTGTCAGCTCCGTCTCAACCCATACCTCACCAGTACTCATGAACAGAGCACAGATATGGGCTGAAAAGTGAGGAGGAATGAGGAACACAGGAAATGAACTTACCGAGAAAGTTACATCAAATATGGTAATGAGGGAGCATATGAATTTAACACTCTCCGTACCAGGCTGTTGTTTGTTAAGCTTATGGGAATTAACTGCGGGATCATCAGTCCCTAAACTTACAAACTACTTATGAAGTACCTTATACTAAAGACGACACAAACATACATGCCCAATGGGAGGAGGGATTCGAACCCCCGTCCGTAGAGGCCGTGCAGACTGTGACTGGCGCGCCGCAGACCGCTCGGCCACTGCAGCCGGCTCTCTGTACCAGGTCTATTTTATGTACCTGTCCATAGAAACCGAGCAATTTTGCACAATACTGAAAAAATCACTGAATAAAATCTAGTTAAGAATGTGGGAAATTTAGTAGTATATTGAAGTTGCACGTTTCTACTTTAATTCCGCGCGAAAGAAACTACATGGAATGCATTCTTTTAAGGAACACTTATAAAAATTACTTAGATATTTTTGAGTACTTAGAGAAGTCATACAAATAAAATACTGGAATTGTGACTTATTTTTTATCAACCGTATGACCATACATTAAATCTTTCTGTCAGTCTACAGTAACTGCATACAAATTTCACACACAATCATATTGCTTTTTACTGTGAAAAATTTTCAAGCAAGGGTTCCAGACAGTGGAGTGCTGCACTGTCCACATTCGCACCATCCTATGGACGCATTTTGTTACAAAGCATCTGTAGAACATATAACGCTGGCCAAACCCGTAGAATTAACGTCGCAGTGTTTTACATTAAATTAAATGTAGCGGCCCGTAATTTTGTCATTTGTCGTAGTAACAAATGTCAAAAGCTTCTATCATCTTTTTATCTGATCTGGTCTGGTGATTTTCGCGCGATCCTAGGCCCGTAAATTTTACGAGTTTGGCGGTTTGAGTGTTAAGGAATTCCACTACCTTCGAAGCAAAGTAAGCGACGACAGACGAAGCACTGAGAACATACACATTTGACTAGGAGGTTAATTTACTGATGTTATGTGCACATTGTAAACAACATTTGAAGAGTGTGGCTACTTCTACTAAAATTGGTCATGCAGGGAAAAATAGTTTCAACATAAGCGGCTTTTGCAATTAATAAAATAACATAGCTCAGACTAGTCTATTGACATCAAATATTGGCTTTGTTGTTGTGGTCTTCAGCCCGGAGACTGGTTTGATGCAGCTCTCCAACCTACTCTATCCTGAGCAAGCCTCTTCATCTCCTCATAAGAACGGCAACATCCATCTGCTTACTATATTCGTCTCTTGGTCCCCCTCTGCGATTTTTCCTCCACACGCTTCCCTCCAATAATAAATTTGTGATTACCTCATGTCTAAGAAAGTGTCATACAAATCGATCCCTACTTTTAGTCAAGGTATGCGAAAAATTCCTCTTCTCCCAAATTTAGTTCTATACCTCTTCATTAGTTCCGCGGTCTACCCACATAATCTTCAGCATTCTTCTGTAGCACTACATTTCAATAGCCTCTATCCTCCTCCTGTCTAAACTATTTATCGTCAAAGTTTCACTCCCGTACAAGGCAACACTCGACACAAATGCCTTCAGAAAAGACTTCCTTGCACTTAAATTAGTATTCGATGTTGGCAAATATAATTATAGTTGGAACTGTACACGGTTATCTTGTATGTAGCCTGACTCGTGATAAATGTTTATTATTGGCATTGGTCGAAAGATACAGAGTACAGGTGCTTTTCTTGGGGCAGTCGGCTTCAGCCAAAGGACTCGCCGAAAACCGTGCCTGCGCTTCGACTGCCTGTAAAGTAATTAGCTGGGCTGTCGAGTCATTTGTCTCTCTGAGAGACCCGGTTGTCCGCCCCTCTGGTTGGCCATTAGGGCGCTGACGGCTCAAAATCTCCATCTGTCCGATGGTATCTTCACTCCCTGTCAAACGTTAGCCTTTTACGTTTTCCTGCACAGTTTAAAACTGTTACAGTAAATCATCTCTACCACAGAGCAACAGTTGTAAATGGAAACAGCTGTAAGTAAAGGCGACACACATTCAAAACTCAGCAAAACTGATGTATTAATGTTACTTACATTATATACGACGTTATCGGTAGAATCATTACAGCAATGTAACAAAGTATGTCTGAAACGAGCGCGTGCAGAATCGTGATTTTGAGGGTCTCTCCAATCAGTTCTTGCTTGAGCTGGTATCACGAAGTAGACAGTTTTTGGTGTAAGCCGGAAAACTTCCCATATTAGGGAAATTAGCATATCTCTCTTTTACCATAGCTGTTGTAGTCTTCAGTCAAAAGAATGTTGGATGAGGTTTTGATCTTCTCCAGTTGTGGCTAGGTGGTCCGTTCTGTTCCTTCTTGTGGCCTTCCGTGAATCATTCTGCACACACCGACTGCACTGCTGGAACAATTATTTCCATTCCACCAGCAGTTTCCAGGATTAATGCATCTCATTCTCTTATGCCAATAATGCCCACTCTTTGAAACTAACCGATTAGACGTCAGGGTTCGCGCATTCGTGTGCTCAAGTCAGAGTGATTCGCAGGTATAGTTTACCAGTAGGTGGTGTTGCACCACGATACTGATATTGACCTTGATCGCGCGGTTCGTCATGGTTCAAATGCTTAACATTTGCGCAGAACGTAGAAATGTACATGATCTGAGAAATAGGATTTTCCTATCTCTACTCTTTCAAGGTGTTTTTTTTATGAACATAAGTGTAGCTGAAAGTCTGGTCGGTGCTGAATATTACGCTTCAGAAGTTAGAAGATAAATATTGACGGTGGAGTGTTGCAACTAACTTGACATAACCCAAATATCTCAAGTTTGGCGACAGGCTCATAGAGGATATTGAGTTAAAGACAATAACATCAGAGTACTTGTTTTTTCTGAGGGTTATGATATTACGTAATGGAAAAACTAAAGATGACAGTTGATCAGTAAAACACGTACATCTATTTAAATACTCCTCTAGCACCATAGCACCATGCTGAAAGGTACTATCACGCGCGATAATATCCGAACGCTCTGTATTGCGTTCCGCCTGATGTGCATGCATCTCAAATAACTTGCCTGTCTTGCCGGATACTCTAATCGCTTCGCGGTATTATTGTTCGACTATTCTAAATTGATCCACTAGAAAAAAAAATTGTTCTTCATGATAATCATTGCAGATGTAAATTAACACCGAGATATTGCGAATAACAGGAGACACGGTATTAAGTTTGTGAACTCCACATTATTACAATAACTGATATATCGAAAGTATTATCACTGTCATTAGTGTTAGTAATAACAAAAGTTATGACATAAAGCATTCAGTAATCCTTAGACAACATTTAATATTATTATCAACAATAGATTTTACGAATTTATCGAAATTCTTAAAATTCTATAGAAATTCAAAGTACGTTACTCTCTGAATTGTTTTCTCACAACAGGTAAACATCGTTCCGGTGGCGAGCGGTTTTGTATGAATAAAAAATCAATTAACAGCGGCAGACGTTCTATAGAAAGTTCAATATTAACTGCTTATCTGTAACATGAGTGAACGAAGATTTGTACTCATTTTTGAAGTGGAACTGATATGACGAACCATCTGATTCTGAAATCAAACCAGTCAGCTGTAGTCATTGCTAACCAAGCAAAGCATTCGTATCTTATCGATACTCAGTCACGACAAAGATCGTCATAGCTGACGACAAAAAGATATGTGAAATATCGGAGATTTCACCACAAGTATCAGTTCGCAAAACTAAAAAAAATGTTCAAATGTTTGTTAAGCCTATGGGACTTAACTACGGGGTCATCAGTCCCTAAACTTACAAACTACTTATGAACTACTTACGAACTAGGACGGCACAAATATCCATGCCCGAGGGGGGGATTCGAACCCCCGACCGTAGTGGCCGTGCAGACCGTGACTGAAGCGCCTCAGTCCCCGCGGCCACCGCGGCCGGCCTTCGCAAAACTGAAGTTGAATTCGTTGATAAATAAGTAAACTCAGACGTCAGAAGTTGAATTTTTTCACCAGTAACGAGATGAAATTACGTTACACCTGACCGGAAATTGAACCCCGAACGTATCGACGTCCATTATTGTTGACGAATCTCAGATGTTAACTGAGCAGGAATGAGGATACGTGCGTACCTGACTAGAAATAATGGCACCTGTCGTTGTTGTTGATACTGCATGAAGAAGCATTAAGATTATTTTTCACTATTAGTCCAGTATACTCTATCTGCGGCTTTAAATAAAATCATGAATGTTTTGTGCTGGACCAGGATTCGAATCCATTCGTTCCGAAAGGGTCGATTACCGCAAAAGAGGAATTATAAATTAGAATACCTGACAAGCACCATATTATCAAGTTCAAATATAATTAGAGCCAAGTGGCCTTAAACGACAAATGATTCATAAAATAAAATAAATTTTTTTAATGTAAGAAAAGCTTTCTTGTGACGGAATTACTGATTTCCGTGTATACCACCTGTTACTGCCAACCATAAATCGACTGTCCCATTGAAAGCAAATTGATTTTTGTTTTATACAAATTTTGAACTACGGTCAAACTTCAAGTGCTTCATTTGGCGTTACTGGAAGTGAAGTAGATATGATAGTGCCAGTTAAAAATATACGCCTGAAGGAGGGAATCGAACCCATACATAACGGATATTACACCAAAAGCGATCGACCAGACAGTTACGCCGAAATAGCAACGTACCATAACGTGAGGTCAGAATACATACTTAGAGCGGTGAAGAGAATGTGGCGCTCAATGAGAGTGTCACAGAAATTGTGCGCGAGTTTGAATGGAAATTATTAAAAGAAAGGCGTATTCGTTGCGTCGAAATTTATTTTCGAAGTATCTGTAACCAAATGTCTTTTCCCATTGCGAACATATTTTGCTATCGCCCACCTGCATAGAGAGACATGGCCATCATACTAAAATAAGAGATATCACTTCGTGACCGGAAAGATAGACGCGTTCCTTGTTCCCGCACGCTGTTGGAGAATGGAACGGTAGAGACACCTTAAAACTAGGTACAATATATTACACGTAGTGTAAGCAGAGAATAATCCAGCCTTTGTGATACTGCAGACAGAAACGGAGTTCATCGGTATAAACGACGTCGTTCCAATCAAAATTTTGCCTGCACTACCACGATGGTCACGTTAGTGCCTGGAGACACCTATTTGAGAGACTGTTGAACTGTTGCCTTATGCCCCAGTATTATAGTTTGGACTGATAGCGTGCTAACCGTCACATTGTGAAAAGTACTCAACCACACGTAGAAGGCAGTGTTCAAGACTTCTTCTTCTCCCACAAAAATGCACTGCTTCCTTGATGACCCTGTTATCCCCGTCTCTTGCCTGTCGGAGAAGTCTGGTCGAAGAGCAACTTGCCCAGAATAGACCACTGTCCGATACTCCAGATCAGCTTCGGCAATATGTGAACTGCTATTACCGAACAACACGTCCAGAGCCTCTTTGATTCAATGCCGAGACGTTTTGTGGCGGTTACAGCCAGAAAGCACCGCAACACTCAGTAGTGATTCCATCATCTCCATTAATGATCTTTCACAGAGTATCAAATCCCAAATAAATATAGCTGTATTATCTTCGTTGCTTCTTTGTGCTGTGTTTTGAATGGCCAGTTGTGTATACTACTATGTGAAGACAAACAGTTGTTACACCCAGAATCTCTTAATTATGCGGCGTTGTTTACATTGGGACTGTTATGTTACCAGCGCCCGTTATTTAAACTTTCTTGAAAATGAGCTTTTAGTACTATTGGGACAGATTTCTTTGGCAACAAGAATGTGAATGAAATGTCCTGGCAGATTAAAATTGTGTGTCGGAACCGTTTTTTTCTCTCTCTCTCTCTCTTTTTCGTTTTATGGATTGTTCAGTTCCTTGCGGTCGCCGATCATGTTTGGTCTTTGTTGTTCGATGGGTACTTGGTTCAACTTTATTATTATTATTATTATTATTATTATTATTATTATTATTACAGGTGGCGTTCAGCTCTCTTACAGGGCGCGCTGAACCACGGCGCCCGGCGGATTCTAACCTGCGACTTTGTCTTTCACGGGCAAGCGCACTACCGTCTGAGCTATCCCGTCACACTTCACGGTCCATCCTCACAACTTTACTTCCGGCAGAACTTCGCCTCCTACTTTCCGAAGTTTACAGTTTTCTTGCGAACCTTCCAGTATGATGCGGCTCCTGCATCTTCTAGTCGTGAGTTGACACATAATCCAGTCCTTACATTCCCTAGAAGACGGATTAGTATATGTGGGGGCACGTTTCTTGACGACCAAGATCCCTGGACGACATCCCTTTGGATTTTTGTCTGTGAGGATGGTTGATACAGGAAGTCTACAAAGAAAACATCTAGAGCCGATTTGATAGTTCTGATTATGAATAGTGCAACCCTCAAAAAACAAATGAAAGGCGACCTCAGAAGAGATACACGTGATGTTATCAAGAAAAGTCAGAATTGAAGTAGGTGGTGGAATCTTTTAAAATCAATTTTGAACGTGTTCATTTTGTTTTCTTTAAGATGTTTTTGGGTTACAAATGTTCAAATGTTTTTAAAGCTTATCGGACTCAACTGCGGGGTCATCAGTCCCTAAACTTACATACTACTTATGAACTAACTTACATTAAAGACAGCACAAACATACATGCCCGAGAGGGGATTCGAACCCTCGACGGGGAACGGCCTCGCGCATCGAAGCATAGCGCCTCAATGCGCTTGGCTACTCCGCCACGGCTTTTGGTTTACGTATTAAGAATTGGATACATGTTATAGGTATTATTGTTGCAATTCGTCTATACTACCACTTCCTCTTCCTCTCGAAATTCATCCAATGTCACCCTTGTTGCTGCAGCTGGTTGAGACGCTAGTGAACATCCGGGTTCTCACCTCAGTCTGTTCGCCTTCCTGCCAATTTTCCCCAGGACAGAGTCTCACTGCCGGTTGGCAGACGCCTGGGCTCGCCATTAAAGCAATCGCACAGCCGCCCTTTTGAGCTGGTCGGTGATTACTACCGGCCCACCAGATGATGCCCTTCCGGCCGTTATTTTCTGCGGAGGATCGTTATGCGGCCGCAGGTGGTATCTGCAGCACGGCCGATGCCGGAAGTACCTCACGGAACCGCTTCCTAGCGGCCGCTGAGTCGTGATCACTGTGTTGAGCGACGTGTGGCACCTTCCCGTGTCAGCCACGACACCTGCCCGTCGTCTCTTGTCATGTTTGCCACATGTACACTGAAGTCACAAAACACGCAGGACAGCGATATGCACGAGTAGTTGGCGGTAGATCGCTTACACAAGATGCGTAGGCACATCTGTCATTTAAACTCCGTTGACTCATGTCTAGTAGTTGGCTGGTTGGTTGGTTGGTTGTTTCGTGGCCGTCCGCCGTCGAGGGTTCGAATCTCCTCTCGGGCATGGATGTTTGTGTCGTCTTTAGTATAAGGTAGTTCATAAGTAGTTTGTAAGTTTAGCGCCTGAAGTCCCAGTAGTTAAGTCCCTTAAGCTTTCCAAACATTTGAACATTTTGTTTGGTTGTTTGGGACAGTGGACCAAACTGCTAAGGTTATCGGTCCCAAATGTTCAAATGTCTGAAAAAATTTCGGACCAAACTGCGTGGTCAACAGTCCGTGGCTTACAAACTACTTAAACCTAGGTAAAGTAACCTACGGACAAACACACACACACATGCCCCAGGGAGGACTCGAACCTCCACGGCGAGCAACCGCGCGCTCCGTAGCGAGGTGCTTTAGACCGCTCGGCTACTCCACCGCGGCATTATCGGTCCCCCGGTGGGGAGGGGAAGGAGTGACGATAGAAAAGGAGGGAAAAGAATTGAGGATAGATTTACTCAAAAGGGAGAGGGGAGAGAGAGAGAGAGAGAAATGTATTGTCCCTTTGATTTTCAAACATATGAACATTAGATGCATTGTGATGGTTAGGGTCTTCTTGAGACACCTCCTAATATGTGTGTTTATCTCATAATGTATGCAAACCTGGGCATACACTATGTGATCAAAAGTACTCGGATACCTTGAAAAGCATACGTTTTTCATATCAGGTGTAATGTGCTGCCACCTACTGCCAGGCACTCCATATTATCGACGTCAATAGCCATTAGACATCGTAGGAGAGCAGAACAGGGCGCTCCACGGAACTCACGCACTTCCGACGTCGTCAGGTGATTGGGTGTCACTTGTTTCCAACGTCTGTACGTGAGATTTCCGCACCCCAAGACATACAAAAATTCAAATGTCAAATGTTCAAATGTTTGTAAATCTATCAGACCACACTGCATGGTCATCAGTCCGTAGCTTACAAACTACTTTAACCTAGGTAAACTAACCTAAGGACAACACACACACCCATGCCCCAGGGAGGACTCGAACCTCCACGGCGAGCAACCGCGCGCTCCGCAGCGAGACGCTTTAGACCGCTCGGCTACTCCACCGCGGCCCCAAGACATTCTTAGGTCCACTGTTTCTCATGTGATCGTGAAGTGGGGACTAGAAGGAAGACGTACAGCATGAAGACGTACAGGTCGACTTTGTTTGTTCGCTGAAAGAGGCCGTCGAAAATTGAAGAGGGCCGTACAGGCATCTATCCAGACCATCACATAGGCATTCCAAGCTGCATCAGGATCCTCTGTGATCCGTGGCGGGGCACCTTCTCTACACTGCGTGGGTTCTGTGGCGCCACTTGCCGCACTGTCGACGGGATCCGCCTTCAGAGTGGATTATCTTTGCCTTCTGTGTGGAAGTTTTGGAATTTTGCCGAGGACTGGCTGTTGGCGTTTGAACTCTGAGGGGTTTTATGGTCGACGGGGCGGGTTGAGATGACAGTCTTTGTTTTGCAAGGAACTGTGGTGTCCGCTCTGGATGGCTGTCGCTGAACAGTGTTTGGATATTGGGAGAATTGTGTCCATATTCGAATGTTGTCGCCGCTTGTCACCGAATTGCCAACTCTGGTGAAATTTCTACCATGTTATTTGAAAGTGAGGAGCGCTAGTTTTTCTTAGAGCAGCTCCTTGGATTCCGGGAAGCTCCTGACAGAAGATGAGTGAGTCTTTTTAATATTAAGTACAATAACTATACCGTGCGCGTGTTATTATTGTTGTTGACATTGGTGCCGAGTTGTTACTGTTTGATTTTTTTAGTGCTCGGGTCTGGCTTTCAGTAAATTAACTGGAGGGTACCACTATCCTCGTATATTGGCTAGCAATGTTCAAAATGTTCAAACAACTTACGGGTATGCTGCCGGGTGACGTCGTCGACAACCGCCGATATTTCGGCAGGAGAACACCCTGCCATTCTCAAGGCACAACTGCACTTAAGGAAGCAATGTGCAAGCGTATTTAATACCTCGGTTTGCAAAGTGTAAACAAGGAAGATAACACACACAGTACAAGTCACAGCAGAGTCAACACAACCAAAGGTGACCAAACATCAAAAATATCGATAGTGACTTAATCAACAGGTGAGGCAACATTAATTTTATCCCTCTGTTTTTTGACGAGAGACAGTGCCGGATTCCAAGCAGAATTTAAACAAAAACCACCATCTCTGTTTATAAGGTCGCTTGCTAGTTTAATTTCAACAGCTTCCTTAATAACACTATCCCAATAGGTGGAGGTGCATGCCAGGATCTCCGTGTTGTTGTATTCCATAGGATGACCGGTGTCAAGACAGTGTTCTGCAACAGCGGATTTGTTGGGCTGTTGTAAGCGCGTGTAACGTTTATGTTCAATACACCGGTCTTCCACAGTCCTGATTGTCTGACCAATATATGACATGCCACAACTGCAAGGAATACGATATACACCTGCCTTACGCAAACCAAGATCATCCTTTACGGACTCCAACAGGGACTTTATCTTAGAAGGTGGTCGAAAAACACATTTCACATCATATTTCCGTAAAATACGACCAATCTTGTTGGAAATACTTCCTGCGTAAGGCAAAAAGGCCATAGATTTAGGTGCCACTTCATTACTATCGTCACTCACCCGTTGCACAGAAGGCTGATAGCGCATTGCACGTTTTATCTGTCTCTCACTATAACCGTTCTGACGAAAGGTCACCTCGAGATGGGACAACTCAGCTGACAAACTGTCGGGGTCTGAAATGACATGTGCCCTGTGAACCAAAGTACGAAGTACTCCTTCACGCTGAGCTGGATGGTGACAACTATCAGCTCGCAGATACAAATCTGTGTGAGTAGGCTTCCTATAAACAGAATGTCCCAATGTACCATCAACCTTCCTTCTGACCAACACATCAAGGAAAGGAAGGCAGCCATTCTGTTCCACCTCCATTGTGAACTGAATATTCGGGTGGATTGAATTTAGATGTTCCAAAAAACCATTTAAATTCTCACTACCATGAGGCCAAACAACAAAAGTGTCGTCTACATATCTGAGAAAACACGCAGGTTTCAGAGTCGCTGACGCTAAAGCACGTTCCTCAAAATCCTCCATAAACAAATTGGCCACAATAGGTGACAAAGGGCTTCCCATAGCAACTCCATCAGTTTGTTCATAGTACTGACCATTGAATAAAAAGTAAGTGGAAGTCAGCACATGTCGAAAAAGGTTTGTTAACTCGACACCAAACTTAACCTCAATTAGCTGCAACGAATCTGACAGAGGAACGCGAGGGAAGAGAGACACAACATCAAAACTCACTAAAATATCAGAGTCATTCAAACGCAATCCCTGCAATCGACGTAAGAAATCCGCCGAGTTCTTAATGTGGTGTTCACACCTGCCCACCATTGGACTCAACAAACTAGCAAGATGTTTAGCTACACGATATGTCGGAGCACCAATGTTAGACACTATAGGCCTCAGAGGAATGTTCTGTTTGTGAACCTTAGGAAGGCCATACAATCTAGGTGGAACAGCACAGTAAGAATTAAGACTTTTGATGGTCTCCGGTGAGAAAGGACTTTTCTTCAGGAGGTTATTAGTCTTTCTCTCAACACTATTTGTGGGGTCAGCACCGATCCTACGATATGTCAAATCAGAAAGTAAACATTGCATCTTTTGAATGTAATCATCTTTATTCATCAAAACTGTGGCGTTTCCCTTGTCCGCAGGTAAGATAACAATATCAGGATCCATTCTGAGAGACCGTAAAGCAGACGCCTCAGCTGCTGTTATATTACACTTGGGTGGAAGGGCCCCAGTCAACACACGACAAGCTTCCCTCCTAGCCTCTTCTGCAGAATCGGAAGGTAGTTTGGAAACAGCCTGTTCAATAGAACTTATGAAATCAACGACCGGCAAACGCTTAGGCGTCGGTGCGAAATTCAAACCCTTCCCCAACACAGATAAAGCTGCGTCGTCATAGGTTTTCTCCGTGAGATTGATCACAGATCGTTGCGAAACTACATTGGAATCAGACACTGAGCCAAGGAAACGTTCAAATTTCGCCGAATGCCGTGCCGTTACAGATTGAAATTCCCAATCAGACTGTGTCGAAGAGGCACCGTCCAACCAATCCCAAGAAAATTGAGACACATTAGCAGCAATCATCAAATGAAGCCGAAATAACTTCTTCGAAACAAAATCTAATAAACGACGAGTAAAGTGGATCCTTTCACGAACAAGAGCTAAGCCAGCACGTTGCTTTATACGATTGGCGGCAGGAGAATTAATATGGTGCACAATCTTAGCAAATGTAGGGACAATATTATGATTGCGACACTTCAACAAGAACGACAAAGCACATTGCAACCTTACTCTACTGTTACGAAGTTTATCCAACTTTCGTAAACAACGATACATTTCCTCCCCGTAGAGGTAAACAATGTGAGACTTTAACTTTTCCCGGCGTAAGGAATGTTCAAACAACTTACGGGTATGCTGCCGGGTGACGTCGTCGACAACCGCCGATATTTCGACAGGAGAACACCCTGCCATTCTCAAGGCACAACTGCACTTAAGGAAGCAATGTGCACATACGCTTGCACATTGCTTCCTTAAGTGCAGTTGTGCCTTGAGAATGGCAGGGTGTTCTCCTGTCGAAATATCGGCGGTTGTCGACGACGTCACCCGGCAGCATACCCGTAAGTTGTTTGAACATTCCTTACGCCGGGAAAAGTTAAAGTCTCACAATGTTCAAATGTTTGTACAACTTATGGAACTTAACTACGGGGTCATCAGTTCCTAAGCTTATAAACTACTTATGAACTAGCTAACACCAAGGTCGGCACAAATATCCATGCCCGAGGGGGTATTCGAACCCCCGACCGTAGTAGCCGTGCTGACCGTGACTGGAGCGCCTCAGTCACCTCGGCCACGGCGGCCGGCGGCTAGAAATGTTCTGGTAGTATTGACCGTCTCATTTCTTAAGGCATATGTTGCGGAATCGAAGAGGGTTATTAATCCTGCGGAAGTGCTGTGCTATGTAGGTGGCATCTCTGTAGTACATGTGCATATCTAATGTGAAAGAAGAAATTGCTTACTTGCAAGCCATAAAAGTAAAATCTTCCGATTAAGCAGTAAATTTTTATTTACGAGTAAGGTGTGCTTGGCGAGTCAACTACGTGAAGGGAGCCTATAACTTGCTTACCGTAGCTGCATTGTTAATCTTTTAATTGGCCAGAAATTGTTACTTATATTAAATGAATTGGAAGGGCCCTGGTTTTAAGATTTAAGATATGTATGTGATTTATGTTGTCCTTGGCAAGAAACTGCCCACGCTGTAATTATGTTTACAGGTTCAGCTGCTTGTGGGCCCCGTGTCCAGTTGTTTGTCACATCAGTGCCGCGGTGACGCCTGTCTTGTCGTAGCACGCAGAGATCCAAAAGTCTCTCGCGCCCACCCTTTTGGCGCCTTCTCCGTTAGATTCGTTTTATTTTCCTACTCTTTCCGTCTTGAGAGAGGTCGTGGACGACAGGAGCCACTGAGACGGGTTTAGTTATAGGTCTTACAGATTTTAGTATATCTCATATAAAAGTTCTCACTTAATTTGATTATTTTCTTATTTGTATTTTATCAATGAACTTTGTCATCTTTTTTGTTATATTTTCTTAGCGGGGCGAATAAAGTCCGGTACCTTGTCTGTTGCTTAGGGGTAATTACTGTGTAAGATAGTGTCTCTGGCCAGAGTAAGTGAAATTGTAATTTTTATGTTTTTCCTTCGCGCCTTGCTGTTTCGCATTTCTGTTAATCAATTATAAAGCTATGTTAAAGGTTGGTCATTGCTCTAGGCAGTTATTTGTTAATGAAGTTTAAGGATAATGTAAAGTATTTTTTTATTATTTTATTCACAGCCCAATTAATTGTAAACCTCATATTAAATAGTTGTTAGGGGATGTTCGTTGGATAATGTTTTTGTTTTACGATCATTTATTGATAAATAGCTTCTTATTAAATAGAACGACAAACGACACGTGTTTGGTCCCGTCCTTCCAAGTAGTCTCATAATATACCTTCTTTGATTTCGAAATCCTGACCTCACACTGCAAGTAATATTACAGTTAGGCGGAAGGTAAGAAACTTTGCATTTCAGGGCGAGCAGCTGTCCATAAGCCACACATAACGCAGGTCAATGTCCAACGACGCTTCGCGTGGTGTAAGGAACGTCGGTTATTGAACAGTGGAAAACTTTGTGTGGAGTGACGATTCACGGTACACAATGTCGCAATCCGATGGCAGGGCGTGGGTATGGCGAATTTCCGGTAAACGTCATCTGCAACCCTGTGTAGTGCTGAGGTATTATGGTGTGGCGATGCTTTTCATAACCGCGGCGGAGCGGCCGAGCGCATTGAGGCGCTAGGCTGCGATGCGCGAGACCGTTCCCCGTCGGGGGTCGACTCCCCTCTCGGGCATGAATGTTTGTGCTGTCTTTAGTGTAAGGTAGACCATAAGTAGTTTGTAAGTTTAGGGACTGATGACCTCACAATTAAGCTTCACAATCATATCAACATTTTGTTTTTTTGTTTTTCATAGTGGAGGTATGCACCCGTTGTTTTGCGTGGCACTATCACAGCTCAGGCCTCGATTGATGTTTTAAGAACGTTGTTGCTTACCGCTGATGAACTGCAAGTTGAGGATGGCAATCGAATATTCGAAAACGATCGGGCACCTCTTCATAATACACGGCTTGTGGCGGAGTAGTCACACGAGAATAACGTTCATGTAATGGACTGGCCTGCACATAATCCTGACTTGACTCCTTCAGAACACGTTTGGGATGTTCTGGAACGCTGACTGTGTGCCAGGCCTCACTAACCTACATCTATACCTCTCCTCAGTGCAGCATTCTGTGAAGATTGGGCTGCCATTCCACAAGAAACCTTTCAGCACGAGATTGAACATATGCCTGAGGCCATCAAGGCAACTGAACACAAACAATATGGATGGAGGGTGTCACGAACTTGTAAGTCATTTTTAGCCAGGTGTATGGATAGTTTTAATCACATAATGTATGTTTACTGGACTTCTTTTTCTTGTTTCTATACTGTCACCCCACACTTTCTGAACACTACTTCTTTGAACATGTTAATGAAGGTAGAACGATTACAAGAGGAGATAGAGAAATCAAGGCTGAAATGGTACGGGCATGTTAAGCGAATGGAGGCGAAGAGAAGGAAGGCAGGAAAATTAATGTTTAACGCCCCTTCGACAGCGTGGTCATTAGAGACGGAGCTTACGCTCGGATTGTTTGGTTAAGGGTAAGGAAATCGGCCGCGCCCTGTGAAAGGAACCATCCCGGCAGTTGCCTGGAGTGATTTAGGGAAATCACGAAAAAACTAAATCTGGATGGCTGGAGGTGGATTTGAACCAGCTTCCTCCCGAATGGGAATCCAGTGTGCTACCACTGCGCCACCTCGCTCGGCGAGAAGAGAATACCAAGGAGGATACACGAGATGAAACTCGAGGAAGACCACGAAGAAGGCCGAGAGTCTGATGTCTGAACGGAGTGGAGGAATGTGTCAGGAAGGAAGGTGAAGATTGGACCAAGGTGAAGACGGAGAGGCGGTGGCAAGGTAGAACGCGATGGAGAGGCTTATGTTTGAAGCAGACCCGGACGTAGGGTGGAAACTGTTCAAGATGATATCTACATCTACATAGATACTCTGCAAATCACATTTAAGTGCCTGGCAGCGGGTTCATTAACCACCTTCATAACTTTTCTCTACCGTTCCATTCTCTAATAGCGCGCGGGAAGAAAGAACACCTAAATCGTTCCGTTTTCGATCTGATTTCTCTTATTTTATTGGGATGGTCATGTCTCCCTAAGTAGGTGGGTGCTAGCTAAATATTTTAACATCCAGAACTAAAAGTCGGTGATTGAAACTTCGCAAACAGATCACGCAGCAATGAAAAACGTCTTTCTTTTAATGATTTCCACCCCGATTAGTGCAACATTTCCGTGACGCTCCCCCCCCCCCCCCTGTAACGAGATAAAACAAAACGAGCTGCCCTTCTCTGAACCTTCTCAATATCTTCCGTCAGTCTCACCTGGTGAGGGTCCCACGAGGGGCAACAGTACTCCAGGAGAGGACGCACAAGTGTGATGTAGGCAGTCTCTTTGTTGGAGCTGGTGCATCTTCGAAGCGTTCTGCCAATGAAACGTAACCTTTGGTTCGCCTTCCCCACAATATTTTCTATGTGTTCTCTCCAGTCAAAGTTGTTCGTAATTGTAACTCCTAGGTATTTGGCAGAATTACGACCTTAAGGTTTGACTGATTTATCGCGTAATTAAACTTCAGCGGATTTCTTTTAGTGTCATGTGTATTACTTCACACTTCTCTTTATTTAGTGTCAATTGCCAATTTTCGCACCAAGTAGAAATTTTGTCTAAATCGCTTTGCAGTTGCTTTTGATCCTCTGTTGACTTCACTAACCGATAAACGACAGCATCATCCGCGAACAGTCTAAGGGAGCTATTCAGATTATCTCCTAAATCGTTTATAAACACGAGGAAGAGTATCATGATGATGACGATGATGATGATGACTTACTTGAACATGTAGTTCGAGGCTTGTGGCGCAAGCTGTCTTCGCACTTCGCGGCACGTGGATCGCGCCGGTAGCTGTTTCGACCGCGGTGGATGTGGTGCGGCCGCCCTCACGTAGTACTCGTCTCGTGGGGTCAGGCAGCGGAGCCCCTACCTCGGGCCGCGCCTGCTGGTCGTCCGCCGTATTCAGACTTGCTGGCCGCCTTTCACCCGCCGCCTGGTGACCTGCGGTGCACAGCAAACACCGCCGCCGGGTCGGGATCCCGGACCACCGTGCCACGCCCCGCCCCAACCCGCCACACAGCGGCTTCCGGCCCGCGGCACAACACCTGTCTCCCCGCTAACCCGGCTGGCATTTCAGGCTCCGCCTGCGTGGGAAACCAGTGGCGTAATGCGGCCGCCGTCTGCCTGCTTGTGACGACATCCGACGCACCACTACTCCAGCCACTTCACCACAGGCGGAAGAGGTAATAACTTATCACGACAGTCCAGCATCAGCATCCTCTACTACATCCTCTAGTGGCCATATCTAATAATAAATTGTATAATAACTACATTTGTTTTAATACACAAGGTATCCCACTCACCTTTTAACCGCAAATGTGGAACTACTGGGTGACACAGAATAACGGGGATATTCCAAGCCGCGGTGGAGTAGCCGAGCGGTCTAAAGCACCTTGCTGCGGAGCGCGCGGTTGCTCGCCGTGGAGGTTAGAGTCCTCCAAAAAAATGTTTATTAAGCTTAAGGGACTTAACTACGGGGTCATCAGTCCCTAAACTTACAAACTACTTATGAGCTACCTACAACTAAGGACGGCACAAATATCCATGCCCGAGGGGGGATTAGAACCCCCGACCGTAGTGGCCGTGCAGACCGTGACTAAAGCGCCACAGTCCCCTCGGCCACCGCGGCCTGGGGCATGGGTGTGTGTGTTTGTCCTTAGGTTAGTTTACCTAGGTTTAAGTAGTTTGTAAGCTACGGACTGATGACCACACAGTTTGGTCCGATAGATTTACAAACATTTGAACATTTGGATGTTTCAAATGAGTAGTGGCAGCCATGGGTAGATGGCAGCACTGCGGGTTCGTGACAGCAAGTAAACACCCCGTCATTTCAGTATCATGGATCAGTGGAAAGGACAACAGCGTTATCCTTAAAACTATGAAAGTTTTGTAGCGGCGCAGAGGGAGTTTCGACGTTTTTATGATTTAAGGCGTCGTATACCGCCCTGTCTAAACACGCGGTAAAAGGATTAATACCTTTGAAGAAACTGGATCTGTCCTAAACCGTCTGACAGGCCTAAACCACTGTACCCCTCCCTCCCACCACCTTCACATTCTCCACATCCTCTGCCAGGGTCACTTCCGCTACCTTCCCTTATCGGATGACGCCCACCGTCCCGATATCTACCCATCCTACCAACCCTAATCCTTTCCACTCCCCCTCCCCATTGCATCCTGCGCCCCCTTCTCTCTTTCCCACCCGTCCCTCCCCACCATGGAGTCCTTACGCACCTCCTACTCCTGCTTTACTTTCCCCCTCCCCTCTCAGGCGCTTTATCTCTCCCTTCCTCCCCTCCCCCCTACCCTGTACGGGGCCCGCAGTACTACAGTTTTAATATGTGCATCATCGTCAGTTTTGTGCCGCAGGTTTACTCAGACTGTTTTAACTCGTTGTGACCGCCGCATGGAGTATGTCACCGGTGTATTTTATTCAGTGTCTCCGTTCTATTCGTCGCTACCAGTGCTCGTGTCCATCAATGTGATTATATGCCACTGTGACCACATTTATAGACTGAATGTACTTTACCACCTATTGCTATGTTTTAATCTTCACATTTTTCACCATGTCTACTTTAAACTTCTCAGTTTTACTCTCCATTGTATTTTTAAACATCTTCATATCCAATGTCCACTTTCTGTAGGCTGGAGTGCGGCGTAGGATGTTGCCTTTTTTTTTTTTTTTTTTTTTTTTTTTTTTTTTTTTTAATTTTAATGATTGTATAGTCTATGGGACTTAACTACGGGGTCATCAGTCCCTAAGGATGTTGCTGCCAGCCTGCCAATTATGGGCATAAAATGGCAATAAAGGAAAAATAATAGCCCTAAAAAAACCAACAGGATGGCCAAGAAATGTGCGTTCTCCAGCGAGTCTGTCTTACAGAGTCCACTGCGTTCAATTCGTAAGCAAGCAGCAGTGATTGTAATGTCCCGGAAGAGTTTTGGCCGAATACTTCATCTTCATTTAAAATTTCATCTGTACAAACTACTGTGGGTGTAACAATTGAATTAAGTTTGGGATTATGTCAACAAATGAAACAAAAATAAACAATGACGATGAATTTGTAAACAAGTTGAGTATGTCAGATGAGGCGCATTTTCATCTCACAGGTTATGTTTATAAACAGAACTACCTTTACTGGGCAAACACAAACCCTAATGACGTTCATGAGCGCCCTTTACACGCTAGTGAAGTGACAGTGTGGTGCGGTGTTTAATTGGGATTTTTTGACGGTATTTTTTTCTCAAATCAACAGAAACACAACAATTACCAATGTCGAACGTGACTACTGCATTGAACAACACTCCAAACTTTCAAAAAGTGTAGTCTCAATGGATGGAACATCACACACTGCACGGCTATCAATGGCATGTTTGCGAGAAGTGTTCGGCAACCGTGGGATCTCACGATTCGGTAGCATTCCCTAGTCCCAGAGATTGCCAGATTTAATCGTTTGTAATTTTTCTTGTCGGGTTACTTCAAAAGCGAAGTCCACAAGAATCGACCGATAATCCTGGATGAGTTAAAACAGAGAATTTGGGATGAAATTTACAGTATCCCAGCTGAGATGTTACAACGGTCAATGAGGAATCTCCACAGCAAATTTCCCGAATGAGGACCTAATAGAAAAAGTGATGAGTGACATCAATGTTCCCTAAATGGCAAAGTTGTCAAATGTCACATACTATGAATTAGCTTCCTTTCCTTCATCATTTCTAGTTTTATTGGACTGTGGAAATGTTTCCGTTTCCCTGTATCACCCTGCACAATAGATATCGAAAACGAGTTTCAGGGCCACAGTGTAAATAATGTTAGAAAGTTTAAAACTTAAAAATTATTACATTAAACACTAACTTATGTTTTCAAATGGATGAAACATATTTCTTAGACAATCAATAGCATGAAAAATCACTAAAAGAATGGCGTTGGTTGCATCGCTGTAAATGAATTACATCCGGAGAAAATGCGAAGTTAATTTTGTTTCAAATTCATGAAGCGCACCGCTAGAATTTTTCCGGACATGACTGACATATTGCGATGCAGCCAAAGGCAGTTTTTATTATTATTTACTCATGCCATTGAGTACAGAAGAAATAATGTGGAGTAGCCGTAAAAAAATAAATTTGTGTTGAAAATGATATTAATTTACGTTTTAGACTTACGCTCATGACCGTGGAGATCGTTTTTGAATATCTGTTGTAGTTCCAAGGATATTTACGAATAAACACACTGGTCAAAACAATTACGGGATCAGATGAGATATCTAGGTTTTGAAGTACTGACATTGGCGGAATGAATCGAAATGGTTGGACCCCTTTGTGTCGGTTTGCGGGTTGGAGACAACAACATTACTGCAACCGAGATAGTGGTAATAACAGAACGTTGCTGCAGAGAGGTTGGTATTGTGTTTACTCTAACAAACGAATTCCACAAGCAGTTGAGGTCAGATAATGTAGTGAGCAGGTAGTGCAATGCAACATAAACGTTACTTATCAGAAGGTATGGCATGGAGAGCCATAGGAAGTTTGGAAGCTGTACAGACGTAGAGGCCTGTGGCTGCAGCTATTGGAATGTCCCAAAGTGTAGTTTCCTGGACCAGGTCGAGATTTCAGACAACAGGGACTGTAAAGAAGGCAAGACAAAGGCGTCCACTGGTAACATAAACAAGGGATGGCCGTTTTTATGGTTAACAGCCCGTCGACATAGTAGGCTAAATGCAACTTAGCTGCTATGCACTCTTCCGGCAACGTGCAATATCACCACAAATGGGAGTCAGTATTGGCTGAGGTACGGAACTCTTTGTCGTTCAAAATGGCGCTTTGACTGCTCAAAGGTGTACAGAAAAGATCCTTCGACCTTTAGTTGTGCCTTGCGCTGGTGCCATAAGAGATGGGTTTCTGGTGGACGATAACGCTAGTCGTCACAGAACTGCATTGGTGGACAACATGCTTGTAGTGAATTGAACGAGGGCATCTTGTTGTTCTCAGGACATGAAAACCTATTGAGCTATGCATTTGGCAGACCCACTGAAGCCAGACCAGCACCTCCCATAATGGTAGCAGAGGTTAACAGTGGTCCTCTGTACGAAATAAAAGCTTAATTCTGGTAGGAGATACCCAGATAAGAGTTTACTGTTATAAAAAAAGCTTAATTTCGGCAGTAAAATTAGCAAAAGGTCCGTGTGACCTACCGGCTACTCCTTGCTACAAAATCTCAATCCTTGGCCCAAATTGAGAACTGACTTGGTTCAAATTACTCTAATAACAGAAAGTTAACGATACAGTGCCCAATATGCGTAGCAGCTCACATGAAATTACACACAGGCATTAATAAACAAGCCACCACAATTAGAGTTATTTGATAAAGGTGGCTAAGAATAACATTTATGGCGGAACGGAACTGAAACATAAAAAACTTGTATCTGAGCTTGTTCTCACCACTGGTGAAAAACAATATTAAATAAAATGGGGAAGGTGCTCGAAAAATACAATTTATAAGCAAGTCAAAATTATACTGAACTTAATTATTCAGGTCGAACGCAAGCAAAATAGGGAACTAATTTTCTTAATACAATAAAATGTATCCCATTTACATTACCTAATACTGACGATGCCCAGCATTGAGTTTAACATAAAATACACAGAAATTAACGCTACTGAGGAGAGGATTTACAAACAACACTCACTCGATCACATACACGTGATGCAACAGCGAAACTCAACGTGCTGAAACGAGACAGAAGCAGGCGCCGCTATCGTAGACGAAATTCAGCAAACCCGGAAGTACCACACAACACAAAATACAATAAAACTGCGTAGATGTCTCTGGTCTGTCGTGCCTGATTTTAGATGGTGCTTGAGTATAACAAAGTTAAGTTGAATTTAGATTAGACCGCAGGCACACACGCTAACGGCGACACACGGATACGTTACATGATAACACTCCACTGAAGGTGAAATGTCAAATCTCGGATTCATTGCACAAAATCACGGCGGACTCTTAAGTTGCAATCTGAGAGTAAACTACCTGTTCATTGGTTTTATGATAAGTGACGTGAATTCAGGTGACTAGCTGCAAACCCCTGAAGTCGGAGTTCGGACCCACATGGTTCCGAAAACCGATAAAAATGTATAAATTCAATGTCCGAAAAATAAAGAAAATTATCTATGGCATGCAAACCCTAGAACTGCGTAGAATTTCATAAGGAAGCTACTGAAATGCAGCAACATGGGATTGGGAGCGTTCACAGAGACGGATGAAGTCCAGTCTCAAAAAACCAGAAAAGTGAATTAATTACAAAGATGGAAAAGTGAGAATAAAAACTACGTCCCGCTACCCATAGAAATACATAGAATTTCATAAGCAAGCTATTGAAGGAGGGTGTACAAGGCTCGGAGAGAACTACTGACGAAGACTGAGTGCATACTACAAGTTTGGAGAAGAAACAGCAAAATTAAAATAGGCGGGAAGAGAAGATCGTGAAATGGTAGTGGAAATCAGAAGGATACACGCATAGTTACATGCCTGATGGGCATGGAACAAACAATAGTGGAAGCTGAAGGCTTTGTTCTAAGAACCAACCATGTGGAACACATATCACTCATGGAAGGATACGATAAGAATGATCTTACATGCACTGTACAAAAAAATTAACATATCGTCTGTTAGAAATTGGGCCTCACAAAGCTAGAAAGGATTTACACAGAGTTCGTACACCGCCACATAATCATGAAAGGTTTTAATATACCAGGCCTTTATCAAACTGCAACTAGTAACACATACATTGCGTTTATCTATTAGAAATCATTGGCTTGAAAAACTAGAACACATTTCCGTGCACGATCGGGAAAAATATACTGAAAAATGGATCTAAGTTCAAATGTCGAAGTTAAACATACTAGACAACTAATCGCCGCCTGGGCCACGCACCTCAGAAGAAGATGACCTGCTCACTCTGGGCGGGGGCGGGCGCCCTTCCCCAGGTTTCGGCGGGTTCCCTGGAGGATCTCAAGGCGGATGCCGGGGCGCGGACGGCGTCTCGATCCCGGCCTCAGCTACGACGCCCGTCCCACCAGTAACGCCCCCGCCCAGGCCCTCCTCCCAGTGCCGTCGCCGTGGTTCTCAGCCCTACGCCACGACGGCGCGGCGGTTTGGGGGGGAGGGGTGTGGTGTCGCACAAGTACAAAGTGCGCGCCACCTACTTTCGCCGCGCGCCGCCATGCATGCACGGCGCGGCGTTCTTCCGACGACGACAGCCACGAGCGCCCTCTGCTGGAACCCCGCTCGTGGCCACCACGGAAAGACACCGGGCACTTCGGACTGAGATAGCAACGAGTTAGGAACTTCGTAATCAGATAGGCACCATGAAGACTTTGCTACTGTACAGGCACTAGGCAGGCCTCTAACAACTATGTATCAACATTCTGCAGTACTATGTAAAAGTTAAGTATTGTTACATTCTGTGCAATATATATCCCTTTCTAATTTACTCGAGTGTTTATAGTTTCTGGCTGCTCCCCTCCGTACCTGCACCAGCGTGTCGGTCTCATTCCACTCGGCCACCGACACCTACGACGAGGCTGGGACACAAAAGCGGCGACGAAGTTGGGACACAAAAGCTACCATCTCCGCAGACACAAGAGCAGAACCAACCTTACCTCACCATGATCCGAGCACAAAGTGAGGGGCGAGCCGCCAGCAGGCGCAAAGCTACCGGAAACTTGTAAAACCCGAACTACCTGTCCATTCACTAGGTTCAAACTGTTAGCCGTCCGGCTGGGGAATCCAAAAGCCTGGCAAAACACGCCTTTCACATGGAAATAATCAGCTTCCCCCCGTAACTGTAATACCACACACCTCCACTTGATGTGATACATTTGCCTGCCAAATTATCATGGCAAGTAGCGCCAAAATTTTTGATCATTTTCTCTTAAATTAATAAATACACGAAAATTATTACCAACTACTATGCCAGAACAAAGTGTATAAAATTATAGTGTCGGATGAACCAGAGTACCATTTCCGCGTTTTATATAAGATTTAAATCTAAGGTAACGTAATTATAAATTTAATGGCATATTAGTTAAAAGCCCAGAGAAGTTTATGTTCTTTTGGTGCGATGCACACTAATTTCACTCGATAAATATCACTTTAACGCGCCCTTGCGCCTCATCGTTTCGACGATCTGGATCCACCGTCCACAGCACTCACCAATTTTCCGCCAGCGTCGTATCTTGTCGGAATGTGTGTGACTCTGGAGCCGATTCCCCCGGACGAAATGAAAAGACCTGTCGAAATTCGACTACGGTGTAGTTACCAATATAGATCTCCAGACACGCCACCTGCGGACTATTTTGTTTATTTCCATAATTGAAACCCCATTCAAAGAACGAGCATTCGCAACGGTAGACGAGTTAGAAGAAAATTCACATACGGCGTTTCGTGCAAACAAACATGGAGCGGGTACGATATCTCAGTTGTGGAAGAAACTATTTCGTTGTAGACATTGCGGAATAAGTAGAAGGTAAGCGTGGAAAATGTTATTGGTAAAGTTCGTCAAATTTTCGCATATATCAGTTATGGCCAATTTACGGCAGAAACTTATAACTATTGTAATGATTAACTATTGTAATGATTTACTATTTTTTTTTCAAACAATATGTCACTATATATCGAGAACTATGCGCAATTGCAACACTACGAGGGTTGGAACTAAAATAGTGCCAACACTGCTGTGGGGACAGTGTGACGGAGATTCTACTATTGTCCCTAATAGCACACGTTGTCACGTTGTTGACATACCTACCTTATCTCCGAGCAAATGACTTGCCCGTTCCACATCACCGGTGTCTACACAATCGAGGGTAACACAGTCACTTGTGAGCGGGCAGCCTAACGTAACGATGTCACTATGTTTTCGAAACAGAAACAACAAAGTTGGATCGATATTGAAAGTGCCAGAGGTCCTACAGCACGACATTGCCACCATTGTCCTCAAAAGACGTGCGGCGAATCGGCATTGCTGTACAGAAAAGTGGCATGTGGGTAAAAGCCTTCAACGAAGGTCGGCAAACTGTGGCGATATTCATCGGGCATGTCGTCCTGGCTTCTCTGAAGAAGAAGTGCATACTGTTGCCACGTTAGTTGACAATGATCGACTGCAGACGATTCGTGAGATCGCCCACGAAACCGGATTAGCGCATACGACTGTGTTTCGAATCCTGAAGGAACGCCTGGGCATGCGAAAAATTGCATCACAATGGATTCGTCATGAACTGACGGAAATGCAGAAATGGATGCGTTACAACGCTGCCCAGACGTACTTGGAGCGCTATGAGCGTGAAGGAGAGGCTTTCTTACACCGTATCGTAACACTGGATGAGATATGGGCCACGTCGTACGAGCCAAAACTGAAACGCCAATCGAACAAGTGGTGTCATTATGGGTGCGAAAGTCGAAAGTTATGGTGATTCTCGCATACGACTGTGGTGGTATTATCCTAACGCATTGCGTTTCTCCATGGTAGACCGTCAATGCACAGTATTACTGTTCGTCTTTGGAACATCACCGGCGAGCAACTTTGCGAAAGAAGCGGCAACACTTTCTGCGCAACCCATTCATCCTTTTGCTCCACAATGGGCGCGGGCATACAGCGCAAGCTGTGGCTGCTCTGTTTGGAGATGGGACTAGGAAGTACTGTACAATCCACCATACTCCCCGGACGGAAGTATTTGTGACTTTGATTTGATTACTAAGATGAAGTAACCACATCGTAGCATTCGCTTCAGACCTGTTCCAGAGATTCGACAGGCAGTAGACTGCTCCATTCGCACCATCAACTGAATAGGCTCTTCTTACGGTATACTACGCCTTCCACATCGCTGGCAACGGGTTCTCCATAAAGATGGTGACTGCTTTGAAGGATAGTAACAGGTGCAAATATGTAACAATTTTGAATCGTTTGTGAATAAATATTTGGTATCTACATTTATAATTTTGCCTGGAAAGCCACCTCCATATATTGTTTCATTCATAGGTGTTATTCTGAAGACAAACATTCGCTATCAAAATCGCGCTATTTTTAGGAGGAACTAGTAATAATCTTAACACAGAACGCTCTTGTTACGTAGCGCGCAAGATTGCGAGCTCGAGAAATTAGCCAGACCAGGATAGAATCCGTACGGTAGGTCAAATGACCATGCCTTGTGTTCTCCAACAAAAATTTCCGTTTCTTAACGCTTTCCGCCATTATTAAGAAATATTGCAGGCTGGTTCTTAGTTTCACATAAGAAAATAAGAAATGAAGCCGTTAAAATACGTTCAAACACATAACAAAGGCAATTGGCCTCAAATTAAAAGTAATCGCAAATTTGTCACAAACTGTGTACAGCGTGACCTGTAAGAAATCTTCGTTAGCAGTAACGAAACGAAAGGATAAAGACTGAAATGTGTGAATGCCTTGAAGTTTGTTAGAAGGCTCTCTGAAATTTAGGCTATACTGCATAGCAATTATATTATCATTTAGATCGCTCATTTTGTATAATACACTAATACAACTGCATTCTTGTGAGAACATTCCTTTAAATTGTTCGTTTTTTATTTTGTTTATCTGCCCTTATCATTAATCAATTGCATTGTCAATATATTTTAAACTAATATCCTACATTATGGCTCAAGTATTTCCTCTTTCCGGGACTGAACGTATAGTGCTCAATACGCTCCTGCACATGATGCTAAACGGGCCATGAGGGGTCAGACATCAAGAAAATACTTACAAATTGTGACTTAGTACGAAATGCAGTTTGAGAAATTGCTGAGGATTCAAGATAGGATATTCTATAATCATTTTAATAAGTTGAATGTGAGTAGCCGTTCTCAAGTGAAATATGAGCTAACTTTTCCTTGTCTACGGCACGTCTAAGTAGGTTCATATGTCGCAGTTATTAACGATTATGTGTCCCCGTTGTCGGCGAGATGGCGTTAATACCTGGAGTCTTACGAGGAGGAGACATTCCTTCTTTGGATCGCAAATTCCGCCGCGCGCTGCAGTAATGCTCGGTGCTTAACATTCTAAAGATGCGGAGACAACGGTACTGCGTCTCAACGAAGCAGCACTGCCGTCAGGTCCTGGGATCCTGACCGGGAGAAACCTTGTTCCGAATTCCTCCGCCACAACATATGCAGGGTTTCAGTTGTTGACCCGAGTCACCTCCTACACCATCAAATATCTTGGTCAAAGTATATTAAAATATATATTAAAAAACCAACAGTTGTAATAGTAATGATTTTATTAACAATCGTTTGGTTCGTTGCATAAGTTCAAAACATAGGTTGGCTGAATAGTATTGGCTTATGTGAGTGTATGCTGTCGCCCCCCCCCCTACCTCAGTCACTTTTAAGTATATACGATTTGTATGTTTTAAGCATAACTTTTGATGGCCTGCACATCCTTAGATCGTCTTTGGTTAATGAATTTTAGGGAAACACTAGCTCCTATCTATTATGATTTTAATCTAACTGGTATTACGTACCTTTATTTTTTTGAATGTTTGATCTGAATAGTGATATTACTCCCTCTAATTATTTTAGGAACGGCCGCAAAGGCCGAGCGGTCTGCGGCTTGTCAGTCACGGTCTGCACGGTCGCTGCGGCCGGGGGTTCGAATCCCCCCCCCCCCCCCGCTCCCTCGGGCATGGCTGTTTGTGCCGTCTTTAGTATATGCTAGTTTGTAAGTTCAGGGATTGATGACCCCATAGGTAAGTCCCATAAGCTCTACAAACATTTTAATTATTTTAGGTGAATTTAGTGTTCCATGAGGATACTGCCAAATATACGTATGTGTATTCCATTTCTCATAGGCAACATATTTTCTATCACTCTGTTGTCTAAATTGCCTTCGTCTGAGAACATACAGCCAGTAGGAACTCTTTTTGCTCATAGTCTGACATTTTAGGTACCTTGATTGATTCAGACTTGGTATTTGGTCCACGTACCATTCTTTGTTCTTCATTGCAAGCGAGCAATGCAGTTTGGTACCTATCCTCACCATTTCATTATGTTATGAGCTGTTAAATTTGTTTCATTGATTACTTGTTTTGTCCTAATTTATAGTAAAAATAAAATAAATCAAAATAAAGTACACATCAAAATATTTGAATGTATGGCAATCACCATCATTCCTAGTAGAAGTTAGGTCCTTCTGTAATTTTATGTCTGTGCCGTTGAAGTAAATTCTTGTATTTATTGTATGCCATTCATTAGGCTATTACATTACTTCAGGGCCATATATGTCTATTTTTGTTTTTTCTTTTTCTTCACTTTTTGTATGACACAATGTATAATGGGACTTTTACAGATTTTGTTGATTATTTGTTCTATTCATATAGGGCCTGAAGATGGCACTAATGAGATGCTGAAACAGGATGCCAGTTAATAAAACATTATTGTTAAGGATGATGTTTTTTAATATTTTTAATATATTTCGATCATAATATCAGGCAGTCGTTGTCCCACTCTCCACATTAGTATGAAACTACATCAATCAATCATAGATACTCAGATTGAATGAAATGCCATAGTTCCTCACGGTCAGTTGGAGTTACCTTGCACATCTTTAGAAAATTATGCCATTTTACATCGTAACAGTGCACCTGAATCCATGTGGTATTCTGAAAATCACATTAAAGGTACTGGCAGTGGCTTCATATAACCACTTCCAGACTATTTATCTCCCACTACATTCTATAGTACTGTCCTTGAAAAAAGAACACGCATAATTCTTCGCTCTCCGTTCGAACTCTGATTGATTGTTTTGTGACGTTTACAGCTCTCAGAGTAGGTGGGAGTCAACAAGATATGCGTACATCTTAATTTTATCCACATTTGACAAGACTGCATTCAAAACACAGGAGGTAAGAAATAAAATGCCTTCGGTCACAAACATTTTTCTTTCTTTTTTATGTGTTTACTTATTTTTTTAAAAATACACGATACATTTTGGGCACTGTGGGTCCATCATCGGTGCATATCCCTGTACATCAGTTGTTTCAGTAAGTTTTTGCGTAAAACTTTGTTGTGAAGGCTAGATATTAGGTTTGAATTTAATCAAATGCGGAAAATACGAGAATCGTCCACAAAGTAAGTTCCTTTTCTATTTATATCCGCTGCAACGCTACGATCGCAGTTACGAGCATGCAAAGAGAAGATATCTATGCCATTTTAAGATCGCTGTTGACAACGTGTGCTTCGTAGTGGTTCTTTATAATGTTAGCAGTAATTGAAAATGCTGCCGATTGTGAAATCAGATCTGTGATTCATTTTCTAAAGGCAAAGAAAGTTAAACCAAAGAAATTTCATTGGAAAATTTGCGATGATTACGGACAAAATGCTATACCAGTAAGTGATTCAATGGTTAGAAGATGGGTCAGCCCGTTCAATGAAGGACGTGATCACATGCACGATGAAGAACGAAATGGACGCCCGTCTGTGGTTACTGATTCACACAATTGAAGAAAAGATTAAGCACAACCGTAAGTTTACAGTTAATGCTATTGCTATAGAAGTTTTGCAAATCTCACGATCAATAAAGCCATGAAATTGTTGCCGAAAAACTGAAATTTCGAAAACTTTGCTCACGTTGGGTACCCCAAATTCTTACTGAACAACACAGAAAACAACGGATGGGCAGTGCACTTCAGTTTTTTTACACGGTACAATGAAGAAAGGGATGGTTTTCTTTCTAGTACAGTCACGGGGGATGAAAGAAATCGGCACTCAATGGAATGGAGGCACACATCATCCCCAACGGAGTTTAAGCCTAAGCATGTCTTCACACATTGAAAAATAATGTGCACCGTTTTTGGGACAGAAAAGGCATTTTCTGATTGATTTTTTACTACGAGTCGAAACAATCAATGCACATGGTTACTGCGAGGCAATTAAGAAATTGCACCGTGCAATACAGAACAAGCGCCGAGGATTACTGTGAAAAGGTGTATTTTTTCTTTTCACGAGATTGTACGCGAGATTTACACACTGCTAAACATTCTTAGGTCCACTTTTTATGATGTGATAGTGAAGTTGAAACGTGAAGGGACACGCACAGCATGAAAGTATACATCTACATAGATACTCTGCAAATCATTCAGCAGCATAATACGCTGCAGTGGTAGAGTAATCCAAGCCTTGCTTTGTGGTGAATCATCTAACGCCGCAAATGATGCGGGAACCATTGTCATAATTACCCATGGTAAAGGCGATTGATGTCTATTACTATACATGTAATTTACTTGAAGAAATTCACCAAATATAGAACTTTCAGTTTTTTTATATCTATGCAAGATTCGTTACGGGTTTGTTATCCTTTTTTAAGTTGCCTTAAAACAGTTCTACCTTGATCAATATGAAATTCGCCTCGTTTCCACTTACAATCCAACAATCAACGGTTGAAATGCCCATGAGGAATCTACAATGTCTGGTCCACATTCGAAGTGTCCTCATCGGCCCATTCTTCTGCTACCAGTTCTCTACTGATCACACAATACTCAGCGATCTATTCTCTCACCTATCGATCAATTTCGCAATACAAGAAATGTTATTAAACAGAGTTTGTTTACAGTACAACCATCTTCTTCATCAATCGTGGAGTCGCCGACATGGCAATACACCATGTCAGCGCATCAATGAAGCTAAAATTCTCCTGTATACAGATAACATTCTGCTATACGTGTCCTTCTATACTTCAGTCCGATTTGATGCAACTCTCCACGCTACTCCATTCTGGACAATCATATTTATCTCTGAATAAGGACAACAATCCTCAACCGTCAACATGCTTACTGTATTCGTCTCTTAGTCTCCCTCTACAGTTTTCATCGCACAACTTCCTGCAATACAGAATTGAAGATTTCTCCATGTCTCAGAATGTGTCCTATGAATAGACTCCTTATTTTAATCAAGATGTGCTACAGGGGCAGAAGCCTTACCAGTAGTTACAGTGACAACAGTCTGGGTGATTGACTGAGCTGGCCTTGTAATATCAGCTAACGTGCTTTTGCCATGAAGTACATCTACATCTACATCTACATAGATACTCTGCAAATCACATTTAAGTGCCTGTCAGAGGGTTCATTAACCACTTTCATAACTTTTCTCTACCGTTCCATTCTCTAATAGCGCGCGGGAAAAAGAACACCTAAATCGTTCCGTTTTCGATCTGATTTCTCTTATTTTATCGGGATGGTCATGTCTCCCTAAGTAGGTGGGTGCTAGCAAAATATTTTCACATTCAGAACTAAAAGTCGGTGATCGAAACTTCGCAAACAGATCACGCCGCAATGAATAACGTCTTTCTTTTAATGATTTCCACCCCAATTCGTGCAACATTTCCGTGACGCTCCCGTCCCCCCCCCCCCCCCGCACCCCACGTAACGTGATAAAACAAAACGAGCTGCCCTTTTCTGAACCTTCTCAATATCTTCCGTCAGTCCCACCTGATAAGTATCCCAAAATGGGCAACAGTGCTCCAGGAGAGGACGCACAAGTGTGATGTAGGCAGTCAATTTGGTGGAGCTGGTGCATCTTCGAAGCGTTTTGCCAATTGAAACGTAATGTTTGGTTCGTCTTCTCCACAATATTTTCTATGCGATCTCTCCAGTCTTAGTTGTTCGTAATTGTAACTCCTAGGTATTTAGTAGAATTTACGACTTTAAGGTTTGACTGATTTATCACGTAATTGAAGTTCAGAGGATTTCTTTTAGCTGTCATGTGTATTACTTCACACTTTTCATTATTTAGTGTCAGAAGTCTGTGTGTGAGATTGCTACTCCCTAGGTAGAGTGTTCCTGATCCGATAGTGAAGTAGAAACATGAAAGGTCACGCACATCTCGAAAGCGAACAGGCCGACCTAGTCTGTTGACAGTTACACATGGTCGTACAATGTAATAGGCAGACCGTCACAAAGCAATTCCGAATTATCAGTATACACTCCAAGTCTATGACAGTTAGGCGGGAGGTAAGATAACTTTCATTTCATGGTCGAGCGGCTGCCCATAAGCCACATATCACGCAGGTCAATGACGAATGACTCCTCGCTTGGTGTAAACATTGGACGATTGAACAGTGGGAAAATGTTGGGTGCAGGGACAAAATGTGGCGTACGATGGCAGGGTGTAGGTATAGCGAATGCCCAGTCAACGTCATCTGCCAACGTGTGTAGTTCGTAGATACGACTGAAAGCACCACCCCCTAGAGAGAAGGCCGCGACGCTCTCGTGTAACGTCAGGCAGAGTAGGTTGCGCGCGCATAGCCAACACCATCTAGATATAAGGTCTCACAAGAAGTCCGTGTCACGTCATACCGATAGGCTGCCCTCGCAAGCTCACTGGCTAGCCGCTGTGTGAAGATTGAACACTGTTCACTTCAGTCACCAGCAGAACCAGTGGCAGCTAGTTTGCCACGTCGTACGGAGCTTCGTGTAGGTCTGCAGCATTGTTAGCATACCACGACACCGTGTACGTGAACAACTTGTGCAGCTGATAGAGTTTCAGCAGCCGGCCGCGGTGGCCGAGGGGACTGAGGCGCTCCAGTCACGGTCTACACGGTCGGGGGTTCGAAAACCCCCTCGGGCATGGATATTTGTGCCGTTCGTAGGATAAGCTAGTTGATAAGTAGTTTGTAAGTTTAGGGACTGATGACCCCGTAGTTAAGTCCCATAAGTTATACAAACATTTGAAACATTTTTGAGTTTCAGCAAGGGCGTAAAAGACCTGCGGCAGGCCGGGCGGGCGTACCGCAGAGCTGTGCAACACGTCGGCTGAGGGGTCTCCGCAGTGCATCAGCGCAGTATGACATATACAGTCACGACACAGCCCACTGCTTCGTAGCGTCAGACAATGAGCTTGCGAGGGCAGCCTATTGGTGAGACGTGACACCGACTTGTTGTGAGGCCTTGTATCTAGACGGTGTTGACATAGCTGAGTGGGTAGCCGCTCGGGCACGGCCCACTATGCCGAAGCAGCAAGCCAGTCAGCTATGCGTGCGCGACCTACTCTGCTTGACGTCACACGAGCGCCGCGGCCTTCTCTCTAGGTGGTGGTGCTGAAAGTCGTAGTTGAGGTGTGCGACCATTATTATTTCAATTAAGCAAATGACTCTACAAAGGCTGAAATGTCGCGAACAAGTATTCACATGTTGCGTTTGAATACATATATTTTGCATGACGCGTTTCGAGCTCTGCCCATCTTCGAATGACCATGTAGTAGATATGTGGGCAATATGCCACAAATAAAGAAAAAGTAAAATGAGAAGCACCATCAAACTGAAGTAGGGGGCAAAGAAAAGTTCTTCCTATGGATGGTGTCACCAAGAACATTCAAGAGCTGTAGCGTCGAACATCGGCGTGGGAATGTGCTACTAGTTGTTAAGAAAGTGCGATGGACATCCGACGGAGGCTGCGGCCATCTGGCGCGGCAGTAAGGCAGCGAGTGGGTTTGACGGGACGTCCTTGGCCCGCGGCAGGGCGACTTTCCTGTCGTCCAGGAAGCGGTCGCTCGCCTCCACCTGTAGCTGGCTCCTGGCAGCCGGATGGCGGCGTCGCTCCCACGCAGAGGCGTCCTTCCAGGGGAGGGGCGGACACCGACAAAGCAGGAATGCGGATTCGCGTACGTGGCCGCGTCAGGCGCTCTCCTGGCAGGTGACTCTGGCCAGGCGGGCTGGGAGGCCGTCTCCTCCGGTGCTCTCACGACGTGTCACTATTTTTCTGCTTCATCGTCCTCCTCTTCCTTGTCATATTCATCTTCTACCAGTTGTCGCCACCACAAGTGCTCCGCAACAGCAAAGGTTGTTGTCCTTGTGGTCTTCACTCCGAAGACTGGTTTGAAGCAGCTCTCCATCAGCGAGCACAGAATAACAGAGAAAGGCCTTACAATGACAGTGAAATGAAGCCGTCTGAGAGCGCTACACCCAACCAACATGGCGGCCGAGCGCCAGCCGGCCACAGCTGCGAGCATAGGGTAGTTCATTGAGTTCACTATCTGTTAATTCCCTTTTCATATATTGTAACCCTCGGGCGGCAGCGCCAGTTATTATAACTTCAGCAGCAGCGCGGTGCAGATTTGCTACCACCGTGTATTCCGTATTACAAACCTAGAATGTAGCTAGTAAGTAATCGTAATGACTAAAATAGTTTAATGTACAGGTAGAAATATCACATTTGTTAATATCTCAATTAGTATATCCATTACCTTCCGTGAAACAAATGTAACATTATTCCGAAAGTGGACAATAACCATGAATAATAGACCCAGCAGTAGTATCATTTCCTCTTTCGTTCCTCTCTCGTGAGAGAGCTTGCGTCTCTGACCTCACGCCTCTTGCGTTCCCTTTTGAACCAGGAGAGATTTTTATAATATTCTTTTTCAGTGTTTTGGAGTGCTGCTTGTATGGCGTTTTACTCCACAGGGTGATACCGTCTTCAGTATCAGATTCATTGCGTCTGAAATCTTGTTCGGAACTAGGATTTACATTTGAATAATAGTATCCTGTTCATGATCTGATGAGGAATCTAGACAAAAATAACTAAGATCTTCATTACTTGTCGAAAGAAGTTTATTTCCTCATCTGTTAGACCCATACCACGTCTACTAGACCTGAAGATTAAATTATGTAGTAGAATAACACTCACATTTGCATTGTGTAAGGCTTAAAAATGGGTAACAATGAGATTGACGGAAACTGCAGCATGGCTAACCAGGAGAAACTAGAGGATAATTTTTCGAGAGTTAAACTTCTATTAACGAAATAAATTTAAATTTTTGAACATTCTTATATGTAAGGTATAATTTATGCTATAAATATTTACTAGAAACTGCCACAAATACATTTGCAATGGAAACTAGACATAAAACAAAACAATTCAAATCTACTTACATACACTTCCGTGCACTAGAAACTCAGAACCTATACTGACATCATTGTTAAGGCAACTCCATTATTGCGACAACAGTGAGCATTAAAAGAAAAGTGGTAGCAGATCTGCACCAGCCGCGGTGGAGTGGCCGAGCGGTCTAAAGCACCTCGCTGCGGAGCGCGCGGTTGCTCGCCGTGGAGGTTCGAGTCCTCCCTGGGGCATGGGTGTGTGTGTGTGTGTCCGTAGGTTAGTTTACCTAGGTTTAAGTAGTTTGTAAGCTACGGACTGATGACCACGCAGTTTGGTCCGATAGATTTACAAACATTTGAACATTTGAACATCTGCAACAGCGCTGCCGTTCGAGGGCTAAGGCATTCCTTTTTGACAATCTATTTTTGCCATAAATAATTACATATTTCAGCTAGGGACAGCAAATCATACTATTATATAAAATGGAAGTAGGATTTTCCTCCGTCTGTCCCGTTAACCTTTTATAAGTCGAGAAGAACCAAACGTATTGTCATGCGGTTTCTTTTAATTTCTTCCTTAGAAACCTGGGATAACCTAAGGCTATATTTAATGTCAATTCGAATATGTGGAAAAAAGAAACTAAAATAAGAATCATAACGTAGAATCGTTTATCGCTTCTGCACTTTAGTCAGCTCTGAAGCCTAAACAGACAGTGATTGTGGGAGATCTGTAAAAGTTAGAACATGATCTCGCGGTCTTTTTATTTTATATCGACGTGAGTTCTATAATTCTATACTATGTGCTTTGACGCAGGTCTCATAGTTTACGCTACAAAAGACACGAAAGTGTGGAATTGGTAAACCATTCTACGTTATTATTCTTATTTCAATTATTTCTCATTTTCGTATTGGCATTTAATATAGCCTACGTTGAACACAGAAATATACCGAAGAAATTGAAAGAAACCGCATCACGATACGTTCTGCAGTTCTCGAGTGAAAGTAGTTTAAAGATTACCCGTGCACAGCCAGAGCGCCTCAGCTAGTTAGTGATAAAATAAATAAAAAATGGCAAGTCATACTTATTGGATACCGAAAATTGTATCCCAAATTACAAATGTTTATCAGTTTTGGTCGCAAAGTACAAGGTGAGTGGGCAACAGAATATGTGCTCGCTGGTGGGAAAGATCGTTGAAAGTAACCAGTAGAATTTGATAAGTTCCACCGATCTATTATATCCAAATTTCTGAGAAAATCAGGGAAGCTATAAAAAGTTAAAATAAAAAGAAAAATTCAATTCATCATCTACAACTTTCTAGCTGACGAAAATTTCATGACCACAAAACGAAACAAGTGGCGGGCGATTAACTTTTTCATGTCACAACTTTTATTTCATATAAAAGTATTCAAATAAAAGTATACACCTGTCTACGGGAAAAATTTGGTAATTTTTTTCCAACCCTAAAGGGTCCAAATGACAATGTAATTAAAGCGAGCGCCCCTTGATGAACTACGCATTTATCAGCCCAACTCCTTTTCTACACCCAACCAAGATGGCTTCACTGCCTGTACGCTGATGTAGGCGGTATAGCCTCTCTATGTTATCTGTGCTCGCTGTTGTCTACCTTGCTCTATTCTGAATAAGCATCTCCTCATAAAGCTACATCCATATTAATCTGCTTACTGTAGTCATCTCTTGTTCAAATATTCAAATGAACGTTTTACCTCAATTGACGGTACGCCTTTGAACTGCTAGGAGTCTATCCTCGCGAGAAAATTTTGTGGGTATTTTACTGGTAAGCACAATATAACGAAATCGTATCTAATAGTGATATTGTTATACTTCGTTACAATTTCACTCATTCAGTATTGTACGTAATGGAACCGATTATCATATTGTTATGCTGAAAAATGTTATTATGTTTCCTTCTTAAAAACTAATTTGGGTTTAGGACACATTGACAATGTGGTACACAGCTTTTCCTGTCCAGTTTGCATAAATTTATACGGACAACAATCATGCTGTTAGTCGGAACTGACACTGATTGAAGCTAATTTACTGACTGTGACTTGTATGCATTATGTATTTAGGATTTCCTAAAAGGAAATATGTAAAGTTGTTTGTCGATTGAAAAAACGGAAATGAAGAATGCAATAGAAAGCTAGCGCTCCCAAGAAAAAAACTGTAAAGAGGCTGTTTATGAAGCAAATAAGTTATTACTCTTTGCGTATTTTGCTTTGTGGTAGTCATTACCAGGCTCTAGCGTATCGTAGTATATACTTGGCATGTCTGCTGTGTGCCGAAAAAGTATCCTTTTGCAAGAAGATATGCATGACTGTAGCATTTTTTTGTGGTAGGTATACAGTAGTCTAGTCAATTCGAAGTGAATGGGACCGGGACCACTTGTACCTATCGAAATTTATGTGCGGAAAGAAAGTAAATCTACCTTTAAGAGAATACATGTGTCAAAAAGTATGACCTCTTTTTTAAAGAAAGTTGCAATAGGCATTTACATTGGCAGCCTAAAGGTTTTAAAGTCTTTCAACTATTTACTTCACGATATAATGGTGGAGTGCCTTTTTCGGTGAAGATAGACTGCACCCGCAGTTTTGTTTTGTTTTATGGTGCTCGGATTTATGAGAAACTCGTAATTCCGAGACTTGAAATATCGAGTCTCCACTGTATCGAGTTCAGATTACTTCAAATGTTTGTTAAGCTTAAGGGACTTAACTGCGGGGTCATCAGTCACTAAACGTACAAACTGCTTATAAACTACCTTAAACTAACTAAAGACGACACAAACATTCATGCCCCGACCGTAGCGACCGTGCAGACTGTAACTGGCGTGCCGCAAACCGCTCGGCCACTGCGGCCGGCTCAGATTACTTCTCTTCTAACATTATTTATTTATTTTAGGTAGAAAAAGTCAGAACGAGAAGAACAGAAGCCAATTTGGAATTACTTTAACAAAAGTGTCGTCGTCATGTGTAAATCTGTTCGCCTCCCATGCCATCTTCTATGGATTCCTGTTTAACACACACACTTAATAAGGATTAATACAGGAAGGGGACCTTGCGAAATGTGGAAAACTAGTAATTTGTTATGTAATATAAATTTACCGAAATTTTAACTTAATTGCGCAAGTTTCGGCCGAAACTAGAAGAGGAATTGAGGAGTCGAACTCTACTATAGAACATGCTGAGATACATTGAAAAGCGCAGGTTTTGGACGAGACTTCCCACCGACTAATCTAGGAGACCTATGCAGAATCGCCGTAGAGGCGTGGGACCAACAAGCCGTTGATGATCTGGTGGACAGACATGCAAGCATGCATCAGTGAAAGAGGACGTCTTATCGTGTATTATGGTGTATACTGCAGTCTTCTTCTTCTTTCTCGTAGCCTTGTCCCACGTCAAGTAGGGTCGGCGTTACTCTTCTGGATTCTTCTCCTCCATAATACTCTGTTCAATGCTTCTTCCTTCTTCTATCCTTTCTCCCTTAGGTCCCCCGCTATTTCTTTCCTTTTCCTCTGCAAGTGTCCACACCACCCTAGTCTACCCACTTTCACAACTCCTCTAATTAATTCATCTCTAATTCAATCCTTTCTTGTTACCCCACACATCCACCTCAGCATCCTAATTTCTCCTACTTCCATCTTCCTTTCTTGGGCTACTGTGATTGCCCATGTCTCTGCCCCGTATATCATAGTAGGCCTTACAACCAACTTGTACACTTTCGCTTTCAAACCATTGCTCACCTTCTTGTCACACAACACTCCGCTCATTTCCTCCAGTTGATCCAACCACAGTTTATTCGGTGCTGTACCTCGCTTTCCAGTCCTCCGTCCCTCTGTATGTATGACCCCTATTTCAGTTCCTCCTCCTGGATCTTGCAAGACCTTATCTGATCATACTTCAGTGCTAAATATTCTGATGTCGTCCTACTAATTTTCATCCCGCTTTCTTGTAGTTCCTTCCTCCAGTCCTCCAGCTTTTCTTCAAGTCTATCAATGCTCTGCTCACAAAGAACCACATCATCTGCAAACATCAAATTCCATGGCGCTTTCTTTTTCACATCTTTCACCAGCCCATCCATAATCAGGACAAAGAGATAAGGGCTAAGCGCAGACCCTTGGTGTAACCCCACTTTCACTGGGAACTCCTTTGTCCCATCCACACTACTTCTCACCTGTGTCATTGCTCCTCGGTACATTTCCTTCACTAACCTCACATACTTCTCTGGCATACACTGCTCTCTCATGCTTCTTCATATTTCGTCCCTTGGGACCCTGTCATAAGCTTTCTCCAAATCAATGAAAGCCATATCTAAATTGGTTTGATTGTCCCGGTGTCTCTCCACTATCTGCCTTAAAGCATGTTCTGCATCAGTCGTTCATCTTCCAGGCACGAACCCAAAATGTTCTTCACTGCAATCTGAAACACAAATTCAGAAAGCCTAGGTTATTGTCTCACAACTTGTCAATTTCTGTATTCATGACCAATAAAGAGAACTGTAATGTTATTTTTAATACCTCTGGTCCTATTTTTAGGTAAGGGGTCATGACCACTTTGAGTTGGGTTGGGTTGTTTGACTGAGATAGTGGGAGAGGGGGAGAGGGGGGGAGGGATGGGGGAAAGGAAATGCAGTCCGGGGAGTAAAGAAGGAAGGAAGACTGCATTAGTGCTCGCCCCGCACGTACTCACTAAAGAACCCTGGGGGAATGATGCGTCACTGTTTTTGAGGGGTGTATTCATTTACCTCCTGCTGTTGTGAACGCTTAAAGAACTCCAAAATGATGTAAACTGTATGAATGCATTTGAGTCTATTCTCTTGGGCAATTTTGCTGTACAAAGGCAATATCGTGCAGCTTTCCGGAAATTTCCATCAGTTATCTTATCGATTTTCTTCACAACTTTCTTAGGTGAACAAAGATTTCCTGCTTAAGATTATCAAGGAAACGATTGAAAGTTAATTATTTTACGTGTGTACAGTTTTAGCGCTATGATCGCCAAACTTGAAGATACGCTGAAGAGCGAAAGTAATTGGTACACTTGTCTAATATCGTGCAGGGCCCCCGTGAACAAACAGAAGTGCCGCAGCACTGAATGTCTGGATGTTCTGGAGCGAACTGGCACCATGAATTCTGCAGGGCTATTCATAAATCCGTAACACTACGAGGGGGAGGAGACCTCATCTAAACAGCAGGTTGCAAGGTATCACAGCTATTCTCATTAATGTTCATGTCTGGAGTGTTAGGTTGCCAGCGGAGATTTTTAACTCAGAAGACTGTCCCTGAAGCCACACTGTTTCAATTCTGGACGTGTGGGGTGTCGCATTGTCCTGCTGGAAATGAACAAGTCCGTCGTATTGCACACTGGACTTGAATGGCTGCAGGTGATCAGCCACGATACGTATTTATCACTTGTCAGAGTCGTATCTGGACATATGAAGGGTCTCATATCACTCCAACTGCACACTTCCTGCACCATTACAAAGCTTTCATCAGCTTGAACAGTCCCCTACTGACCTGCAGAGTCCATTGATTCATGGGGTTGTCTCCACATCCATACACGTCCTTCCGCTCGATACAATTGGAAAAGAGACTCGTCAGACCACTCAACAGGTTTTCAGTCATCATGTTGGTGTTAACGTGCCGAGACGAGGCGTAAGGTTTTGCGTCGTGCAGCCAGAAAGTGCGAACGGCTCCGCAAGCCCATATCGATGATGTTTCGTTGAATGGTACATACACCGACACTTTTTGATAGCCCAGCACTGAAATCCGCAGCTATTTTAGGAAAGGCTGTACTTCAGTGGTCGTTGGTCTCATTCCTGGAAGATCTTTTACGGTCGCAGCAATGTCGGAGTTTTCATCACTACATTCGCGTCAACTTCTCTTGTTCCAGTATCATGAACGAGTTTTTCTTGTCTCTTTTTCCCTCATCTTAGCATGTACTAATAGGTACCTGAGTAATTTTGTTCAGATACTGTTGTTCCACTGCCGCCATAGTAATGACGCCATCACAGTATAGAGAAAGTAAGACCAACGTTCAATTAGCTCAGTTCACTCTCCAGCTCCGAACCTCTTCTCCCATGATCCTGAGTACATTCCATGAACAATACGACAGATCTTATGTGGTAGGAGTTGGCAGTACGTTTACACCGTATGGGGCCTTTACCTACATATTTCTTTCTCATCTTAAGAACCGACTTTTGTTAACTATCAAATATGAATAGATTTCCTTTTTCCAGAAACTATCAGACAAGAAAAACAACTAGGAAGCAGGTAAACGTGCTTGTTGATAATGTGAATGATGTGCTCATTAGTCGTTTCCGCTAAACAGGTTCCGAAATATAGGTTGGGTTAAAATTGAAATCGCTCAATCCATCCATAGAAAATAACACTGTCAAGTCCCCCATACCATTCCCACAATAAAAAAATGCGAACTCTGGGTTTTTTCCTCGGGGTCTTTCAGTTATTAGACAGTTAACTTTTGCTTATTTCAATGGTTTTTGTAAGTTACGTGATTTATTGGTACTTTAACATTCAAAAAGAACATAGTGGATCATTTATACTATTTCAAAATGACTGCTGCATTAAAGAACAGCTTTTCCATTTCTAGTATTCATATTCACTGTATATTTTCCCATGACATTACATTAGTGGCAGATTCCTAGAAATAACTAAATTGAATTGTTAAAATTAATAATAATTGTATTATTGGTGGCCTCAGAAATCTTAGATGGAGAACCTATGAAAACTACTGTAAAATCAGTAAAATCTTTCACGTGAACCATTTAAAATTTCTGGGAGAAAGTATTCACTCCTCTGGCTGAAACTAGTAAGCAAATACAGAAAGAATTTCCAAATTACAGTAAGTTTTCAGGGTCACTTGGAACAGGTGTAATAGAAAAATAATGTCCGATAAGCAAAACATAGACTAATTAATACAATAATAAAACCTGAACTTGTATCGGAACATATAATCGTTGGGGGCAGGTCTTTAACAAACGACCTAGAGAAAAAGATCGGAAGACTTTACGAAAATTTTTGGACTAGTTTGCACAGAAGGAATCTGGGAGGACGGGGAGGGGGGTAGGATCCCAGGAAATATATCACCAGAGTGAAATAAAATCTGTCATACTTTTCGGAAAAGATTTTAAATTTAAGGACGCATTATCAGAATGAACAGTGGGAGATTGGCTAAAAATGAAGTCGAAACAGATCTCTATGTAATCTACATTTCAGAAAAAATTCATTTCATACGTCTATTTGATTCATTGCATTACAAGCAACAAAAAATACCACAATATGTACCCGCAGAGGAGAAAAGACGGTGGGTGAAAAGAAGAAATGGTTGAGGTGGTGCAGGATGGAAAGTTGTGATGGACACGGGACTGGTGAGGGTGAAGGTGGAGAAAATTAGCTGGCAAGGAGAAACGAAAGGGCTCCCCGGAAGGAGGGGGCGATGACGATGAAAGAGGATGGGGGAGTCAGAAAATGTAGTAAGAGGTCGGGGAAGAAGAGGTGCCGGCCGCAGTGGCCGAGGGGTCTGCGGCTAGCCAGTCACAGTCTGCACGGCTGCTACAATTAGGGGTTCGAATCCCCCTCTGGCAGGGATCTTTGTGTCGTCTTTAGTATAAGTTAGTTCATAAGTATTTTGTAAGTTTAGGGACTGATAGCCCCGCAGTTAAGTCCCTTAAGCTTAACAAATAGAACATTTGAAGAAGAGGTGGAGGGAGCTCGAAAGAAGAGAAGGGGAAGGGAAGGGGTTCATAAGCAGTAGCTAGCATCCGGGAGGTGTAGGAAGTTACCCTTGGAGGTGGAGAGTGAGAAGATATAGGACGAATGGGATGCGATGACTGAGGTGTGGTAGCAGGCTGGGTTTGGACTGGAAAGAGAACACGAAAGGAGTGTGGGAATAGAGCCTGCGGATAGCACAGGTGACACAGACATTGTCTAGGATGAGCAGGATATGGGGTGAGTGGATAACGTCATTCTGGATAGGCGTGGGGATGGGAGTTAGATACGGAAGGCGAAGCGGAGAAGAATGTTCAAAGATTTGGCAACATCTGAAAAAAAGGGGAAAGGGCGAAGTTCAAGGTGGGACTATCATAGTAGGGGATGGGATTCATCAGGGATTTGTAGGAATAGAGTGGAGGAGTTCAGCCCCTAGTCTGGCCAGACAGGAGCTTGAGGTGGTGGAAGCGACAGAAGGCTTTCTGTTGGATGGAGAGGACTGGGAGAGTTCAGGCGAGGCGACGATCGATGGACCGGCCAAGGTAGAGCGGAAGTGAATCGAATGGGATGGTCATATATGGTTGGGTAGATATTATGGAGCCGGAAGGAAGGGGTAGTGCAGCCTGCAGTGATTGCTGGGAGTTTGGTAGAATTGATGGTAAGAAGCGACTGATTACACCAAGAGATGAACCGGGCGAGGTGGGAATGTTGGGGTACAGGGAGCACCACAGAGGGAGCCAGGGTAAGGAAACAGGTGTCATCAGCAAATGATACGGAGGAGGTCAACTGGGGGATATCGGCGTCGTATACAAAAGAGGGGAGAGAGGACAGATCCCTGGGACACTCCTCCAACAGAGAGGTGGAAGCTACCAGAATCAGAATTGTGGACAGTGACAGAGGAAGGACGGCGGAAGAAGAAGGCAGACGGACAAAGCTGATGGGAAGGGCGTAGGTTTGGAGCTTGAAGGGAAGACCAGAATGCTATTCACGGTCATACGCTTTGTCAACATCGAGGGAGGAAAGGCTAGGGAATCGTCGAGTTTATTTGGAGGAAAAGGAGGTGGATGAGGCGGAGAAGCTAGCCTGTGACATAGAAGGAAGGTCTGAAGTCACATTGGGTGATAAGAATGAGTTGGTTTTGGAGTAGGTGGTGATGAATTCGACGGGAGAGGATAGTTTCGTGGACCTTGCGAAACACCGAGAGGAGACTGATCAAACTAGGTGTCGTACAGAGGAATACACGTATTTATTTTCGCTCGATTTAGGAATTAAAAAGAAACGTAAATGACTATAATCGGTACGAAGTGCCCTCTGCCACACACAGCAGTGCGGCTGGTGCTTCAGATGACTGGTGATTCACTTCTTTGAGTGCCGGAACGTGATAGTGGGTGGCTCCCTCTCGGTGCGTCGATGATTTGGCGTCGCCCTGCCCCCCCCCCCCTTCTGCTCGGCATGCAAAGAAACAATTTGTCGCACCTCTGCGAGTGGCGACGGGAGAAAGCGACCCGGTTTGCCCGCCGCCCCCCTTAGATATAGTTTCGTTAAAAGTTCTACAGCATGTCTTACCTCAGCTTGCTTGCGCTTGCTTCAACTGGAGCAGCGGCGTCGGCCATCCAAGCTTTTTTATTTCACACTCTTGTTCCAGCCTTAAAGCTAAGTAATTAGTTCCTAAGAGATACTGAACATATGAATATTCACTTGAACACTGAAAGACGTAACTAACCGATTACACTGTTAAGTGACTGTAACAAAATGAATTACGATGAAGAGACAAGCTACCTTCGGGTCACGTGACACAGTAAGTAGAACCCCCTCCTAACCTTACACATGCGCAAAGGCTCATGGGATGTAAATACTTTGAATGTGCATATAAAATGATCTGATAGAAGAACGAAACGAAGAATCATAGTTTAAAAACACTTTTTATCTGTTATCTAAGAAATACGAGTGCAAAGTTGCTTTCTCCACAAACAATAATTTACAAAAAAAGCTAATTCATAATTTAAAAGCTTTAAACGAACCCTTACGTAGCTCAGGAGCGTACAAAATTGCCTGTGACACATGCTCAGCATTTTATATTGGATAGAGAGGCAGAGCCTTTAACGTAAGGTAGAAAGAACACTTTTTAGGAAAAAAAAGGTATTAATGTCCACATTCAACTTTTCAAGAACATCTGTTGATCAGAGGACATAATCCTAAAAGTTTAAATGAAATGACGATTCTACATAAAGGAGAGAAAGGGTGGAAACTAGACATCTTAGAACAGTTAGAAATATTTAGGCACCTGTCTAATAAAGATATATTGAATGAACAATTGCAGTTAAAACATAAAAATTTCTTTAACGCTTTCAAGCCGGTGCTCACGGTAAAGTGATGCTTGTATTCCGCTTTTTATCCCTCCTCCACTTCAGTAACATTTCTTTGTCCTTTAATTGGTTATACTTCATTCACTTTACTTCGTTATTTCTGCTATACCGTGATCTTGTCAGTTTTTTGTAAAATGACTTTGTATGCACAATTGCTTCGCTATTAAGTAAGTACGTATGCTTTGTATATTTCTGACAATTTTCTCTCACATTTTCTGCTACTTGGAATTTTCATTTAATCATGGAATATAATATTGTAAACAATTTTTGTCTATCCTTTCACACACACACACACACACACACATATATATATATATATATATATATATATATATAAAGTTCAAATGTTTGTAAATCTATCGGACCAAACTGCGTGGTCATCTATCGGTAGCTCACGAAGTACTTAAACTAAGGTAAACTAACCTAAGAACAAACACACACACCCATGCCCCAACCGCGGGCTCCGCAGAGCGAGGCGCTTTAGACCGCTCGGCTACTCCACCGCGGCCGGTTTAGCAGGAAAGTAAGTAGTGTAGATCAAATCACACGTAAAAATGCACTCGTTTCGAAGAATCCAATCACAAAATTCAACAATAATGATTGTAATAATATCACAGATCGATCACTTGATGTAATGCGTGAAGCGTCAAATCGATTTTTTAAAGATATGTATTAAAAGAAATTTCTTTTTTACTGCTTTATTTATTTATTCTTATATTTCCTTATGCGTATGCTTATCCTTACAAAGAAAGAGCTGAAGACATTGTAGTACGCGTAGACCAACAATATGTAACCTCCTTGCTATAGAGTAGCAAACCAGAGACTTCGGACAACAATTACACACAGACCGTTCGTTTGCGTTCTGTAGTTTAACACACACACACACGTAGAATTTTATATACACCGATAACTTTCCATCCCAATATACTCCACCCTTTTATCATTATTAATCCTCAAGCAACAATGCAACCAATAAAACGATTTTCCAAGAGTATATATAATTTTCAAAGAGTAATTATTGATCCGTATTTCGCGTTATATTCTTCAAATTACTAAATATCTATCAGATCGTTATAAAACCGTACGTAGAACCTCCCTCAGGTATAAATTAGTAACTGTACAAATATTTAAGTCTCTGCGTCTTGTCGTTCGGACGCAATAAGCGTATACCGAACAGACATTCACATTAATATATATGTAGATAAATAGCTTATCCGATCGCCATAAAACCGTGCCTAAAGCCTTCCCCGGATAGACATTAGTAACTGTACAAATTTTTAGCTCTTTATGTCTTGTGGTTCAGACGTGATAAACATACACCGAAAAGACATTCACATTTATAGATATAGATTTACTTTTTTCACGACGAGCTTTTTTCCGGGGTTTCGGTGAAGCATTGAACACATAGATGCGCCGCCACTGACGCACAGTATGATGGCCTGCTGAGTACGTGTGTACGTGTAAGTATCCGGCGATAGCGAATGGCTTTCCAAGGCCGGTAGCAGCGTTCGCGACCTCTGCAGGTGGCGCCGGCAGCTGGAATGCGAGGTAATGGCCGCGCAACGCCAAATTTACGATACGCGATCGGAGAGTGTCTCGATGTCCAGGCTGCTTTTTTCCATTCTTTTTCTTCGGCCGATTACCGCCTCCTGGGCGGCTTCTTGAAAAGAGCACGCAGTAGGTTTCTTGGAATGACTTGCGCACTCAAATACATTGTTTTGGCTTATAGCTCGGCGATTCTGCCTCATGTAATGGAAATCACATTCTGAACCGAGCACTAAATCCCAGAGTAGTTAAGAAACATCTTCTCGCTGACCACAACTGTAAAGTAACGAAGGAAGTACAGATAATTATATAAGGAACTCATTATTCGTTTGGGCGATCTGGAATTGTTTAATAACAGGTCTGCAGCCAAGACCGCTTTCTTCATTTATTCAGATTACCGGTTTCGGCGTGCTAGACGCCACCTTCAGACCTAATACACAAAAATTTTACAAAATGAAGTGCAATACATAATAGCAAGAAGACGTATCTATCTACAAATATACAGTTAAATGCCTGTTGTAATCGTACATGAAATCCTTGCTATTATAACAATTTTTTACGTAGTAAACAGAATCCATCTGGGACAATTGCCTATACATCCACTTACCAGTAATCTATAGTTATAGTTTTATTTTGCCGTTGACTGCCACACAAAGGGTAGAATGTGGTTAACACATTCTATCTAGTCTGGTTCATTTCACATGGAAACTATTTTCCAGGGAATGCTAGTTCATATGTAATCTGGTTTTTCAAAACTTAAAAAAAAGAGAAAAAATATATATTTATACTTCTAGTAGATCACTTGATATGTTTGTTACCTGACATAGCACCTCATACTCTATGGTGCTTAGCATAGTAGTTCATACAAATTGTATATAAATAACATTCAATATATATATATATTTCTATGTCAGGTAACAAACATATCAAGTGATCTACTAGAAGTATAAATTATATGTTTTCTCTTTTTTTTTAAGTTTTGAAAAACCAGATTACATATGAACTAGTATTCCCTGGAAAATAGTTTCCATGTGAAATGAACCAGACTAGGTAGAATGTGTTAACCACATTCTACCCTTTGTGTGGCAGTCAACGGCAAAATAAGACTATATATATATAGCATTTAATGTATATTATTAATAATATTCACGAGTGCCTTGCAGGGCAAAGACTATAATGTAATATATTCTACTGTACATTTAACATCTTCGTCTATATCTTCCCATAGCTTCCCGCCTAACAGTCAGTATTGAACGTGAGTTCAGTTAGTAGTGAACTTGGCTTCTGAAGTGCCTCTGGTTAAGACCATAAGAAAGATAGGTTCTGATGTTTTATTGTTGACTTGTAAATTTTATGTTGATGACACATCAATGTGGATGTACACTGTTTAACTATCTAAAATTGTTATAACAGCAAGGATTTCATGTAAGATTACTACAGATCCGTATATTTGTAGACAGATAAGTCTTTTTGCCATTTGTATTACACTTCATTTTGTAAAAAACTTTGTGTATTAGGTCTGACGATGGCGTCTAGCACGTCGGAACCGGTAATCTGAATAAATTGAAAAAGCAATTTTGGCTGCAAACCTGTTATTAGAAAAATGTTCAAATGTTTGTAAAGGTTATGCGACTTAACTACGGGGTCATCAGACCCTAACCTTACAAACTATTTATGAACTACCTACGAACTAGGACGCCACAAATATCCATGCCCGAGGGGGGATTCGAACCCCCGACCGTAGTGGCCGCGCAGACCGTGACTGAAGCGCCTCAGTCTCCTCGGCCACCGCTGCCGGCTTATTAGAAAAGATAATAGTTTACTGCGTTTTCGCTGATCATATAGTAAACCAATGTCATTTGACAAAACGTTACAGTTCATACATACATACTACTAGATGTAATCGTGATGCAGTTTATCAATGGGATGCACATTTATCATTGTTATAACACAGTCTAATATATACACTCCCGTAGACTTTTGTTATACACTGTGACAGTGGCGCTGCGAGCGGCCAGAAAGCTACAAGTCTAAATACGTTATAGGATGCGTGGGAATAGTACCGTTTATATTGGTTTTAACATACTTTTTACATTAAGGAACGTATGTAGTATCATAAAATAGGTAACAACATAAAAATACATCTACCTTGGTCTTTCTTAGCTTTCCTAAGATCCTTGACAAGGTAGGAAAAGGTACATTACAGTACAGTTTATTCACAATTATCTTGTGACCTACAGGCTTTTACTGAATAATTTCATTTACTATTGTTGTTGTTGTTTTCAGTCCACAGACTGGTGTGATGCAGCTCTCCACGCTACCTTGTCCTGTGCAAGCTTCTTCATCTGAGAATACGTACGGCAGCCTACATCCTTTTGAATCTTCTTACTATATTCGTCCCTCTGTCTCCCTCTACGATTTTTACCCAACACACTTCCTTCTAATTCTAAGCTGGCAGTTCTTTGATAGAATGTGTCCCACCAACCTATTCCTTCTCTTAGGATATACCAGAAACTCCTTTTCTCCCCAATCCAGCTGAGCACCTCCTCATTAGTTAAGCGATCTACCCGTCTAATCTTCATGATTCATTTGTAGCGTAACATTTCGAAAGCTTCTATCATTTTTTGTCTGAACTTTTTATTGTCCACATTTCACTCCCATACAGTGCTGCACTCCAGACAAATGCTTTCAGAAAGGACTTCCTAACATTTAAAGTAATATTGGATGTCAACAAAGTTATCGTGCTACCTAAATAACAATAATTTTGACGAAACGGAATGTTTCCGTCATTTACAAACGTACTCGGAAGATACAGGATCACCTGAAATCGGCAAAGGATGCTCGCAAACCGCTGGAAAAATTAGGAATGTATAGGATTCCGTGTAGCTGTGGGGACGTATAAGTGGGTACCACAAAAAGAGCAGTCAAAAAACGACTAGATGAGCACAAGGGGAACTGTAGAAGGGGAGAGATTGACAAATCAGCTTTTGCTGAACATGTTTTTCAACCAGGGGACTATCTTATTCAATTTGATAAGATTCAAGTTTTAGCAGCCACAAATGGATACACGAAAGACTGTAATAGAGAGGCAATAAAAACTGTAAAACACCCCAATAATTTCAATAGGATGGAGGAGGGCGTGAAACTAAATGATATCTGGATTCCGGTTTTGAAGAAGAAATGTAACAGTCTTCCACCATGGGACGACATTAACGGACGGAGGCAATCGGCAACGACGAATTGCGCGCGCATGTCAAACACATCTGACGTCACACCACTGCGCGCGAGCCCTTGTAAACGGAATGTGGCTTCAGTCAGTAGCGATGCAGGGTGTGAATCGGACATCCAAAAGTGCCACGATCCCCCTTGAGAATGTCCTCCGCAGTCGGGGACGAAACGTTGGGTTTTAAGAGTAAATCCACTAGACCACGGCATAACAGACCGGAAATTTTTAGTAATTTTGACCATTCCGGCCGTGAAAGTTTACATTTTACAATAAAACTCATCTACTACTTTTATTGTCTTACTACCTAATCTAAGCCGGCCGCAGTGGCCCGGCGGTCTGCGGCGCGCACGTCACGATCAGCACGGCCGCTACGGTCGAGAGTTCGAATCCCACCTTGGGCATGGATATTTGTGTCGTCTTTAGTATAAGGTAGTTCATAAAGTTTGTAACTTTAGGGACTGATGACTCCCGCAGTTAAGTCCCTTAAGCTTATCAAACATTTGAACCTAATCTAATTCCTTCAGCATCGCCTGATTTTCTGATACTGCATTCCATTAACTTTGTTTTAGTCTTGTTAATTTACTATTAAAAATAGAAAAATGGCTAGTAAACACCACAAGACCTGGCCTTTGGCAGAGAAACGTAGCTTTCTACTCGGGAACGTTAAGGTTTCTTCACTACAATTCCAGTAAAATCGATAAGGGTGGAACGTAAGAAACGAATATAGAACGCAATAACGTCAGTATTTAACGTAACTAATGCGGCACCATAACTGTAGCTGAAGGATAAATGTGACTGACGAGGCAAAAAACGGAAAAAACCAATTAAACGGTTTTCAACGAAGAAGAACACAGTTCCACAATTGTTGCTACAGCTGAACCACAAACGTCTAGAATCTTCAAGAATTTGTCTTCTTAAGCTAAAGGAATCTCACTCAAAAGAATATGTGCGTATGAGAAATACGAATGAAGCCTAAAAATGTTCGAATCATTAAACTGCATACCAAATTGACACGTGTAAAAAGAAATAAAAATAAAAAAAAAAAAATAAAAAAATATAATAATAATAATAATAATAATAAAGAACTTTTTGTCATAGTAAGAGCAGTCCATAATTGAAATTTTTGTTTCTCTTATGTTTATATTGTATTTGCTTTCAGCAGAATAAGCTGCAAGTATTCACATATTCGTACGTATTGTTTCATGACAAAGTTCTTCGTTATACTACTGAATAGTTAAGTTCGGCTATTCTTACATTAATTCCCGTATTATATATGTCTCTTGATATTTTACTAATGCTTGTAACCCAAAAATTATACTATTTTCTTAATTACGTAGATAAATAATAATAAACAAACATCACTTCTTCGGCTGCTTGCCCACCGCTAGGAGCGCCAATGTCGTTGAAACTGTTAGTTGGTAACAACTTCCACAACAGTAAATGTCACAAACATATAAGTTAGACTGCGGTTATACCTTCAAAATTATATCTAAGTACGACAAATCATTCAGGAGATATAACATAAACATTTAGTTCCATTAAAAACCGTCCAATAACACATGACATTTTAATTTATAAGATATTTACTCTTAGCTGTATTTGCAACACTTTTTGCAGCAATTTTCGCAGACAATTTTCTAATATTCCAGTAAACATATCTAAAAAATTGTATTATTGCAGAACATATGACATCATAAAGATTCAGGCAAATGGAATAGCTTAATAATGGAATAAATACTATATACCTGGACAACGCAGGGGTCTTAGCCTATAGCCCAGGAAAATTAGCCTGAAAAAAGGTTAAGCACAAGGCGCAAATAATTTTAATGGATGTCAGGCATCCCAGATAAAAGTAATATGAGTCTGCAACGCTTTCTGGCTTGTGCATAAGTTTTGAGATTCGAATAACATTTTTTTTCTTTTTTCAGTTTTTCGCTTATAACTAGAAAACGATGCATCTTACAGAATTTTTGCCTATACCAGAATAAAAGAGCATATAATTTCGCCCAGAATGAACTACTAACAACTTAAAATCGGTTCAGTACTTTGGCTACAATCGGTCGTCAAACATTGGTATTTTTTACGAACTTCATGGAAAAGTCAGTTATGTCCATGTTTCAATGACTTTAACGCAAAAACTCGAACTCCAAATGAAAAATATCGAAGATTAACGTTGCAGAGCATTAAAGTCTGCGTATTAACAGCTTCTCAGTTTTAAAATTTGCTCCCACCCATGTATAAGTACCAATAACACGCTCACTGTAATCGTAGTGCTAAAATCCTGCGAAGATTTTTGTGCGAACTCAAACTACTTTTGAACCCCAAATCATACAGTCGTCTAGATATTAAAATTTAAGTATAAATGTACCTTAATAGTTACCTCTACGAATTAACGTGAATTAATTACCACGTCAGTCCAAAAAACGGATTAAAAAAGAAACGAAAAGATAGAGAGGGGAAAAAAAAAAAAAAAAAAAAACAGAACTTCACTTAAAGTGAAAGACTTTATTAATGATGAACACTTAATTACAATATTAAACTGATGAGATATAATTTTTACAATTATTTATATTAAATATATTTACTTTTTATGTTTTGCTGCGTTCCGGAGAAGATGATCCCGTTGAGGAAAAGTTGTACAATTCCATGTCTTCTTCTGGTATGGGATGTAAATCGATTTCTTCTTTGATTATGTCAATCTCTACGTCGACCTGTGTTGAATCAATCAAAATACCATCATATGTTGATCTATTAAGGCAAGAAAGCCCTTAGAATTGCAGCATGTAACTTAGTACTTTATAAATGTTTCTTGAAGGTAGAAGTTGCTTGATATCCCTTCCTTCAAGTGCAAGATTTTTGTTGTCCATTTACTGAGCCGCTGGTGATTGGGTGGATGTAGTGGGAATCAGACCGTTTTTGGGTGGTTTTCTATCCTCATCTCAGTGGATCCAGTTGGATTGTTGCTCCACACGTGACCCTGCAGGTACAACCTGAGGGAGTACTGACAAGAGGCGGCTTCGGTGGGAGACAAAAAGTGCTAAGTTACAGATATTTTTTTTCGTTATAGCTCTCTTGAAAAGTTGGACTGCCACCAGTGTACAAATCCTTATTTTTGGGTTCTCTGAATTGAGGTGCCTAACATCGATTAAAATTATTTTCAGCTTGTACTTATTTTTTGGCCACCAAAAGTGTAATTTGCTTGGGCTACTTGTAATAATATAAAAAGTAAGTTTTTATCTAACAGCGAATAAACATTGTATTGTAAACATGTACAGCAAACAATCTTTCGAATTATATAAGTTTCATTAACCTCCTGATAAAAAAAAGTAGAAAATCGGTTCATGAGTTATCAAGTTCGCGTATTTATATAATGATATCACATGATAATCTCAGCTTAATGTTACTAACATGAGCAGAACCAGCACCTCCGAGAGAAGACAAAACGCAATACTCACTCCAGACAGTTTCTACTCTGTGTCACAGACCATAGATACCCTGCGCGTCTCCTATATCAATGGCGATTCCCTATCTCTGCCATGTTGTGTTTTGAAACCAAAATCTAACGCTTTTACTCCCGATATAACGTTTTTGCCCCGCGTCATGTGATCGAATTTTCGGCATTACGAGCAACAGTATTCTCATTTATAGCTGAAATCAAGCTGGAATGTAGGTGGCATTGGCACTGTTTCCATTTGCAGAAACTTAAGCTATATCTTACCAGCTATTCTCCATTCTCTAATTAGGTCCCACATGTCTTTTCTGACGACTCTCCACTTCGCACTTCGTAGAAAGGTGGCGGCTATGTTAACATGAAAAGACCAAAAAAAAAAAAGAGTTCCGACGACACCAGGAATCGTACCTATCGATCTACCACAAGACCATATCCAAGACAATACTTACAGCGTTAATGTAGCAGATACTCTTCCGTCAAGCGAAAATATGTTCCAGTATGGAATTAATATTTTCAGATGTTTGAATTTTTCTTCCATTACAGGCTAAACAGTATCTAAATACAAAAAGTACATTAGAATTTTGATGATCGGTAAGTCAGTGAGTGACAGAATTAGCGATATTCGACTGCTAATATTTCGTAAACTATAAGGTGTAGAATAGTATAAATTGAAATTATAGCTAATTATAGTAGGTACTCTTGCTAACCGAAAATTCAGGCTTCTAGATTTATCCACAACGGAGATACAGGGGGTTCGAAAGTGCAGTGAACGGCTTCTAGAACAGGATGGTACGGCAATGAGCGGGACTTAGCGGAGGCACCGCCGTGCCCCCAGATGCATCGTCTTCTTCTGCTGGGCTAGATGGTACTGTTGAGATGCCCCAAGAACGCGTAAAGATTTCACGTTTGTGGTTTCAAATGAGGACCGTGTCGTCAAAGTATCGGGGGAAAAACCAACTAGGTTGCAGTGGGGCTGCGACAGTCCCTGTAATCCTACGGCACCTGACAATAATTGAAGAGCAAGCGCACCTACCGTCTGTGAAGGTACCTATTTGTGCAACTTCAGTACGGAGGACTGATATTAGAAGACGTAGCACTGTTTATGAGCCAACAGACTTTCATTACAACGGTGCAGTGAAATTGCTTTTCAGTATAAGGGAAAGAGAAAATGTAAAAGTACGTTACAGTGTAACATCTAGCGGGCCATAAAGAACATTTGTGGCAAAAATCTAGACCAGAACCAATGAAAGAAGAAAAAGCACAGCCCCTGTTAAGCGACATAAACAGAACGAGGGAGAGGGAGGGATGGATCCGTTTCAAACAGCAAGTTCCTCCGTTAAGCCATGAACGTCTAACGTCTACTATAGCATTTTGTATGACAATTATGGTACGTTCGTTTAAATATTTTTGGATGTCAAACTAATTCAAATGGCTCTTTCCGGGCACACAGATCTACTTGTTTAAAGTTAAAATTCCGTTTTTAGGCTTACATTATTTTTATATAGATATTAAAAGAATTTTCAGCAGTGGTCGTAAATTACCATTTGTTGTTGTTGTTATGGTCTTCAGTCCGGAGACTGGTTTGATGCAGCTCTCCACCCTACTCGATCCTGAGCAAGCCTTTTCATCTCCTCATAGGAACGGCAACCCACATCCACTTGAATCTCCTTACTATACGCGTCTCTTGGTCTCCCTCTGCGATTTTTACCCCACACACTTCCCTCCAATGCTAAATTTACGATTCCCCGATGTCTAAGAATGTGTCCTACCAAGCGATCCCTTCTTTTAGTCAGGGTATGCCAGAAATTCCTTTTCTCACCAATTCTGTTCAGTACCTCTTCATTAGTTATGCGATCTACCCACCTAATCTTCAGCATTCTTCTGTAACACCACATTTCAAAAGCCTCTATTCTCTTCCTGTCCGCACTGCTTATCGTCCATGTTTCACTCCCGTACAAGGCAACACTCCACACAAATGCCTTCAGAAAAGACTTCCTTACCCTTAAATTAATATTCGATGTTAGCAAATTTCTCTTTTTCAAAAATGCTTTTCTTCCCATTGCCATTCTGCATTTTATATCCTCTGTACTGCGACCATCGCATGTTATTTTACTACCCAAGTAACAAAACTCATCTACCACCTTCATTGTTTCATTCCCTAATCTAATTCCTTCTGCATCGCCTGATTTTCTAAGACCGCATTCCATTATTTTTGTTTTGCTCTTGTTAATGTTCATTTTACATGCAGTCTTCAACACACTGTCCATTTATTTATTCAAAATCGATTTCGACTTTTGAATAGTCATCTTCAGTGCAACATGCACAATCGAATTGATACATATCTGGTGTTACACGCCAAGCCCCAAGGCATAGCTACAAAATGTTTATTTCAGAGTCATTTGTCACTCTGGAATATCTTACATATTTTGTTGCTATGCCTTAGGGCTTGGCATGTAACACCAGATATGTATCAATTCGATTGTGCATATTGCACTGAAGATGACTATTCCATAGTCGAAATCGATTTGAATAAATAAATGGTAATTTACGACCAATGCTGAAAATTCTTATAATATTTGTCATTTTATGGTCGTGTTGCACACCGCTTCTTATGGAATCTACATTTCATTTTAATAATAATTACACTGTAGTTCATAACTTGTAGAACATTACTCAATCAAAAACCCATTGGTTTTTGTGTTCCTCCACATTTTTTCGAGCAGCCATGTTCTGCCATGGGTTTTGCCGGACGTCATACAACTTTGCCTATCTGCATTGTACAACACCTATTACAGGAACTATAATATCAAGTACTACAATATCCGCTTTACTATACTGAGTAGTTTTTGAAAGTTAAATTGTTAATATAGGCTTAGCTTTAGTGCTCTAAAATTACCGTCAGCTGTTATTCTGTCAAGTATTATAGGTTGGGACTGATGACCTAGCTGTTTAGTCCCCTCAAAACAACCAACAACAACATATTATAGGTTCTTCGATCGCTTCAGCACTTATAAAACACTGTTTCTACCATTTCTTGGACAGTGATTTCTTGTAAATCACCCGTGTGATGACCCATGCACTCTCTTTACAGGTATTCATGTCTTCACAAACGGGACATTTTTCTGCCAATTCTCTCAAGTAATTCTCTGACTCACCTTCTTCAAGCCCATTACACAGTTTTCTGTGACACACATAAAGAGTTTCTACTTTCACAACATCGCAACCTGCTTTCAGCCCAGCACGCTCTCATCTTCAATAATTTCCTTGTAGTACAGTTTTTATCCTTTATTTATGTTTCTCAGAGTCGTTTTCAGTAACCCTGACATGGCTTGACCCGCGCTGCATTAACTGTAATCATATATAGCAAGTTTAGGATATCTGTGAATACTCTTTTTTTATTTGGAATTTTCCATTTGTCCACTCTTATTGCAGAATATGAAAATGACATTAGACGGGAGTTTACATATTTTAGCTAACAGCCTCAGGCTAAGGCCTAAAATTGTGTGTTGATTAAATGAAAGTGATGTATATTTGATGGCATTAAATAGCAAGCAGTCTTCAGTAATAACATCTTGGAGCAAGTTAAACTTTTTAAATAACTGGGCTACGATACCACATGCGATTGTATTCATGATTTTTACCAAAAATTAAGTAAACTTACTGACATTTGTGGAACGACTGAAAAAGAATTCTTAGTATAAAGCAAGGAAAGACCCCTTCTGAAGTTTCTCAAAACTATAACAGTACCAACCCTTATTATGGAAACGAACCGTGGATAGTGGCGAGAAACAAAAAGCAAAATACAGGCTCAAAAATGAGTTTTCCATGGATAGTTCAAGGAAGGAATATCAAAAACTTGTAAACGAATTGAGTATACATGGAAAGATTTTGGATTACATTAAAATTGAAGAAACTGGTACAGACCACGGGCGTCCAACCCGCGAGCCGCATTCGGAGCAAAGTAACTATCAGTGCGTCCTAGCAAGTTTCTACCACACGATCGGCAAAGCGGAGAAAAATCGATAACTAAATATTATCATTATCAAACCTTTCGTAAACACACTGGTCTGTTATGTTATGGATACCTCATTTGCAACTATGAAATAGGTCTATAGAGAAAAATAATAAATTAAGTCGTAGTGGTGCGTAGGAGCTTTGTATCCGTGAGGTTTTGCTGGATTGTGTGCACGAGGAACTCGCGGAGCCTGGTCTGTCAAGGATGGCGTGGCGAGGAGGAGTGCACTGGGTTTAATGATCAGAGCATCGTTTGTGAACTGGGCCTGCTGGGGATGCCAAAAAAAAAAAAAAAAAAAAAAAAAAAAAAAAAAAAAAAAAAAAAAAAAAAAAAAGAACGCCAGTTGCTCTGCCTCATGGTGGTGTGGAACAGTTTTTTCGACAGTACGCGTGTTGCAGTTTACTTTGCGACGCACTTAATCTGAAACTATTCATTTCACAAAAAAAGTTTTGGACATAAATTGTAGGAAATTTTCTCTAGTTTAATTTATCTCATGACTATTTTCATCGTAAAATGCTTCGGAAAGGAGATATCGTCAAAAAACTGCTTTTGGGCGCCATTTTTTCCAATATGGCGGCGCGAGCGGCAAAGACACGAGGTGGCAAACTGAAAATTCGAAAAGAGTACAGCAAAATCTATAGGTATACCAATTTTCAAAACTCCCGCAAAACTTTCCAGGTAACCCCCTTTTTGGACACCAAATGACGACTATTATCGCTGCGGCGTGGGCTACTTACGAAACTCCAATCGCCAACTTTCTCCTCCGAATGTGGAAATATATTGTTTGTTGACTGCCACTTACATAGGTAGAAAAGATCATCAGAATAAAATACGAGAAATCGGAGCTCGAACGGAGAGACTCGATAATGGAATGGGAAATAAATAGTATAACGGTGGTTCGATGAACCCTCTGCCAGGCACTTAAATGTGATTCGCAGAGTATCCCATGTAGATGTAGAAATACAAGTTTTATTTTATTTTTATTTATTAATTTTAAATTTTTTCTTGTATTAAGTGTAATGCGGCCCGAAAATCCTGGCCTTAATCCTTTATAGCCCAGGTGAGCTGAAAGGTTACACACCCCTGATGTAGACCATATGGGTGTAGAAAGACACCCAATAAAGGCTCGTAATTAGACATGTACTGGATGAATATATGTGAGAAGTGTAGGAATGGCATACAAGAAATAGAGGAGCGCCGTAACACATTTTTAAATTTTCCCGGAGCTGCCGAGGCCGAAGAAGTAGAACTGTAGGATAAGACGGAAGAGGAAGTGACGTCATATCTAAGCTAATACCATCTCAGACCATCTTTCCCTCTTCCCACACCCTGTGTTACACAATCGGTTTCTTAAGTTATCAGTATCAGCTCCCTGACCAACGTAAAACCGAGATAAATTCAATTACTCTGTGAGATGAAGATGGGGGAACAGCACTATGTGAATGGTATACGTAGATCTCTGGCACAATGACTCAACAAAAGCAAGTGTTCCGGTCCAGGTTATACACGAGTTTTGTTCCTTTTAGAGTATGCTGATGCAAAAGCTCCACACTTAGCTATCATATACAACCGCTCGCTCAACGAAATATGTGTACTCAAAAACTGAATAGTGAACTGGTCACTCCAATGTTCAAGAAGGGTAATAAGGCCGCGACGGATTATCCATACGCAGGGTGCAGTGCTGCGGTGCGCGCGGTCGTTCGCCGTCGGGGGTTCGAGTCCTTCCTCGGGCATGGGTGTATGTGTTGTCTTTATGTCAGTTTACCTTAGTTTAAGTAGTTTGTAAGTTAGGGTCTAATAACGAAGCAGTTGAGTCCCATAGATTTACAAACATTTGAATAGTTTTTGAAGGACAATAAGGGTGACCCACAGGTCTGTATCACTGACGTCGGCTTGCAGCAGGATTTTGGGACTTAACAGTCAACACGGATTCAGAAAGTAACGTTCTTGTGAAACACAGCTAGCTATTTATTCACATGAAGTGATGAATGCTATGGTCAAGGGATCATAAATGACTCCATACTTCTAGATTTTAGGAATGTTTTTGACACTGTACGCTACAAGCGGCTTGTGATCTAATACCGTGATTATGGAATATCGCACAGTTTTGCAACTGGATTCGGGATTTCCTGTCAGAAAGGACACAATAACTGACGGAAATTCACGGAATAAAACAGGAATGATATCTGGTGTTTCCCAGGGAAGTGTTAATGGCCCCTATTCGTTATGTTTATAATCATATTAGGAATCATTCTGAACAGGGGAGCAGCGCGCTTCATTACAGGATCATTTGGTAATCGTGAAAGCGTTACGGAGATGATCGATGAACGCCGGTGGACGACTCTGCAGAAGAGACGCTCTGTCGCTCGGTTCGGGCCTTTGTCGAAGTTTCGAGGACATACCTTTACCGAGGATTCTAGCAGTATATTGCTCCCTCCTTCGTATATCTCGCGAAGAGATCATGAAGATAAAATCAGAGAGATTAGAGCCCACACAGAGGCATACCGACAATCTTTCTTTCCGCGAACAGTACGTGACTGGAATAGGAGGGAAAACCGATAGTGGTACTCAAGGTACCATTCGCCACACACCGTCAGGTGGCTTGCGGAGTATGCAAGTAGATGTAGAACAGACCTGTTAAACTAATGGCGGATGATAGTCTCGATTATCGGATAGTAACGTCACCGTAAGATCGAAAGCAACTGCAAAACGATTTAGATAAGATACTACATGGTGCGAATATTGGATATTGTCCCAAAATAATGAAAGGTTTGAAATCGTCCATAAGAAACTCGTTTAACTTATTTACACGATAAGCCAGTCAAATACACAGGCCATAAATTCAACTAAAGAAACTTCATGTGGAAATGACACATAGAAAATATCGTGAGGAAGGCGAACGAAAGGCTACGGTTCATTGGCAGAAAGTAGATGCAACAGTTTTAATCACGAACTGTCTACACTACTCTTTTGCGTTCTATTTTGGAGTTTTGTTGCGCATTGTACGGTCTCCATCTGGCGGGACAGACATAGGATATAGAGAGAGTTCTAAGAAGGGTATTTCGTTTTGTATTATCGTGATACACGGGAGAAACTGTCATTGAAGTCATGCAATAACTGGAGTAGAAGTCATTACAAGAAAGACGTTATTCGTTGCTCACAGATGTATTTGCGAAATTTCTTTCAACAACTGTCTCCTCCGAACATATTTTGTAAGCACTCACCTACTTAATGAGACATTAGCATCCTAAATAAAATAAATCAGATCGAAAACGTAAAGTTGTAGGAGTTCCGTTTTCCCGCATGGCATTACAGTACGGAACAGTAGATTGATATTTTGAAAGAAGTTCTATGAATCCTTTGCCATGCATTTAAATGTGATGTGCAAATAAATGTGTAGATGTACATCTAGAAGAGTGAAGTCGATGTGCCAATACTAGAGACGTAGTATTGGCTCTATCTTCACTTCACAACGTAACTTAATACTACAAATTTTTAAATTGGTCAGTTTTGTGGTTCGAGCCGTGTTGAAGGCTACGTTAGTTTTCGTAATGTTATCCGCCTTGTTGTACATATATCTAAACTCAGGGTAAGTAAAAAGATATTTTTGTTTTGTTTTCCAAAACGGATTCACAATTTTATTTACTCAAAACGTTCAAATGTTTGTATAGCTTATGGGACTTAACTACGGGGTCATCAGTCCCTAAACTTACAAACTACTTACGAACTACTTACGAACTAGGACGATCGTAGTAGCCGTGCAGACCGTGACTGGAGCGCCTCAGTCCCCTCGGCCACCGCGGCCGGCTTTTATTTACTGTTACTGTGCTTGGTAATATACATTTACATTTTCTGTCTGCCACCTCCTGTTCGCAGTGCAAGTGAAGTGAAGTGGCAGTTATGGTAGTAGTTAGCACATCCTACGTAAGCCGCAAGCCTGCATTCACTGCGCTGAAAAATATCCCCAGCGCAGATGCCTGCTGACAAACTGTCCACCAGTCTTCCTGCGTCTTAAGGGCACGGTGACCTCAGAAGACAGACGGAGAAAGAAGACCCCGCTCATTCCGCACTCATGAAATGAAAAATTTTGTACTACGTTTGATGGTAAAAACCTTGGAACCAGTGTGCAACGATTAGCAGTAGCAGAGGGCGTATCACAGTATCTCATCTGCGAGGTACTTCATGAACAGTTGCTGCACCCATAGCATCTACAGCACGTTCAGGCCCTAAGACCACAAACTTATCACAGCAGACGGCGTTTCTGTCAGTGCTTGTTGTAGAAGTGTACCGTGTGGTGAGACGGGATAATGTTGACGTTAATTGTGTAACTTATGTCAATAATGGAATGATAAAACTCGTATGTCTACACTAATTATGAAAGTAACTTGATTTTATGCAAGTCCATTTAGTTGCTAAGTAGTTGTTGACTTGTAGTTTACTGTTCCTTAGCAACACCAACTGTTAAAAGTTAAGCATGAAAATTTTATTCCTTCCGTAATTCCCGCACCACAGCAAGAATCAGAGAAAACAAAATAGATCTTTTAAATAGTCCTTGAATCCAATATTAGGTGCTTGTACGAGCGGGGCAAGATAATTGATCTGTAATCGTTACTGAAATTTAACTTCATAAGTTAACACAGGCACTAGTGTTTGCTGTTGATAGCTTTAACTCAAATATTAAAATTCACCGCCTACTAAACTCGACGTTCCACATTCACACCCAATATAAATTTCTTGTTACAGTCGAATATAAGTCAATGTTAGACTCCACTATTATATTAAATCTCTTCTCAAACAAAGTGAAACTTCTCTATAAATCAGATTAGATTTCCAGTAAATGTGAATCACACATTAAATAAATCTTCATAGCATACAAAATACTTTTCAAAATCTCTATATATAAAAATGAATGTTTGTCTGTATGTCCTCTATAAACTCGAAAACGGCTGGAGCGATTTTGATGACATTATACAATACTCATATAAACCCAGAGAGTGTACCTGTGAAGTTTGGTAGCGATCGGATCAAGATTTTTATTGATTTGAAAATATTTTCTGCTTAGAGGCATAATGTGCAACATACGGATCGTGCGGTTGCGTATCCTTCAGGCTTCAAGTGTCCGGTGGCGTAATGTGGTGATGCTCTTAACTAAATATTCGCTTTCCGTGAATAATTACTTTACTGATCGGACAGGGATACACGCAAGAACCTATCAGCCAAGCAAACACATTTTTCTTGCCGTGGCATTGTACAACATGTCAAACCAGAGTGTCCGTATGTTTGTATGTACGTATAGCATACAAATCTACAGTTTTGTTCCAATCTTTATCAAATTTTGTAGACGTAAGCTTCAATGCATGCCGACGGTCCCCGTAAGTGTACGAATCACTTACAACAAAGAGTTCACGAGATATGACGTCATAAACAATGAGATACGCAAAAAATTGCTGCATTTAGAGACAATGCTGCTCATTTTCTCCTCACTGCCCAGTACGCACGGCTAATCCGCCGCGGCAATGAGAGATATCGTGGTGTCAAATCGCATACGATTGAAATAACAGTTGTCCGACATTTTGATGACGTTACAGGTGAAATTATACGGCGGTTGTTGCAATTTACGGCAATCCCAAACTATGTTATCAGGCCCCCATTGGGAATAGAAACTGATATGTGCTCCTCGAGGTTTAATAATTTGGAGACACATGCTCTAGACTTTCTGTTAGAGATACTTGCACGAAGTGGTCTACGCAACTCCGATCAACGATCTTCAAATATTACAGACTCGCAAAGTGAAACGTAGAAAAAGTATGTATGAAAAAGTATGTGTGCAACTTAGGCGGCAAAAAGTGATTGGTTATTTGTCTGTTTGCTCGGGCAGGGGGAAAACTGCTATTTTCGTCAGTCCCTCGTGAGGAGCGGAAGGAGTAGGGATAAGAAAGGAGGAGAAGGAAAGGAAATGCAGTCCAGGAAGGAAAGAAAGAAGAAATGTTCAAATGTTCGTTAAGCTTATGGGACTTAACTACGAGGTCATCAGTCCCTAAACTTACAAACTACTTATGAACTACCTTACACTAAAGACGACGTAAATATCCATGCCCGAAGGGGGATGCGAACCCCCGACGGTGAGCAGTCTCGCGCATCGTAGCATAGCGTCTCAATGCACTTGGCCATTCCGCCGCGGCAAACAAGGAAGAAAGACAGCAATAGCTCGGAGCGCCATGCTGTGACGCACGTATTCACGATAGAACCATGGAGGGGAAGCCAGTAAAAATTTTTAAATAAATATTCAAAATTATTTTTAACAAGTCACAGAAGACCGAAAATCCCTTATACCGGAAAACTCCCCAGTTCAGCTTTGGGGTTGTTTACATAAAGTTTACAGGTGTCTGATGACAAAGGTAAATACCGTACTGCAGAAAAATATTTTATTCTCCTAGCTTTATTCGTACTTACGTGATACCTGCACCACGAATTTGGTAGCTGTTCATTTTTTGGTTGTCGCTGACCTGTTAAGTCAGCGAGCTGCGACAGCGCAATTTTAAGCTGCGGCTGTGTCGAGACTAGGAGGGCTCGCGATGATAAATCGCCTGCCAGTCGCACAGCTGGGCGAGAATATTAACCACCACCTAACTGCAGGCAGGCAGGGGGAACGGCGCTGCCGCCAGAGGTTGACACGTGTTGTAATTTTTCCGCAACACGTATTTAGCTGCCATTACGGTTTATGCTCGGGCTGCCAGCGAAACTGGCAATATGGCTCGACATTATTAGCCTGGTGGATGCAGATGCGTGTGTGACGTGGCAGCTAAAAGAGGCGGGGGAAACGAGAAGATATGGTGGCCTGCTGACTCAGTAGTTAGCGGCAGAAGTTGTAACATGATTCTTCGTTCGTTAATCGCTATTTATTTTTTCTTACACGTTACTACAGTAATTTTTTCTCTGGCGTTGAATATATCTTCTGGATCAAATATGATTAGGGTCTACAACTAAATTTTGATGCACAAAAAAATGAGTACTTAAAATGTTCTGATGAACTTGCGAGCTTACACACGGATAATTTTGCATTGGGTGATGGTGTAAGAAAAATGTCATTAGTTCATATAATAGTTCATAATTACCCAGCTCGAGCCCCCATGTGCTAATGCACAACACAAACAATTTTAGTCACCCGCACAAAATGACGTTTCTTTCCCTTCAGGGCTCCGTGAGATATGATTGGACGTGTAATAAATTGACTACGTTCCAGTCTGAAGGGGCTACAGCCACATCCGCAGCAAAGTCCACAAATTATGTAACAAAATATTAATACTAGCAGGCAGGATTGTTCACTGAAAGTAAGCTGAAGTTTTCGTTTTATTCTTTCTTTATTATATGTCGTTTATTCAGGCAACTGTTCATAAATACAAATATTTAAGTCCTTAACGCGACTTCAGAGTATGCCTAACTTATCTAAGGACGCCAACTCACGAAAACCTTAATCAAAGTTTATCAAATGTTCAAATGTTCAAATGTTTTATAGCTTATAGGACTTAACTACGGGGTCATCAGTCCCTAAACTTACAAACTACTTACGAAATAGCTAACACTAAGGACGGCACAAATATCCATACCCGAGGGGGGATTCGAACCCCCGACCGTAGTGGCCATGCAAAGGTTATCACTAGATATGTTTATAAGTACAGCAATGACACTTAAAAGTGGGCCAGTGTGGGAAATAAAAGCTTAATTCTGGTAGGAGGTACCCAGATCAAAGTTTACAGTTATAAAAAACAGCTTAATTTTAGCAGTAGAATTAGCAAGCCGGCCGCGGTGGCCGAGGAGACTAAGGCGCTCCAGTCACGGTCTGCACGGCCACTACGGTCGGGGGTTCGAATCCCCCCTCGGGCATGGATATTTGTGCCGTCCTAGTTCGTAAGTAGTTCATAAGTAGTTTGTAAGTTTAGGGACTGATGACCCCGTAGTTAAGTCCCATAGACTATACAAACATTTGAACATTTCAGATTTCTCGTCAGGAATCCTATCGGACGTTGATGGGACATAATTGAGGGATCAGTTTGTGCCCATAATTCTGCACGGCAACACTTTCTCAGCAATAAACGGCTGTAGCGGCAACATGGCTTGCATATTCCTGCAGAGCCCTCCGAACAACTTGTTTATCCATGCCAAGTTCAGTTTATACACTTCGCAGCGCGAAACTAGGACTGACAAAATGTAGGAGGTATCCAATCACCTTTGTCACCTTTGCGTAGTTTTTTGTAGTGAGTTATCCCATTGAAACGTTCATTTTCATTTCTACATTTACTAATCGTATGGAGGGCTAAGCCAGTCGGTCTCCTGCACAGTCTTAAGGAAAATGAAACATAATAATGCTCTGAACAGAGGAAGTAACGAATGCTGACTTATCTGATCATTACTAATTAAACTTGTTTCGTAAATACATCTTTTTGTGGCCCTAGTCTCGGTTATTTTGTCGAACCTATTATGCGACATTTTCATCTACGTCTACACTTACATCCATTCTCAACAGAAAACTGTGAGGTGCTTAGTATACGGTACTTTTCACTATACCACATAGGGATCGTTGTTAGAATGTTTACTTAAAGGTCTCTTTGCTTGCTGTGTTTGATCTGGTCCTGCCTTAGCGGTATCGATTGAGCAGTTGGTAATGGTCTGTTGAACATTCCTGAGTTCCTAACTTAATAGTGGTCCTTGAAACTTTCAACCAACGTTCCCCCGAAATAATACGCCACGAAGAATTGCTCAGTTAAGGTTATTAAGTATCTCCACACTCTGACGTGGGTCTAACACTTTTGTGAGAACAGAAGACAGATGAGGTGTGAGAGGTGTTTCACTGGTAAAACTGTTTTTTGCATGTCGTTTCTCTCTGGAGAAGTACTATTGCCAAAATATCAATATATCGATATATTTGAGAAAAATATATATGATATATAAATGAGCAATATTGTTTGAACGATATAATGTTTTGTCGATATCAAAATGCTAAATCGCGTGTTGATACTTCTATTTATTATTATTATTATTGCAATTGTCGACAAATTTGAAATTGATCTTTTAAAATTGTATTATAAAATAATTTTAATTTCACTTTGTAAAATATTCTTACTTCTTTTTGAGCTTTCATCAAATCTAATTTTCTCAATAACGGTGTGAAGCAAGTATAGGTGGCGCAAAAAGAATAAGGGTGGCGCATGAATGGAATGACATTTTAAATGGGAAGAAACAGCGCAGCAGTTGCGTTGCACAACAATTTTTAACGCAAGTGGGGTGCTATTTTTTCACATCGGCTATCTTCAAATAAAAACAGTTACTGAAAAGAACACAGACTGATAACCCTTCATGTTTAGTCCCTTTCAAAAACCACCACCACCAAAAGAACACAGTTAAATAACCTGCCAGACTCCAGACCTGAGGATACTCAATGGAACACTTGAAAGATTTTTCTTGAAGCTATTGCACTGTGTAAAAGATTTTGATTTTTGGTACATCAGCTTCAAAAAAGTTTACTTCGACTTGCAGCCAATGACAAATTAAGAAAATAATATATGAGAGATTAACTGAAATGTTTCTTGACAGTCTATCAGGACACAGTTGATAATTAACAACAAAGCAGTCGACCAAAATATTTTAACATAAGCTTTTCATTTGCAAATGTCCAATTCTTAAATTACAGTCTTCCAACACTGAATGCTTTTTCTTTGAATTCTTCCTGGAAGGGAAATAGTGAGGCTTCTAGCTTCTCAATGTACGGTATATATATTAATAAATCAATACTTAAATGTACAGTTTTAAAACCGCTAGTATATTTACATCGTGAAGGCGATACTTTTTAGGCCTATAGGAAAAATGTTCCAGTTATCGGCAACTTAAGAGAAATCACAGTAAATATAATGTGTAAATCCTATTAATTGTACAATATTGGCTGTAACTTATTTCTACATGCCACATAAATCCACCTGGTTTCATACAGATATGCGCAAATTATTGTAATAACACTGAGTTCAATTTAAAATAATTACTTTTAAAACATTCACCTTTAGTATCAGTAATCAGCGGTGCTAAATGGGCCACGTTCCTCTTATCTGAATTCAATTGTTCTATTTATCGCCAATGGGGCGTAAGTTTTTATTTCTAGATGAAGGTACTAATTAGTGATTAAAAGCGCATTTTAAATGTAAAATCAAAGTGCCGATTACTCGGACAGTGCCGATTACTCGTACACTTATCCTATATCAATACTTTTTTCGATATATCAGGACCGATAGAGACATTTGTATAAAATATCGACATCTCGGATTCCTGATATTTATAAAAATATCAACAGCCATAACTGGAGCGATTCCCCACAACTAAGTGTGCTATTTTTCAAAAATATAAGCAATATTTTTTTTCCATAACTCCATTACAACATAATTCTTCTTTGTTTCTTTGGCCTCTTCCGCAGTTGCAATTATGCAGTTTGTATAGGTTAGGTTACTGTCTTATGTAAATCAGTCTACTTAAGACCAGACGCGTTTCGATTTATTATAAATCATCTTATGTGGCCAACTGTATAGGAAATATTTTTTGTTTTGTTTTACATTTTTGTTTGGTTTATGCTAAATTCTATCATGATCAGTTCTCATGCAGTGGGATTATTTAATACTGAATGAAATGAACTATTCAGTATTAAGTAATCCCATTGCATGAGAACTGTTAACTATGGAATTTAGTATAAACCGAACAAACATGTAAAATAAAAAAAATATTTCCTGTACAGTTGACCACTAAAGATGCTTTAAAATGAAACGAAATGCGTCTGGTCTCAAGTAGACTAATTTACAGTTGAAAAAGATGGTCACCTAACCTATACAAACTCCACTACAACAACTTAGCGAAAGTTGTGATGGCTACATACTCAATCAGTCATAATAAAGTACTTCACTTAAATGGAAACGATAAGGATTGGACGAATCTTGTGCGTTATGAGAGGTTAGGCTTAGGTCGCCACAGTAAGCTGACACACTCGTTTTCTGTGGAACTGTTTCATATTGTGAAATATCCGTTACTGGCTATACCTACGACTGTAGGGGTCTGGGCCTTATAACATGCTCACATATAGATAACCAATCAATAATGCAGAAATTCATAACGTACATTTAGTGAACCATCACTAGTCTTGAACATTAATAATAATAATGTGTGGATTTTATATGTTTATGTTAGTACGTAATTTTTGAAATTACTGCCAAATCCATAGATTATGGTTTAGTAACAGAGTACGACACATAGTACAGGATTTATGCAGTCATGATAATGAATGGTTGGAAACCGCCGCATCACGCATGAAGTAATTTATTACGCTTTTACTGGCAACTTCATTCCCAACACACTTGACAAACGTTTCCTAATATTCCAATCCAGGAATCTGTAAAAAATGTGTTGATGTAGGACACACAATTCACAAGGAACCACGCCGCCATGAGGATTGAGCTGCATGAAACAAAACTGAAATTGATAGAGATTAGGGTAAATGGGGTTGGGCAGAGAGGAAAGAAGGAATATTACGGTTTAACGCCTCGTCGACATAGTGGTCATTAGAGGCGTAACTCACGCTAGGATTGTTTGGCTAAGGATGTGGAAGGAAATCGGCTGTGCCCTTTGAATGGACCCATCCCGGATTATGCCTTGAGTGATATAGGGAAATCACAGGAAACCTATATCGGGATGACCGGAAATCATTTGAACCACGTCCTCCTGAAAGCGAATCCAGTGTGTTATCACTAAGCCACCTTAGTTCGGAGATAAGAAAGATGAATTGGACTAATACACTTGTCACAACAATTAGGGGATCAAATCAAAACTAACTGCGGGGTCATCAGTCCGTGAACTTAAAAACTACTTATGAACTAACTTAACTAAAGACAGCACAAACATCCAGCCCGAGGAAGGATTCGAACCCCCGACGGGAAACGGTCTCGCGCATCGGAGCGTAGCGCCTCAATCCGTTCGGCCACTCCACCGCGGCAAATTAGGGGATCAGATGAGTATCTAGGTTCTGAAATATTGTCATCGGTGGAATGAACTAATATTGTTCGACGTCTCTCTGTCGGTTCTACGGAGTGGAAGCAACAACATTACGATTACGGCAACCAAAATAGTGGTAATAACAGAACGCTTCAGCAGAGGGGTTTGGTTTTGAGTTATTTTTACTTTACCAAACGAATTACACAAGCAGTTTTCAGATAGTGAAGTTAACTGGTAGTGCAATGCAACAACAACGCGACTTACCCAAGGCTATGGCAATGAGAACTATAGGAAGGATTCAGGTCAGATACAGAGGGAGGTGGCTGCAGCTATTGGAGTATTCCATCGTGTGATTTCCAGGACCTGGGCGCGATTTCATACAACACGAACCATTAAAAGAAGGCAAGGCTAAAGTCATCCACTGGTAACATCAGCAAGAGATTACCGTTATTTCCTGTTAACAGCACGTCGGGACAGGAGGATGAATGCGACTCAGCTGCAATGCACCCTCCAGGCAGCAACAGGACGCGCAATATCAGCACAAACAGTCCGAAATCGCCTTCGGTAAAGTGGCCTCTACGAACGGAGACTGGTGGTGTGTGTCCCACGAAAATCACGACACCGTTTAGCCCACAGAAACCGAGGGGAGGAACAACAGGATTGGAGTCGTAATGAATGGCGCCGGGTTTTGCTCACAGATGAGTGAAGATTTTGTGTTCAGCCCGACAATCGTCGTTCCCTGATCTGGAGAGCCGGCCGCGGTGGCCGAGGGGACTGAGGCGCTTCAGTCACTGTCTGCACGGCCACTACGGTCGGGGGTTCGAATCCCCCGCTTCAGTCACTGTCTGCACGGCCACTACGGTCGGGGGTTCGAATCCCCCCTCGGGCATGGATATTTGTGCCGTCCTTAGTCTTAGGTAGTTCATTAGTAGTTTGTAAGCTTAGGGACTGATAACCCCGTAGTTAAGTCCCTTAAGTTCTACAAACATTTGAACATTTTTGATCTGGAGAGAACGTGGAAATCGGAACAATCCTGCTTATGTGCAGCCAAATATCGTACTGCATCATCATCATCATCTTCTTCACTTCAAGGATTAGGCAACATGTCTGTTCCGACTTCACGTGGTTAGCTCCATCTTTTTCTTGGTCGTCAAATATCTCTTCTTCCCGAGGGTTTGTAGTTGTTCACCACGATTAGGATTCTCTCTTCAGTCATTCTTCCGAAGTGTGGTCTCCATTCTTCTCTGTATTCTTCAGTCTTTTCGTTTAAGCTGTAGATTTCTAATTCTGCCCTAATGTCATAATTTTTTTATGTGGTCTCTCCTTGTGCAACCTCTGACACCTTTGACTTTCTTAAAAACCTCATTTCTGCTGACTGTATCTTATTTTTATGTCTTTTTCTTTCAATCTGCGATTCACTTCTATAATGGAGCACAGGGACTGCTATTGTTTTCTATAATTTGTTGGTTTTCTTTTCTATGTCCTTGTCTATGTCCACATTTTTCACTGCCTAAATAACTGCAACTGAAGACCTGCTCAAATTTCTTATTTTAGCTGAAAATCTTATATCGAACTGGGAATTTACCGTACTGGGCCATAACCTTTGTTTTAGTGCTGGATATTTCTAAATTGTAGTGTTTTCTTCCCATCTCGTACAACTTATACAAAGAGCGTTGTAGGTGTGCTTCTGTATTTTGCAATATATTACACACAAATTACAATTGCAATGAATACCTAAATAATATGTTACCATATGTATATTGTGTATAATATCTCATCTAATTGTTTTGAGCAGTGTTCAATAAATCAGTGAGCACACAAAGGACCAGTTCAGCTAGGAGGTTGATTTTCTCTTGTGTTATTCTTCCATGTGCCACTTGCAGTTCCCGACGTACGGTACCTGAGACATAATATCCAGCTGTAGTCGTGTACGAGCTCTTTCCTGGTCGAGTGATTACGGTGTTATTAGACTACGTTCGCCAGAGAGCGTTTGTATTGGAATCATACATTCTATACGGCGACAAGACCCGGCCATCCCGTATATAATGCTGCGGGAGTAACAGTACCGCGTCGCTGCAGCCGCCTGGTCCGGCTCTTAAGTGCGGGGTCGTGACTGCCTTGCGCTCCTGTGACGTAACGGCGTCTGTCCGCCCAGCATTTCTTCCGCTGACCGTAGGGAAAGGGCGCGCACCGCACAAACCACACACGTGCAGGGGTTGACCCTCGCGCCTTATGTAATATGCATGTTAATGCAGGGCATTTTTCTATGGGGACGGCACCGCTTTGTACCTACACTCCTGACCATTAAAATTGCTACACCATGAAGATGACGTGCTACAGGGGCGAAATATAACCGACAGGAAGAAGATGCTGTGATATGCAAATGATTAGCTTTTCAGAGCATTCACACAAGTTTGGCGCCGGTAGCGACACCTACAACGTGCTGACATGAGGAAAGTTTCCAATCGATTACACATACACAAACAGCAGTTGACCGGCGTTGCCAGGTGATACGTTGTTGTGATGCCTCGTGTAAAGAGGAGAAATGCTTAGCATCACGTTTCCGACTTTGATAAAGGTCGGATTATAGCCTATCGCGATTGCGGTTTATCGTATCGCGACATTGCTGCTCGCGTTGGTCGTGATACAATGACTATTAGCAGAATATGGAATCGGCGTGTTCAGGAAATCAATACGGAACGCTGTGCTGGATCCCAACGGCCTCGTATCAATAACAGTCGAGATGACAAGATGACAGGCATCTTATCCGCATGGCTCTAACGGATCGTGCAGCCACGTACCGATCCCTGAGTCAATAGATGCGGACGTTTCCAAGACAACAACCATCTGCACAAACAATTCGAGTTTACAGCAGCGTGGACTATCAGTTTTGAGACCATGGCTGCGGTTACCCTTGACGCTGCATCACAACCAGGAGCGCCTGCGATGGTGTACGCAACGAGGAACCTAGGTGCACGAATGGCAAAACGTCATTTTTTCGAATGAATCCAGGTTCTGGTTACAGCATCATGATGGTCACATCCGTGTTTGGTGACATCGCGGTGAACGCACATTGGAAGCGTGTATTCGTCATCGCCATACTGGCGCATCACCTGGCGTGATGGTATGGGGTTCCATTGATTACTCGTCTCGGTTACCTCTTGTTCGCATCGACGGCATTTTGAACAGTGGTCGTTATATTTCAGATGTATTACGACCCGCGGGTCTACCCTTCATTCAATTCCTGCGAAATCCTAAGTTTCAGCAGGATAATGCACGACCGTATGTTGCAGGTCCTGTATGGGCATTCTGGATACGGAAAATATTCGACTGCTGCCCTGGCCAGCACATTCTTCAGAATCTCACCAACCTAAAGCATCTGGTCAATGGTGACCGAGCAACTGGCTCTTCATACCCTTGATGAACTGTGGTATTGTGTTGAAGCTGCATGGGCATCTGTACCTGTACACGCCATCAAAGCTCTGTGTGACTCAATACCCAGGTGTATCAAAACCGTTATTACGATCTGAGGTGGTTGTTCTGGGTACTGATTTCTCAGGATCTATGCAACCAGGTTGCGAGAAAATGTAATCACATGTCAGTTCTAGTATAATATATTTGTCCAATGAATATCCGATTTTAATGACCAATAGAGTAAAAATTGTAGGCGTGACCGGTGGGTTAGGCCTCTCTCAGTGCAGTGCCGAAGTACTAACGTGCTGCACTAAACGTCCCATCTCGTTTTCGGATGCACAGTACTGCTCATGGTCATGTTGTCCAAGAAAAAGAGCAGTGACTGGCATGCACTTACTCATGGTTCAAGCATTAAGGAAAATTATTACCCGAAAAGAAAAAATCGCGCTAGTACCATTTCATACCATCTTTCCCCCTTCCCATATCCTGTGTTACTGAATAGGTTTTTACGTTACCAGTTATAGCTCCCTGCCCATACCATTCGTCCACCACCATCATATGCTTATTTTCCATAAGCAGGATTATTTCGAGTTATACGATCTCTCCAGATGAGGGAACGACGATTGTCCGGTTAAACAAAATCTTGACTCATCTGTGAACTGAACCTGACGCCATTCGTTACGACTCTAATCTTATTGTTCCTCCGCCCAGTTTTTGCGGACTAAACGGCGTCACGGTTTTAATGTAATACACACAGAAGACCTGGAAGAGTAAGTGCCACATTTTCGAAGGTGATTTCGGTCTGTTTGAGTTGATACTGTGCGTCCTGTTGCTGCCTAAAGGGCGTGTTGCAGCTGAGTTTGATTCAGCCTCCTGTCTCGACAGGTTGTTAATTGGAGGTGACGGTCATCTCTTGCTGATGTTAACCGTGGACAACCGTGACCTTGCCCTCTTTCAACGATTCTTGTTGTCTGAAATCGCGCCCAGGTTCTGGGTATTACACTTTGTGACACTCCAATAGCTGCAGCCACCTCCCTCTGTGTCTTTCCCGCTTCCAACGTTCCTATGGTTTCCCATGTTATAGCTTCTGGTAAGTCACGTTGTTGTTGCATTGCACTACCTGCTCACTACACTATCTGAACCCAACTCCTTGTGTAATTCGTTTGTTATAGTAAACATAACATGAACCTCCCTCATTAGCAACTTTCTGTTAGTAGGACTGTCTAGGTTGCCATAATGTTGTTGTCTTCATACCGTAGAAGCGACAATAAGACGCCGAACAATATTTAGTTTATTCTAACGAGGGCAATACATCTGAATCCACATATCTCAAATGATGCTCTAATTGTTTTGACCAATGTTTTGTTCATCTTTGGGCTTTGGGAACTGCCTCACTTATGATCGTTCCTGTTTTGGGAATCGTTCCTTATTGGGAGACCTTCTTTCTTGGGAACCGTTCCTTTCTGATCGTTCACTGTTACTTTTATATGTAATTATTATTGAATAACAAATAGATAAAACAGAAACTGAGTAGTTTGTTTATAAAGGCTCACCAATAATCTCAGTGTCAACACCATGACGTAGACGACTTATATTCGAAATGCACACGTGACCATCGTCGCATATCATTGGCAAAGTGCAAACCGTTGCATCGCCTGATGTTTCACGGTGCTTTCTTCATACTGCTCTTGGGAAGGTGCGACTCCGTCGTTTTCCAGGGCAACAGCTCCTTGACGACTGTAGTGCGGGACGGAGACAAAGTGGATTCGGCTCAATTATGCTCTGAGGAGATTCAAGTGGGCATCCTTGGGTCCTGTGGAGCTAGTACAAGGCGCCGTGGCGGCCAAGGAGAATAGGACACTGGTTGCAGCCCTTCATGGTGATCATGTTTCCCAACGGCAGTGGCATTTCTCAACATGGTAATGCGCTGTGTCACACGACCAATAGTGCGATGGAATGGTTCGAATAACATGGTGGCCAGTTAAAGTAGATGTGCTGCTCACATCCCCTAATGCACCAGATGTGAAACCAATAGAACATTTGCATGTGAATGAACATTGCCTCATAGTTCATGCCCCTCTCTCCGGAATTTCCGGGAATTGGGTGACTTGTGCTCGCAGATGTGGTGCGTAGAGGTGGGTCGTTCGTTGACGACCGGTTCCAAGGGAACGGTTCACAAAGTTGATTTGAAGGACCGAGAAACTACATACGAGGAATGGCAGCTCGCAGTTCACTTAGGAGTTTCTGGTCGGTGCCATTCGACGGTCTCGGTTCGGAAATGTGGAACTGTTGAGGCGACTTTCATTTCCAGGAACTGTCGGGCTTGGTCTGTAACTGCGGAAAGGTAGCGGCCACGCTTCCAGAAACTGCAGCGTGGCTGTTCCCGATCGAGTCCCAGGCAGGCAGCCGTTACCGTTCCCTTCACTCTGTTTCAGTTGCAGCTCACTATCCGATATCGAGCTGTCGTCCGTTTTGTTCACTGCGGTCGCCTATTCTCATTGTGTTTCAGAATCTTTTTGAACTTTGAACTACTGAATCTTCGCGTATTCTATTCAACGTCCTCTATCAGTGACTTAAATTTTGCAGGTATTTTATAATCTTGTAACTTAACGCACGTAAATATTGCACTCTGTGTTATACAAATAATTTACAGGCATCACAAAGGCAAATCTGATTATTTCTTCGTAATCTTTATTAAGGGCAGATGACATATTTCTGGCGAGTTTTTATTATTATTCGTACATTTATACATTTCATTTGCTTCATTTAATATTTAGTTATTCAAATAACTTTGAATCACTTCCCTGCAATGTACTCTACGAGTGTTCAAATAAATAAGTTTTTCCTTTGCCTCCCTAGAAGATACTGGACTCTTAGGTGGTTGCAATTTTCAAGTTCCTTTATGCAACTTTTTTGTGAGCTGCTTTTGGAAAAAGAAAAAACGTAATATACGTGACCTTGGCTCAATAGGAAAAGCGATTTCGATTTGTAAGATGTAGACTGCAATAATACCGCATATACTTCTTAGTTCAGCTTTTATAAACAAACTACCCACTTACCTGTTTTAGTATCTGTATAGATAGAAAGGGAACGCTGAACGAGCAGAAAGGAACGGTTCCCATAAAGGATCAGTGGTGTGGTGGTGAGTATGCTATCAGGGCGCACGACATCGAGGTCTTTAGCGCCCGCAAAAAAGGATGAGTCATCAGTGAACCAGTTCCCAGCAGTGACCTACAGTGGTCAAAACAATTAGGGGATCAGTTGACATTTGTAGCTTCCGATGTATTGTCATCGGCAGAATGAACTAAAATGGTTCGACGTCTTTCTGTGGGTTCTGCGGAGTGAAGACAACAACATTACGGCAATCGAGATAGTGGTAATAACATAAACTTGCAACAGTGCGGGTTGGTTTACTATACCAAACGATTTACACAATCAGTTGGGTTCAGATTGTGTAGTGATCAGGTAGTGCAACGCAATTCTGTTGAGAATTAGTTACGAGATCTACCCATCTGATTTTCATCATTCGTCCATAGCACCACATTCCATAAGCTTCTATCATCTTTTTGTCCAAACCCCTTATCAAAACGTTCAAGTGTTTGGAAATGTATCGGACCAAACTGCGTGGTCATCAGTCCGTAGCTTACAAACTACTTAAACTAAGGTAAACTAACCTAAGAACAACAAACACACACCCATGCCCGAGGGGGAACTCGAACCTCCGACGAAGAGCAACCGCGCGTTCCGAACAGAGGCGCCTTAGACCGCTCGGATCCTTCACCACGACGTGACTTAGACGAAGCTATGGCATGGAGAGCCATAGGAAGGTTGGAAGCGGAATAGACAGGGAGATGGCTGCAGCAATTGGAGTGTTCCAAAGCGTAGCTTCCAAGAGCTGGGTGCGATTTCAGACTAAAATGTTCAAATGTGTGTGAGGTCTTATGCGACCGAAGTTAGTGGTTATCAGTCGCTAGACTTACACACTAATTACTTGTCTAACTTACTCTAAGGACAAGACAAACACCGATGCCCGAGGGAGGATTCGAACCCCCGACCATAGTGGCCGTACAGGCTGTGACTGGCGCACCACAGATCGCTCGGCCACTGCGGCTGGCGATTTGATACTACAAGAACCATTTAAAGAAGGCAAGATCGAGTTGTCGCGGGTAACATCAGCGAAAGATAACTTATCTCCAGTTAACAGCTCGTCGAGAAAGGGGGATGAATGCAACTCAGCTGCAACGTACCCTCGTACCCTCCAGGTGCCGCGGCGGAACGGCAGAGCACATTGAGGCGCTATGTTCCGATGAGCGAGAGCGTTTCCCGTCGGGTGTTCGAATTCCCCCTCGGACGTGGATGTTTGTGCTGTCTTTAGTATAAGTTAGTTCATGAATAGTTTTTTTAAGTTTAGGGACTGATGACTCCACAGTTAAATCCATAAGCTTTACAATCATTTGAACATTTTTGAACACCCCAGGCAAGGCGCACAATATTAACACAAACAGTCCGAAATCGATTTCAAAATTGGAGTCGTAACGAACAGTGCGCGGGTTTTATTCACAGATGAGTCAAGATTTTGTTTAGCTGAACAATCGTTGTTCCCTCATCTCCAGAGATTGTAGAACTACAAACCATCTTGCTTATGGACGATAACTATATGTTGGTTGTGGACGAACTGTGTGGGCAGGGAGTCAGTATTGGCGGACGTACAGACCTCAGTGTTGTTCAGAATGCCGTTTTGACTGCTCCGAGGTATAGAGACGTGATCTTTCGACCTTTTGTTGTGCCCTACGCTGGTGCCATAGTAGGTGGGTTTCATTCTGGCGAGCGATAACCATCGTCCCCTATGAGCGTGTGGACAACATGCTTGAAACTGAGGGAATTGATCATATGGGGTAGCGAGTCTGTTCATCGGACTGAGCATGTCTGGGATGCATGTCTGGGGTGCATGTCTGGGATGCTCTGGGATGTCTGGGATACTCTTGGCAGACGCATTGCAGCCAGATCAGCTCCTCCCGCAGCGATTGCAGAGCTGGATATTGCACTCAGGAAGAATGGCCAAATATTCCGAAAAGCTGATCAATACCCTAATACTGTCCATGGCACGCAAGTGTGCAACTGTACTCGCCGTCCGAGGTGATCACACACCATATTAGAGAACAACGAGAATATTTTTTTCACTATTATGGTCGCCGCATGATGCTTCGCTCTAAGTGCACGCCATGTAAATCTCAAGTAAAGAGTTGATATAGCAAAATACCGTACTGTATCACACACATATTACAGTTTTAACCACTATCTGATTAAAATGCGTTGCCATATGTATATTTTGTATGATATCTTACCTGATCATCTAATTGTTTTGAACAGTGTACTTTGGCCATCTGTAATGGTGGTAGCTCTCTACAGGGACCTACTAAGGCTTCATTGCTATCGTGGCAAGAGGGACGCCATATCTCTTTGTGCGAAAGCTGGACTTAACCGCTGTTAGGAAGGTTGTCACAATGGTCTGGCTTATCAGTGTATAGATTGTCACGTCAATGGTTGTTTTAACGTGATGGATCCCTAAATGAAAGTTGTACCTCATGATGAATAGTTTAAGATTTAAATTTCTTTAAAGTTGGTCAGAAATTGTTTGAAATATTAAAAATTCAAACTTTCATTCCCCATGGTAGCCACTAGACAGACAACCTGCAACTCATACTCTGACTCATTAACAATGAGCCGAAATACACGTTCATTAATAGCCCATACGTCTCGATAGCGTCCTGCTCTTCAAGGCACTAAATATACCTCCACCGTTGACGTTTAACCTTGCGATGTACACTCCAAGCTGAATTTAAAATTTTGTTGTTATTTACTTATGATTTTCGCCAGATTCTTGTTCCTGATACTTTGCAGATATTAAAAACTATAATAAGCAGTTATATTTCTGGATCCTTACAGTATTTGCTACAACTGTTTATTAGTATCCTTATTATTTTCTGTTGTTTCTACGCAAGGACGAAGATTCAGTTTTGAAAGTAATATGACCGATCTCTGTTTTTGGCAGCCAATTCATTATTGATCTCTTAGGTGATGGAAGGTATTCCTCTAACCTGAAAAATACCCGTGCTCACGATGTATTCTCTGTCCCAGTTCCTTTATGTTCTGGGATACGCGAGATGTTGAGAGTCAAATCCCAATCAAGCAGTGCAAAATTCGTTGACTGTGTAGTCTGCTGTTGTGGCTTTCAGTCAAGAGTCTGGTTTGTTGTAGCCTTCCACCCTAGAGTAAGCATTTTCATCTGTTCATAGAACGGCAACACACATCTATTTGAGCTTGCTTATTGTATTCGTCTCCTGGTCTCCCATTGCGATTTTTACCACACCCTCTTCTCTACAGTGTTAAATTCACGATTCTTCTATGTGTAAGAATGTGTCCTACTGATAGATCACTTCTTTTAGTCACGGTGTGCCAGAAATTTCTTTTCTCCATGTTGTTTACCAACCGAAAAAGTGCCATGAAGATAGACCAGGTGGAGGGTGTTTAAGAGGAGGGGGGTGGATTAGGAGGGGAAGGGTGGGCAGGTAGGGAAAAGCAGTGACTTGTCCAAGTAGCAAGAAGGGTTAATGCAGTCGCTACGTTCATTAGAGCTGTGTTTGAGGAAACACTGCGCAAAACGCTCACAGTTAGAAAACAAAGTTTCCATTATTGAGATGACGACTTAGAGTGTCTCAGGGGATTGGGAGTAGGGCTGGCAGAACGAGATAGGGCAGATTGTAATCACTGGGAAGCGTGACTGCTGGAAAAAAACCGATAATGATGACTATGATAAACTCATCAAGTGGAGTCTTGAATTCACCCTCAACATTTGTCAGTGCCAGCGACAGCTGGAACTTCGTAGTAACTCAGGTTCCTGATTATATCAAAAAAGACGCTGGTCTATTAAACATCCGATTCGTGTAATGTTACATCGCAGTGTTTTGCTCTAACATATACGGCACAAAATCCATAACTGCGATTGTTACAAAGAAGGATTCTTATTAAGCACTGCTATCCGTTGCCGTCAATTACACACTACTGGATACATTCTTGAGCCAGTTCTAAATCGAAACCATACGATACAGTTCCACTTATTGGAGCGCCGTGCTGTGGTGCGCCGCCGTCGGAGATTCGAGTCCCCTCTCGAGCATGGGTGTTTGTGTTTGTCCTTAGGTTAGTTTAAGTAGTTTGTAAGCTAGGGACTAATAACCAAGTAGTTGAGTCCCATATATTTACAAACATTTGAATCGCATGTTTGAAACGTTTTAATCGGAAAAACAATACGCCTGATGTTAGAGAGAACCTTGGATATTCTATTAAACCTTCCTGTTTCATTCCCTTGCCAGAGGTTTTCTAATTTTCAGATTTTCGGAATGCAGCTTTAGTTGCCAGGAGGTAAAAAGTACAATTTTGTCTCGAAACTCATATGACGTAGTGTACAAAAATAAATAAATAAATAAATAAATAAATAAAATAAATAAATAAAAATAAAAATATATAAGGAACTCATAGTTAAGTGGGGCGATCTATAATTGTTTAATAATGATTATGTAGCCAAGATCGCATTTTTCATTTATTATGTGACCGGTTTCGGCGTACTCGACGTCATCTTCAGACCTGTCGTAATTTACATAATTTCACGACATTTTTATATGCTAAAAGAGTACATCCAGGTTGAAGCATCGTTAAACATAAAATTAGTAGTCACAAGTAAAAAAATATATATCCATCTTCTAACGGTTTTGAAGTGAGGTACTTCAAAGTCTAAGTACAATAAAATGTTCAAATCTTTGTATAGTCTATGGGACGTAACTACGGGGTCATCAGTCCCTAAACTTACAAACTGCTTATGAACTACTTACGAACTAGGACGGCACAAATATCCATGCCCGAGGGGGGATTCGAACCCCCGACCGTAGTGGCCATGCAGACCGTGACTGGAGCGCCTTAGTCCCCGCGGCCACTGCGACCGGCTAAGTACAATACAATTGAGTATTGAAGTACCTCACTTCAAAACCGTTAGAAGATGGATATATATTTTTTACTTGTGACTACTAATTTTATGTTTAACGATGCCTCAACCTGGATGTACTCTTTTAGTATATAAAAATGTCGTGAAATTATGTAAATTACGACAGGTCTGAAGATGGCGTCGAGTACGCCGAAACCGGTCACATAATAAATGAAAAATGCGATCTTGGTTGCACAATCATTATTAAAAAATAAAAATAAATATAAAATTAAAGAAAAAGATATACCGGCAGGCAAAAAGAACTGATATTGACTTCCAAAATAAAATAAAACCTATGGGCGACTTCAGACTTTAGTAAACTACCAGTTTTAGTTTTGCAACAGTCTATGCCAATTAGAAGAAGCAGTAATGTGATGGAGTTACTGGGTTTTCCTGCGCCTGTTTCATTGGCCACTGAGTGTCAGTGCAGTAGATCAGATTACAAAGGACAGCCTAGCAATTTGACGCGGAGTGTTTCTTTAATCATCAGTTTCGGAGTGTCAGTACCAGACATTACGTTCTGAGCCTCCATTTGGAGAAGCGCCATAACAGGTCCGCCATTACTGCGTACGTGCTCTTCTGCGAGACGACAGTGTTGCACTTTTGCACTTACGAAAGGAAACAGCCGTCATTACGACCGTCGTGGAACACACGGAAACAATTGTAGAGTCGAGGGTCACGTAAAATATCGTTGTACGTTGTGACCAGCCTGCGGTGCACAGTGAGAAATTCATGTAAGCATATTTTAGTATAGGGTAAGGTGGTACAATTTCGATCATTTCGGACAAATGATGTTGTAACTGGAAATATATTGAGAAACGATGTATTTTTAATTATAGCACTTGTTCTTGGATGTTTAACTAATATGTAACACAAATATTAGACAATTACAAATGTCGGTATAGACACACAAAAAAGTTACAGAATTGAGAAAAATCGATCGAAAATGTACCACACTAGGTACAATTGTGATCACTTCCTAGTAGAATTTTGACTAAGGTCATCTTCTACATAAAAAAGCACTTATTCCGTCAGGCACCAAGGCATACTTCGTTGTACCAAACATTTCACATTTTGGGTAGAGAATCTAGTCATCCTTAAATAGAAAATTTATAAGAGCTCGTTAGACTAAGCAGCTTCACTTTCCTCCTAACGGGAAAAAATTTTATCTCTCCTTAGCACAAAGTGGTGTATTCTTGCAAAAGACAGGAGGTGCTGTAGAAACCTGCTACGCTACAATGCCTCATAAGGAGATACTATGAGACTGACAAATGGCACGAAAATTTATGTTGATCAGAATTGTACCTATATCGAATTTGTACCACCTTACCCTAGTAAGAAGAAAAATGTGAGAAGAGGAAAATTTGTTATTGGTAAATGAACAAAGTCGTTTTACATGTGATGTTGCCATGGAGGAAGGAGAATCTAAGAACCCATTAAGAAATTAAATTTAAAAAAATTGAAAATTAAGTCAAGCGTTTTGTGAAATTAATGTCCGCCTCCGTAGCTCAATGCCAGCGCCACGCAGGAGGCCCGAGTTCGATTCCCGGCAGGGGACTGAGTGTTGTGTGTTGTCCTAATCATCATCATCTCATCATCATTGGCACGTAAGTCGCCCACGCGGCATCAACTAAAAAGACTTACACTAAGGCGACAGAACAATCCCGCAAGGGATCTCCCGGCCAAGACAGCCATACGCTCATTTCATTTTGTGAAATTAATTGTGTAAAAGAAACAACTGTTAGCAGATGCAGATACCCTATCTGGTGTAAAGCCACTCAAGTCACTTGATAAAGGAATAATGTTATAAAATAAGTAATAGAAATAAAAATATCTGAATACAGCGTTAAAAGGGGTGGTGGTGTGCAACTCAGCATTACCTGGAATTCAGCGATCGCGGGGTTGTGCGTGTGTGACATAAGCGAGACGAAAACATTACCACATGGGGCGACAATCAGTGACGTCCCGGCCAGCAGTGCCAATATATGTTACAATGTGTCCCATTTTAATCTAAACCGGCCGATATCTCTGGAGCGGCACAATTCTGCAAAAGCATGTCTAGGAAAATTTGTAAGGTTTAAAGGGGGTCACGAAACGGTTATCTCGAAATGACCTTGAGCCCTGTTTACGATGCCAAACCAACTTCAAGTTCATTTTTTCAATTTGTAAACCGTATTTTTATTACAATTATCACTTAAAAAAAAAAAAAAATAATAATAATAATGTTGTGTAGGGAACATTTCTTTTTCCAAAAAATCACTGGAACATTTTACTTTGAAGTTTCTCTGGTTGCCATTGCCTCCAAAACGAAGAAATGTGGGGAATAGGTTTCAACGAAATTCCTCACGAAAATTCCTCAGTGGACATTTTTATGAATCCATATAAAATTTTCATTGAATTTTTTTCCCGATGTCGCTTCATTCTCGAGATGTGTATATGGGAATGGAACACATTGTATACACACTAATCTTGTCTAGATCGAAAACACAACATTTTTAAATATGGAAACTTATACAGAGTGTATTAAAAGGATGGCAAAAACTTACACGGTAGAAAGTACACAATAATAGAAGCAAAAATGTCACCGAAAACATCCGCCCGCAAACGAGCCGTTCGTGAGATAATTACCAACGTATGGCTCCAAGCCGCCACTGTCCTAATTAGTAGACATTAATTAGACATTTAGAATTTAATATTAAGATTTACAGCGCACGTAGTTCACATTTCACTGAGTTTATTGTAAATGCGCTAGAGCATATTGCACGAGTTGTGACTGCTTCTAATTGGTGCGAGGAATGGCAGCTGCCTCTCAATGTAGAAAAAATGTGAGGTGATGCACATGAGTAGGAAAAACAATCCTATAATGTTCGAATACAGCATTAGTAGTGAGCTTCTTGATGCTGTCGCGTCGCTCAAATATCTAGGCGTAACATTTCAGAGCGATATGAAATGGAACGAACATGTAAGGACAGTCGTGAGTAAGGCGGACAGCCGACTTCGGTTTATTGGGAGCTTTTTGGAAAGATATACTTCATCTGTAAAGGAGACCGCGTATGAAACGCTTGTACGACCACGTCTTGAGTGTTTGGGACCAGCAGCAGATCAGTTTAAAGGAAGACATAGAGGCAGTTCAGAGGCGAGCAGCTAGATTTGTTACTGGTAAGTTCGACCAATGCGCGAGTGTCACGGAAATGCTCCGGCAACTCATTTGGGGATCGCTGTAGGTAAGACGACGTTCTTTTCGTGAATTTCTGTTGAGTAAATTAGGAGGGCCGGAATTTCAAGCTGAGTGTAGTACGATCTTGCTGCCACCTTACATTTCGCGTGGTGATCACAAAGACAAGATAAGAGAAATTAGGGCTCGTACGGAGGCATATAGGCATTCTTTTTTTCCTCGTTCTGTTTGGGAGTGGAATAGGAAAGGAAATGCCTAGTAGTGGTACAGTGTACCCTCCGCCACGCACCTTACGGTGAATTGCGGAGTATGTATGTAGATGTAGATGTAGATGCTCTGTTCATTCGATGGGACTGGGAAGTACTTTACTAGAAACAACGGAATTGGATTAAGATTAAATGTGCCAGACATCGTCCAGCACGGCAGTGTCATCAAAGTCTTCAAGAGGCGTGCGGGGAATTGGTATTGCCGTACAGTACAGTTGGCACGTTGGGTAAAAGCCTTCAGCGAAGGTCGGCAGACTGTGGCAGACAAGGATCGAGCAGGTCGTCCTAGCGTCTCTGTAGAAGTGAGTACTGTTGCCTCATTAGTGGGCAGTGATCGACGCCAGACGATTCGTGAGCTCGCCCTCGAAACCGGATTAGCGCATACGACTGTGAGTCGCATCCTGAAGGAACGCCTGGCGTTGCGAAAAATTCGGTTTCCACATGAATTGACAGAAATTCAGAAATGGATGATATACTATGCAGGTCAGACGCACTTGAAACGCTATGATTGCGAAGGAGAGACTTTCTTACGCCTTATCGTAACACTGAATGACACCTGGGCCACATCGTACGAGCTAAAGCTGAAACGCCAATCCAACGAATGCCGTCATTATGGGTCGCTGCGAAAGTCTAAAGTGCGTCACAGCCCCAGAATGGTGAAAGTTACGGCGAACCTAGTGAACGACTGTGATGGTGTTACCCTAACGCTTTACTTTCATCCACAGCAGACCGTCAATACACAGTATCAGTGTTCGGTTTTGGAGTATCACCTGCGACCAGCTTTGTGATAGAAGCGGCAACATTTCCTGCGGAAACGACCCATGATTTTGCCCGACAATGCACGGGCGCATACAGTGCAAGGCGTTCCTACTCTGTTCGGTGATGGGATTCGGACATACTGTACCATCCACCATACTCCTCCTACTGAGGTCATTGTGGCTAGGATTTGATTCAGAAGATGAAGGAATCAGTTCGTCACATTCGCTTCAGGACTGTCCCAGAGATTGGACAAGCAGTACAGCGCTCCATTCCCACCATCAACAGAATGGGCTCTGTTAACGGTATATTACGCCTTTCACATCGCAGGCAACGGGATCTATAGAACGCTGGTGAGTGAAAGACAGTAACAGGTGCAAACATATAACACTTCTGTATCGGTTGTGAATAGTTGTCACTATTTAAGTACCAAAACTCGTATATTTGCACTCTGCAGCGGATTGTAGCAGTATGCCCGAACTGGGTCTCTAACCTGGGGCCGTTGCCTTTCGCGGGCAAGCGCTCTACTGATTGAGATATAGCGGCACGATTTAAGGTCCGTCCTCACAGCTTTGCATGTCTCATGTTTACGCGTTACATGTTTAGGCTTGGCCAACAAATCGTAATGAAAACGTCTGTGTAAACTAAAGCACGACTTTTCAACTTAAGCGTCATCACTGTCATGTTGACATTCGATATATTTGCCCGGAGCAACCGGTGTACCATGACACGATACCAAAATGGATTGAAATCAGCCGTATCTCTGAACTCAATTACTTGGACACATTAATTGGACACATGTAATATATTTTATTGAAATTAGTCTATAATAAAACTTTCTCTACCGATGAAACAAGTAGGTTTTAGGCCTAAAAGAAGTTGCCGTGATTGTGTCCTTGCCCTCACAAATTTAATCTGAAAAGGCTAACAGGATAAAGAGAAAACCGACGTTTTCCTGTAGGATCTAACATCAGCATGTGATACAGTGTGGAGGAACGGCCTACTTTATGAACTGACAGAAAAACGCAATGCAACCAGATCTATAAACTGATGAGGAATACTTTAACTGGAAGAAAAATAAGACTGACTCTCAACGGCAAGACAAGCAGATGTATAGCGCTCAACAATAGTCCCTCAAGGCTCAGTATTGACTCTTTTATTATTTAACTTGTGCAGTGCAGATGTTCCAGACACAACGTCCCTCAAGTTGATATATGCAGCCTTTATGACAATAGCTTATCAAAGAAAAACCTTCGGAAAAATAGAGCAAAAACTGAACGAAGATCTAAACCTGCTCCACAGATATTACATAAAATGATATTTACAACCCAATCCAGAAAAAAGAAAAAAAAAGTGTCAACTTGGATCTCAATAACAGAGAAGCCAAAAGACAGCTGAACGTCTGCATTAATAATCAGATCGTCAAACATGAAGATAACCGTCGGTACCTTGGAGTAAAGCTTGAAGGAAATCGAACGTTCAGAGCCCATATAGAGGATACAAAACAAAAACTAAGAGCTAGAAATGCCATCCTCTCCTGAGCCACTGGGAGTGTGATGCAAATATCTTGGGAACTTGCATCTTTGGCACTGCTATATGGCGTGGCCGAGTATTATACATCTGTATGGGCCAGAAGAGCACACGTATCAAAAATCGATATTCAACTGTGAGAAGCAATGAGGCTAATATCTGGAACTCTTATACCTACACTATAGACTGGTTACTTCTATTATCTAACATAGCACCACCTGAAATTAGAAGAAGTCAGTTACTATCCAGAGAAGATAGTAAAATACTGTCGAATCCGAAACTTCACATACCCCAGGATATGACACCTTAGAACCGGTTGAAGTCAAGGTCATTTCTATGGAAAACAGGTAAAGAGGTGTTTCAATGGAAATCAATGGAGAAGATTATGGAGTAGAAGCACAGTGAAGAACAGAAGCCCGGGTTCTGATCCAACATACCGGTAGAGGGCTTTCATCTTTCGAGAAGAGTATGGACTACCCTAAACCATGTGAGGACGGGCGTCGGAAGGTACAACGAGATAACAATATGGGGTGTCTAGAACGACCCTCAGTGTAAGTGTGGACTCATCGAATCAATGGACCACCTCATAGAATTCGCTGCGCGTGATTTTAATTGTGAAATCAAGAACATAGATAAGCTCACGGTCAATGCCATTGAATGGATTAAAATGATGTCTTACTGTACAATTTTTTTTTGTATTATGTAATGCTAAATGTGACTCATGTAATGATGATATCCCTCCATATTTCGCCTTGTAAATGCCTAATAAATGCCTAATACTACAACCTCCGAAAAGATTTACTATTTCTCCTGAAACATCGCGTACACAAATGATAGGCCTATTCCTAGTTAAGGCAAAGCACTAGGGTGGTTTGATAAGTCTGATAAATTTGTATGAAAGAGCGGGAAATTATCGAAATCTGCACCGTTCTTGGTAAGTCTAACATTATAGCAAGTTTCGAACGGCAGCTGTTATTAGTTGATTGTTAAGTGGTAACTACGTAGTTAGTTCCCGAGGAAGGAGAAAAACGAATTTCGTGCTGTCATTAGACATTTTCATTTCATGGGTTGCACAACAGCACAGATCAAATCCGAGTTGGATGAGGTCCATGTGAGTTCTACACCAACATTGAAGACCATTCGCTTTTAGATTCATGAGTTTAAACGTGGTCGGTAAGCACGGAAGATAAAACATGCTCCGGTCGGTCCTTTGAAGTCACCATACAGGAAACCGTCGATTAGGTGCATCATATGGTAATGGAAGATCGAAGATTAAAAGTTCTCGAGCTAACATTGAATGTAGGCATCTCAACCGAAGAAGTGAATTACATCCTCCACGAAGAACTGGCCATGAAGAAGCTTTGTGCGCGATGGGTGCCGCGCCTGCTCACTTAGGACCAAAAACGGAAACGAAAGGACATTCCTGCTCAGAGTCTCTCACTGTTCAGGCGCAATACACAGGACTTTTTGCGCATAACTGTGGATGAAACTTGGATCCACCATTACACTCCAGAGGCCAAACAACAGTCCAAACAATGAACGTATAGTGGGGAGATTGCACCATACAACACATGTTCACATGTTTGTAAATCTATCGGACCAAACTGCGTGGTCATCAGTCCGTAGCTTCAAACTACTTAAACCTAGGTAAACTAACCTAAGGACAACACACACACCCATGACCCAGGGAGGACTTGAACCTCAGACGGCGAGAAACCGCGCGCTCCGCAGCGAGGCGCCTTAGACCGCTCGGCTGCTCCACCGCGGCTGCACCATACAAGGCGAAGACTGTTTTTGGCAGCTGGAGAGGTGACGACCAATGTCTTTTGGGATTCCCAGGGTATAATCCTGATAGATTATTTGGGAAAGGGAGGAACCATAATTGGGCCCTATTATGCTGCTCTGCTGATCCATTTGAAACAGGAACTAATTGAAAACCGTCCGTTATTGGCACGGAAAGTAGTGCTGTTTCATCAGGACAATGTTCCAGCCCACACAACAGCTATCACAATGGCGAAAGTGCACGACTTGGGGATTCGAATTGATTCCTTGTCCACCATATTTACCTGACTTGGCTCCATGTGACATGTTCGTATTCCCAAACTTAACAATTTAGTGTGGTGGGAAGAAATTTTAGTCGAATGACTGTGTCCGCCGCTGTGACAGACTGTTTTGCACAGTTTGACAAAGCCTAATTTGCTGGTGGGTTGTAAAATTGGAAACGTACAGCTCAAAGTGTATAACCTTGCAAGGAGACTATGTCCAGAAATAAAGTGAGTTTTCGCCTTTAAAAGAAAGTTTTAATCTATTTTTTATCAGACTTATCAAACCGCTCTTGTAATTTTACTTCTTCAAAGCGATAATTACAATTGTGTACCTACAGATGTGAATGTAAAATGTCTGTACGACGATGTGAAGGAGAAACCGTCGCAGTGGCAGCTTCCACAGTGATAATGTTTTCCTCGTAATAACAGCTGGTGGGGTGTGCAGGACAACAGTCATTAGTGGTGATGGCGGCGGTAGCGTCCGTACGGCCTGCTATTACCTGCCGCTGCAGCCAATCACAGCCGCTCTCCCGACATAATTCGCACCTCGCATCAGAGGGCTGCCACTCCGCAGCCGCCACTGCTCGCTCCTGTCTGCTGCTGCGGCCAACGGTGCCCAGGTAGCTGTGCGGTACTTACTGGTCGCAATTTAAAGTCCGCGCCGGTGAGAACCGGTCCGGATACTTTCCTTGTAGGCGACGGTGCTGCTGCGTTGCTGCCGACTGTGTAACAACATTGTGGTTGCAAAAGTCACGTCATAGCGATATGCGTAGATACCGATCGTGGTAGATCACTAATACAATGTAGGAGGTGTCCGGAAGTAGGGACGCATGTTAAGCTTTATAAAATACTAGCTTAAATCCGCGGCTCCGCTCGCGTGTTGGTTGATTATGATAGATAACCTATCTTTCAGTAGTGTTTTATTTATTTATTCTTATATTTCCTTATTCGTATGCTTATCCTTACAGAGAAACAGCTGAAGACATTGTAGCACGCATAGACCAAAGATATGGACTGTTGCATCACGTTTCGATGTATGTAACCTCCTTGCTATAGAGTCGCAAGCGTCATCGCTGGCCTTCAGTCCGAATTTGTTTGCAATTTGACGATTTTCAACCACCATATCTTCCACCCCCTTATTGCTATCGTTATGGAACTGCTGTGGTGTACAACGGGAGACTTCGGACAACAATCACACAGAGAGCACTTGTTTGCGTTCTGTAGTTTTCGCTGCAGAGCGAAATATTAACACACACACACACACACATAGAATTTTATATACACCGATAACTTTCCATCCCAATATACTCCACTCTTTTATCATTATCAACCCTCAAGCAACAATGCAACCAATAAACCCATTTTCAAAGAGTAAATATAATTTTCAAAGAGTAATTATTATTCCGCATTTCGCGTTATGTTCTTCAAATTACTAAATATCTACCAGATCGCTATAAAACCGTGCCTAAAACTTTCCTCAGGTATAAATTAGTAACTGTACAAATATTTAAGTCTCTTGATCTTGTCGTTTGGGCGTGATAATCGTACACCGAACAGACATTCACATTAATATATATATATATATATATATATATATATATATATATATATATAGAGAGAGAGAGAGAGAGAGAGAGAGAGAGAGATAAATAGATATCCGATAGCCGTAAAACCGTGCCTAAAGCCTTCCACGGGTAGATATTAGTAACTGTACAATTTTTAGCTCTTTACATCTTGTGGTTCAGACGTGATAAACGTACACCGAACAGACATTCACATTTATAGATATAGATAATGTTATTACTTTTTTTTCAAATACATTAAGTTACTACTCACAGAAAATTATATCCCCCATATGACCACCCATTGTCACGCCGCAACTAGCAATGCGTTCATTGAAATTCTCGATGGCGAATGTACAACCACCTGGTGGATATCTTTAATAACCCTTTTAATTTCATATTTCAATTGGTGTATTGTGTGTGGCTTGTTAACGTACACCCTTTGATTTCACAAATCCTCACAAATCTAATATCTAAAAATTTATATTTGTTTGTTTGCCTTTTGTTCGTATTTTACTATACCGTACAGCCGACTACCATAAAACTTTGTCAACACATTGCTTGCAGTGGCGCGAAGGTTATAGGCATACTAAAATTAACTTCGTATGGTGCATACTGGAGGGTGCTTTACAATTACTTAATTCGTTTCTTACGTCTTCGTGCTCAAATGGCTGGACGGATATGAATGAAATTTGGAACGGAGGTAGCTTATACCCTGATTAATACATGGACGCCGGCCGCGATGGCCGAGGGGACTGCGGCGCGCCAGTCACGGTCTGCACGGCCACTACGGTCGGAGGTTCGAATCCCCCCTCGGGCATGGATATTTGTGCCGTCCTTAATGTTAGCTAGTTCATAAGTAGTTTGTAAGTTTAGGGACTGATGACCCCGTAGTTGAGTCCCATAAGCTATACAAACATTTGATTTGAATACATGGGCTACCTTCCTTAAGCCACAGCATAGTGTGTGGTGGAAGGTACCTTACAATTGATTAATACGTTTGTTTCTCTTCAATCTGAAACAGCTGGACGGATTTGAATGAAATCTGAAATACAGATAACTTATACCCTGAATCAACGCATGAGCTACCTTGAGGAAGCCACCATACTGTACATGGCGGAGGAAAACTGACATCAAACATCCAAATTGTTTGACTGTTGACCATGAAAGTCAGCACATAAATGTATGTTTTCATGAAGTAGATTTTTATTATCTGCAAGCCACTAAATTTAGCATGGCGGAGAGTATGTTGGTACATTGGGACTTTGACACCGTTTGACAGTCATGATGAAACTTGGCGCACATTTGTATGTTTTCATGTATAGGTGGGAGAGGAGTAGGTGGAGGAGGAGAGGGACAGAAGGGGGAGAAAGGAGACGGACAGAGAGAGAGGAGAGGTGGCGAATGAGAGAGGGGAGATGGTGACAGGCAGGTGAAAGGAGATGGGAAGAGGGAGGGGAGGAGGAAATGGACAGAGAAAGGGACAGGAGGAGAGGAGGGGGGGGGGGGAGGAGCAGGCGAACAGAAAGGAGGAGATGGATAAATGAAAGTTTGGAAACCTCATATATATATTTTTAGTATTTTATGCGCTGCCATAATGTACTTAAACAATCTAACACTTCAAAATTTCTGGCGTTATTTGCGTAATTATTTCTTTTGTGGCAGTAACGCGTTGGGTACCAGCTAGTACATAAAAATACAATAAAGTAAGACATAGGTCACAAGGCGTAAGATCGCATAATCTGCCAGAGCATTCCTGGTTGCAACGCCCAGACATAATATTTAGAGGAAACTTATCATTGTGCAGAACAAACGTTTCACCAACTTGTTCAAACCAAAAATCATCATTCTCGTTAATAAGAATAAGAAACAAATTCAGTAAAATGTTACGGTAACGGTCGCTGTTCACAGTGATGGCAGCTTACTCATAATTTTCAAAAAATTATGGACCGATCACATCTTCTGACCAGAACCCAGAGCACACAGTCGTGCGAGATGTATGCATCTAATCCTCCAGAGGCACTCGTGGAATTTCGTTACTCAAAATTCTAAACTTCCACTTATTGACGTATTATGTCCCCTGAGGTGGAATTGCACCTCAACTGAGAAAATGCCTATGTGATTCTTCAGCACAGCATAACTAAGCCGCCGCCTGTTTGCCTGCGTCCCGCATTACAGCTGTCAAACAGCTGTTTCCTTGCAAGACGAGGAACTCGCACTCTCCTGTCGTCATGATGAAGGAGGTTTGGGGATTTATCATACCATGTAACTCTTCAGTCCTGCGTCAGCGTTCAGTGACGATGATCACGTGCCCATTTCAGTCGTATTTTTCAACGTTGCTGTGTTAGCGTTGGCACATGCGTGGATCGTTAGCTGCGAAGGCAGAGCATGTGCTGCGACAAGTGCCAGAATACCAATCTGCCCATGATAAGAAGGTTGAAACACTGCGTTGATACCAATGGTTATCACAGCAAACACCTTCTGTAAATGGACGTTCATGCTACCTTTTTACCTGCGTTGACTTTCAAAGACATTACTGTTACACGTCATTGGATTCGTCTCGATAGCCGCTATCAGAAAATAATTTACCGAACTACACCATCCCATTTGAAAAAAGAAAAATGTTAAACTTCATATTTCTGAAGCGACTCCACTATGCAACAAAAAATCAACTTTGTATTCTGGTCCCCGCTGTCCCTAGCAAGTTTTTTTCTCACGAACGTTTCAGCCCTTATCACCTTTTTTGAGTCATTCTTGGTGGCAATAGTTAGTGACTTACCCCGTAGAACCTCTATATATAGGGTTTCGATATTGTATTCTAAACAAATTTCCCTATTGCCGCAATTATATAAATGCTTGTATGACATATACTTAAAAATAAGTTTTTCATTAGTTGTTGTTTCAAAATTTCAAAACATTCGGTCAAAAACTCTCAAAGATTTCCGATTAAGAATGTCTACATCTTTATTATTAAGCATGTAAATATTTATTTGTTCAAAAGAGTTAATCTCCGAAACTTATTGACGGTTTCTTTCAAATTTGAATTATTTATACAGGAGGACTTTAATATACTTTTTTCTTTGATATATAACCTATAAAACGTCCCCATACGTTATATTAGACCGCCCATACTCCGTCCCCACGGATGAAACATCCACACCTATCTTCTCCGTTTATACGTCATAAACTGGCAGTAGACCATATTATTAATCAAATTGCAGACTATTCTTCCCCTGCACTTGTCCGCTGTAACGACGGACGTAGTTTTGGGCAGAAACATTAATCCTTAAAAGAAAAAGCTTTTAACTTTTGTTACTTAATTTCAACGATGATGTTACGCTAAGTGTACATCGAGAACCATTTACCATAGAGTTTGTAACAATTTGTATAACAATGTTAATAATACGATCTATTAGAATATAAATTCGTCAATGACGTATATTAAAAATTAAGTACATCGAAACATGTGCGCATAAAATATAACGCTATGACAATAAGACATTCAATGAAGAACTACAATGAATATAAGATTTTTAACATTACAGTAAACAGGGCTCTAGGTTATACAGAGTTGCAAGAGGTGAGAATGGAGGAGCATGAAATTGACATAGAGAGGAGGGAGAAGAAGATGAAAAGGGAGAACTTAATAAGATGGGCAGGAAGTGGGAGGAGGTCGATATCCACAGAAAGAGGAAGACGGAGCACAAAGAGAGGGGGGAGGAAGATATCGATAAAGGAAGGGGAATGACGAACGAGTGAGAGAGAGATGGACAGAGAAATGGGCAGCCTGGAGTGTAGGATGTCCATGAGTTGCCATTTCACAAAGCATTTATACAAGGGTTGGAATTTAAATAGTGGTAACTAATTATTCACAAACGATACAAAAGGGGAACATGCTTGCACCTGTTATTGTCCTTCAAAGTAGACACCAGCGTCGTGTAGAACCTGTTGCCAGCAAAGTGGAAGACGTACTATACAGTTAGCTGAGCCTGTTTTTTTGATGGTGCGAATGAAGCGTTCTACTGCTTGTAGAATCTCTAGAACAGTTCTGAAGCGAATGCCACGAAGGGGACCCTAATCTTCGGAATCAAATCGAAGTCATAAGGACTTAAGTCCGGGGGAGTATGCGCCCGTGCATTGTCGTGCAAAGTGATGGTGGGTGTTAAGAAAATATTGCCGCTTCTATCGCAAAGCCGGTCGCAGGTGATGCACTTATTCAGAGACGCTAGGACGACATTCCCTGTGCATGTCTGCCACAGTTTACCGACCCTCGTTGAAGGCATTTACCCAACGTGCCACTGTACGGCAAGGCCGATTCCCCGCACGCCTCTTTAAGACCTTGATGACAATGTCGTGCTGTACGACCTCTGGCACATTAAATCTTAATGCTACTCTTTTGTTCCGTTACGTTAGACCGCTCGCTCAAAAATGAATGTGTTTCCCTCGATTGTGCGCACGCCGGTAACGTGGGACGGACGAGTCCATTTGCTCGGAGGAAAGGAAGGTAGGTCAACAATGTGTGCTATCATCAACAACAGTACATTCCATTGCATATTGCCTCGGCAGCAGTTATGCCACTATTTATGTTCCAACCCTCGTATAAAAGTACACACATTGGATGTCCACTACTGGCCATTAAAACTGCTACCCCAAGAAGAAATGCAGATGATAAACGGGTATTCATTGGATAAATATATTATACTATACTTGACATGTGATTACATTTTCATGCAATTTGAGTCCATAGATCGTGAGAAATCAGTACCCAGAACAACCACCTCTGGCCGCAATAACAACCTTGATACGTCTGGGCATTGAGTCAAACAGAGCTTGGATGGCGTGTACAGGTACAGATGCCCATGCAGCTCTAATACGATACCATAGTTCTTAAAAAGGAAAGTGACTGGCATATTGTGACGAGCCAGTTGCTCGGCCACAATTGACCAAACGTTTTCAATTGGTGAGAGATCTGGAGAATGTGCTGGCCAAGACAGCAGTCGAACATTTTCCGTATCCAGAGGGGCCTGTACTGAAACTGCAACATGCGGTCAAGCATTATCCTGCTAAAATGTAGGGTTTCGCAAGGATGGAATGAAGGGTAGACCCACGGGTCGTAATACATTTGAAATGTAACGGCCACTGTTCAAAGAGCCGTCGATGCGAACAAGAGGTGACCGAGTCGTGTAACCAATGGCACCCCGTACCATCACGCCGGGTGATATGCCAGTATGTCGATGACGAATGCACGCTTCAAATATGCGTTCGCCGCTGTGTCGCCAAACACGGATGCGACCATCATGATGCTGTAAACACAACCTGGATTCATCCGAAAAAAAAAAGGTGTTTTGTCACTCGTGCACCTACCCATGTTGGTCGTTGCGTACACCATCGCAGGAGCTCCTGTCTGTTATGCAGCGTCAAGGGTAACCGCAGCCATGGTCTCCGAGCTGATAGTCCATGCTGCTGCAAACGTCGTCGAACTGTTCATGCAGATGGTTGTTGTCTTGCAAACGTCCCCTTCTGATGACTCAGGGATCGATACTTGGCTGCACGATACGTAACAGCCATGCGGATAAGATGCCTGTAACCTCGACTGCTAGTGATATGAGGTCTTTGGGATCCAGCACGGCGTCCCGTATTGCTTTCCTGAACCCACCGACTCCATATTCTGTTAACAGTCATTGGATCGCGACCAACGCGAGCAGCAATGTCGCAATTCGATAAACCGCAATCGCGATAGGCTACAATCCGACCTATATCGAAGTAGTTAGCGTGATTGTAAGCATTTCTCCTTACACGAGGCATCACAACAACGTTTCACCTGACAACGCCGGTCAAATGCTGTTTGTGTATGAGAAATCAGTTGGAAACTTTCCTCATGTCAGTACGTTGTAATTGTCGCCACCGGCGCCAACGTTTTGTGAATGCTCTGAAAAGCTAATCATTTGCATATCACAGCATCTTCTTCGTGTGGGTTAAATTTCGCGTCTGTAGCACGTCATCTTCGTGGTGTAGGAATTTTAATGGCCAGTAGTGTATGTGCTTTCTCTTGCCTTTCTTTGTCTTTTAATCTGGAACGAGACACCGCAGTCTGGCTGTAAACGCGACATCTTGTAAACGAGGCGGTAACTAGATTCTATCGCATCGCTATTAGCTTTACACAAATAACTCATTTTTGGCATGAAACTGAAAGCATGTGTTCAAAGAATTTATGTTGCAGGATAAACCGCCAATCAGCGCTGTACGGGCAGAGCACGCGTGGCACAGTTTAGTTGTGTGCAGCGTGACAAGAGGATTACTTGGTTTCCTCGTGGTACAGCGGGCTTCTTTTTATCTCCCCAAATAAAGAAGTAAGGAACAGGACAGCGTATGAGAGGGTGTGGGAGCAGCGATAAATTTCGCGGCCACCTGCGCCCCGGTGTGGCGAAACCCGCAGCTAGCGCCATGATGTATTGGCGGCGGGGCGGGCAGCGCGCAGCAGCGGCGCCTGGCAGACTGGCCGACTGCGCGCAGCGTGTTAATCCACACCGCGACAGCGCGCCGTGGGAAGAAAGCGCCCACTGTGGTACCCAAGGAAGTCCGCTCCTGCACCACTGTGGACCCAACGGCGCGTCTCCTAACCAGGCTGTTCGGGGGCACGCAGAAAGTGGCTTACGCTTACCAGTCCTACCAAACTGATTCAACCCAATCCCTCGTAAGACTCGCGCAGAGTCGGAGATGACTGCCCCGTCCAAGAAAATGTTCAAATGTTTGTTACGCATAAGGGACTTAACTAATAGGTCATCAGTCGCTAAACTTACAAGCTACTTATGAACTACCTTATACTAAAGACGACACAAACATCCATGCCCGAGGGGGGATTCGAACCCCGACTGTAGCGGCCGTGCAGACTGTGACTGGCGCACCGCAGACCGCGTCCAAGACTGATTTTATCTGGAATGACAGCACACGGTGGGGCAAACAAGAGGGGCCGGACGAGTGGACACGATTGGAATTGATTGTATATGTTACTGTAAAAGTAAGATAATCGGCAAATCCTAGAATTACCCGGTAAAACCTAAGATTTACCATCGCGGTGTTGTAAAACTTCGAAATATCTCATTGTATGCATAGATTTCTAGCTGTTACCAAGAGACTTTGGTAAATCTTAGGATTTATTCATTTTCGCTTGAAAAATTTTTGAAACTATTGCACTTTTTTGAACTCTTGTCCTCTGTTGCACACTAGCTCTGTAGCGGAAGTATAGTGGTAAATTTTTCCAAGTCTTGATTGCTGTAAAAACATTGCGGTGTGGCGACAGAACGGGGAAGGTGAATAGCAGCTACTTTGCGTCATACTTACTGGGTCAAGCTGACAGGAATGGACGCACACGCGCCGTACTGAATAGCACGCATCAGCGGAAGTTAAATGGAACAGTACTAGCTTGCACTATCACGTCACTTCGTTACATAAGGAAACAATGCCTAAGTCTAATGCAACAACGCGTATCTGGAGCACGTAGGGCTAATGTCAGCCGCACCACATACACACTATATATACTCCAGCACTTGAGTTCATAGTCAGTCGGCCAGATGAATCGATGACTTACACTTCATAGCATGCCTGTTATAGAAATCCAGCACTCTTCTACATCAACTGACAACCGGAGAGATGTCGACTCCTACGTAGCTCCGAATTCGACTCCTGCGCTACAAGCAACTACGGACGCAGATGAAGTATCTACGAAGACTTCCATGTCCTACACACCGCAACTCCTACGTTCCCAAGGAAGACGCCTACCTGGCGGTAGGCCAGGAGTCAGCGCACATCACGACCACACGAAAACCGTCAACGCGGTCCAGTATGAAGATTATGTGAGACAGAAATTAGGGTGGCGACCGAGAACTACCAGTTCAGACGTGTGAACCTCTCATTCACACGTTCCTCCGTACTTCCGTACGGTTCCACAATAAACGGCGCGGCAGAGGGGTCGCCTACCTCCGCACGCCGAGCTAGTGCGGACGCAGCCGCACTGTCAGCGCACAGCACGGCAGGAGGCTGCTGACGCCATCGACCCGGTCGCCTGGAGTACGCAGCAATGTGTACCACTTCAGAATAAATGTTTTACCGAACAATATTCTTTCATTGCGCCAACGGCGGCACCGGGACCGCCCCAACCTCTTTCTGCAGGGCATACCGTGGCGGTTCGGAGTCTGACCTCCTGACGACTCACCCGCTGTCCAACACCACCTGAGTGCGCGTCTACCAAGGGGTGCGCCATGCCGCGGCGGATTAGCCGTGCGTACTGGAGCGCCGTGTTGCGGTGCGCGCGGCTGTTCGCCATCGGGGTTCGAATCCCCCCTCAGGCATGGATGTGTTGTCCTTAGGTTAGTTTAAGTAGTTGGTAAGCTACGGACTGATAACCACGCAGTTAAGTCCGATAGATTTACAAGCATTTGGGAACATTTGGGTGCGCCAGCAACCGCTCGACCCGCTGCACCTCCAAGAAAAGATTGTCCGGCAACCACTTCCCGTAGAATAATTTCTTCTCTTCCTACCTCTTCGACGTTGATAAAATTTTCCTTGCATAATGTAAATTGGTTAGTGAAATCTGTTACGCATAACATCACTCATTCTGATGCAAAGCAGCAGAAGAAACAGCACCAAAACGTTTGCTAGTGTCTAATATTCTGACTGTATTGCCCGTGTGTTTATGAATATGATTTTAGTTCAACTAGAGAAGCTTCTCTCTCTCTCTCTCTCTCTCTCTCTCTCTCTCTCTCTCTCTCTCTCTCTCTCTCTCTCTCTCTCTGTGTGTGTGTGTGTGTGTGTGTGTGTAGGGTGTAGTTGTTTTCTTATGTGGTCGTATTATGTGGTTTGAGTGTGGGGAAGGTTTGTCTTGGTCTACTGTGTGTTTTATTGGTTTAAATAGTTTTCGGTTGTTGAGGTTTACCTGGATATTTGCCGGCCGCGGTGGCCGAGGGGACTGAGGCGCTTCAGTCACGGTCTGCACGGCCACTAAGGTCGGGGGTTCGAATCCCCCCTCAGGCATGGATATTTGTGCCGTCCTAGTTCGTAAGTAGTTCATAAGTTGTAAGCTTAGGGACTGATGACCCCGTAGTTAAGTCCCATAGACTATACAAACATTTGAACATTTTTGAACCTGGATATTTAATATGTGTTTCTTTTCTATTAATGCTTTTTGAATTTGGAAATTCTGTTGGAGGGTTACGAGATGTTTCTTATTGCTAAATATATTTTCATGTCGGTTTCTCTGATGGTTGGAGAGTGGTTTTCTGATCTAACGTGTTCTGCAAATGTTGAATGGCTGTTGCCATATTTCCATGATAGTTTATGTTCTTTATATCGTGTTTCAAATGTTCTGCTGATCTGTCCTAGGTATAGAGCACCACTACTGTTACATTTGAGCTGGTAAATACCAGATTTTTGGTAGAAATCAGTGTTTTCTGTTTTTGTTAGGCATTTCTGTAATGAATTATGGCTTTGATATGCTAATCTTATTCATCGTTTCTTGAGGATGTTTCCAATTTATTTTGATAGATAGGGAAGTAATTGAGCACTATTTTAGAGTGAACCTTGAAACGTACCTGGTCGTAGGCCGTTGTTTCTTGCAGCTCTCGTTCATCGGCGCTCTCGTTAACGGCTGGCTGAAATTTCACGGGGCACAACTAATCCACTACAATAGATGTAGGCGACACGTAGGATTGCAGTTCACTGACACTTTAATTCATTATTAGTGCCCAATCGTCCTCATTTATGACCAGCGTGCAAAATCTCATTAATTACTATTACTAGGACCAGGTACGTACATTCCACATATCAGTAATACGAATTTACACATTTCATGTGTGGAATACACAAGTCTGAGGTGTACATCTTAATGTGGCACAAATATTAATAGTCCATTCATACACCGGTAGAAACACTTTCCATACGAATAACATTGAAGAAGTTTTACATAACTGTTCAAAATTGTAGTTGAAAGTTACTTGGGTTGTGCATGTGGTACATCACAGCACAAGACTGAGAACAATACTTGGAACTGGCGTTGATTGTGCATCAAATCGAGGATGAAACAATGATATATTACATGGCATGAAAGGGTCTTATTTATATCGTCCAGTTAGACTGACAATTACGTATTGTTAATTATGTACATTAAATTAATTATAATGGAAAGTAAACAATTACATACAATTGGCTATACAAAAAGCGAGCGTAAATAATACTGAGTAAATTAATATACAAACTAATGTGGGCAACATTTTCCTAACATTAATTGTGAAACACCATAATACCTGTTTTAATAAAATTGGTATACAATAGTAATACAATAATTAATATAAGTTAAATTAGAGTTGTGTTACATCATTAGTGTTATGTCATGGATCATAATTAGTTACATCATCTGGTTTAAGCATTCACTATAAATTAAATTACAGTTGTAGTACATTATAAGTGTTTTTGCATTGATAATAGTTAAGTATATCTTGCTAAAACATTGCTAATACTAGTACTAAACAGTAACGAAATGGGCTATTGTTGAAATTGTGTAGATACCAAATAAAATTAATGTACGTTGGTTACACTTTGTGGTATAAAGGTTATTGATATTAATTAGTTTCACAATTCCTTTAGAGGTGTGAAACATTATACGTTTTCTTACACCAATAATAAGTAGGTACCTCATCTGAATTAGACACTGACAGTACTACGCTTAAACAGTGATAATATTGATTACAGTCATGAGGTACTTTAGATGAGTTAAGCATCATATATCTAATTTTTTCTAATATTTTTACAGGATTGAATGTCTTCTTTGTATTTTCAGAGTTAAGATTATTTTTTATTACTAATCTTAAGGATTTTTTTAAATATTCAGGTTAAATTCATTTCACTGTAACATATCTTACAAAACATTTATATTGTGCTATATTACTTGAGGTTTGCATTGTGTGCTGTATGTGCATGGAACAGGATTACAGTATTAACTGCTGTTCGTGGCCTCTTACTCACTGGCGTCTATTCTGTCCCACTCCACTTCACTGTCTTCTGAGCTGTTCCCTTCATCTTCAACACTGCTGCTGTCATCTGTTGTATCTCGGTTTCGTTGCCTTCGAAATTCTTCTCTGCGGTATGCTCTGTTGAACTCCGTCTTGAGGGTCCTGGAGATTCTGTCTGCTGTGTCATTTATTTCTTCCCACTTTTCTGGACACCGCAAAGCTTGTTTTAGTTCGTCCTGCATCATTGGTACTTGTCCTCGTGGTTCGTGTTGATTACATATTAAGACGACATGTTATGGTGTGTCTATCTCTCCGCATGTGCAAAGGTCATCTCGGTCAGGGTATAAATTCTGAAGGTCTACATCTACATACATACTCCGCAATTCACCGTAAGTTGGATATGGGCCGTGGCCTGTGAGGAAGTGGATCATTCCCTTTGCTGGATCGACGTGTTTCATTCTCAGGCGTTCAGAGATATCTGGGAGGAATGTGTAGGTGCGCCTGCTTTTTGTGCTGGCATCCCACTGTTGTTGCCATGTAGTAATCCGCCAATGTTTTAGATCTAGCTTGGTCCGAATTTCTTCGCCAGTAATTTATTGGACTTTGTCTTGTCTGCCTGTCCTCATCCAGTATGCAGCTGCTCTGTAGCGAATGGTTACATCTATAGGATATGTGACAAGTACTACGCATAACGCGTTCCTGATAACCTCATGACATTTCTTGGTCCACTTCTGGCAGCCGTTACATACGATGATAGGCGTAATCGGTGAGCATATAAGCTAGCTCCAAAGAAAACCCTTGACTCGTAAATTGGGTAGTAGTAGGTTTTAATCATATTTAGTGGCATTCTATACTTCGCAGTGTTAATTCTGGCAAGCTTGTGTAGTATTCTGGTAGCCTTCTTTTTCACTGTTTTTATGTGATGCAGGAAGGAAAGTTTTTCATCCAGGTGGATTCCTAGATATCTGCAAATCGTTTCTCTTTTCATGTTTTTGTTTCCAAGTCGTATTATGGGGTTTCGCTGAAGATTTCCCTTGACGAGCATAGACAGAGTTTTTGCTGATGCAATAGTCAGCTTGTGCTCTTGCACCATTGGTTCATCACAAGGAGGGCGTTATTTGCTCTTTGTTCTAACTGTGCTCTTGAGTTGGCAGTGAATATCAATGATATGTCATCTGCATATGCTAATATTTCGCTGGCGTTGGGAGTCTTCTTCCATGAGATTAAGGAGTGGCTCTATAGTAATGTCCAACAACAAAGGTCCTAGGATTGATGCTTGTGGGCATCGTTTTGTGATACTTTTTACCACTTTCCTGTTTCCTGTTTTCCATTGTGCTACTCTATCTCGACAGTAATCCTTTAGGCTGTGATACAGGGAGGCTGGCACTTGCAGTTCTCGTAACCTTAGAAATAAGGCCGGCTACCACATGTTGTCAAATGCTCCTTGTATATCGATTAATATCACTATTGCATACTTGTTTTTTGTTTCTTTGACGAAGTGGAGCACATGGTTTACAGCACCATCAATTGACTTACATTTTCTGAACCCATATTGATGAGAGGCCTATTAGCTCTCTACGAGTTTGCAGGCGCTCGCATAAAAGTCGTTCTTGGACTTGCCTAAGTTGTTTATTAGGCATATTGGCCTGTTTGATTTTGGGTCAGATGGATCTTTGTCTGCTAACTTTTTGATGATAACACTGTTTGCTGTCTTCCACACTACCGGGACTCTTCCAAGTGCCAGTACCTCATTTAAAACATCTGTCAAGAAGGGTGTAATTGTTGGAGCTACTTCATGTAGGGTCTTTGAGAATATTCCATCCGGGCCTGGTGCTTTCCTCTTTTTCATGTTCAGAATTGCATTTAGTACCTCGATGTTTGTGAATGGGGAAGTCACTGTCTCAGTTTCGTAGTGTTCTTCCAAGCTATTTAGCATCTCTAGATGTTCCCGATCGTCTGTCAACCAATCATCTGGTAATAGCTTAGACAGTAAATATTCTGCTGTACTTCTCCATACTGTCGTCATTGACCCATTTTCTCGTTTCAGCGTTGCTAGGATTGTTGGTGATTTAACCTTCTCTGTCAGTAACCTGTGTGGTGTGCCCCACATGTTATCTGCTAATTGCGTCTGTACTTAGTTGTTCCAGTGTAGTTTCTTGCTGCTGAGTAGTCTTTCTTTGTATCTAGCTTTTGCTTCACGATATTCTGGCAGTCTTATTGCCTTTTCTTGTGATGTCATCGTTTTTTGGTATAATCTTCGTTTCCGTCTTGATAGTTTTTGTAAGTTGGTTAGTTCCTGAGTCCAGAATGTCTTTATTTTCATGTTTCACTTAACTTTTGGAATGGCATCATCTTGAGCTTTGCTCAGCAGTTGCGTGAGGAAATGTGTCTTGTAGTCAACGCTCCCTTGCACTGAGCTAAAATCAGTTGCCTCCCCGATTTGCCTCAGTGTATTCCAGTTTGCTCTTTTAAGGTTAAATTGCCTCCCTTCGTAGTCTCTTGTTGATACGGTGCCTTGATGGTCTATTACTATGGCACTGTGGTCACTGTGTACTAGTTTTGGTCGTACTTCCCATGAGTGGCAGTGAGGAAGTGCTTTTTCATTGGCAATTGTTATGTCAATCTCACTTGGTCATGCAGTGAAGGCTTTCACGACCGGCTGAAATAATTGCTGTTGAATCTTCCGGGTTATATGGTCGCGGTCAAAGAAACGTATCTGCTCCTGGACGAAACGTCAGAAGCAGATATGTTTCTTCGACCACGACCATATAACCCGGAAGATTCAACAGCAATAATCTCACTCTGTGACCTATCGTTGTCGAAGGTGGGTGGTTGTCCTTCTTTGTTCAATACAAACAGGTTACATTCTGCGACGGTTTCATTAATTAAGCGTCCTCTCTCATCGGTTTTGTTTGCATGCCAGAGTGTTGATCTTGCATTGCTGTCAGTAGCTATCAGTAATTTCTTCCCTCTTGCAAAGTCAGCCACCAGCTTTATCCATTCTGCATAGGGTTCGATATCGTGTGAGTATTGTGCATATTGCGATGCCAAGACCCACGTGCCATTTCCTCTTTTGATTTCAACTGTTACTGTATGGGTACTGCACATCTGTAATACTAATTAGCATACTATCGGAACTACAACAGTATACTCTGGCGCAAACAAATTAATATTTGATAATTAAACGTACCTTGCCAACGGCCGTGCCGCCGTGGATACACCGGTTCCCGTTAGATCATCAAAGTTAAGCACTGTCGGGCTTGGCTAGCACTTGAATGGGTAACCGTCGGTGTCTGCCTAGCGCTGTTGGCTAGCGGGGTGCAGTCAGCACTTATGAGGCCAACTGAAGAGCTACTTGTTGGAGAAGTAGCGACTCCAGTCACGAAAACTGACATAACCGCCGGAAGTGCGGGGCGCTGACCACGTTCCGCTCCACACCGCATCCGATGACGCCCTCGGGCGGAGGAAGACACGGCGACCGGTCAGTTCCCAGTGGGCCCGTCGAGGCGTGTCGGACGGAGCTTAGTTTAATTAAGCAGACTACTATGACAGTAAATAACAGGAAATAACTTCAGCTAGTCACGTTAGAAAAAATAATAACTAAACATTTGGAAAATTATAATAGACGAATTACATTCATATCTATTATTATGCAACAGTGGTATCGGGAGATTCCGTAATGTAAGCAAATGGGACTAAATCACAACATGCTTCGTTACAACCTGACCCACGCGGGCTGAGAACAACAGCGAAGCCTTGAAGCCTTCCAGAGTTGGCAGAAGGGAAAGTGGTCGTTGAGATGCCGGCTCGTCGCCTGCTGTGGAGGACTTCCCGGCTCGGCACGTACGGCCGCGCGGCTGGAATGCGCAGTGCGCGTTATTTCGCAATTAGCGCAAGGCTGGCAGAGCCGCACACGCCGCCGGCTCGCGTGCCGTCTGCTGACGTGACGTCACATGACATGACGTCTCTCTCACTGTCTGCCTCACCACAGCGCCGTCTCACTACTGGAAACAAGAGGCGGCGGAACACGCAGAACGAGTACGGCAACTTGCTACCGATTATATTGTCCTAGTATCCTCCTATTGTTTCACTGCTTCTTACCGCAATACTGAAGACAATTTTCGCTTTAAGCTACTAACTTACACTGAATGTATAGATTACAAATGTTCAAATGTTTGTAAATCTGTCAGACTTAACTTCATTGGTTATTAGTCTCTAGGCTTACAAACTACTTAATCTAAATATAGAAGCAGTCGTATCGCTTAAAGTATCCTCTGTAAGAAAGTACTGGATCTTTAGAGAATTCTCTTTTACAGTGGCCCACTCCTTCAGTTTATCTAACACTGCGAACAAAATATTGATATTCACAAGTTGGTCTGGTATTTTTCTGCTGCCTATCTTCCTTATCTTAGTGTTACTTCGATACACAGACATCTGGAACTCCTTCGTCACTACTGCTGATACTGACATAGATGGAGCAGGTGATATGGTAAGCAACAGAAATATGACACTCTCACATCTTCTAAAAATAGTCCACTCACTTGGAATAGATTCTCTTTCCAGGCATTGCAGAAATGCATCAAAAGTAGAAAATATTATTTTAAATCAAGGTCTGCTTTTGATATTTGTCTGTCATTAATTGCTTTCTGGATATGTTTATTATCTAATCTAGTCCGCCCTTCCTCTGCACTTTTCCGACAGCTAGTGGATGGAGCAGACAAATATCTTGGGCATGTTGGTAACGCTGATGGGACAGCACCTCCTGTGAGTCTTGATCTTGAAAGCTCGACTGTACGCTTTTTGCCAGTAATTTCTCCATAACAACCTTTCTAGTGACAGATGTCAGAGCCTGCAACAAAATATGTTAGAGTCAGTGAAGTTTACAGCACGATCTAGGAGGTGACATCTCTAGATGTGAAAGTAAACCCTGGACACTCAATCATCTTTCATCTGTAGCAGACTATGAACTTAAAAGGTCACATGTTAGTGGAACATGTCATTCAACAGTAATATGCCATAATCTACACGAAAATGCATATTGCTGTGTAATATTCTTGTATTACTACAAGAACAAGGTATATGTCTCAAAATGCATATGTTATAGAAGTACTTTAATATTTATGTAACTGTGGGACTAAACCTCCTATTATGCATCAATTCTCAATAAATTTAAATTATCTATTGCCTTCTGTATGTTAATATAATATTTACTTTGTAATATTGACTTCAGTTTTCTTGGTTGTCAAGTTAATATTAGTTATAAGAGAGACATAGCAGATGTGGACTAATGTTTCACTGTGAGTTATTTGATGCCAGCACATATTAAAACTCTCTGACTTAGCAAATATCGGTAAATGAGTGTCTTGTTCTATTTTTTTTCTTTTTTTCCAAATATAACATTGAAAATACAAACTTCAGATGAGAACATAAACTATACACAAATCAGTAAGAGACTGGACCATCTAAATGTAAATATATATATATATATAAAATGTTAAGTAAATGGTCATTCTGCACTGGGCTATGCAGTGTATTCTAAGTGGCATACATCATGTAAATTAAACAATTTGAACATTTAAGATAAGAATTAAATAACTGTATAATTGCCTTTTGGTAAAAATGCATTATTAACGTGAATATTACTACGTAATTCACCCCTGAAATAGTGGCTGTGGTGACAGGTAAATCTAGAGTGTAGCTAAAAGACTGTGTTATGCTCAAAACGAATATGGTTGTGAGTTGTGAAAGATAACAAATGCTAATGCTTATTAAGGGGAAAAACGACGTGTAAAAAACCATATTTCTACGCATCATGGTGATACATCACTATTTAAACATAAAAAAGAGCAGTTCCAACATCTTTTAGCACTCGCGTTCCTGTGACCAAAGCGAGAGATAAAATCGACAACATCCACTCACAAATAGTAAATAGCACATTGTGAGTTTTTTTGCATGGATAAGATACAAACTTCAGAGATAGTTAAATACGAATAAAACACAAATTCATAATTCGCAGTGTACATAATGTAATCTGAAAGTTTGCTTTTACTTTTTTAAATGTAACTTAAACAAAACATACCATCAGCTAAAAATAAGTATACAAGATAGATTTCACATACCTTTGCGTACTGTGCAGGATGAAATTTGTCCCGATGAAACCCACTTCCGACACAGATTGGCATCTTTCGAAAAGGAAAACAGCATTACTTTCGATCTATCTCCACAAATCCCGCGACACATATATACAAAACATTTGTAAATCATGTTTACAGCACATTCACTAAAAGTATAAAACTGCAGTTGTTATATTCAGGAAATAAACACCGGAATCCGACACACGTGCACGTATCACCGCCTGTAAACAGAAATACGGTGGGTGTCTCCGAGGCCAACGAGAAAGACACGCTCCAGCTCAGACGTCATGCCACGTAATCAAGGTAGTTTCGAGCCGGCGTGATCGCTAGTTCAGTGATTGCCCGCTATGAGCCAGCGGGCTGTGCCCCAGCGGCCGGCCAATAGGCTAGCGATCGCGCCTGCTCGGAACTACCTTCCTTACGTGGCATGACGTCTGAGCTGGAGCGTGTCTTTCTCGTTGCTCTCGGGGTGTCTCTGCGGCCAACGGGAAATACAGGCCTGAGCGCGCACATTATGTGACGTAAACAAGGTAGTTTCGAGCCGGCGCGATCGCTAGCTCAGTGGCTGCCCACTATGACGCAGTGGGCAGTGCCCCAGCGGCCGGTAGCGATCGCGCCGGCTCGGAACTACCTTGCTTACGTAGCATGAAGTGCGCGCTCACCGGCCACGGGTGTCTCAGAGTGACGTCACGACTTGGTACGAATCCGGCGCCGGGTCCTTCTCTGTAGGTGGTGGCGCTTGACGCCACTGCGCCTCCGGTTTCTTCTCTTCTTTACCGGCCCTTCTGTCGTTGGCCGCTTCTACAGTGAATTCTGCTGCCTCCTCGCGCTGGCGCTGTTGCTGTCTCGGAAGGGCGGACAGCCGCGCCAATTCGCGACGCGAGCGGGCACACACCGTCTGCACATGTCGCGCGAGTGGACTGGCGTGACCGGCATGCTCGCCAGCACTCTTGACACACTTGGCGCGGCTGCGCCAGTGTTTCGCCTCGGCCCCTCCTCCTGGCACTCGTAGCACTGCGGTGCTGGGTCAAGGCCTCCCGCGAGTGGCTCGACCTGCACTGGGAAACCAAGTAGCCTCTGCAGCTCTAACACTCGGCTTCCCTTCCTCGTTCGCTGCCCGTTTCCGTCGGCGTCCACAGCCACAGGGCGGTCATCTGTCTTATCCTGTCTTTCTCTATGATTCCCTGAACCGTCAGTGTGCAGCTATTCCGTCTTGCCCACTACCTCCTGGAGTTCGCTTTGACTATTGCTTCGGCGGCTTGACTATACAATTCTTGTCACATTCTCGACGGTATTGGGTCCTTCTCGTCCTTGGCTCCGACCAGAGTCTGTGTTAAACTTGCACTCCTTTCACTTCCCAAACACACTACACCAGGCTCGGTGCATCGCAGCCAGTTTCTTGCCCTTTGCACACATCTGTGGGGAAATTCCATTTTCCACACCCATGCGTCTGCTAATCAAATTGCTTGCTTATGGAATATCGCCACAGTCGTGCGTTTGGATTCGTGACTTTCTGTCAGAAAGGACACAGTACGTTGTAATTGACGGCAAGTGATGGAGTAAACCGGATGTGATATCTGGCGCTCCCCAGGGAAGTTTTATAGGGCCCCTACTGTTCCTTATTTTTTATAAACGATTTTGGAGACAATCTGAGTAGCTCCCTTAGACTGTTCGCGGATGATGCTGTCATTTATCGGTTAGTGAAATCACCAGAAGATCAAAAGCAACTGCAAAATTATTTAGATAAGATATTTGCATGGTGCAAACATTGCCAATTGACTCTTAATAATGATACGTGTGAGGTCATCCATATGATCACTAAAAGAAATCCGTTAAACTTCATTTACACGATAAATCAGTCAAACCTTGAGGCCGTAAATTCAACTAAATACCTAGGAGTAAAAATTACGAACAACTTAAATTGGATAAAAAACATAGAAAATATTGCAGGGAAGGCAACCAAAGACTACATTTTATTGGCAGATGCAACAGCTCTATTAAAGAAACTACCCACACTACACTTGTACGTCCTATTGTGGAGGGTAGTCAAAGAATTCTCATCGTCAACTAAACTCTAATTCAGTAAAAAGACTCTAGTACCGGCCACCCATTTTACCCCACACCCAGTCAAACAAAAGTCCCGTTTTCAAGACTTAGTGCAGTGACAACTAAGCATTCTAAAACTAAATAAATACATAAATAAATAAATAACTGAAAACCTACTGAAAAGAGATGCTGGGAGCGGGGGAGGGGAGGGGGGCGAACGACCCTTGCCCCCCCCCCTTTGATCCGCTTATGCGGGATATAGGGGAGAGAGTGTCATGGAAATGATGCACTAGATAGGGTGGAAATCATTAAAAGAAAGTCGTTATTTGTTGCTGCGAGATCTACTTGCGAAATTTCTTTCACCAACGTTCTCTTCAGAATTCGAACATATATTGTTAGCACATACCTACATAAGAAGGCATGACCATCGCAATGGAATAAGAGAAATCAGATGGAAAACAGAAAGATTTATGTGTCCTTTTTTCCGCGCTCTATTAGAGAGTGAAGCTGTAGAGAAATGTCGTAAAGATGGTTCGATGAACCCTCTGCCATGCACTTCAGTGTGATTTGCAGAGTATCATTGTAGATGCAGATGGTTCCGAGACCGACCATGGTGTTGGTTGTGCCTTCGTATTCGGCGACGATTCTTTCCAATATCGTCTTCCTGACCAGTGCTCAATCTTTACTGCGGAACTCTTTGCCCTCAATCAGACCATACAGTACATCAGGCGACACAAGCTCTCTAATAGATTCATCTGCTCAGATTATCTGAGTGCTCTCTAGAGCCTTTGTATGTTGTATGCGGTATATCCCTTCGTACAACCATTCCAGGCGTGCCTTCACTCCCTCATTGACAGTGGAACCAATGCGGAGTTCCTGTGGGTTCCTGGCCACGTCGGTGTGTCGGGGAATGATCAAAAGTTCAAATGTTTGTTAAGCTTAAGGAACTTAACTGCGGGATCATCAGTCCCTAAACTTAAAAACTACTTATGAACTACCTTATACTAAAGACAGCACAAACATCCATGCCCGAGGGGAGATTCGCTCCCCCGACGGGGAACGGCCTCGCGCATCGGTGCATAGCGCCTCAATGCGCTCGGCCGCTCCGGCGTGGCTCGGGGAATGAGGTGACGTATTCTGCTGCAAGGGATGCTCCTCCTTCGGTTTGCTACCTACACAGTCCCCTCGAATGATCTTCGCATTAGCGTCTGTGGGCGACTGATATTGGTCTGACGTTCCCATTGGTCTTCCCTTGAAGGAAAGAGTCTCCGTGACATTAAACCTCTTCCAACTGTTTAGCCAACCTCCTCTGGACACCTTCGTCGCAAAGAGGTCATTCTTGACCGGGTACGTGTAGGACGCTGTCGTTTCAACCACCGCCACTTAATAAATAGCGACCCTGCACCTATTTGTGGTCACTGTTCTCAAAAATTGACTATACGCCACCTTCTGTTTGAATGCCCATTTTTCTGTGTTTCCCATCCGAGTTGCCTGATATCTTAGCAGATGACACGCGGTTCGCAGATCGCGTTTGACTTTTTATCCGCCTTAGCAATATGGCGAAGGAAATTTAACATTCCCCAGCCATGGTATCAAGCCATTCCTACAGTAAATAGAATTTACGTAGGGATTGCCTTGTTTTTAACTATTCCTTTTAAAAATATGACTGACTGCAAGGAGCATTCTTCTTTTATTTATTTTTGCCTTTGCATCGTCATGCATCTAATTGTGGTCTGACTTGGGCACTTACGACCTCTGTAGTTTTGAGCTCTAAAAAGTTTCCGAAATCGGCTTATGTCAGCCAAGTTCGAACCATATTTTCTGAGCATAGCTGAGGCAGTCTTCGTAGAAGAGCGTTGACTGTTGTCTTCTTTGTTCTCCTCTGCTCCTGCCGCACATCTGGGGCGCTGAACTCTTCTAGTAGAGGGGACAAGGTCTCGTAATCTTCCCAGCTCTGGACACTCACTTGTACCAGCGTGTGGTCGTCTTCGCTGGTGAAGCTCACTTCCTTCTTCGCTTTTGACTCGAGTAAACCAAGTAACTCCATTCAGTTCTCTCCCCGATATCGGATGAAGAACGGGAGAGGGAGTGCTGGCTCCCTCGGTTCTGGCCTCTTCTTCTGCTTGGCTGCTTCCATGGACTCGGCTGAGCGCGCGTCTGCAAAACAACAACTTGCTCCTATCGCTGTAAAAACAGCGGGCACGACAAAACCATAAGCACGCGCGCTCCACTGGGTTTTCCCACGCGGTGACATAGTTGCAGTGTATGCAGTTGTATGAAAGGGTAGTTCGAGTGACTTCAGTTTTTGCACAGTCGTATAACGAGCGTCTTGAATACCACTGAGAGGCGATCAAGGCAGTATTCTTTGTGAAGATCCTCCGTATTTGTGTCATGTGGAGCATTGTTTAATAAGCGTAATTCGTTGCACTGAATGCGGTTGAAGTTTGTTGGCTCAGCGTACGTCGATATTAGCTGCGTATGTCGTCAGAGGTATAACCATTCATTCATATACAAATCACGCTGTTTTCAGTCGAAGAACTTGTCGAGAAATGTTAGGAGCGCAGCTCCATCAGGAAGGTACCTAGAAGGTTGTTTGTTAGGGAATGAACGAGCTGAAAATGTGGGAACGCAAGATCATTTGAATAAGGTGGGTGAGTAGTGAGTTTCCAACTGAGACACAGTACAGTGATGACTATGAGAGGTATTCCGTCCTGTGCTGACTGCAATTAGGACATTTACTTTACACGAGACGCGTTTCGTTTTCTAAAACCATTTTCAGTGGTTCTGTAAATGATACATAGGTTTGTACAGTTTGTTTCAGCATAAGTTCTTAAGTTTATATGTTTTACAGTTTCATGTGGATTGAAGATGTATCCTTTTTAATTTCATGTGTAGGCAATTTGGAAATGCCTGACTGGGCGTATAGCAGAGTGTTGTCAGTAGAAGCATTATAAAAATTAAATTACCTATACGATCATACTTTTGTTTCAGGTAGTAATTGTTGTATTCTTCCCCCCCCCCCCTAATGCTTGACTACTAGTGCGCTTTAAATCTTCTTTATAGGGTGACAAGCTGACTGCGAGTGGTCAGGAAAGGAAATGCAGGTCACTGTACGCACCAGAGGCAAAGCAGGCCAGCGCGTGGCGACTACACAGTCATAGCACGTGCTGCATGTCCTCTGCAAACCCATCGCTGCAGTTACATTTAAATGTAGAGTGTGACTAATAAGTCAATTAATTCTAATTCAGTTTGTTTGTATGTGCGTGTGTTGTACAAGGTGCAAATAAAAGCAATGACAGCTCACTGTTGAGCAACGGCCAAAAGTTACGAATACATGGCGTACTTGTGTAGTCTACGGAAGTTCCTTATCGACTATTCAGGGAACGCTTCTCACTAATCAGACGTCAGTTCGAAGAGGTTCACATGCTTTTAGAGAAATTAAAAGAGATGCTATGTAGCTTGTGAGACGACGTGTTTTAGGCAAGTAATTAAAATCAGGTTCATTTTTCTCACTACACAATGTAGTTATGTAGTATACCACCACTTCCCTTCCGCCCCCCCCTTAAATCTAACTCCCACCCCTGCCTTACATTCTAATGTCTATGCATGGTTCCTCAAACTTTCCTTGGTTGCTTCATCTTTGTGCAGGTTCCTTACCTCTGTTCTCCCCACCCATCCTTCCCCATCGCATCACCACCTCAGTCAGTCATCAACTACTTTCTACCACTCTAAACCCCTCCCACCCCATAAATATTTGGATACATATGCCAGTTGTAATTTCTGGCAACTATTATCTTCCCCCCCCCCCTCCACCCCCCAATACCTCATATTAAAGATAGGTTATTTTATGCCTCCACTTTGTTAAACTGCACTATGCAATAGTCACTACCATTATGATAGTGACTTGTTTATTTTTAGAAAACCAGTCACCACTTACTCTTATTGTGTCTTAGAGCACCATGATCTGCTCTACATGATTGTCCTCTTTGGTATATTTCTATCAAGTTGACAGTTTAACTCTCTTCAGTTGTCTGACTAGATGTACCAATTGTAACACTAGGTTAATATTACTGTAACCATTCACATTTCTTTTCACATTAGTTCACGCATCTTAAGACTTATAACCCACATCCGTAACTTATTTATTGTATGAGAATCACTTCTCAATCCATCCCCACTCGTAGACACTATGAAAATTTCTTGCTAGACTGACAATGCCGTATACTGTACGATTGGTGTCAGTGAAGTGTTGCCATCATATTTCTATACTATAAACGTGCGAGTAGTCGTGTGTGGGCTATCACAGATAAAAAAAAAGAACGTAAAAATATGGAAGAAATGACGTAACTACGTTGTCTTTAGAATTTTGACACATTGGAAATTCGTGTGTTGTATATGGCTGTAATTTTTTTCAGCTGGAGTACCTTCGGCACGTACAGTACTTAGTTGCATTGCTTTGCAATTATTAATTTGTTACCAATTTCATTCAACTTAGGATTTTTTTCAGTAGTATGGACATTATGAGCGGTTATAGTGGGTAACACGTACGGTACCCTTATTCTACTGAGAGTTCTTACGAAATCTACAGTCTGATTTGACATAGACACTAATGAGTCGAGCTTCCTGTTTTTATTAATCTGTTAGCAGTTTCGATTAACTTCAACTTCTCTTTTAATAGTATGATCGTTATAAATGTGCTATTTCTCGTGGATAACACGTTTCTTTATTTTTGTTAGTGTTTTTCAGATAACTTAATTAATGTTCAAATGTTTGTAGAGTCTATGGGACTTAACTACGGGGTCATCAGTCCCTAAACCTACAAACTACTTATGAACTACTTACAAATAAAGACGGCACAAATATCCATTCCCGAGGGGTGATTCGAACCCCCGACCGTAGTGGCCGTGCAGACCGTGACTGGAGCGCCTAAGTCTCCTCGGCCACCGCGGCCGGCTTCAGATAACTACTCCTGCTTTAACTGTACGTGACGATACAACTTTACCTACTATCCTGGCGGCCTCTCGTGATTATCTTGACAACATCAACGAAACGGAAGAAAGTCTTTGTGACGATATTAATATTCTTTGAAATCCGCACAGAGAGACTTGATTAGTACTTCGTATAGACGATGAAAGAAATAAAAAATGCCGTTCCTGCTCTATGTTTGACACGTTCTTGTATGTACTCTACGTTCACTAATTAATTGTCCTCGTAAAACGATGATTTCGCGGCAAAAACCTTTTCGTTGTCAGGCGATTGGCTAATGCCAACGTCAACTGACTGATAATACAATCATGCCAGTCCACCAAGACGGTAAGTAAAATTGCACTATACATTACACTTTCTTCTCATAATACTATTCCACAGTGTAGAACTATGTGTTAAATTAAACTATCGCGGAAGTGTTAGCTCAAATGCACGGGTTTAGGAAACATCATGTGAAACTCAGCTTTTCTCACATGACAATTTGCGAGACATGGATGAAGGGGAACAGACGGATTGTGTTTTTCTCGACTTCAAAAAGGCGTTTGACGTGGTGCCACACTGCAGACTGCTAACGAAGATACGAGCTTATGGAATAGGTTCACAGATTTGTGACTGGCTGGAAGACTTCCTAAGTAATAGAACGCAATACGTTGTTTTCTACGGCGAGTGTTCATCAGAGACGAGTGTATCGTCAAGCTTGCCCCAGGGGAATGTGATAGGATCGCTATTATTTTCTACCTATGTAAATGATCTGATAGACAGAGTAACTTGTAATGTGTGGCTGTTTGCTGATGATGCTGTGGTGTACGGGACGATGTCGTCTTTAATTGAATGGTATAGTATACATGATTACTTAGACAAAATTTCTAGTTGGTGCGAAGAATGGCAACTAGCTCTCAATGTAGAAAAATGTAAGGTGATGCGCATGAGTAGGAAAACCAATCCCATAATGTTCGAATACGGCATTAGTACTGAACCTCTTGATGCTGTCGCGTCGTTCAAATCTCTGGGGTAACACTTCAAAGCAATATGAAATGGAACGAACATGTAAGGACAGTAGTGAGTAAGGCAGACAGCCGATTTAGATTTATTGGGAGAATTTTGGGAAGATGTACTTCATCTGTAAAGGAGACGGCGTATAAAACTCATGTACGACCACGTCTTGAGTATTGGTGAAGTGTTTGGGACCCGCAGCAGATCAGTTTAAAGGAAGACATAGAAGCACTTCAGAGGCGAGCAGATAGGTTTGTTTCTGGTTGGTTCGACCAATATGCGAGTTTCTGTGTCCCAGCCTCGTCGCCGCTTTTGTGTCTCATTTCCGTCGTAGGTGTCGGTGGACAAGTAGGAAGACCGACACAGGAATAAAGGTAGCACGCTTGTGCAGGTACGGAGGGGAGCAGCCAGTGGGATAGCAGAAACTAGAAACACTAGAGTAAATTAGAACGAGATATATATTGCACAGAATTTATACAATACTTAACTTTTACATAGTTCAGTAATGCAGAATGTTGATACATAGTTGAGCTAGAGGCCTGCCTAGTGCCTATCCGATAGCCAAGGCTTCACTGGTGCCTATCTGATTCCGAAGTGTTAACTGGTTCCTATCTCAGTCCCAAGTGAACGATGTCGTTCAGTGGTGGCCACAAACGGAGTTGTAGCAGAGGGCGCTCGTGGCTGTCGTCGTAAGAACGCCGCGCCGTGCGTGCATGGCGAAGCGCGGCGAAAATAGGTGGCGCGCACTTTGTACTTGTGCGATACCACACCCCTCCCCCCCAAACCGCCACGAGTTCGTGGCGTAGGGCTGAGGGCCACGGCGACGGCACTGGGAGGAGGGCCTGGGCGGGGGCGTTACTGGTGGGACGGGCGTCGTAGCAGAAGTTGGGGTCGAGAGCCGTCCGCGCCACCTTGCGATCCGCCGGGAAACCCGCCAAAACCAGCGGAAGGGCGCCCGCCTCCGCCCAGAGGGAGCAGGTCATCTTATTCTGAGGTGCGTGGCCCAGGCGGCGGGGGCACGTACGGTCCCGGAGTCCTCCTGGGTGACGCTGTCAGCTGCGGCGGCGACGGAGGCGGAGAGGCGGACTGCGTAGGAGGAGCGTCCACCTCCATGTGGATCTCGTAATACGGGGACGCTGTGCCCGGCGGCGAACGGTGTGGCTGTGCTCCCTGGCGGTGAACTGGGTCTGGAATCAAGAAACCCGAGACAGGATCGCGCGGCCTGTGCTGGCGCAATTGGTTTGCGTGGCGCCGCAGCTCCGACCCTGTGGAAGAACGTACAACATACATATTGCGACCGAGCACGCGCTGAATGATGCCCGGCATCCATAATTTCTTCTTGTTTCCAGCAAACACCCTGTACAGCACCGGCGTGGAAACCTGAAAACACGTAGCGCTATACGAACCGACTCTGTGCGTGGGAGGCTGCAGCAGGTGAAGGAGAGTGCGGTGACGGCGGCCGTGTAGCAACTCGTCAGGAGACGGGCCGTCATGTGGCATGCGCCGATACGTAGACAGGAAAATTTGAAGAGCTTGCTGCCTGGAGTGCTGACCTTTCATCTTTTCCATGTGTGACTTGAATGTTCGAACGAAACGTTCTGCTTCACCATTGGACTGAGGGTGAAAAGGTGCGGTGGTGATATGGTGAATGCCATTCACACGACAAAACTGTTGAAATTCCGCACTAACAAACTGATGTCCATTGTCACTGACGATAGTTTCAGGCAAACCTTCGATGCAAAACACTGATGTTAAGGCACTGATTGTACTAGACGCTGTCGTTAAGTTCATGGCAATCACAAAAGGAAACATGCTGAAAGCGTCTACTACGATTAACCAGCGCGTATTCCAGAAAGGTCCGGCAAAGTCAATGTGTTAACGTTGCCATGGTCCCTTGGGGAGTGGCCAGTCTGAGAAACGTTGCGGAGGAGCCGCCTGATGCTCCGCACAAACTGTACACCATGACGTCATGCGCTCTATCTGAGCGTCCATACCAACCCAGGTACAATGACGTCTGGCCAGTTGCTTTGTCTTAACAATACCCCAATGTCCTTGATGCAGGAGGCGTAACACTTCACGTTGCAGGGAACGAGGAACAATCACTCTTGTTTGGTCGTTGTCCGTATGTAACAATAGACTCCCTGACTTAAAGATAATGCATGACGTTGTGCAAAATAACGTCGAACCAGAGGCCGATCAATGTCTTTGGCTCTGGCAGGCCACCCTGAGCGAACAAAACGTGCTACCACACTTAAGTCTGCATCCGCAGCTGTTTCCTGTGCAACCCGACGAGAATTCAAAGGGAAATCTGCGACAGCGGAAGCATCTCTGGAGTCTATCTGACAACATGCCATTTCCGAAGAATCAAACGACACATCCTGGCCAACCGGAAGTCGGGAAAGTGTGTCCGCGTTGGCGTGTTTAGTGGTAGGTCGGTACAAAATCTCATACTGATAATTAGACAATATCAAGGACCATCTCTGAAGCTTTTGTGCCGTTCGTGGCGGAATTGGCTTTGTGGGTGAGAACAACGACGTGAGAGGCTTGTGGTCTGTCAACAAATAGAATTTTCTACCATGGAGATAATGATGAAACTTTGTGACGCCGTAAATGATTGGTAAGGCCTCCTTTTCTATCTGACTGTAATTCTGTTGCGTCGGCGTCAGTAGCTTGGATGCAAAGGCAATAGGACGATCGTGACATCCAATACGATGCGACAATACTGCACCCAGACCGTACGACGAGGCATCAACTGCTAACACTACAGGCTTCTGTGGGTCAAAGGGAATCAAACATGCATCACTGAGTAGTGCAGACTTTAATTTGTCAAAGGCAACCTGACAATCTTTGGACCATACAAAAGGAACATTCTTCCTACGTAAGTGCAGTGGAGCTGCAATCTGAGAGGCATTGGGAATAAATCTGAAATAGTAGTTAAGCTTTCCCATTACTGCTTGCAATTCGTGCACATTCTTAGGAGGAGGCAAGTCTTTGATTGCTCGAAGATGTGACTGTAAGGGATGGATTCCTTGGGCATTAATCACATGGCCTAGTTACTCTATTTCAGTTTGGAAAAACGAACACTTTGCTTTATTGCAACGTAGACCTGCTGCAGTCAACACTTTGAAAAGGCACTCCAGGTTTGCTAAATGTTCTTCAACTGTACGTCCGGATACCACAATATGATCTAAATAGTTCGAACAGCACGGTACAGAAACTATCAGCTGTTCCAAAAAGCACTGAAAAATAGCGGGGCGGAAGAACTGCTAAAGGGTAGGCGTTGAAATTGAAAAAGGCCCATGTGAGTATTAATGACGAAAAACTTTTTTGATTCGTCATCAAGCGGAATCTGTAAGTATGCCTCTGCTAAATCAATCTTAGAAAAGATACGAGACTGTCCTAATTTATCCATCAGTTCCTCAGGTCTGGGCAGTGGATAAGTGTCTACAATTGTTTGACTGTTCACTGTTGATTTGAAGTCCACACAGAGACGAAGTTTTCCTGACGGCTTGGGTATAATTACTATAGGCGAGGCCCACTGACTCTCAGAAATAGGAGAAATCACCCCACTATCTTGCCAACGTTTAAGTTCTTTGGCAACTGTATCACGCATTGCGATAGGCACTGGTCTAGCTTTATGAAATTTTGGCACTGCAGATTCTTTTAATGTTACATGTGCCACAAAGTCTTTTGCAGAACCTAGTTCCGGCGAAAACAAGTCACTATATTTTTCACACAATGCATTGATTTTGTCCTGAGGCACTACTGATGAAATATGAAGCACATCTCTTTGAATTGATAAGCCAAACAAATCAAAGGCATCTAGTCCAAAAATGTTCTGTGTAGATTTGGCCTGAAGAACGACAAAAGCAACTGTTTTTGTTACACCTTGAAAAGAGGCAGGCAGGCTACACGTTCCTAGCACGGGAATATTTTGACCTGTGTACGCTGTTAGCACTTGTTGACACGGCGACAATTTTGGCGAACCCAGCAGTTCATAAGTGTCTTTATTCAGAAATGTGACAGCGGAACCAGTATCAAGCTGAGATTGCACAGTCTTATTGTCTATGTAAAGAGTCACAAACAGTTTTTGCTTGCGGTGTTCGACAGGTGCGCGAATGTGGGCAACGTCTAATACAGCTTGTTTGCTGCGCATGCGCGGGCCGCGTAGTGAAGTAAGCGGCGCAGACTCGGCACGCAGCGGATTAACAACACTGTCACTAGATGGCACTACCGCCGGAACGGCGTCCACGCAATGCGAGGCTACTGCACTAAAATTACTTTGCGTAACTACACCAAGTCTACTGTCACTAACTACACAGTACTGGGCACTTATACAAGGAGAAGTTGCAGAAGGCACTAAGTTCAATACAGGATTGCACTGTACGTAGTCATTTTGCTTGTCCCAAACCTGTTTCCGTTGCACAGATTTACGCGCTCGTCGGCGCTTGCGGCGTGGCTCACTACATAGTTTTGCAATAGATGCAGAAGAATTTTCTTGCATTTTAGAATCAAGTAAAGGACTGTTCAATTCCATAGCGTCTATAACATCTACTGCATGAACTGTTCTTGCACTCTGTGAAGCACTGTTTCTAATGGCACCATTCTTTGAATGTTTGTTTTGCATACACACTGCTTGCACGTGTTCTGTTGTGCCACATTGATAACAGGTTGCGTTGTGGCTAGGGCATTGCACATGCTTGTGGCGAGATACACACTAGGGGCAAGACTTACGAACATTTTTCTGAAATGGACGTTGGTGCCCGTTATTCAAATTACTGTTTCTAACACAACGGGGCGACCTTTGTGTCGCACTTTTACACTGGCTACTTTTCACTGTCTGTTCAGCACGGTAGGGCTGTTCAGCACTAGGGCTAGACTGAGAACTATGGCTAGGAAAGCGTCTGTTACGGCACACTGAATTAACACTGTGGCTTTGCATTTCTACATCTGCTAAGTCAAAGGTATCATGCGCTTCTATAAGCTGCAGTACACTGTCTAATGAGGGGTCAGACTGTTTTAGAATTGCTGCCCTAATTCTGGGGTCCTGAATGTTCTCCGTAATTGCATCTCTTAACATAACGTCACTATAAGAGAGTGCACAAGAGCAAGTAAATTTACATTTGCGGGTTAAGCCCTTCAGTTCCGTAATCCACTACTGGTCTGACTGCTCGGGTGATTTTTTTAGTCTGAAAAATCGGTACCGTGCCGCAACTACGAGAACTTTTCTCTCATAATGAGCATTCAGTGCATCTACAATTTGATCGAATTCTAGATCACGAGGTGATGCGTGGGGGAAAAGTTTCTGCAGTAACACGCCCACTACGGCGAGAAAGAAATGTTTGACTGTCAGACCTGTTAGTTGATGAGCCGCGAAGAGTTCTTGAAACTGCGCGAAATAGTCGCTCCATTCTTCCTCACGTTCGTTGTACTGGCGAAACGTAGGAAGCATTGCGGCGGCAGGTGTGGGCTGCTGAAGCGGCGGCTGTTGTTGTTGGTTAGCTGCTTGCGCTGTTAGCTGGGCCACAGCTTGAAGGAGTTGCGTGATTTGCACCGTCTTTAACTGGATAATTTCCATTAAGTTTGGGGTCGGGGTAATGACCATGCTGACCAATTAGGCGCTGCGCATACAAGTAAATAACAAAACACAAATGCAATATGAAAGGACGCTCTGCAACAAAAACGTCCACAAAACACGTAACAAAATATGTTCCCCCAAAATTCTTATAATAAGGGTGGGTGGTCGGGAGCAATTTCTGCGTGCTCCGACTGCTGCTGTCTGGCTGCTGCTCCAAGGTTCGTCTATCACTCCTCGTCGCCACTTTTATGTCCCAGCCTCGTCGCCGCTTTTGTGTCTCGTTTCCATCGTAGATGTCGGTGGCCGAGTAGGTAGACTGACACAGGAATAAAGGTAGCACGCTTGTGCAGGTACGGAGGGGAGCAGCCAGTGGGATAGCAGAAACTAGAAACACTAGAGTAAATTAGAACGAGATATATATTGCATAGAATTTATACAATACTTAACTTTTACATAGTTCAGTACTGCAGAATGTTGATACATAGTTGAGCTAGAGGCCTGCCTAGTGCCTATCCGATAGCCAAGGCTTCACTGGTGCCTATCTGATTCCGAAGTGTTAACTGGTTCCTATCTCAGTCCCAAGTGTACGATGTCGTTCAGTGGTGGCCACGAGCGGAGTTGTAGTAGAGGGCGCTCGTGGCTGTCGTCGTAAGAACGCCGCGCCGTGCGTGCATGGCGGTGCGTGGCGAAAGTAGGTGGCGGGCACTTTGGACTTGTGCGACACCACACGAGTGTCACGGAAATGCTCAGGGAACTCAGTTGAAGATCAATGGAGGAAAGACGACGAATTTCTGTTGAGGAAATGTAGAGGGACGAAATTTGAAGATGAGTGTAGTACGATCTTGCTACCGCGTACTTACATTTCGTGTAGCGATCACAAAGACAAGATAAGAGAAATTAGGTCTCGTACGAAGGCACAGAGGCATTTTTTTTCCTCGTTCTATTAAGAGTGGAATATTAAAGGAAAAGGAAGTGATCACAAAGAGAAGAGAAATTAGTGGTCGTATGGAGGCATAGAGGCATTCTTTTTGTTTTCGTCGTTCTATTTGGGAGTGGAATAGGGAAGGAAATGCCTAATAGTGGTACAGTGTATCCTCCGCCACGCACCTTACGGTGGATTGCGGAGCATGTATGTAGGTGCAGATGCATATTCAAACCAGGTAGTAAAGCTTACAAGGTCATATCGTGTGAGAAGATAATAGTAGTACCGTATGGAAACCTTTAGACGTGAGGTGACGAAAGTAGGCGGCATTAGGCTTCAGTCAAAAAGAAGCAAGTCTGCCAATCTAGTAATGTACGTCTGTGGCCCCAACAACTGCCTGCCAGGCGCCTTTGCCGGTGCTTTGCAAACTGCGGACCGCCTCCCCTATATCTCTGTTGTGCCTGCGCTGCGTCGTGAGTGCGCACGAGTATGCAGATTCAGAAGGAACGCTGTGTGCAGGCCGGCATGTGTCAGCGGCAAGTGCCGGCAGGCGGCGGCCGCGCGGACGCGGGGGCAACGACCGGCGAGTGTGGTCGGCAGTCGGCAGTCGGCGGGGCCCGTAAATCGTGTGGCGGCTAACGACTGATTATTAATTTGTGCAGCGCCGCGGGCTAACGAGTCCGTGGCTCGGTATCTGGCGGGCCATCTGGGCTGGCGGCTGGCGCGGCTTCCGCGTGGCTCCGCCTGGCTGTGGGACACCTGCCAGACCGCCGCGTCGCCCGCGCTCCCACCGCCTGCTGACTCTGGCTCGTTACGGCTAGCCCGCGATGAATCAGCCACACTGGCCGCTCTGCCTGACGCCTTATCGGCGCACTCCGCTGCCGGCATTCTGCTGGTCATACGAAAAGCACGCGAGCAGCAAAACAACTACGTGATACTACCAATGTCCTCATCATCATCAGTTACTTTGGAATAAGGTTGGGCATCTAGGACATATACTGTGTCGTGGCCACCTTTGTGCTCAGACGGCAAAGACTACCAAATCCACCGGTTAGTCCCTCAACCGTTAGGGGTTAAACCCAGTGGGGCCCTGGGCAAGTAAGGCTAGCAACATGCTTCCCAGGTACGTTAATATCATGCTGGCAACAATCAGAGCAAAATGCCTCGGACCTTTGGAGGTGATGGAGTCCCACCTCTAATTGACAGACCAGGGACTCCTCCGATACGACTTGGCAAACTACTAATGTCAGTACTGCTAAATCAGGGTTGCGGGACAAAGCTTCCCGTAATTCCTCCACCAGAGAAACTCCAGAACTAGAATAAAAAAACCGCTGCCAGAATACGTAATTTAGGTGTAGACTAGCAGACCTGGCAACTTGTGAACTACCTTATACTAAAGACAGCACAAACATCCGTGCCCGAGGAGGGACGGCCCCGACGGGGACGGCCTCGCGCATCGCAGCATAGCGCATCAATGCTTCTTCTTTTTTAATAGTATGACCGTTATAAATGTGCTGTTAGTCGTGGATAACACGTATATTTATTTTTGTTAGTGTTTTTTCAGATAAATACTCCTGCTTTAACTGTACGTAACGGCGCCGGCCGCGGTGGCCGAGGAGACTTAGGCGCGCCAGTCACGGTCTCCACGGTCACTACGGTTGGGGGTTGGAATCCCCCCTTGGGCATGGATATTTATGCCGTCCTTAGTTGTAGCTAGTTCATAAGTAGTTTCTAAGTTTAGGGACTGATGACTCCGTAGTTAAGTCCCATAAACTCTACAAACATTTGAATATTTGAAATTTGATATCGAAATACACGATGAAATGAAATGAAATACGGTAAAATTTTACCTACTATTCCGACGGCCCCTCACGGTTATGGTTGACTGGTTCGTCGTGTATGTACTCCACGCTCACTAATTAATTGCCCTCGTAAAACGATGATTTCACGGCAAAAGCTTTTTCGAAGTCACGCGATTGGCTAATGCCAACGTCACCTAACTGATAACACAATCATGCAAATCCACCAGAACGGAAAGTAAAATTTCACTGTACATAACATGTTCTTCTCATAATACGATTTCGCAATGTAGGACTATGTCTTAAATTGAACTGTTGCTGAAGTAAAAAAGGTAAAGCAGTCAACAATCCGAAGATTGGTTTGAACACCACAGTGCTTTACTAGGCATGGTCCTGTTTGGAGGTGGTATGCCGTTGCCTTCCTCCGACCTTCGAACTGACTTACCCAGCCAGTTATAGGGGGACCTACAGTTTAACGTGGGTTCCGAACCACGGTGCTACTCGGTATTTTTCACATGAGCATTGCTGAAGTATCAACAGTAATATATTTCCTTTAGACAATATTGTCTCGTTATACTAAAGGTATTAAACATATGGAGGGGCGTTGAATTAAAGTTTGTGCTGTGGTCGGGATTCGAACCCGGAACTCATATTTACTAGGTAGGCTCTTTACACCTTTTTTTCTTTTTTATTTCACTCTGGGTAGTTTTTTTTATTGCGGTCTAAATTTCTAAATCACCATCATGTTGGACAGTATCCAGCCTCTGGCCGGGTATGCTTCGAACATCAACCTTTCCATCATCTTCTGTCTTGCTACGATCTCTCCGTCTTCACCTTGGTGCAAGAAGATGGCCTAGGGTTGAAACAAGCTTATCGTGAAGTAATAAAAAGTTGAAAAGGAGTGTAAAAATAATTTATAATTATTGTGTTATGAAACATGTCCCTTAAAGAGCTATTCTACACTAGAATCCACAGAGACTGTCAATTAAATGTGTCTGAGCATGTCTGAATCAACTTGACAGACGCATTGCATATAGACCAGCACCTCCCACCGGTTGCAGAACTGGATATTGCATTGATAGAAGAATGGACAAATATCTCTCAAGATCCGATTGATAACCTGATACTCTACATGCAACACAGGCGTCTGAGGTGATTGCATGAGGGCAACGAGAATGCCTTTTTCACTATTATGGTAGCCCCATAGTGCTTCGCTCTAAGTAAACGCCATGTAAACGTCAAGTAAAGTGTTCATCATCATGATCATCACCTTGGACAGTTTCTAGACTCTGGGCGGGTCTGCTTCGAACATAAGCCTTTCCATCGTCTTCTGTCTTGCCACCATCTTTTTCTCTTCACCTAGGTCCAATCTTATCCTTTCTTTATGACACATTCCTCCACTCTTTTCTGCCATCTGTCTTCGTCTCTTGCCCTCGACTTTTATCTCGTTTATTGTCCTTGGTATAATATTCTTCTCCATTCGCTTAACATGCCCATACCATTTCAGCCTTGGTTTCTCTGTCTCCTCTTGTAATCGTTCCACCTTCATTAACCTGTCTATCACTCCAAAACCGTTCTCAAGAATTTCATCTCACTAGCTCTCTTCCTTTCATAATCCAAGTTTCGGATGCATATGTCAGGTTCCGGATGTACACTCCTGGCCATTAAAACTGATACACCACGAAGATAACGTGCTACAGACGTGAAATATAACCGACAGGATAAACATTCTGTGATAAGCAAATGATTAACTTTTCAGAGAATTCATACAAGGTTGGCGCCGGTGGCGACATCTACAACATGCTGACATGAGGAAAGCTTCCAATCGATTTCTCATACGAAAATAGCAGTTGACCGGCATTGCCTGGTGAAATGTTGATGTGATGCCTCGTGTAAGGAGGAGAAATGCGACCATCAAGTTTACGACTTTGATAAAGGTCGGATTGTAGCCTATCGCGATAGCGGTTTATCGTATGACTGCTGGCAGAATATGGAATCGGTGGGTTCAGGAGGGCAAAACGGAACGCCGTGCTGGATCTCAACGGCATCGTATCACTATCAGTCCAGATGACAGGCGTATTATCTGCATGGCTGTAACGGATCGTACAGCTACGTCCCGATCCCTGAGTCAGTAGATGGGGACGTTTGCAAGAAAACAGTTCGGCGACGTTTGCAGCAGCATGGACTATCAGCTCGGAGACTATAGCTGCGGTTACCCTTGACGCTGCAAGACAGACAGGAGCGCCAGCGATGGTGTACGCAACGCCGGCCGCGGTGGCCGAGGAGACTGAGGCACTCCAGTCACGGTCTGCTCGGCCACTACGGTCGGGGGTTCGAATCCCCCCTCGGGCATGGATATTTGTGCCGTCCGTAGTTTTAGCTAGTTCATAAGTAGTTTGTAAGTTTAGGGACTGATGACCCCGTAGTTCATCTTTGTGCAGGTTCCTTACCTCTGTTGTGGATACATATGCCAGTTGTAATTTCTGGCAACTATTCTCTTCTCGCCCCCCCCCCCCCAGACCTCATATTAAGGATAGGTTATTTTATGTGTCCACTTTGTTATACTGCACTATGCAATAGTCACTACCATTATGATAGTGACTTGTTTATTTTTAGAAAACCAGCCACCACTTACTCTCATTGTGTCTTCAAATGTTCAAATGTTTGTAAATCTTATGAGACTTAACTACGGGGTCATCAGTCCCTAAACTTACAAACTACTTATGAACTACTTACGAACTAGGACCGCACAAATATCCATGCCCGAGGGGGGATTCGAACCCCCGACCGTAGTGGCCGTGCAGACCGTGACTGAAGCGCCTCAGTCTGCTCGGCCACCGCGGCAGGCCCGTTCTTCTGTTCAATCCAAGCTGATATCTCTCCTCCCACTTTTACACAACTCACACATCCATGGTACAGTGCCCTTATCTTAAAATAGGCTGTTTCGCTACCCCTTTATTTTTCAGGGCTTTCCACACTTTGCTTCTACGTACACTATCATACGCTTCTCCAGTGTCCAGAAAGGTAATTAGAAGGTCTAATCCATATTTATAGTATTGTTCCTGCAGTTGCCATACAGCAAAAATTAGATCCACCATGGACCTTCCTGTTCTGAAGTAATGTTATTCTTCTCTCATCCCTCCTTCTAGTTTTGCCCGAATTTGTGCTTCCAAAATTTTCTCAAACATCTTTGCACAATGACTCATCAGTGTTATCCCACGATAGTTATTTCACTCCTTTCTATTTCCCTTATTAAAGATTGGGGTAATTATTTCCTTCTTTCAGTTTTCTGGTATCATCTTCTGTCTCCATCCATTATATCCCCACCTCTTCTGTTGCTCTCGCCATCTCGACACTACGGAAGCTGGGAAGGTTCTACAGAAATCCTAAAAAGTAACGGTTAACGTGGCTCTGGTGAAGCTACTATAGGCCCAGAAGGCCAGAAATTGGATTATGATGTTTGCTTTCAAAAATAGAACAAACCGCAATTTCTAAACATACATGTAAATCGGGTATAAACTATGTGATCAAAACTATATGGACACATGGCTGAAAATGACTTACAAGTTCGTGGCGCCCTCCATCTGTATAGCGAATCTCAATATTGTGACAGCTTTCACTCTCTCAGGCATACGTTCATTCGGATGCTGGTAGTTTTCTTATGGAATGGCAACCCATTCTTCACGGAGTGCTGCACTGAGGAGAGGTATCGATACAGGTCAGTAACGCCTGGCACGATGTCGGCTTTCCAAAAAATACCAAAGGTGTATATAAGATTTAAGTCAGTACTCTGTGCATGCTAGTCCATTGCAGGGATGTTATTGTCGTGTATCCACTCCGCCACAGACCGTGTATTATGAACAGGTGGTCGATAGTGTCGAAAGGTGCAGTCACCATCCCCGAATTGCTTTTCAACAGTGAGAAGCAAGAAGGTGTTTAAAACACCAATGTAAGCCTGCGCTGTGGCAGTGCCACGGAAAATAACAAGGGGTGCAAGTTCCCTCAATGGAAAACACGACCACTCCATAACACCACCGTCTCAGAATTTTACTGTTGCCAGTGTTCATCGGGCATTGTCCATACCCACAACCTCCCATCGGATCACCATATTGGATACAAGACGTTTTTCCACTTTTCAATCGTCCAATTTTTACGCCCCCTACACCAAGCAAGTCGTCAATCGGCATTAACATGCATGATGTGTGGCCTATAAAGAGTCGCTCGACCATAAATTTCAAGTTTTTTTGCCTCCCCCCCTTAACTATCATAGTACTTGCAATGGATCCTGATGCAGTTTGAAATTCCTGTGTGATAGCTTGGATAGATGCCTACCTATTACACTGTAAGAGCTTCTTCAACTGTCGGCGGTCTCCGTCAGTCAACAGACGAGATCGACCTGTATAGATCCTGCATAGGGAGACATGACCATCCCAATAAAATAAGAGAAATGAGATCGAAAACGAAACGGTTTAGGTGTTCTTTCATGCAGCGCGCTATTAGAGAATGGAACGGTAGAGAAAGGTTATGAAAGTGGTTGATGAAACCTCTGCCAGGCAGTTAAATATGATTTGCAGAGTATCTATGAAGATGTATACTTTCGTGCTGTACGTGTCCCTTCACGTTTCAACTTCACTATCACATCATTAAAGGGGACCTAAGAATGTTTAGCAGTGTGGAAATCTCGCGTACAGACTTATGACATAAGTGACACCCAATTAACTGACCACGTTCCAAGTGCGTGAGTACAGCGGAGCGCTCCATTCTGCTCTCTCACGGTGTCTAATGACTACTGAGGTCGCTAATATGCAGTAGCTGGCAGTAGGTGGCAGCACAATGCACATAATATGAAAACCGTATGTTTTTGGGGGTGTCCGGATACTTTTCATGGTATAGTCTATGAGAGTGGTCCCAGAAGTGCTCGAACCTTTAATGGAAAAATAAAAAATTTCGAACTGATTGATAATCGCTGGAAAAAGTTTATAGAGCTCATAGGAGATAATGCTGAATATGTTCCATCCATGTTTACGAAACGGCGCAAAAATTTGCTTTTTTCTGTGAAACTTCGCTAATTTCTCAACTGAAACATTTTCATGACACTGTTTTTGCTTGAGTGTGAACAAACGCGGCACAAACCTTGCACACTGTTTTCTCATCATAAAATTTGCAGATAATATGTGATGTAACAGACTTTTCGAAATTCCTACAATGTCTGCTAGCTCGCGCACTTTCAGTCGACGATCATCCAGTATTGCTTTGTGGATTTTCTTCACCATTACTGGAGTCGTCACCTCATTTGTTTGACCACTGCGATGTTCGTCTTGGTAGTTTCAAACATGTTCAAATGTTTAAGTTTATGGGACTTAACTGCGGGGTCGTCAGTCCCTAAACTTACAAACTACGTATAACAAACTTACAACACAAACATCCATGCCCGAGGGAGGATTCGAACCTCCGTCGCGGGAGGCCGCGCGATCCGCAACTTGGCGCTCCAGACCGCTCGGATAATCCCGCGCGACTCTTGGTAGCTCATACAGCCACGTTTCAACTCAGCTACCGAATAAATATAACCGTTGAAAACGTAGGAGTCGACTCTCCCAAAGTAGAATTTAGCTCAGCTTTGATACTGGTTGTGCTGAGGCCTTAAAAATTGTCTCACGTCACGAAGAACAATTTCAACCAATTTCACAAGTTCAAGTCACAACCTTCTCTACTGATGCCTGCGAAACAAATACTAAACAATGCGGCGACTTCAAACTTGAATCGTATCCTTTATAGATCGCATAATTTTTAATGACGGGGCTGAGTGACCGTGCATATTAAGGCGCTATGCTCCGATGCGCGAGGCCCTTCCTCATAGGTTGGAATCCTCCCTCGAGCATGGATGTTTGTGCTGTCTTTAGTATAAGCTAGTTTCTAAGTAGTTTGTAAGTTTAGGGACTGATGATCGCGGAGTTAAGTCTCATAAGTTAAAAAAACATATGAACGTTTAAATAATTTTTATACAGAAATATTTTTCAACAAAGACTGCCATCTCTCGGTCAGACCGTGTACTTATAGGACCACCCTCGTACATCCTACACTCCTTCCCCCATATCCCTGCCTATCACGTCACCTGGTACCTGAAAATAGTTTCCAGCCTTTCTTTTATTCATTGTTAACAAGGTGTATTTATAATAAAACTATCTTCGCTCTATTCAACTGAGAGTTGATGATCAACAAGGAATCGCGAAAGTTTGATGTAATATATATTTCACTTTTCTTATGTTTTTTTTTTTTTTTTTTTTTTTTTCCGGAACCCTAGCATTAAGGCATGCACCTAGCTGGTGGTTATAACATTCAACAGCCATCTCTGTACGACAGTACAGTCGCTTTCCAGGCGGATAATGGCATTCTGGATACAGACCAACGATGGTGTCAGGACACCGAAGATACTAGTTAGTTTTTCAGAATAATTCCACATCCATAATAGCCGCGCAAACATTCAAAGACTGGGCTGTAGGGCACAGACAAGACGCCTACCAAAACTGATGTGACCCGATGGCTGAATTTTAATATTTCTATATCATACATACAAATCTGAAGGAGAGGCATCGAATTAAAATCTGCGTCACGCCCGGGATTCGAGCCCGGAACCTCCTGCTTACTAGGCAGGCGCTCTAGCACTTTTCATTTATTTATTTATTTTTATTTTCGTCTGGGGGTAGTTCTGCTCCTTGCGGTCGCGGATCGTGTTTGTTCGACGTTTTCTTGGCTCCGTTTTTTTGTATTACAGAGGGCGTTCAGCCCTCTGATCGGAAGCGCTGAGCCACGCCGCCCGGCAATCCACTAAGTGAACAATGGATATAGTGACTGTACGGATTGTCTTAAGGCACGTCTCCCTCCAAAACACAAACTTCAATCCTGCCTCATGTTCCGCTATATAAATACGTATCAGTGTTATCAAGGTTCTCCAATAGCGGAGTAGCACCCATACAATGAATTTTAATGGGAACGTACCTGCCTTGTATCTCAGGCACAGATGACATAAATATTAAACAATAAATCAATGTCCAGAGACATATTTTGTCTCGATATATATCAAGGATATAAATGTGACGCAAATTAGTCGATGCATCTCCTTCAGATTTATATTTTTAATATATATCTAGACAATATATGTCTCCGGACATTGATTTATTGCTTTATATTTAATCATTCTGTTGTTTTTCGATTATGTCGACAGTTTATATAGACCTAATGTGTATCCCAAAGACCAGGACACGGTCGACCACGTGTGACATCAGAAAGAGAGGACTATTCCGCTACGAGACCGGCTCGATACCGTCGTAGTATTGAACAGTGACTGGTATATGACTAGGCAGCTGCCACTGGAGAAGTTGTATCGAGGCAAATACTTTGCAAGCGGCTTTGGCAGAGTGGAGGCCATTATTGTTGAAGACTTCCTGGGTGGGTATCCCTGGCGCGTCGTCGCAGGAAGGCACACTCGAATGGAGTACTGAATGTACCATCTGAATGTTTAACAGTGAACGAATATTCTTTCCACAGATGAGTCCCGATTTGGTCTGGAGTGTGATTCGCATCGGGACAATGTGCACAATTTCAATGAATGCTTTGGCCACTAAGATTTTTCCCAAATGAATCCCTCTGAATATTAAGGGAGAGGTCAGTTCTGGTGCAAAAAACCACGCATGCAATACTGTCGCAATTACGAACGGTTATAGAAGCACCACGGCTCAGTATTGCTGCAAATGCTACAAACGACTTGCGCACCCGCCGTATCTAAATTCTCTACTTCGCCAGACAAAAGGATTGCCGCCGCTGTAATATGTAGTGTCCAATTACGTTTTCCATCTTACTAAAAGCAGTCACATTCTTAATAAGAGAATCATATTGATACTGTTTCTCTCTGCTTGTAGAACCTTGTTTCAAAAAAGCTCTTATAATTAAACATTATCCGTCCACTATACCTTTTAGTCTTTTCATCTTTCATTTACTTCACTTAAACAATTGCATTACTGCTGTGGAGACACTATGCAATGGAATCTATTATTGTCGCTGATACCACATGTTGTTATCATTCCAACCTTACCTCGGAATAAATGGCTCGCCCGTCCCACGCCAACGGCGTGCGCATAATCGAGGGTAACACAGTCACTTGTGAGCGTGCGGTCTAACTTACAGGTATCATATGGTTGTCACTATGTTCTCGAAACAGGAACAACGGAGTTGGATCAATATTAAATGTGCCAGTGATCTTACGGCACGACAGTGTCATCCAGGTCTTCAAGAGGCGTGCGGGGAATCGTCATTGCCGTACAGAACAGTGGCATGATGGTCAGAAAACTGTGCCACACACGAATCGAGCAAGTCGTCCTAGCGTCACTCAACAAGAAGAAGTGCATGATCTAACCGCGTTAGTGGACCGTGAGCGACGCTAGATGATTCGTGAGCTTGCCCACGAAACCGGTTTATCACGAAAGAATGTGTTTCACTTTATGTTCCTCCACGGCAGACCGTCAGTGCACAGTGTTACTGTCCGTTTTTGGAGCATCACCTGCGACCAGCTTTGCGAAAGAAGCGGCAACACTTTCTACGCATCCCACCCATCATTCTGCATGACAATGCGCGGACGCATACACCGCAAGCTGTGACTGCTCTGTTCGGTCGATGGGACTGGAAAGTATTGTACCATCCACCACACTCTCCGGAGTTGAGTCCTTGTGACTTTCATTTGATTCCGAAGATGAAGGAACCACTTCGTGGCATTCACTTCGGAACTGTTCCAGAGATTCGACAGGCAGTAGACCGCTCCTTTCGCACTATCAACAGAACAGGCTCTGCTAACGATATACCACGCCTTCAATATCCTGGTAACGTATTCTACGCAACGCTAGTGACTACTTTGAAGGACAGTAACAGGTGCATACATGTAACGCTTTATACCTGTTGTCAATAAATAGTTGCCACTATTTAATTTCCAACCCTCCTATAACCAATAAATATTCAATAGAGTTCCTTAACTAATTGCGCAGGATTGAATGAGAATATCGAAAGCCTACAAAGAAAGCCAGCTCGTTTTGACCTGTAACGATATAGGGGAGAGAGTGTTGTAGCCCGCTGCAGGAATTGGAGTCAGGATGTAAAATGTCAGAGGTGGCCGAATAAAACTTAAATGTTCAAGCTTCAAGCGCCATTGTCCACCAGTGCAGCTTTGTTGACGAGCGTTATCGCCCACCAGTAGGAACCCATATCCTATGGAACAAGCGTAGGGCACAATAAAATATCGAAGGATCTCTTCTTTATATCTTTGAGCTGTTAAAGAACCATTCTGAACGACAAAGAGTTTCGTACGACCGCGAATACTGACTTCTTGCGCAAGCCATTAGACCACCACCATATGCTGATATTTCCTACAAATAAGCAGGATTGTTCCGATTGCACGTTCTCTCCAGATCAGGGAAGGAAGATTGTCCGACGGACAACAAAACCTCAACTCATCTGTGAGCAGAACCCGGTCCATTCGTTACCGTTCTAAACCTGATATTACTCCGTCCAGTTTCTCCGAGATAAACGGTGTCGTGGTTTTAATGGGACATATACCATAGGCTTCTGGGTGTAATGGCCATATTCCCGACGGCTATTTCGCACAGTTTGCGTTAATATTGCGCGTCCTTTTTCTGCCTGGAGGGTGCATTGCAGCTGAGTTGTATTCAGCCTCGTATCGCGACTGGCTGTTAACCAGAGATAACGGTCATCCGTTGCTGATGTTACCCGTGGACGACATTGGTCTTACCTTCTTTCAACTGTTTCTATTATCTGACATTGGAAATAACACTTTGGGACACTCCAACAGCTGCAGCCACCTCCCTCTGTGTCTGTCCCGCTTCCAACCTTCCTTTGTCTCTTCTACCTGAACGCAAGTGCGTAATTCGTTTAGTAAGCACTCTCTCCAAGCAACTTTCTTATATTACCACTATCTCGTTTCCGTAATGTTATTGTCTGCACTCCGTAGAACCGAAAAAAAAAAATGTTCAAATGTTTGTAAATTTATCGGTCCAAACTGCGTGGTCATCAGTCCGTAGCTTACAAACTACTTAAACCTAGGTAAACTAACCTAAGGACAACACACACACCCATGCTCCAGGGAGGACTCGAACCTCCACGGCGAGCAACCGCGCGCTCCGCAGCGAGGCGCTTCAGACCGCTCGGCTACTCCACCGCGGCCGTAGAACCGACAGAAAGACGTCGAATCAATTAGTTCATTCTGCCGATCACAACTGATCCCTTATTTGTTTTGACCAGTGTAGTTTATAAGATACTGGCTGTAAGCCCGGCGTTGCCCGGGTGTTTATTTATTCTATACTCTCGTGGTCCACCTCCCCTTCCGTCTTCTGTCTACATTCATCTCTTTCTTTTTCATGTCACTGTTCGTTTCCACCTTTCCCTTTCTCGGCAATGTTTTTTTTTTGCAAGGCACCCTCTGTCATGTACCATACGAACATGTATGTATCTTGTGACCTTGTGCAAAAATTCATCAAGATCTGTGAAAACCTATTCATTTTGTCAAAGTTCGTATGTTAAGTACCCTCCACCGTGCACCGAACGAAATGTTGTACAGACAGTGACATTCCTCTTGTTTTTATGCTGAAGTGTGCAAAATTTCATAAATGTCGGAACAAAACTATAGAAACACAGAGTCACATTGAAAAACGCACTTTTGTTGTTCTCAAATATTCCAGTTCATACAACCTGTGTTCTGAGAATAACGAAATCAACAAAAACAGGATCTGCAAAATCGGTCGAGCCGTTCTCAAGTTATGGCGTGACCAACATACTTAGGAATCCGTTTTTATCTTGCAAGATACTCTCCCTCATACACCGTATGAAACTTTTGGTAGACTGTGACCTTCCTTTTGAACGTCAAGCGTGCAAAGTTTCATGAAGGTCGGAATGAAACTGTAGATTTCGTCAGTCTGTAGGAAAAGTATCCTCCGCCAAGCACCTTCATCCGTCCTATCGTAAATACTTTCTTAGCTAACATCTTTTACCTTTAAATTACATACCGGCGAAATTTCAGGTGCGGTAGTTTTAAAGATTTCGTGTATCGTCAGTGAGTGAGTGAGTGTCCTTTAGATTTTATATATATATAGACATATCTCCTGAATTATGTGTCCTACATAGACATTATTTACCAGGTTAGTAGAGAGGAGTATTATGAAACTGCCTGTGAAATGTGGTGTGAATTGATTTGGTAGTAAAGACGTAGCAAATTACAACCTCATGCTTTTTAGGGCGACGTTTAATGTATTTCAATGTCTTTGACGTCATAGCACCTGAACTATATGTCGTAACACGATATTATTTCGAAGGTACATCCAGTGGTGCATATGTAAAACGTTTCCAAAATACGTTGCGAATAGAGTTAGTAGGAAAGACGTAACAAATCAAAACGTCATGCGTAATGTGGCGGTTTTTCATTAACGTAATTGTTTATTACTCCATATCTCATGAAATGTGTGTCGTACTATGACAAAATTTTGAACGTACGTTCAGTGGTATGTGTGTATACTGTCTGTAACATTTCTCGCGATTACAATTAATAGTTTACGAGTAATAAATTGTAACGCCATGCCAAATGCCGTAATTTTACTTCATGAACACCGAAAAAGTAGTAAGGACAAAAAAATGTTCAAATGTTTGTTAATCTATCGGACCAAACTGCGTGGTCTTCAGTCCGTAACTTAAAAACTACTTACACCTAGGTAAACTAACCTATGGACAACACACACACCCATGCCCCAGGGAGGACTCGAACCTCCACGGCGAGCAACCGCACGCTCCGCACCGAGACGCTTTAGACCGCTCGGCTACTCCACCGTGGCAGTAAGGGACAAACTTTTTCCCTATCATCATTTTTCTGGGGCGGTCAGCAAGAAAAAAAAATATGTTTGAAGTTTGTTGCAAGTCGCTAAGTCGTCTCCTTCTCAAATAGTTGACTGATAAAGTCACACTATCACGTGACGCAAGACGGGGAAGTTTTCATTGTGTATGACGTCATATCTCCTGAACTATCGGCCCTATCACGAAATCCTTTCTTAGCTGACGTCTTCTACCGACGACCTACATTCCTGCCAAATTTCAGCTTTTTCGAGATTTCATGTTTAGTCAGTGAGTGAATGAGTGAGTGTCTGAATGAGTGTCCTTTCGCTTTTATATAGATAGAGATTCTGTGTTCCTGACTCGTTTAGAATGTTTCTTGGGTGTCAGCATGCTTGCTGTGTAGAGCGACTCGCCCCTCGGCCTTCTCAGTCCTTTTGCTCTCTTATCTGAGGAAATCGAGTGCGTTGCCATTTAGTTGCCGCAGTTTGCGCGTACTTATCGGGTTTCTGGCTGCTTGCGACTCCCGCCCACCTCGCAAACAGTGCCCACCCCTCCGGCGCCTTCCTAATGAAATCACCCGCTCCCCTCCGAGAAGTTTTGTTATGGTAGTTGGCGCGTCTCAGCCCGCTCTGTCTTTAATTCTGATTTAGGAGGCATCATGGACGACACCCTACAGGGAAAAACTTTATTAAACCGGGGCTAAGTGAACCTGGATCCCTCGGGATACATCGAATGTTTCATATTGTTGCCAGGCCGGATACTGCCGTGGTGCCGGCTTCTTTGTCTAAACGAGATCAGAATTAAAGGATCGAGGCACGTCGAGCCGCGATGCTGGCACGTTTTTCCCCTTCGACCTCCACAAACTAGTAATGAAGGCTTTGTTTTGCGATTTTTTCATCAAGTCGCACGCAATATATGGTTTCTCCTTATTCATACACGTTATACTACTCTGTATATCAGAGTTAGATGAACGCACAAACAAGAAACAGGGTGTTCTAAGATCTAATGCATTGAACTTTCGATTATCCGATTTGTGAATTATCCGCGTGTTTCCAGAATGAAACATTCACTCTGCAGCGGATTGTAGGCTGATATAAAACTTCTTGGGAGATTAAAATTGCGTGCCGGATCCGGGACTCGAACCTGGGAACTTTGCCTATCGCGGGCAAGGACTCTACCACTGAGCTATCCCGACAGGACTCATGGCGCACCATCACAACTTTACTTTTGACAGTACCTCGCCTCCTACTTAGTAGAGTGCTTGTCCGCGGAAGGCAAAGGTTCCAGGTTCGAGTCCCGGTTCCCAAACACAAATTTAATCTGCCTGGAAGTTTCATATCCGCGTGTTGCTTCCTAGCATAGAAAAGAAGGAATGAGTGTTTGCGGACGAGTCTGCACATCCAGAGGAGTTAAGAGCGACTGTGTGCAAGGGACGGACTTCCAGCGAAGGAAGGCGATTACGAGATTCAGTGCTCAGCACTGACACTGGGCCCTCGTGAAAGAAGTAGACTCAGGAGGGTCGAGAGAGTTTTGGCTGTTAAGGAACAAGGCTGAGCTTGTTTTTTAGACTGGGAGAAGGTCTTCGACAGAGACAGGTGGACAGAATTTATGAACATCCTTATAGATTGTACATCTAAGGGACTAAACTTCAGTGGTCATCAGTACCTAGGCTTACAAACTACTTAAACTAAATTATGCTAAGGAAACACACACACCCATGCCCGACGGGGTAGTCAAACTTCCTACGGCGAGCACCCGCGCGCTCTGCAGCAAGGCGCCTCAGAGCGCTCGGCTATTCAACCGCGACGAACATCCTAAAGGAGATGGAATGACATGGGAAGACCGGAGACTAATTCTGAACTCATAGCTGGGAAAAGGGTAAATGTGCGACTGAAGTACGGAGAAAGAAGCCGTGTGGAAATAGGAAGGGGACTCAGACAAGCATGTTGTCTGTCACCCAGCCTCTTTAATCTGTATGGTGAATGGCTGGTGAGAGAAGCGTCGAAAGACTGCGTTAACTTCAGGATAGGAGAGCGCCTTATCAACACCATCAAGTAGCGAGACGACCTGGTAGTGGTCGTCAAATATCAAAGACAAATGAAACTTATGATGAACCAGCTGGTGGAAACTGGAACAAATATGGGATGCAAATCAACATCGAAAAATCAAACGTGATGCGGAAATTAAAACAGGAAAACGTTTGAAGATAACAGCGAACAATCAAGAACTGGAGAATGTGAAGCAGTTCAACTACTTGGGAAGGTTCCTGACAATCCATGCCCAATGCACAAATGAAATTAAAGCTAGAATTACTATGGCCCAAGCCGCTTTTAGCAAGAAGAGCACTCTGCTGACCAGCAACCAGAGCTTGGCATTACAGAAAAAATTGGCGAAGTGCGTCATTTGCATCATTGCACTGTATCGAGCGGAGACATGGACTATATGACAACAGGAGAAAAATTCTTGGAAATTTTTGAAAAGTGGTGCTGGATCTGAATGAAGAAGATCAAATGGGTAGTGTCTCTTTAGCCGCCGGCAGACACGCAGCAGATCAAAAATGTTCAAATGTCTGTAAATCTATCGGACCAAACTGCGTGGTCATCAGTCCGTAGCTTACAAACTACTTAAACCTAGGTAAACTAACCTAAGGACAACACACACACCCATGCCCCAGGGAGGACTCGAGCCTCCACGGCGAGCAACCGCGCGGTCCGCAGTGAGACGCTTTAGACCGCTCGGCTACTCCTCCGCGGCACACGCAGCAGACTTTACTTTTATATTTCGTAAGTGAAACCGGCTTCTGATTAGAAGCGACATATAATATTTTGATTTTTGTCTGCGCGTTATTGTTTCAGTTTGTACATTTACACTGTGCTCTCGTGTATATTAGCTCAAATTCGCGTTTTAAGAAAGAGTGTAGACTTGCTTTGAGTGCATAGCGACAATAGTTTGTTTTGTTTTCTCGGTACTCTAATCATGAATAGGGACTGTGACTGCTGTGTGCGGATGCAGTCTGAGTTGGTGACACTTCGCTCCCAGCTTCAAGCTGTGTTAACCTCGGTTGCACAGCTGGAGGCTGCCATCGAGGGGCGTCGTTATTGTTGGCCGGTCATGGGGACCGAACGGACTCCCGTTCTCTCCACCGAACGGCCTGCGGCAGCGACATACCCTGGTACTGCCAGCAATGAAGCACACACCCCACCCGTGGGACCGATAGCGAGGACTCCCCAATTCGTCTTGCGAACAGGTTTGAGGCGCTATCTGTTCAAGATAACGTTCCTGAGCCAGATGGTGTCCCTCATCCTGAAGTCATCACGCAGTCTGCTAGATCTGGACTTTCACAGGGGTGGGTTTGCTCGTAGTTGGTGGCTCCAACATTCGGCGGGTAATGGAGCCCCTTAGAGAGATGACTGCCAAAGAGGGGAAGAAGGCCAACGTGCACTCCGTGTGCATACCGGTGGAGTCATTCCAGATGTGGAACGGGTCCTTCCGGGTGCCATTAAGGGTACGGGGTGTAGCCAACTGCAGGTGGTGGCTCTCGTCGGTACCAATGATGTGTGTCGCTATGCATCTGAAGAGATTCTCTCAGGTTTTGAGAGGCTTTCTGAAGTGGTAAAAACTGCCGGGCTTGCTTGCAAGATGAAAGCAGAGCTCACCATCTGCAGAATAGTTGACAAAACCGACTGTGGACCTCTGGTACAGAGCTATGAGTATACATCTTGTTATTAAAGTTGAAATTACTGTGAGGAAGCACTAACTCTCGCAGTACATCCATGAGGTCGTAGATTCCATCATTACTTAAATGTTTATGATGAAGTAGGTTATTTTTTATTATTTATAACATCTTATGTATATTGATGTAGAGATTAAACATTGCTTATTTGGGTACGGTGATGTCTTTTACGTTCTGAATCATTTCATAAATGTTAAATATCTGTGATGTATTCAGAATTTCATGAAAGTCATAGTTATTTTGTACCAGAACTGTTTAGTGAGTTGGATGTGCGCATTTTAGGATGTTTGGTTGTGATCTGAGCTTAGGGCTGTAGTGTACATTGTAATACAGCGTCTGGCTACAGAGGATATTAGAAGGAAACTGAAATTCTTTAAGAAGCTTCTTAATTTAGCTTGGCATTTAGGGGTAGGTTCAGATTCTCATTGAGTTATGTCGTTATTTTTTATATGGTTCTAAAGTTTTGTTGATGTATTTAGATTGGGCACTGGGCACATATCATTTTGTTTTAAAAATAGTTAAAATGGTTATAAAAATAGCATGTGCCTAGTGCTGGTTTGCTGGAATGAAAGATCCAACTGAGGAAAAGAGAGAAAGAAGAACAGCAACCTGAGGAAACAAAGAACATTAGTAGGAAAAAAAAAAACAGCGAAGTTTACTGTAGTGTTTGGCTGTATAAATTGTACAATTAGTTTAAAGAAGATAAAATTTTAAAAATATTGGGTAGGCCACTTGCTCGCTGGTGTTCAATACTCCGACAACATAAAAACAATGTAAGTAACTCTTTTCATGTTTACCAAAATAGTGGCATGGTAATTAAGATCCTGGAAAAAGCAGTATCGGTGATTAATTTCCACTTTTGTAACTATTTGCCAGAGGTACCTAAATCACATACGACAAATACCGGGTTGGTTCCTTAGAAAATGACTAGTTTGTTTAAATTTCCCGTGTTTCCTGAATTCGTCTCTCATAAAATCATCGTCGTGGAGCCACTGAGCCAGAATATTTTCCATCCTTTCCTCCTTCTAATTGCAATTCTGCTTTATCGTGCCTTATTCCCGCTTTGACGCCGGGTCGCAGCGGTTTGTGCTGTTTTGTACTGATAGTTTACGGGTTGATCGGAGGCGCTGCTTGCCTACACACCGTTACCCACTGGTAGGAAACGTGTGTCCACAACTATCTGCGCAAAGTCCAAAACTAGATGCAATAGGCTTCTGGTTACTGACCTGTCAGTTTGGTTGAAGTTATCAGTTGCCGTGTGGATGTGTTGCGCATATTCTTCTCAAATGCAACGCGGTACACTAGCGTCGGTTTACAAAATCGATCATCACATTATGTGTCTGAATGTGAAGCTGTTTGACTTTGAAATCTACGGCAGTTAGTGGAAAAAAAGTAATTGAATCTTATTACACACAGGAAAATAACAGAAAAGGGTGTGAAATTTTTAATTTTTATCTTCTTTTGTTAGAACTGAAATAAATCTTCCGTGGTAATACGAAATGACGGCACGATGACATTAGCAGGACAGAATACACGCCGACATTAATATTCCATAAGAGTCGCCCGTGAAAAGCAGTAATTTTCGTGGAAGAATTCTTAAAAAATTAAAATTTTAATAATTGCATCAATTTTCTCTGCCGGAATGCCAGGTTGCAGCAGAAACAATCAGCGTGTCCTCTCCCCCAGGCCGGCCATTCCTCTGCGGGCGCTTTCCCCCTTTAGTGGAGACGGTTTGTGGGCTAATGTATGGAACTGTAATTTGCCGGCATTAGCATAGACGCCGGCGCTGGCGTGCGGCAGGCAGCATTAGTTAGCATCAGCATCAGCATTAAGCGCATGTCGTTAGCGGCCGCAGCGCCTCTCCCGATCAGCTCGCCAGGGACAAGCCTGCAGCTGCGCAGTTTGGCCCCTGCCGCGTCGAGTTGAGCACAGTCCGCTGTCCATTGTAACACCACATCGCGACCATACCATTAATATCACGGTATTCCGACCTTTTTCATCGTTACGTAATTTTAATATTTTCTTAAGAGGCAGAATTTTCTCATTTTTCAAAATTTTTAGTAAATTCAAATTACATCAGCGTAATTCAGAGTAATAGTGGCCAGGGAATACTTAGGTCAAAACATCTCGTATATCAGAGACCATTTGTCAGATTGCTATTATAAATAATACCCGCAGTTGAGTTTCTCTCTATGTGTTTAGCTCTCCAAGTGCTCTAGGTAATCGGACGCAGAGAATACCGTGGCCACGGTGCGTGTTCCTTTAGGGGGATGCTTGTCCACTGTAGGTCGAGCTGAAGTAACTCGGGCGTCCGATCCTTGATTGTCGTGAGTGCACTCGTGCTCTCCCGATAATCCAATTTTAGTCCGGGGCAACGTCCCGGAGATAAATTAAATTGGTCCCAGTTCCCCTGTTCCGACCAAGGTTTTCGGGAGGTTTTCCTTGGTTGTAAGGCGTACGCCAGAAGTGGTAAGTCCCTCCCTCTTATTCCCAATTGGGATCCCCCTTTGCCCCACTATCAGCTTATCTGATAATTGGCTGAATAGAACCGCGACTCTTTATGGGCCGGACCTCAAACAGCCCGCTCCACTCCTCGGGGTGGAGAATGAAAAGAATAAGGTTTTTTTTTCTTTTCTTCCAGCGCTCTATATGCTCAGCTCTCTATGTGCTCAGCTTTCAGTGGGACTATCTCTCTTAGTATTATAAGCGATTTCATTCCATGACAGGAAAAAACTAGAGTAAATACTTAAAATTTAATATAAACTCTTATATCGTGATCATACGCGAAAGCGAACATTATCTTTGCACTTTGATCGGGATAGGCTAGGACGGAAGAATTATAAACTTCTGCTCCCGTAATAACTGATGGACATTGATAGACATTAATACAAACTAACTTTGACGAAAATAATCACGAACTGTGAACTTATAAAGTGTGTACTGTGAAGGTGTTATTAATGTAACTATTGATATCAGAATATAGAATTTATGAAACTTAAAAAAGTTATTCGAGTATTTAGTTCCCTAATATTGTCCCAGCATATTATAAAAGTGAAGGGATATATCTAACAGTAGTGGTCAGGAGAAACGTATGGTGAAATTTTCTGAAGAATAATTCTATAAAGGAAAAGGATCAAGCAAAAAAATTATCTTTGTGATGGGCGTAAAATTATCTGAACTACCGGGAGTCAATGATTCGAATTTTTATTCTTTGGTTTATCAATATCAGCCCCTCAGAAACGGATTTTCATGCTCAAACATCAAAAAAAGGTCTTTAAGTTTTAAATAAAATTCTGAACCAATATTTACAGTAAAAAATTCAACAAAGATGTAAATTTTATTAACTACGAAGAAGTACCAGGTCTACCAACTTAATTTTCATACTGAGGTGACAAATATAATTTTGAACCTATACATCCAATACAAATGTGAAAATCAAGACGTATTCTACAGCTTAAAAGTCGCAAGTGAAAACCCTAGTATAAAACGAAGTCAACACAACTGTCGTCCCAGTCACCAAACCAAACTATGTCGCCGCCCAGTCACACCATCACACCTGTTGTAGTAGTCGTGATTATGCTCATCCGCGGTTATTTCGCAAAAGTATTCCACATTAGTGAAAGCCTGGCTTTGCCAGGGTGTTTATTTACTTCAAACCTCTGTTAGTCCATCTGCTCATCCCTTTTCCTCCTCCACGTATTAAACTCTCTGTTCCCACTGTCTTTGAAAAAAAGTGATATATCTGCCAACTTTCATTATGATCGCCGGAACGGAGTAGAACTATATTGCAACGTACTGTCTTCCATGCACCATACAGTGGCGTGTGTAGCTTAGGAACAGACAAGGTTGTTGCAAGTTTCATGATGATCCGTCGGTTCAAATAATTTATTTGAATTTCTTTCCATGACGTATTTTTTCATATTTTTTCTTCATCTTACTTGAATATTGTAATATCCAATATCATCTTAACTAGACCCTATTTGTACGAAGAACAGGGATACAATGTCCGTACAAAACATATTTGCCTGCGTTATTAGTTGTGTATGCTTATTGTTGTATATGTTTAATCGGATGTTTGACATAATTTACTAAGTGCACAGTTTTTATGTAAATCGCGACTGTCAATGCGGTGTTGCTACACTACCGCCTATGAGCTCGATTTCATCTGAAATACTGTGAAAACGTTTTTTTTCAACTAATCAAATGCTCATCACTCTTAATGTATGTGTTTTATAGTCCTTGTTTACTTGACATGTTTTGTCATTTTGGTCAATACTACCTCCTTACAATACACGAAAATCAAAGAGCGTCCAGGGGAAGAAGTTTATTTTCCAGTGTCGAAAATAAAGAAGTGATCCTAGCGTCACTGCATATCATTTCCGGTCATGGAAGGAAGGAAGGAAGGAATGTCCCGTCGACAGCGTGCTCATTAGAGACGGTGCTCACACTCGGATTGTTTTCATAAGGATGGGGAACGAAATTGCCCGTGTCGTTTTAAAGCGTCCTGACAATTGCCTGGGGTGATTTAGGGGCATCACGGAAAATCAAAATCTGGATGGCCGGAAGTGGACTTGAACAATCGTCCTCCTGATTCAGAGTCCAACGTGTTTCACTGCGCCACCTAGTTCGGTCCCGGTCATGTCTATCTTGCCAAAATTTTGTTATCCTCTAACTTTGTAGCGGGAATTGAGGAACACGCTGTTTAAGATTTCAATCTCCGTTTTCAACAACGCCAACAGGTTTTCACTGAAGTTTCACCGTCGATCACTACCATTCGTTTATAACAATGAGCAAGTGGAAACGCCACGAGAGTGGAAAGACGGCATGCAAACACTACGAACTTTTTTTTCTGCCTAACAATTACACATTTAAATCAATAGAGGCAGAATACAATGCTTTAATATTCAAAAAGCGCTGCTTTGCATGGCGTGTCGAGTCACTTGTTTCTAACGAAAGAAGCAAAACAGCGAAGAAAGTGTGTGTGTGTGTATGTGTGTACAACTTCCTACGTAAGCGAGATACGTATGAGGTAACTACATTTAACACTGAGTTACAGCAGCAGACTTCCTCAGGATAACTCAGAAATTTCACACATTACTAAACAAGAATCACAGGGCTCGAAACGCGAATCCCGGTACGCACCTGTTCCACGCCAACTAATGGCTTCTAGGACGAAAATAAATGTTTTCCATATTTCGCCTTACTACTGATCGAATTTACAAATTTAAAACGCTGTCATATTCATCTCATTAAGAGGTATTAGCTTTCATTGAAATGTTGACGCTATAAGAAAGGCATTAAAAGTTAACAACTCTGCGTTTTTCTTGTGGCCACATGACTGACGGCGTATAAATTCGCGTAATTTATTGATCAAGTATTTGAGAACGAGAGCACTTAGAAACTTTCAACGAACTTTTCATGTAATTCAAATCCTTAAGAAGCTAATTCCTGCTGTTACCCTTCCAAAAAAATGATGAAAGGAAAAAAAAAAGTTATTAGCTTTTCGCCGTTCATGCACTCAAACGTCAGAATCCGACAAGGGGATTTAATTTATTACTTCCTTACGAACTACTCTATTACTTAAATAATTTATATTGAGCCATTTTCCACTTTACAAACGGTGATTAATGTAGGCGTGTCACAATCTTCACCCTTGGAGTAAAATTATGAATGTTTACATGAATCGGTGAATGTTCATAAAGAAAATAGTTTGTTTATCCGATTTTCCTTTTCTACTATTTCACAGCTCGACATGAGCAGCTACATCGTTTGACGCTGAAAGGACCGTTTTCTGTCCCTGATTGGAGGCTTAGCGACGGTTGAAAAGTACGAGTTCCTGTGGTTATCAAGTTTAAAGTGTGGTAGTGTGGACAAGGCGAGAAGTCGAGTGCCTAGCAGCCTGCCAGCTCAATACCTATCAGAGGTTGTAGCATTTTTGTGCAGACTTCGTATCTAGTTTAGTTGGTACGTACCTCCTCTTCCTCCACTCTCAACCATCTTACAAGAGGCCAATTCAAAAACAAGGAACAGATTCCAAACTTTTCTATCTTGCAAACTACAGAAGATAGAACCATATTACAACCTTCCGAGACAAATAACAGTTTGGAGTTTTAGATTCACCGAAGATTAACGTCTTTTGTGCCATATCCCTAAACAAAATTTATGGACCTTACTTCTTCATGCAGATGACTGTGACATAATAACTGTGACAGATACCTGTGACTTGTTATTTTGCTCCGGCTGATTAGCCGTGCGCGCTGGGGCGCCGTGCTGCGGCGCGCGCGGCCTTTCGCCGTCGGGGTTTCGAGTCCGCTCTCGGGCATGGGTGTTTGTGTTGTCCTTATGTTAGTTTAGCTTAGTTTAAGTAGTTTTTAAGGTACGTAATAATGTCCAAGCAGTTGACTCCGATAGAATTACAAACATATGATTGGGACTTGTTATTTACTCGATTTGAAGAAGATTCAGATGACTTCATCTTCATGCAAGATCGCGCCCCGCCTCAATTCTCTACGGACATCTGACATTACCTGAGTGACACCATTCACTCGGTGAGGGGGAGCAGAAGATCAACTTAACCGTCGATGTCTTTCCAGGGCTCCGAACCTCTGACGTTGTGAATTTTAACTACGGTTACCAAAACGCAAGTCTGTGATTTCATCTAAAAAGCAGCAAGGCCAACAAACAACTAAATTTTCAATGGATTGACTCACAAGTGGAATAATCATTTTCCTCAAAGTACCTTTAAAATGCAATGTTATAACACCACGACGAAAGCATCCGCAATTAATAATACCATACGAAAACTAAGGGGACCTACTTGAGTGAACAGCCGGCCACCATCCAGACTTCGGCACTTGTTTTGTGTCGTTCTGCGGTCGAATATGCGCCGCCTTTCTGACATAATTCGTGCCATTCTAGACAGGTGGCACGGCTTTTAATGAGATGTGTAGTATCACAGCTGGATGCTTCAGACCAACCAAAGCGGAGTAGCTATATCATCTAACAGGTCTGCCTGATATCAGGCGCGAAGCAGCTGACCTGGCCGGAGGTAGAGGCGTGACCTCTCATACGCAACGACTGTTTGGCCTTTCGCCAACACCGTCGCACTGTGTGTCCAGAAAAAGTTTCTCGATAGTCTATGTGAGCAACAACAACTCAAACCAAACGCTAGACCGGTAGAAAAAAGTAGAAATTGCTCCCCTACAGGAGAAAAACTAAAGAACTACTTCCCAGTAATACTGAGAGTTGATGTACCTTGAAGTCCCTGAGCAGATTATGAAACTGGTGTTGGGCTGTGTAAAGTAAGTCTTGAAAAATGGGGATAATAAGTGGACTCGCAACCTGTGAGCGTAGGGAGGAGCAGACACTGTCTCACTTAAGCAACGGCCATTTGTGCCCGTCATCCTGCATCGAAAAAGATTTAAGGCTGGCCCTCTCTAACGCCTTGATGACTGTTAGACTACTTCATCTACACTTGATTGTGTTTATGATTCTTTATCTATGTAGAAATACAATTGTATGTTATAATAACGCCTTGAACATAGTCCGCTTTTCGGTGAAAGCAATGTAATTACTGTCGTATTTGTCTTAGTTCCTCTTGTCCGGGCACTTGTTTAATCTATAACTGGTAAGCCTCCTGTCACTTCCCTTATAACTGATTCCTTAGACAGGAATTAAAAAAAAAAAAAAAAAAAAAACACGGGTTTACATAAAGACCGCCTTTTTAGCCCCCTAATTCTGACGTTCTACAAAGTCAGCGATGTCGATTTGTTAAAGCTGCGCATTGGATAATGAGAGAGTTAGTGCTTCGTGTGTGGCAAGAAATGAGCCACCGTTTCGATATTTGTCGTGAAACACATGGGACACACACTGAAGCCATAAACATTTTACCTTTTCGCTTTCCTAAAACGTTTTAATTGTGCTTCTTTCTTCTTTGCATTGGAAGCAATATATGCTTGAAATCTGTTCCTTCTTTCTAAAGAGCTCTGTATTTATGTGGAAATTCTAACGAAACCGAAATCCGTTCAGGTGAATGTTTTGATTTGATTTTCTCATTTAATGTACATATCTGAGTCGAAAGACATTGTTGAAGTTCGTGAGCCAATAAACTCAGATCAAAAACATACTTCCACCCTCACCAAAAGTACAGTGTCCATGTAGATCTTCTACCTTCCGGTGCGCAATGGGAAAAGTATGCAAAACTAAAAAATAGTTGAAGTTTAAAAACAAAATCCTGAAACAATTAACTTCGACTTCACTTGCAGAATGTTGGCTAGTCATAAAAATCTTTGCTTTCACTTTTTTCATCGAAAAGACCAAAGAAAGTTGACTTGATTTCTTCGTGCCTTCTTAAAAAGAGTTTGTCCTCGATAGTTAAAACAATCTTTAAAATAAATAACTTGAATTAGAATGAGGTTTTCTCTTTAAATAACTCTCTGAACGCTGGTTCCACAGATGCGTATCTCTAATTAAATAATTTTCTGAAAGCTTACCTCGACTGATTACTGTCCCTCTAATATCCACCTGTTCCTATGTTGGCACGGCCGAGGTTTAAAGCGAACTACAGTTATACTACGGCAAAATTCTTAATGCATAGTACTAATGTTGGGATGCATCAGGAAAAAGAGGCAAATGGAGTTTGGAATGAAGGAAGTCTGCAATCAACAAAATGTAGCCCCACATCGTAACAACAAGAAGAGCAACAATGGTTATCACTTTCCTCTTCATTACTTACAACACTTTCTCCTAATGAATTTCGTAAAAATTACTTATCCTACCCCATCAAACGCTGCGGCATCTGCGAAAGCAGCTATACGATTTGCTAACTGCACTCCAAATACTACAGAGGTTCTTAAATTGATATGACTACGAACCAGCTCTTCATTAAGACATGCAGATGAGCATAGAAAAGATATCAGCAATTGACAGTAAATAATAAAAAGTGAAAAGTCATCAATATGAGCACTAAAAGAAATCCGTTGCCGGCCGCGGTGGCCGAGGGGATTAAGGCGCTTCAGTCACGGTCTCCGCGGCCACTACGGTCGGGGGTTCGAATCCCCCCTCGGGCATGGATATTTGTGCCGTCCTATTTCTTAAGTAGTTCATAAGTAGTTTGTAAGTTTAGGGACTGATGACCCCGTAGTTAAGTCCCATAAGACTTACAAACATTTGAACATTTTTGAGAAATCCGTTAAACTAGATTTTCACGGTAAATCAATTAAATCTGTTGTTGTTATGGTCTTCAGTCCGGAGACTGGTTTGATGCAGCTCTCCACCCTACTCTATCCTGAGCAAGCCTTTTCATCTCCTCATAACAACGACAACCCACATCTCTTTGAATCTGCTTACTATACGCGTCTCTTGACCTCCCTCTGCGATTTTTACCCCACACGCTTCCCTCCAATGCTAAATTTACGATTCCTCGATGTCTAAAAATGTGTCCTAACAAGCGATCCCTTCTTTTAGTTAGGGTATGCCAAAAACTCCTTTTCTCGCCAATTCTGTTCAGTACCTCTTCATTAGTTATGTGATCTACCCACCTAATCTTCAGCATTCTTCTGTAGCACCACATTTCAAAAGCCTCTATTCTCTTCCTGTCCGCACTGCTTATCGTCCATGTTTCACTCCCGTAAAGGCAACACTCCACACAAATGCCTTCAGAAAAGACTTCCTTACACTTAAATTAATATTCGATGTTAGCAAATTTCTCTTTTTCAAAAATGATTTTCTTCCCATTGCCATTTTGCATTTTATATCCTCTGTACTGCGACCATCGCATGTTATTTTACTACCCAAGTAACAAAACTCATCTACCACCTTCACTGTTTCGTTACCTAATCTAATTCCTTCAGCATCGCCTGATTTTCTAAGACCGCATTCCATTATTTTTGTTTTGCTCTTGTTAATGTTCATTTTGTACGCTCTCTTCAACACACTGTCCATTCCATTCAACTGCTCTTCCAGGTCGTTCGCTGTCTCTGACAGAATTACAATGTCATCAGCAAAACGCAATGTTTTTATTTCTTCCCCCTGAACTTTAATTCCTATTCCAAAATTTTCCTTGCTTTCCTTCATCGCCTGCTCAATGTACAAATTGAATAACATCGGAGAAAGGCTACAACCCTGTCTTACTCCCTTCCCAACTGATGCTTCCCTTTCATGCCCTTCGAGTCTAATAACTGCGGTCTGGCTTTTGTACAAGTTGTAGATAACTCTCCTTTCCCTGTATTTTACCCCTGCTGACTTCAGAATTTGAAAGAGTGTAGTCCAGTCAACATTGTCAAACGCTTTCTCCAAATCTACAAAGGCTAAAAATGTAGATTTGCCTTTCCTTAATCTATCTTCTAAGATAAGACGTAAGGTAAGTATTGCCTCCCGGGTTCCTACGTTCCTCCTGAATCCAAACTGATCTTCCCCTAGGTCAGCTTCTACTAGCTTTTCCATTCTCCTGTAGATAATTCGTGTTAAAATTTTGCAACCATGACTTATCAAACTGATGGTTCTGTAATTTTCACACCTGTCTGCACCTGATTTCTTTGGAATGGGGATTATTACATTTTTCTTAAAGTCTGAGGGTATTTCGCCTGTCTCATATATCCTACACACCAGTTCAAATAGTCTTGTCATGGCTGGCTCTCCCAGAGACTTTAGTAGCTCTGAGGGTATGTCATCTACTCCTGGGGCCTTGTTCCGACCTAGGTCTTTCAGGGCTCTGTGAAATTCATCTCTCAGTATAATATCTCCTATTTCATCTTGATCTACTTCCTCTTCCCTTCCTACAACATCGTCTCTCAGTTCATTTCCTTTGTAGAGCTGCTATATGTACTCTTTCCACCTTTCAGCCTTCCCTTCTTTGCTGAGAACTAGTTTCCCATCTGAGTTCTTGTCCCCAAATGTCTCTCTGATTTTCCTGTAGGTGGTATCTACTTTTCCCCTTCTTATACATTCTTCTACAGATTTGCATTTGGCTTCTAGCCACTCTTGCTTAGCCATTTTGCACTTCCTGTCAATCTCATTTTTTAGTCGTATGTACTTCATTTTGTCTGTTTCATTTACTGCATTTTTATATTTTCTCCTTTCATCAATTAAATTTAGTATTTCCTGTGACATCCAAGGATTTTTTGTAGGTCTTGCCTTTCTACCTATTTTGTCCTCTGCTGCCTTCACTATTTCATCTCTCAATGCTACCCATTCCTCTTCTACTGTTTTATTTCCCCCTGTTTCTGCCAATTGTTGCCTAAATCTCCCTCTGAAATTCACCAGAACTTCACTTTCCTTCAATTTATCTAAGTCCCAACCCCTTATTTTCCTACCTTTCTGCAGTTTTTTCAGTTTCAGCCTACAGTTCATGACTAACAAGTTATATAGGCAGAAAATGCAACTAAATACCTATCAATAGAAATTACTAAAAACTTTAATTGCAAAGAACATACGCAAGGAATCATAATGAAAGTGAAGCAAAGACTACGTTTCATTTTCAAAACACTTAGAAGCTGGAACAGCTGTATTAAGTAAAATGCCTACACTAGCCTTGTCCGTCCTGTTTTGGATTATTGCAGCGCATTCTTTGATTGCCCACCAAAAGGAACTGCCGGAGGAAAAGGAGAAAGTTTAGATAAGGTCGGCTTGTTTTGTATTATCGCGATACTGGAAAAAAAGTATTACGAATAGGACGCACACGTTCGGGTAGAAACAGTTAAAAAATTCAACGTTAATCGTTGCCGTGAGATTTATTCACGAAATGTCATTCACCGATCTTCCCCTCCGATTGCAAGCATATTTTGTTAGCAGACACGAGATGTGATCATCAAATAAAATTAGAGAAATCTCATCGAAAACAGAAAGATTTAGGTGCTATTTCTTCCCGCGCACTATTATAGAATGGAAAGGTTGGATAAACCCTCTGCCAGGCACTTATATGTGATTTGCAGAGTACATTTGTGGATGTATCCTAAAATTCTCCTATTTCTTATTCCGCTCTCCCCACCCGCCGTATGCGTTCCTAAGCTAAAGCTCTTTTAGCCTCACAAGACTTTGCCTCCCCCCCCCCTCCTCACCCTCACGCCACCACTTCATTTATAAACTGCAGCTCTTGACACCTGTCTGGTAACCACTTGCTTCGTAAGGCCCCAGTACATCTATTCCCACCATCTCTTCCCCCTCCCATCCCGTCACTGCAAGTTGTTACTTGCAACGCGGCAGCCGAAGATCACTGTTCTGTTACGCGAAGTGTGCCTTTGTTATTGTAATAATTGTAGTATCTTTCTTTTTTCTGATAAATGCTACTGACCGAAAGCTGAGATGCGTGCGAATGAGTATATTTTTTGTGTGCCTGACGCGCCTCGACATACCTGTTTGCAGTGAGTTGCAAATTATCCTATGTAACGTAGACTTTCATTGTTAGTTGCATTTATTTCTTTTTTATCCGAGAGAGTAACAGTCTCAATATTTTTCGATTTAATATCCAGTCAACAATGTTATTTATTGGCTTTATTATTTCACGTAAGGTAAAAAAAAAAGCGTATTTTGATACTTTTTCGTAAATGTAAAAGTTGAATCTGCTTACTGTACTCGTCCCTTGATCTCCTTCTACTATTTTTATCCCATACAGCTCCCTCTAATGCTAATCTGACGTTTCCTTGTGGTCTCAGAATGTATCCCACCATTTTATCCCTCCTCTTAGTCAGGATAAGCCAGAAACTCCTTTTCTCCCCAATTCGATTAAGCACCTCCTCATTCCTTGCGTGATCTACTCATCTAATTTCCATAATTCGTCTGTAGAACCACATTTTGCAAGCTTCTATCATCTTTTTGTCTGAACTCCTTATCGTACATGTTTCACTCCCATACAATGCAACATTCCAGAAAAATACTTTCAGAAACGAATTCCTAACATTTAAAGTAATATTGGATGTTAACAAATTTAGCTTCTACAGAAACTCTTTTCTTCCCATAGCCATTCTGCATTTTATATCTTCTTTACTTCGGCTACAGAAATTATTTTACTACCCCCCCCCCCCAAAAAAAAAAAAAAAAAAAAAAACCACAAGAAGAAAAAACACCATCATCTACTACCTTCATTGAATCACTACCTAATCTAATTCCTTTAGCATCGCCTGATCTTCTGACGCTACATTCCATTATCCTTGTTTTACTCTTCATCGTATATCCTATTTTCAAGACATTGTTCATTCCATTCTGTTGCTCTTCCAGATCCTTTGCGGTCTCTGACAGAATTACTATGTCATTGGCAAACCGAAAAGTTTTCATTTCTTATCTCTGAACTTAAATTCCGTTTCCAAATTCCTCCTTGCATTCCTTCACCGATTCCTCAATGTACAGATTGAACATTGGGGTAAGGCTGCAACCCTGTCTAACTCTCTTCTCAACCTCTGCGGCCCTTTCATGGCCTTTGACTCTAATAACCGCTGTCTCGTTTTTGTATAAGTTGAATTAACTCTTTGATCCCTATGTTTCACCCCTGTTACCTTCATAATTCGAAAGAGTTTATTCCAGTCGACATTGTCAAAAGCTTCCTCTAAATCTACAAATGCTAAAAACGTAAATTTTCCTTTCCTTAGCCTAAGATAAGTCGTAATGTGAGTATTGCCTCCCGTGTTACTACATGTCTTCTAAATGCAAAATGATCTTCCCCAAGGTCAGATTCCACAAGTTTTTCCATTCGTCTTTAAAAAAAACTTGTTAGTAATTTGCAACCATGACTTATTAAACTAATAGTTCTGTAATTTTCATATTTGTCTGCACTTGCTTTCTTTGGAATTAGAATTACTATATTCTTCTTGAAGTCGGAGGGTATTTCCCCTGTCTCATACATCTTGCATATCAAGTGGAACAATTTCCTCATGACTGGCTTTCCTAGCGATATCAGCAGTTCAGAAGCAATATCATCTACCCCAAGGGCCTTGTTTCGATTCAAATCTTTCAGCGCTCTTCTAATTCTTCTCGCAGTATCAAATCTCCTATCTCATCTGTCTCCACTTCATTATCCATTTCTAGAATACTGCCTTGATGTTTATTTCCTTTGTATATGCCCTATATATATTCCATCCACATTTCAGCTTTCCCCTCTTTGCTTAGTAATGGTTTTCTACCTAAGTTCTTGATATTCGTAGAGCTGCTTTTCTTGTCTCCAAATATCTCTTTTATTTTCCTGTAGGCGGTATCTATCTTTCCCCTGGTTATACAGTCTTTTACGGTTCTGAATTTGTCCTCTAGCCACTCCTGCTTAGCCAGTCTGCACTTCCTACCAACCTTATTTTTCAGACTTCTGTATTCCCTTTTGTCTGCTTCACTTGCTGCATTTTTATATTTTCTCCTCTCATCAATTATGTTTAGTATATCCTCTGTTATTCAGGATTTCTATTAGGCCTTATTCTTCTACCTATATGATACTCTGCAGCTTTCACTACTCTATCTCTCAGTGCTACCCATTCTTCTTCCACTGTACTATTTTTCCCTGTTTCAGCCAATCCTTGGCAAATGCTCGCTCTGAAACTCTCAACTACCTGTGGTTCCTTCAGTTTGTCCAGGTTCCATCTCCTAACTTTTCTACCTTTCTGCAGTCTCTTAAGTTTTAATCTGCAGTTCATGACCAATAAGTTATAGTCAGAGTCTGCATCTGTCACTGGATATGTCTTACAGTTTAAATCCTGGTTTCTAAATCTATTCCTTACCATTATAAATTCAATCTGGTACCTTCCAGTGTCTCCTGGTCTCTTCCACGTATACAGTCTTCTTTCATGATGATTAAACCAAGTGTTGGTAATCATTAAATTGTGCTCTGCACAAAATTTTGTCTCCCTTAATATTCTGTATAATTCATCTTATCTCTTCATACATTTCTTCCATATTCTTAACATAGGCAGAGCTAGTCGGCATATAAACGTGTACTACTGTGGTCGGTGTTGGTTTTATGTCTATATTTGCTATGATAATCCGTTTACTATGTTGTTCATAGTAACTTAACCGCATTCCTATTTTCGTATCCATTATCGGGCCTACTCCTGCGTTACCACCAACTGATTTTTGTATTTATTACCCTGTACTCAACTGACCGGAAATAATATTCATCCTGCCACCGAACTTCACTAATCCCTACCATATCTAACTTTAACATATCCATTTCTCTTTTCAAATTTTCTAACTTATTAACGCGATTAAGAGTTAGAATACTCCACGTTCCGTTCCGTAGAATGCCTGTTTTGTTTTCTTGATGACGACATCCTCCTGAGTAGTCCCCGCCAGGAGATTCCAATGGGGGACTATTTTACCTCCGAAATATTTTACCTAAGTAAACGCTATCATAATATATTCATACAGCAGAGCTGCTTGTTCTCGGGAAAAGTAACGACTGTATTTTACCCTTGCTTTCAGCCGTTCGCAGTAACTGCATGGCAAAGCCATGTTAGCTAATGTTATAATGCCAGCTCCGTCAATCATTCCTTCTTCTTTCCGCGAACAATACGTGACTGGAATAGAAGGGAAAATCGATAGTGGTATTCAAGGTACCCTCCGCTACACACCGTCAGGTGGCTTGCGGAGTATGGTTGTAGATGAATCATCCAGACTGTTTCACTGTTTCCCCTGCAACTGCTGAAAAGGCTGTTGTCTCTCTTCAGGAACCACACGTTTGTCTCTCCTCTCCACAGATACCCCTACGCTCAGCAAACTTTCCGTACCCAAAGACTGGAAAGTTGCACACGTCACTCGTTTATTCAAGAAAGGCGATAGGAGCGAGCCACAAAATTACAGGCTTACATCATTGACGTCGATTTTCAGCAAGAGATTAGAGAATATACAGTCCTAAAACATTTTGAACTACTTCTAAGAGAACGACCTACTGACCCATAGTCAACACGAATTCAAAAAATATCGTACTTGTGAAACACAACTAGCTCTTTACTCAGATGATGTGATGAGGGCTATCGACAAGGGGTCACAAATCGATTCCATATTTATATATTTCCCAAAGGCTTTTGACACTGTACTTCACAAGCATCTCCTAATCAAATTGCGTGCTTATGGAATATCGCCACAGTTTTGTGATTGGATTCGTTATTTTCTTTCAGAAAGGACAGTACTTTGTAATTGACGAAACGAAATCGAGTAGAACGGAAGTGACATCTGGAGTTCCCCAGAGAAGTTTTATAGGGCCCCAACTGTTACTTATTTTTATAATCCATTTAGCAGACGTTATGACTAGCTCTTTTTTTATAATCAATTTAAGAGACATTATGACTAGCTCTCTTAGACTGATCGCGGATAATGCTGTGATTTATCGGTTAGTAAAGTCACCAGAAGATCAAAAGCAACGGCAAAATGATTTAGATATCTCCATGGTGAGAAAATTGGCAATTGATCCTAAATAATGAAAAAGTGTGAAGTCATCCATATAAGCACTAAAAGGAAGCACTTAAACTTCATTTACACGATAAATCAGAGAAATTCGCAGGCCATAAACTCAACTAATTATCTAGGAGTAGCAATTACGAACAACCTAACTTGGAAAGAACACAATACCATAGGGAAGGCGAACCAAAGACTACTTTTCATTGGCAGAACGCTTAGAAGATGCAACAGCTCTACTAAAGAAATAGCCTGCATTACACTTGTGCGTATTTTTTTGTATATTGGTGCGCATTCCGGTATCCCCACCAAGTGGACTGACGGACGTTTTAGAGAAAGTTCAGAGAAGGACAGCTTGTTTTGTGTTATCGCGATAAAGGGGAGAGAGCGCCACGGAAATGATGCACGAGTTGGGGTCGAAATCATGAAAAGAAATGCGGTCATAATTCGTTGCGGCGAGATTTACTTGTGAAATTTCTTTCACTAACTTTCTCTTCCCAATGCTAACATATTTTGTTAGCATCCACCTTCATAGGGAGACATGATCATCATAATAAAAGAAGAACAATCAGATCGAAAACGGAAAGATTTAGGTTTCTTTTTCCCGCGAGATATTAGAGAATAGAACGGCAGTAAAATATCATAACATCGGTTCTATGAACCTTCTGCCATGCACTTCAATGTGGGTTGCAGAGTATTATGTAGATGTAGTTGTATATGGTGAACATGATCCTTTAGCTTCACAAATCCATCTACCGAGGCTCATGATTTAATTTAAAAAATAGTAATCGCTCAAAACACTGATAATTTGCAATGGGAACTGCTGCCTTGTGCAAGCATGCCACTCGAAAGCTACCACCATCGCTGCGCCATGACGGTAAACCTCTGAGAACGTGCCCAACGTTCACCGCGGCACACTGTATTCAATACTAACTTGTATTTTTCTACTATTTTCGTACATATTTTGATGACAGTCGTGTGGTCCGCACTGATGCGACGAAGGAGGCAGAGGATCGCAATCTCTGAATGATATGATCACTCATATGTCGAATTCTTAGACTTGCTGGTACGTTTTTCTTCTGTTGTACGAGACACGGCAAGACGATCACGCACACTGCCAACAAGCAAATCCAATATCTGAGTGAGAAACACTGCTTAACGCTCATATACAAAATGTGGGTAACGTTTCTCGTAACTACTTCGTCCCCTTACGCCATTGTGGTAAATTTTTAATAATGATTTTAAAAATGTTGGAGATTGCTTGAATAATCAAAATATGTTATCAGTAGATTATTTACTTTTAGTTCACAACATGTTTCGGGCGTAGCCCATCATCTGGTGATCTGTCAATAAGATACATATACAGCCAATTAAGTATATACACAAAATTATTTGCAATTTATAATTAACATGTGATATATTTTTTATAGTTTTACATAATTTGGAATTACATACTGACATTATATAAATTTAGAATTGATGTATTCAAATTTGTCATATAAAATACTGCTGTTATGTATTGACTGCTGTTATGTATCGACATCAATTGTTAATATATATATATATATATATATATATATATATATATATATATATATATATATATATATATATATATTCTATGTCGAATTATTATGTGAGTAACGTGGAAGTTAGACTAGAGGCTGAACAGTTGCCTTATTTATTCAAGATATAAGGTCAAATTAAAGTACATCAATTATAAACAAATATAAAAAATAAAATAAATACCATATATGGAGAAAAATGTGAAGTCCTCAAAATTAATAAAAGCAAATGTTTAGACATTTTGGAAGATTTAAAAATTTTTGTGAAGGATCAACTGCTTAACGAACAAGTTACCACTGCAAGAGACTGGTTTTTCAAATTTTCGAAGCAACATTTTTCAGTAATTAATTTTGAGTGTTTCACATTTTTTCTCCATATATGGTATTTATTTTATTTTTGATATTTGTTTATAACTGATGTACTTTAATTTGACCTTGTATCTTGAATACAAGCCTCTACTCTAACTTCCATGTTACTCACATAATAATTCGCCGTAGAAACTTTATTTTCTAAAATATTTTATATATATATATATATGTATTAGCTTTATTTTATGTAAATATTATCTTATTAACAACTGATATTTATTCTTATTTGTCAATACATAACAGCAGTATTTTATATGACAAATTTGAATACATCAATTCTAAATTGACATAATATCGGTATGTAATTCCAAATTATGTAAAACTACGTATAAAAATATTTCACATATTAATTATAAATTGCAAATAATTTTGTGTATACACTTAATTGGCTGTATATGTATCTTATTGACAGATCACCAGATGATGGGCTACGCCTGAAACATGTTATGAAGTGAAAATAAATAATCTACTGATAACATCTTCTGATTATTCAAGAAATCTCCAGCATTTTTAAAATCGTTGTTGTGTTGTTATGGTCTTCAGTCCGGAGACTGGTTTGATGCAGCTCTCCAACCTACTCTATCCTGAGCAAGCCTTTCCATCTCCTCATAAGAAAGGCAACCCACATCCACTTGAATCTGCTTACTATACGCGTCTCTTGGCCTCCCTCTGCGATTTTTACCCCACACACTTCCCTCCAATGCTAAATTTACGATTCCTCGATGTCTAAGAATGTGTCCTAACAAGCGATCCCTTCTTTTAGTTAGGGTATGCCAAAAATTCCTTTTCTCGCCAATTCTGTTCAGTACCTCTTCATTAGTTGTATGATTTACTCACCTAATCTTCAGCATTCTTCTGTAGCACCACATTTCAAAAGCCTCTATTCTCTTCCTGTCCACACTGCTTATCGTCCACGTTTCACTACCGTACAAGGCAACACTCCACACAAATGCCTTCAGAAAAGACTTCCTTACACTTAAGTTAATATTCGATGTTAGCAAATTTCTCTTTTTCAAAAATACTTTTCTTCCCATTGCCATTCTGCATTTTATATCCTCTGTACTGCGACCATCGCATGTTATTTTACTACCCAAATAACAAAACTCATGTACCACCTTCATTGTTTCGTTACCTAATCTAATTCCTTCAGCATCGCCTGATTTTCTAAGACCGCATTCCATTATTTTTGTTTTGCTCTTGTTAATGTTCATTTTATATGCTCTCTTCAACAAACTGTCCATTCCATTCAACTGCTCTTCCAGGTCGTTCGCTGTCTCTGACAGAATTACAATGTCATCAGCAAAACGCAATGTTTTTATTTCTTCCCCCTGAACTTTAATCCCTATTCCAAAATTTTCCTTGCTTTCCTTCACCGCCTGTTCAATGTACAAATTGAATAACATCGGAGAAAGACTACAACCCTGTCTTACTCCTTTCCCAACTGATGCTTCCCTTTCATGCCCTTCGAGTCTAATAACTACGGTCTGGCTTTTGTACAAGTTGTAGATAACTCTCCTTTCCCTGTATTTTACCCTTGCTGACTTCAGAATTTGAAAGAGTGTAGTCCAGTCAACATTGTCAAACGCTTTCTCCAAATCTACAAAGGCTAAAAATGTAGGTTTGCCTTTCCTTAATCTATCTTCTAAGATAAGACGTAAGGTGAGTATTGCCTCCCGTGTTCCTATATTTCTCCTGAATCCAAACTGATCTTCCCCTAGGTCAGCTTCTACCAGGTTTTCCATTCTCCTGTAGATAATTCGTGTTAAAATTTTGCAACCATGACTTATCAAACTGATGGTTCTGTAATTTTCACACCTGTCTGCACCTGATTTCTTTGGAATGGGGATTATTACATTTTTCTTAAAGTCTGAGGGCATTTCGCCTGTCTCATATATCCTACACACCAGTTCAAATAGTCTTGTCATGGCTGGCTCTCCCAGAGACTTTAGTAGCTCTGAGGGTATGTCGTCTGCTCCTGGGGCCTTGTTCCATTATTAAAAATTTTACAATGAAGGCTGCATACCTCTACCAAGACTTTCAGTCTGAAATAAAATTGTTCTAAATATTTAGATATCCTAGAATGCAGATCACAGTATGGAAATGTCACTTTTGTTCCATGACATTTTCATGGTACTGCATTTTTTATGGTCAGCACTTTTGCTGGAAAGAAAATGTGACTTACTGAATTACCTGGATACGTGCCCGAGGTCTATGGCGTAATTCTCTGCTCCACGATCCGTCGTCTGCCGCAGGAGACATACTAGTCAGCTGGTGCACTCACAAACCAAATCAGCAAGCCGAATTGTTTATCTGTAACCACGCAACAGTCGGTTCATTACGTCATCAGAATGCTGTCTACAATCGTGGAGTAGCGTCGAGGTATGTTATGGGAGCTTCTGGCGATGAGCTGTGACTTCATTTTATTTAAAGCACTATCGCCTACAACTTGTCTAATTTCAGTACTTACGTCCTATCTGTGTATTTGTTTTTGTGCATTTGAATTCATATGGTAGACCCGAGTGTACTAATTATTAGTTCGTGCTGCAACTACCCTAACAGAGATTCGAACCTGATGCTTTCTTGGCCCTAGTGCACGTTCTACTACTGCCTATTTATTCGTTTTGCACAGGAGACAATTACCCTTTTGTTTCTTAGGGCGTGTGTTACTAATTATTTTCGTCGTTTCTTTTACACTTAGTCACAAGTCCAAAAGAAATTAAATACTTCTGCTGTGACAACCGACAGTATGTTAGTGTGGTAGTGTTTAAACATTCGCTCACCTTTCAGTCTCTTTCTTTCCTGATACCATCTTTTATCAATTTGGCATATTGAACGATCACTTTCCCTTTAGTTTGTTCTTTATCATTAGAAGATTTAGCCCTTCTGGGATGTCGAGCCTTATTTATCTCTTTTACAGAGTAGATATTTGTTATAAAAATAGTCTGTAAATCATCGAATTTGACTTGCAAGTATTGTGTTTCTAAAATTCCTTTGAGCTGGTCCATAAATGTTTTGATCACACTTGTTTTCTTCTTCGGGTGCCGATAAGAATTTTTGTGAGGGTATCTCTCCGTGTCGGTGTGATTTCTGTAGATTTTGGACCTAAAGTTCCATCATGTTTTCTATTTACATGTATATTTAAAATAGAAACTTCATTTTCTTTCTCTTCCTACACTGTGACTATTATAGTAGCACTAATATAACTGAGAATGTTTACTAATTCAGAGAGTAATTTGTCTCATTGATGCAAAATGAAAATATTATACACGAATCAAAACAAATATGATGATTTCTTATTTGCATTCTCGTGAGTTATTATTCAAAATATTCTGCAACCTCGCTGATTGGGTTTCCCATAGACACACCATTACTTTGTTTGTAGAGTTACCTCTCATCACAGGCTGCAGGTGTCAATGTCATTTACAGATGATGGGTATAGAACTCCTGCTGCAGAACAAGATTCAGTGATAATTTGTTGGTGTAGAACAGCAACCAGCCACAATTGGTTTTATTATACTTTATTTATAAAGAACCATTACCGGTTACGAATAGTATATATTCATCTCCACATGGTATATGCTTTATAGACATCTGGTGTTAGTTTAGTGTTGAATTTTCCAATGATATACAAAATTTATAGTTATACAAATGTTCTTGGCTTGCTTTAGGACGAAACTTACTTGTAATATTCTGGAGTACATGTTATTTGTATCCAGCGAAATCCATTCTTAATTGTGGTCACAGATGCACTTAGGTTTGTCATAACTAGCTATTTGTGTTCTGCTCTAATTTTAAGTCTACACCACATATTTCTGCACCACATGTAAGTTTCACAGGCACCAGATGATAACAAACATAAACATAACAAAGAACATGAGCACCAAAGATACTATGATAAGTTATAAAGATTACAATACAGAACATATTGAATGTCGAGCAAGTTTGAAAATCATTTTATACAAGGTAAAAATGTAGTTACGTGAATGTAAAATGATTTTCAACGTTGCCCAACATTCAATTAGATTTGTATTGTAATCTTTAGAACTTATCACAGTATCTTTGGTGCTCATATTCTTTAGTACTTATCACAGTATCTTTGGTCCTCATGTTCTCTGTTATGTTTATGTTTGTTGTCCTTTGGTGCCTATGAAACGTACCTGTTGTGTAGAAATATGTGGTGTAGACTTAAAATTAATGCAGTGACTGAACGTAAGTGGCTAGATATTACAAACCTAAGTGTATCTGGGACCACAATTAAGAATGGGTTTCGCTGGATGTAAATAACAAGTACTCCAGAAGAACATTATAAGTAAGTGTCGTCCTAAAGCAAGCCAAGAACTCAATCAAGTTTTTTACACATGTATAACTATAAATTCTGTATATCCTAGGACAATTCAACACTAACACCAGATGTCTAAAAAGCATATACCATCTGAAGATGAACATATAATATTCGAAACCGGTAATGGTACTTTATAAATAAAGTATAATAAATCCAATTGTAGCTGGTTGCTGTTCTTCACCAAGAAGTTATTTCGCATAACAGCCACGGTGTCAAAATGTTTGTTTATGACAAAATTGCAAGATTCAGTAATGTGTATATCTGAACAATTTTTGTAATAAGAAAGTAATGTAGTTAATTTCAAAGTATTTGAGAAATTATTTGTATTTATTGAACTGGTCATCTTTTTTATTATTTACAGGTTTTATAATCGGTTATTAATGTACAAGAAAATATAGCTTTAAGTACTGATGCGACAGTAGTTTATTGAAACGATAAATAAAGCATAAGAAATAAGCGTTTATAATGCATTTGTACTTCAGTATAGGAACTTGAGTGATTCAAGTTTTGACTAGTCTGCAACAATTCATTGCAGTAAGTTGAATGTCACAGTTGTCTGCTTCGATATAAGAGACTATCAGTGGAGTTTTGTTGTTGTTGAGATTGTCATTCTGTAACTGATTCTGCAGGCATACAGTCCGTGAGGAAGAGCAGTTTCCTTCCTGGTACATTCTGTGCTTGTGATCACATTTCTTCTTCCCTGTAAAAGTGCAGTATGTGATTATTTGACACAGAATACATTTTCATACATTTTACATTAGTGAACAGTGCGCTTACCTAGCTTGCAGAACTTCTGATCCAAGTCTCGCTTATGTTTGAAATAATATGGGTGTGCTGTACCTGCAGACAAGAATTATTCTAATTAATATTATTTGAAATATTAACAGTATTGATATTAATTGTAGTTTGCAGTAGTGTTGCTTGGAATACATGTAATATTTTATTCTATAGCCAATTGTTTACGTGAGCTCCACCAGCTCTAAAAGTAACTGGTGAAGGATACAAAGAATTACTTGAATTACAAGTAATATTTCATGATATAAATAAACAATACTTCAATGACGCGTTTCGCCTCTGGTAAACCTCATCAGATAATCTACATATCTATCCCAATTCTCGCACTAGCTGTTAGTTATATAAAATTGTCAGAAATACATGTTTCGGGACCAGCCTTATCCCGTTCTCAAGCCCTACACGAAACAAAAAAAAAAAAAAAATGTTCAAATGTTTGTTAAGCTTATGGGACTTAACTACGGGGTCATCAGTCCCTAAACTTACAAACTACTTATGAACTACTTACGAACTAGGACGGCACAAATATCCATGCCCGAGGGGGGATTCGAACCCCCGACCGTAGTGGCCGTGCTGACCGTGACTGGAGCGCCTCAGTCACCTCGCACGAAACAAAGAAAGGACGTAAGATACGACTTAAAAATTAAAATGCGGACACACGAAACAATTATCCTTTAAAGGATAACTTAGCTAAAAATTAAAATGAATCAATCATTAGGCAGCGTCCACCTTAAAATATACGCAGCATCGGTGCACTGTCATGCAATCATCTGACATGTAGTCGATTTGAAGCATCACTATGAACAGCCGGCTTGCTGCACTGTTATTTCAGCGATAATGTATGAACAGCTACAAGTCAAAGATGACTGACGACATGACTCTCAAGAGTGTTCCAATAAAATTATTCACGAAGGCGCTAAAAAAAGTCTCAAGCATGACTGCATAGTTGAAGATCTACAAAGAAAACTGAGTTTCACTAGGGAACTGTGCTGGTCCTAATTCGTGCGTGCATATGCTACCCGATGTAATCATTTATTGATACAATTACATTTACTAATCCGGGCATGGGCAGTTTGTGAATTGTGATATGGCCACCGAGCGAACACTTCAAGAGTGCCTTGGTTATCAGCTGTTAAATGTTAACGATTATCGGTGGCGTCTTACAATGGAGAAAAGTAAAAAGCGATAAACGAAGGAAATTGATGAAATTACCCCATAGAAATTATTAGCTGAGAAGACAACACTTATAAGAAGTGAAATCTGCAAAATCGATGACATAACTTACGTTAACCGGCTGCAAGGCACTGCAAGCTTCGCGCGAGATTGGACCATACTCGACACATCAACACGAGCCCGCTGTCGAACGAAGAATGCGGGGAAACAAGGTTGGCGTAGCTAAAGTGCAAATGATTGAAAGTTAGAAAAGCAGGTCGCGTTCGATGCCGTCTATAAATCAAAAGGACAGGTCAGGTTATGACGGGCGAAAATCCTCTAAAATCTAAGTCGAAGTTACACTAGAAATAAATGCCAGATTAAACATGATTCAAATCAGTCAATAAAGCAATAAACACAGTCGTTCTAAAAACTTAAGAGATGAGCATCACCTGGGGCTACAACACCACGATAAAGAGTTATGGTTAAAAATAACAGTCTAATGTATAAAATTGGGAATGGATCAATAGTCCTACGTACTTAGAAGTCGCTACAATTTCTTTAAATTAAAGTCAGGAGTGTGAGCATTACAAATGTTTGTATAGCTTATGGGACTTAACTACGGGGTCATCAATCCCTAAACTTACAAACTACTTATGAAATAGCTAACACTAAGGACGGCACAAATATCCATGCCCGAGGGGGGATTCGAATCCCCGACAGTAGTGGCCACGCAGACCATGACTGGCGCGCCTCAGTTCCCTCGGCCACCGCGGCCGGCGAGCATTAACATTTCATTGTGAGCCACACCATCTCTAAATACAAGTGTTGACTAATAAATATTGCGGTCAAAAGTCTCGCGTCAGTAAAATTGAGAGAATATTGATATGGGTGTGCTTTATTTCAGTTTACTTTTGTCTCCGCTGGCATTGTCTCTCTTTGTGTTGGGACGTTGGTTCTCCCAGACATAATGGCGTGAGGATCCCGCTGGTGTCCCGACTTGACGCCGAGAGCGTTCCATGTGAGCGAGCTAATGCGTCAGCTGATTACGCAGCTCTAGAATTTTCAGGAGAAACGAGCCGGCCGCTTCCTGCTGGTGTGACGACACTGTCATCGTTTCAGAGCGATAACGGACAGTTATAGTGGTCCCCTGAGATATCGCAAGAAAACGAAGTCTGCCACGAATTCCAGAACTTTGTTCATGAATTTTTTTTCTCTTTTTGTTGTACTGGTCTTCAGTCCCCAAAATGCTTTTTTTTTCTTTTTTTTCTATTTTTTTTTTTTTTTTTTAAAAAAAAGCTTGTAGGACTTAACAGAGGAGTCATCAGTTCCTAAACTTACAAACTAGTTATGAGCTACCTTATACTAAAGACATGAATGATACTTTTGTGATCTGAATGCACGCTGAAGAGGAATTGAATGGTTCCTTGGTGCACCTCAGCAGTATTAATCCTAAGATACAATTGGCAAATGAGACCTTAGGGCATAAGGTATATGAAAAGATACACCGATCTTTATCTTCATAAGGATTTGAAACACCATACCAGGCACAAGAGAAGTGTCATAGAAACATTGGTGGTTAGAGGCAGTAATATCTGTGAGCCACTTTATCTGAAATATGAAATTGACCATTTGCGACAGCTTTCAAGAAAATCTGATACCCTGATAAACAGTTAGATCGAGCATTACATCCCCCCTATCCCGAGGGGGGATTCGAACCCCCGACGGGGAACGGCCTCACCCATCGGTATATAGCGTCTCAATGCGTTCGACCATTCCGCCGCGGCGATCTTGAGTCCAAATTCTGGTTTCATGCAGCTCTCCACGCTATCCTATTCTGCGCAAACCTCTTCATCTCTGAATAAAAACAACAACCTACATCCCTCTGAACCTGCTACTGGTACTCGTGTCTTGGTCTCCCTCTGCGATTTTTTGTCCACAAAGTTCCCTCCAATGTTTAATTGACTATCACTTGATGTCTCATAATGTATCCTACCAATCGATCCCTTCTTGTAGTCAGGAAACGCTAGAAATTTTCTTTCTCCCCGATTATGATCAGAACCTCCTCATTAGTTACGCGATCAACCCATCGAATCTTCAGCATTCTCTTTTAGTACCAAATTTCAAAATATTCTAACATTCTTATGCCTGAATTCCTTGTCGTCCAAATTTCACTTCCGTACAACGCTACACTCCAGACAAACGCCTTCAAAAATTCTTTCTAACACTTAGATTAATAATATTCGATGTCAATAAATACGTATATCTTCTTCGGATATGCTATTCTTCCCACAGCCAGTATGCATTTTATACTTATCTACTTCGGCTGTCAGATGTTACTTTTCAACCCACATAACAAATCTCACCAACTACTTTTATTGTGTCAGCACCTAATCTAATAACTTCAGCATTGTTAGTTGTTTTCTGACCTTTTCCTTAGTTGCTTCTTACATTAATATGCAGTTACTTTTTTATGTGACCCGTCCATGCAAATGGAATAAAACAATTCTTTTGTCATATTCGATCCCCCTTGATATGCAAAGCATCTTCAGTGGCAGTTTTCGTAGATGCTTATCTATATGTGTTCTTTCTTGCCTCAATTTTCTGTTTTTCTTTAGTTATTTATCTCAAGTGAATCTTTCTTTGTTTGACACAAACAAAATGGCATGTGTTGGTTTGCCGTCTGAAAGATGAATTTGAAATAAAGGAAGAAAGAAGAACAGTGACGTGAGACAACAAAGAACATATGTAGGTGAGCATCTACGAAAACTGCCACTGAAGATATATTACAAATTAAGACGAAACGCGTATAGCAAAACAATTTCTTTTATTTCAGTTGCACAGACGGGTCACATAAATAGTTATCTGCATATTAATCCTTCAGATTTCATCTTTGTGATCTTGATGCTTACTTAAATAATGGTGAGGATATTCCGCAGTATGCAAGACACTTCAATTTTTGCAACAGATTATATATTGTGGGCATCCGCAGCTGTAGGCTTCAGTCATATTGAATGAATACCGCCTTAGCTATATGGTACTATTTTATTTTTCAACCAACTAGTTTTGTGGCATTAGAGCCACATCATCAGGGTTATCTTTATACAAAGAAGAGCAAATGCCGCTAAGAATTACGTTATGGTATTTAAATTTGGCTATAGAGAAGAAAACTGTAGGTGAAAAGTACTCATAAATTATTTCATATTTTTCTCTCGGCGACTCTAGACGACCAAACTTTCTCTGGTCCTATTCCATAAATGATAAATAAATTGGATTGGCCGAATTGAAATAATGTGTAAATGGCAAATATAATAAAATTAACCATACATACTGGTGGCGTTGCGCTGGGGCCGCCCGTCGTAAACTATGTGATGTCCCCAGCACAAAAGTGTTGAAAGGTATCAGATTTGTACTCAGGCTACAATTCCACCCATATGCCATTGTTTTTGCAAACATAGTAATTTTTTAAGTTTTATGTTTATGAAGTAGTGGAAATTTAAAAATTCAGTATGAATTATTTATCATAAAATTCTTAGTTGAGGTACAGGTACTTCAATATGGCGACATAGATTTGCCAAAACAAGATGTACAATATGCAAACCATAAAATAGCAACTGTTTTCCTGTGAGTACATTGCATAAATGTCTCTATCATAAATAATCTATCAATTTCCCTCCTTATCGACAATATGTCGGAAATTAAAGTATACTTTATATAGTTTCAGGTCTTAGGAAACCAGGGACCACCGTCAGGTCATTGGGTTTTGTGGCTACGTCGAGGTCCATACAGAGGCAGAACACAAGTTGGACACCTCCCCCCCCCTCTGACAGGGTTCCTAATAAACCTTTACATGGAACTAATGGGTTAATTAATTTCATCCTTTTCAAATTTACCAATGACAGTTGCTGAACTGGAGGTCTGTTTAAGATTTTAAAATAAATATTAACTGGTCGGGTAGTTCCGCAGGTGACGTGGTGATTGTAGAGGAGAGGAGGTAGAAAAGACATCGGAGCGATGGAGGGAGGAAATGCAAAATGGAGGAATCAGAGTTAGTAGGAAGAAGACCGAGTACGTGGAGATGGAAAAATTATGTTCGCCAATGATTAGTTGGACAGAGTTGGAGAATTCATGTACCTGTTTTCCTATGTATCCAGTAAAGGAGATTTAGATAAGGAGGAAAGCCACAGGATCCAGGCAGGTTGGACGAACTGGAAAAGGATGTCAGGTGTACTCTGCGACAAAAGAATAAAACCAAAGACAAAAGGAAATATTTTTAAATCAGTGGTGAGGCCAGCTATGTTGTATGGTGGTGAGATCTGGCCGTTAAAAAGTGCAGGAGAAGAAATTAAAAATGACTCAGATGCGTATGCTGAGGTGGATGATGGGGAAAACGAGGATGGACAAAATAAGAAATGATTTTATTCGAGAGCAGACAAGTGTAGTGGAGGCATCGAAGAAAGCCCAGGAACGAAGACTACAATGGTACGGCTACGTGAGAATAATAATAATTTCGTGTGGGTCATTGGCCTGGTGCAAGTCTTTCAATTGGACGCCACTTCGGCGACTTGCGTGTCCCTAACCCACCCCAGTTATCCAACTGGGGAAAAGGGGACCTACAGCGTAACGTGCAATCCGGACCACGTGTCGTTTCTGGCCACTCCTCAAATCGTTGAGAGGTGAAGGATGGGTTAAAGCGCAGACTGAAAAAAATCCGGGTTTCGAACCTGCGTCCCTTCGGTTTCGAGTCGAGCACCTTACCCGAAGACTACCGGGACCGACACGGTAAGTGATGAGAAGGGATGGGAGACACCTGTTTCAGAGAATAATGGAGTTACAAGTGGAGGGCAGGAGAAGAAGAGGAGGCAGACGAAAGTTAAGATGGATGGACTGTATCACTGAAGACCTGAGAGAGAAGGGACTGAGCCGGGAGGACACGTGGGGGACCAAGAGAAATGGAACGCAAAAGTCAAGAACAGTGATCCCTGAACTGGGACAAGGTGAAGAAGAAGATTAACTGATTAGCTAGAGTGTTAATATCCGTATTGAAACTGTACCTGGATTCCCGTGCAAACTCTCCAACACTCAACGCCCAGCCCCTAGGGTCGTGTGTTGAGGACCTCCGTCTCGGGGTGAGTGGCGGGGCCTCCGGAACCCGTGGCGCGGCGTCTGCTTCAAGTTGTGCTGGGGTGGGTCACTGCCCCTCCTGGCGTCACCCCAGACCGGGAGGCTACTGCTGGGCCGCTGTCGGTTCTGCCCGCAGCGGCGCCGGCTGCAGGTGGCGGTGGAGGTTGTGGTTGGCGCTGTGGCGGTCGCGGCTCCTCTTGGACGGGAAGGCGGCCGCGCAGCCGGCCACAGTGCACGCGTGCTGCAGCCGCAGGTGCACGTTGCGGAAGTGCGTCTTCACGCAGAAGTGATTCAGAAACACCTTGCCGCACTCCACGCACCTGCGCGGGTTCTCCTGGTCTATCGGTATCTCCCTGCTCGGCGCGCCTCGGTGCTCCTCTGAAGATTCGGACGACTCGTTCTGCGAAGAAACACTATCTCCAGTCGAGGTTTGACCCTCACTCTGATTGGGAGTATCTTCAAGACCCTGTACATTCAAACCATCGTCTTTGCATGTCTCTTCTTCAACTGCAGTGTTTGCATCACTATCACTGGTACCTTCGCCTTCCTTTATGGTGCAACCCTCCGTCTCTGTCTTGGCAGCAATGTTACTATCTACAGGAACATGTTCACCATCTGACACTATCTCATCGGACTTCATATTCGAAACCGACTCACTACATGATACTGGACAAGTGTTATCATCGACACCTCTAACTGATGTTTCACAGTTTTCTTCAACACAGTCCTCTTGATTTATTGCACTCTCTTCCAATTGTCGAGAGCACGGAACAGCCTTAGTGTCTAATACATCGCCATCTGGTACACCATCATTCTCTTCCACAACTACTGCGCCCTCTTCTTTCTGCATGTCGACTGCCACACTTATCTGCTGGTCCGGTCGTCCCGCATCAAACGCTCCATCTACGGTAGCGTCTCCGAGACACTCGTTGGACCCGCTTTCACTGGCAATTGAATCTAAAGACAGCAGGTGTGTCCTTTTTGGGCAAGACCCATAACGCGTTGGATTTCTACTTTTCCTCTTGCGCACTCCTCTCAGAGGTAACTGTGAGTCAGCTCTTCTCACTTCCTCGATGACGGACATTGTTCTTACGTCACTTAACTCCTGCTTATAATTATTTTCTTCCTGAGTATTTTCGCTTCTCCACACTATTTTCACATCACTTAGCTCCTCCTTGCCATGGTTTTCTTCCTGAGAGTTTTGTGGAGATTTCTGATTATCGACATATGACTGGGAAAGATGTCGGCTGAAATCATACTGCAGCGGCGAATTGTCATTTTCTTTGTCGTAATCGCCATATGTTTCATCACTCCTCTCAGCCTTAATTACAATACCATTTGTAAACGACCTTAAATGTATGCTGTCCAAAGGTGCTTCGGTGTTATGATACCAGCTCTCTTCTGTTTTCTCTTCATACCTGCAGGGAGAGAACATAACGTTAGTATTAACAAGAAACTTGGCATAAAATTAAAAAATAAAATCAGTATTTCCAAGATAATTTTCTGCATAATACTAACAAAGATGATATATAAATGTAAGTAAAATTTTAGTATTTAACCCTATTAATCGAAAATTAGAAGAACTGGAGACCCTGCTGAAGTACTTCTGTTTACGTCTACTGCTTTTTTTTTTTTTTTTTTTTTTTTTTTTTTTTTCCATATACCGCTGCGTCCGAATTTTATTTTTTATGCACAATAAGTAAGGCGTCAAGCCTTCTCCTTCTCTGTACTCTTAGTCACGTTACACTTTGGTAACGACTACGTGTAGCACTCATACCTTTCGGAAGGTTCTAGATTCGAGACCTGGTTTGGTACACTGTTTCAATCTGCCATTAAATAAGAATTCTGAGCATTCTCATCTGTTGAGTAAAGGATTCTTTCACGAAACTAAATCTCTCTGAAATGCTTGTTTGATTTAGAAACCTAAATTGTCCCATATTTCAAGATTATCTAAACACTTTTCAATAATTTTTTCGTATCTAAAGTAGTTTACAATATAGTCTGTTATGCTGTTGTCACATAGCTATCTCTCTAAATTAGTAACCCTCAGGAACCAAAAGCCACATTAAATCATCGAAGTGTAAGCACTTATGTATGGAGAACTTCGTGTAATCTAAACTTTCAGTTTCTGAACCATCTCGAGTACTGCACCTAAAATTTGGGAGGTTGCGTTGTCATGAAGAAGATATTTTATGCCCAAATCCAATGAAACTGCTACGTATTTCCGTTCTCTGACATTTACAATACTTCAGTTTTATGCAATGTACACAGTGTTCCTTCGGTAACTATATTAGTTTCGTAATAAAAAACAGGTCACCTTCAGTCACAAATTATGATGTACTTCAGTGCAGATGCATTTCAAGTAGCTCATCTTAAAATGTCATTGCCTTTTACGTATCTTTTCATCTCAGTTAAGGCTAAACATGACACCGCTGAAGTTACATATGTATATTTCACTTTAGTACTTCGTGAAAGTAAGTTTTAGAAAGCAGTGAACACACTGAAAATCATTTACTGTTTCATTGAGGGTGGATGTCTATATACTGTTAATGAACATAGACTTGCACACATACTCTTCTTTTCACAGTAAATTTCAAGCCCACTATAGGAACAAGTCAAAGATATTAAACTTCTCTCTCTCTCTCTCTCTCTCTCTCTCTCTCTCTCTCTCTCTCTCTCTATATATATATATATATATATATATATATATATTAAAAATAGTATTTCAAAACATTGCGTTATTAAATATTTGTATCTTAAGGGAAAAATACATTTTTAAAGTTGCTGAACTTTGTTATCAGGAGATTCTTTGTGAGCAGCGTTATTTGCAATTGCTGAAGAAAATAAAAAATTTTTGTCCTTACTTTCAGTGTGTAATATAGTTAGGCTGTTGGGAATGTCACTTAGTATTTGTGCATCTAGGTACATGTAATGGCCTATGGAACATTTGTCACAATGGTTAGTTCCAAAAGCAACAGTGTGTTCTTTATACTGCGTAAGGACTGTTCTTCCAGTTTTACCCACATAAAATGCAGGGAAATTATTACACTGTTATTTATATATATTCCATTGTGATCCATTACTGCGGTTACTGTGTAAGGTAAGTGGTGACCAAGTTTATTATTTGTCGAGAAGGATATTTTAATATTTGTTTTTCTAAGTATGTTAGTATTTTTGAGCCTACATAATACTTATGTTGAAATGTGTAATGGTGGTTGTTTATTCTGAAGTGATTCTATTAGCGATGTTAGTGCCTATTCCGCTAGGTAAATTCTCAACAGATTTTTCTGACTACCAATTTTTATTGCAATTGTTATAATGATATCTATTTCTACTATTAGTGCTTTCTATCCTTAAGGTAATTTCTGATCCCGTTCGACTGGCATCTAAATTTAGCATACGTATGTGAATTTGGTTGGTTTGATGATTCATGTACTGTTATGTCAGAATACGTTCATTTCCTTTGTTTTTTTCAAAGAAATAAATATTTGATAATACAAAGATTAATAATACACAATTACATTATTTTGACACCTATCGGGTTTTATAAATTACTGCATTTTATAAATGCTTCTGTGTAGTAAGCAACACTTTTCCTTTGTCATTGACCAATTACCGTATTTGCACTAGACAGATTTCGAATCGTAGTTAGAAAGAAAACTATGTCAATCTGCATTCTACCGTGAAATGCGGACATCCGCAGCCAAATGTCTGTGTGAAAAATGAGCCCGCTCTGACTACAATAACATTTTTTTTAAATTAAAAAAGCACTACCGGTTTCACGTCCTGCAGACGTATCATCAGATATTTATAAATTTTCAAAAATTATGTCTGTGTCTTTTAACCACTCCCCAGCGTTCACGTTAGTTGATTAAAATATTGAATGCTGCTACTTAACTTTCACTTTCACGTTAAAATTATTATGTATAGACAAATATAAGACGTACTGATATGGAAAGACGGGTAAAATCGTGCCATCTGTAGAGTGCTGTCACGTGTCACTGGCCGAGGCAGTACTAATCTATAAGACCACGCTCATTCATAGTGTATAACCATCCATCTTATGGAAACAGTAATCATTTTCTGATTGTTCACTGTTTTTCAAGATGCAATATACTTATGTAACCATTAATCTTATCTGAGGGGGGAAAAATAAGCTTACAATAGCGCCTGAAGATGAGCACAAAAGGCTTGAAATACGTCCCGCTTTGAAAAAAAAAATCATACACAACTACAACTTGATGTACATCTACATCTGTTCTCCACAATTAACTTACATTGTGTGGTGTAGAGTGTTAGGGTGAATTTTTCCCTTCATTTACGCATCCTGCCGTGGCAGAGTGGCCGAGCGTATTGAGGCGCTAAGCTCCTATGAGCAAGGCCGCTCCCCGTCCCGGGGGTTCGAATCCTCCCTCGGGCATGGATGTTTGTGTTGTCTTTAGTAAAAGTTAGTTTATAAGTAGTTTGTAAGTTTAGGGACTGATGAACCTGCAGTCCCAAAAGCTTAACAAGCATTTGAACATTTTTGACGCATCCAGGAATTATCATCGGAAGGAAATATTCCCTCCTGACACTATACACCGGCCTCTACTCACCGTTGGAAGATGGCACGCGAGTGTCGGAGCGCTCTATGGCACCTTGCAGTTGAGTGCGAGGTTGCTGCCCGTCAGAAGTTCGAGTCCTCCCTCGGGAATGTGTATGTGTGAGTGCGTGTTGTCCTTAGCATAACTTATTAAGGAGTTTGTAAATCTACATAGGAACTGATAAATATTGCAGTTTTGTCACACAACTTTACAAACATTGTACATTGTTGAAAGCTACTGATCATAACATATCAGTTTTGGGCCACTACCGTCTCAGCAGAGTGAAAACACCACCATAAGTACATTGAAGGTTCCTCCTATTGTAGAGCGATGTGGACAAGTAGCATCATCCTAAAGGTTGCCTACTTTACCGTGCTGGCCACCCAGACTGAAACATGCAGAATGACCAGAGACGTCACAGCTGAAGTAATTTAGGAAGAACGAGTTGTACACGCCTCGTTCTTCCTAAATTACTTCAGCCGTCACTAAAATCAAAACCTTCTGCTGCCAAGTTCATTTGCTCACCTCCTACTCCCTTTCGGTCACAACAACGAGCAGGGACACATTTCACAAGAGGCATTGATTTGCTCAGAAAACTACTACTCGATTTTAGCCTGCAGGTGACTTGTTCCTGTCGATGCATGGGTTGGCATTTAGCAGTCACTTGATTAAGGTGCTCATTTCCAGTGGCTACCGCCTAACGCCTGATTCTTGGAGCAGCGATACCTATTAGTTTGTATAATTTAGAGTTTGATGCAAGCTTTCAGAGGCCGCTTACAATTCGAGCTCTTTCGTTCAATGCGGTGTCATCTAGCTTTGAGTCGGCTGAGCCTTCCCAGACAGAGATGGATACTCGCCTGCCGTAAGCACAGCACTAGGGCTGTAGTGCGGAAAACTTCTGGCTAAGCACTCCAGGCTGATCAAGTCAGTTTTATGAGGAGACAGTTCCATTTAGCGACCTTCGTTTTTACGGAGCTTACTGTGAGCCGTCCAGTGCAGTTGTCTGTGCAGCAATTGGAATCTGATGTAAGGGTAATATTGTCAAGAGACACTAAAAATTTTGTGCAATTGCAAAATTAAATGTCTTGCAAGTAATAATATCACGACCGTTGAAATTTTCAGGGCTACCAATTCCATCCAAAGTAACAACACGAGCGATTGCTACAGTCAGCCATCCACAACCTGATTGAGCAGTCTCATTCTTCTCTATACTTTAAATTCAAAGCAGCGCTAACAAAAACAGAAGATTATTACAAGCCGACATTGGCGGTATGGAGAGCGATCATAAATTATTTTTTAAAGTGTGATGACTTCAATAAGAAGACAAAGCCAAGATCGTATCTATAAATTACTCATTTACTATATGTCATTACCAGTTTCGGTAACCTATGTGCCATTATCAAACGTTACTTCACTGAAATAATAAAATACCTATTAAAAATCCTAACTGATTGACATTTGTAGCTACTCAGCTTCGTCTGCAATGGTGATGTTATTTCCATTGCAGACGAAGCTTAGTAGCTACAAATGCCGACCAGTTAGTAATGCTTTTAAAGGTTAATTGGTGTGGAACAAGACGCCGATTTCAGGAGTACAGATTCATTATGGACACAAGAACTTGCCTCATTGTAATTTTAAGTATGCAAGCATCATATAACCAAGATATTATAACAATGGTGTACCAAACAACATGTGATATGTATAGTGCTGTATGAGTTTTTAAATGATATGTCTTGCATTTTGTAATACCTGTTTTATTATTTTGATGAAGTAAAGTTTGATAATTTCATAATGGCTACATAGCTTGCCAAAACTAATAATGTCATTTAGAAAATGAGTAATTTATATATGCTATGTTGGCTTTGTTTTCTTGTTGAACTCATTATATATATATATATATATATATATATATATATATATATATATATATATATATATATATATATAAACAGAAGAACAATGAAGTTTGTGAGAATTTTTAGTTTAAGGAGATTATGATAATATAATGTACAAATAAAATACGACTAAATAAATAATTCACATTGATCTTGCCAGGAGCCTAGAAGCTAATCACGTTGTTGCAGATCTCAGGGACACGCTGGGTTGCTCTCCGAGTGAGTTACGTCTGGGCATAGTTTTGAGCCGCGGCACGTGATTTCCGCTAGCACAGCACTGTGTCGTAATTAGGTTTGGAGAGTTCGCACGCAGCTGATATGGCTGAGCCCGCCGCGTCCTAGTATTGCTAGGCGCGGCGGGGAAAAATTGAGGCAACCGGAAGTGAATCGTACATAGATTACATGAATGAAAATTCAGCGTTATGTTGAGTATGCACAGTGACCGATTTAGTTAGCCGTGTGATCTAACGCACCACTTTCCGAAACACGAAGGAGTACTGGCCCCGATTCTAATCTGCCCGGCGGATTAACGAAAGGGGGGGGGGGGGCGGTCGGAGTACCGGCCAGCCTGGATGTGATTTTTAGGCGGTTTTCCACATCCCCCTAGGTGAATACCGGGCTGGTACCCAAGTCCCGGCCCAGTAACGTGATTCGCAAACATTTCGTAAAACTTTACACTTTCACGCATATAACACTATACGCAGACATTTGGGGTACACATTTCCTCCTGGGGGCACGGGGTAGCGACAGGAAGGGCATCCGGCCACCACGTAAATATTAACACGCCCAATCCGATTCAACAAAGCCGACCATGCATGTGCGGGAACAGGGCCAAAGAGAAAGAAAAGTAAGAATGTGGAGTGTGATCGGTGACAGAGTTGCCACTACTGCTGTCTGTCACCTCTGATCCTCCAGTTGATATTCTTTCATATTCACAGAATGTATGACATCAACTACGAATGGGCAAAACTAAAAATGTGTACCCAGCCGGGATTCGAACCCGGGTCACCCGCTTTCTAGGCAGCACAGTGATTACCGCACCTTCAAGGACTATCTAAGCACACCTCCTGTCAGATTGTTCAAATGTTTGTGTAGCTTATGGGACTTAACAACGGGGTCATCAGTCTCTAAACTTAAAGACTACTTATGAACTACCTTATACTAAAGACGACACAAATATCCATGCCCGAAGGGGGATTCGAACCCCCGAAAGTAGTGGCCATGCAGACCGTGACTGGAGCACTGCAATCCCCTCGGCCACCGCGGCCGGCTCTCCTGTCAGATACAAATTTCCACCTTTATCCTGCGGCAGTACTCAAACTCGTAGTTTTGAAACTAATTCCCGTAAGAGTAAGGGTCCGAAACTTGCCCAGCTGGGTACAACATTTTCAGCTTTTCCCATTCGCAGTTGATACCATATATTCTGTTAATATGAAAGAATAACAACTGCAGGATCAGAGGTGACATCTGTTCTTTCGGAACAGACGCCACATGTATATATGTAGTATGCCGATAACGCGCAATGATCCTTTCGTTAGTGGGGAGGGGTGGGCAAGTTTGGGGCCCGAACTCTTAAGGAAATTAGTTTAAAAACTACGAGTTTGAGTACTATCGGCAGGGTAAAGCTGGAAATTTGTATCTGACGGGAGGCCTGCTCAGGTAGTCCTTGCAGGTGTGGTGATCACTGTGTCCCTAGTGGTGTAGTGGTCAGCGCAACTGCCTAGAAAGTGGGAAACCCAGGTTCGAATCCCGACTGGATACACATTTTCAGCTTTGCCCATTCGAAGTTGATGTCATATATTCCGTGAATATGAAAGGATATGAACTGCAGGATCAAGCTCTAAATATGTTCTTGGGATGTGTCAGTCAAAGCTGCATCCGTGTATCCCAGGTTGAGCTGACATAGCAGTGGGATTTGTCACTAAAACATTGTCACTGTCTTGAGTTGTTCACGTCCCTCATTCATCAGATTTCGTGGTCCACATTTCAAATGTTCAAATATCTGTAAATCTATAGGACCAAACTGCGTGGTCATCAGTCCGTACTTAAACCTAGGTAAACTAACCTACGGACAACACACACACCCATGCCCCAGGGAGGACTCGAACCTCCACGGCGAACAACCGCGCGCTCCGCAGCGAGGTGCTTTAGACCGCTCGGCTACTCCACCGCGGCACATTGCAAATCCCAGGCGCTGTACTCACTTGTGCGTGGACAGGTCGACGCAGGCTTCTGGTGTTGGCGGGCTGTCTAGAGCAGCGGGGTAGCCGCCGTTGGCAGTGGTGGGCGGCGAGGCGGCGGCGGCGGCGGAGGCGGCGACCAGCGACAGTGCCTGCAGGTGGGAGGGGCGCGCCTCCTGCGCAGGAGGCCGCCGCTTCACGCCCGACGAGTGCAGCTTGGGGTTGGGGTTGGCGCTGTGCCGGTTGCGCGACCGCCGCGAGCTGAACATCATGTTGCAGCCCTCCACCTGCCGGCACAAGCGACCGCGCTGTTAGGTCAACTCCACCCACAGTATACACTTCTGCAAAATGAAAAAGAACACCATGAATTCGTCAACCTAGCAGAGCGAAATTTTATTGGCACATTCTTGCGGATGTACACAACACACGATCACGCAGTCAGAACCATACGCGCGTCAGTACAGTCACCAGAGCGTGCACAATGTCGACCCTCCTTTTGCAGCAATGCAGGGTGCAGCATTCTCATGAAGACGATGGTAGAGGAACCGAATGAAATCTTACGATATGGTCTGCCATGCAGTTTCCATCTGGTGCCTCAGTTGGACTAGAGCTCGTGCCGGTCGTGTAGACCCCGCCAAGATAACGTTTCATCCGGTCCCTCAGTACAGTCACCAAAAAAATGTTCAAATGTTTGTTAAGCTTATGGGACTTAACTACGGGGTCATCAGTCCCTAAACTTACAAACTACTTATGAACTACTTACGAACTAGGACGGCACAAATATCCATGCCCGAGGGGGGATTCGAACCCCCGACCGTAGTGGCCGTGCTGACCGTGACTGTAGCGCCTCAGTCACCACGGCCACCGCGGCCGGCTACAGTCACCAGAGCGTGCACAATGTCGACTCTCCTTCTGCGGCAATGCAGGGTGCAGTATTATCATGAAGACGATGGCAGAGGTACCGAATGAAACTCACGGTATGGTCTGCCATGCAGTTTCCATCTCGTGCCTCTGTCGGACTAAATCTCGTGCCGGTCGTGTAGACCGCGCCAAGATGACATTTCATCCCGTCCCAGACTAACACATTAGGGGACAGTCTGAGGATAATGAGGGGCATGTTAGTTGACGTACACCTAGAAGAGCATGTAGGGTTGTACAGGATACGTGTGGACGTGCATTGTTCTCTTGGAAAAGCAGATCGCCTTGTTGGTGCATGAACGGTGACAAGACCTATGTAAAATCGATAAGCGGGTCAATGCCCACCCATTGATCATTTCGGGGAAGTAATAGAAGAAAGCAAATGGAAAGCTGAATGTCTATATTTGTCCTTTAAGAAATGTTTCACGCAGAAGGACTGCACAAGTGTACCTTCATTTGATCAACCCCCCACGGAGCGCACGGTTCTTTTGTGAGTACGTGCGTGGCGAGCACGGCGCCCCAAGCTAATGCAGTCTTCCTTCCTGCTTTACTTCCGGACTGCATTTCCTCTGCCCTCCCCTCCTTTCCTATCCTCATTCCTTCCCCTCCCCACCGGGGGACTGATAACCTCAGTAGTTTTATCCGCCCATCCCAAACAAACAACCCCCCCCCCCCCCCCATTTTGATCAACGTACTAACTCCGAAAAGGAGGACAAAGTAATAGGTATTTCCAGTGTAGAGAAGCAGCTGAGAGAGCTGACTACAAAAAAAGTCTCCTGGTACAGTGGGAATACCAGTTCGATTTTACAAAGAGTATTTTGCTGCATTGGCACTTTTTTTATGCATTTATCACGAATCTTTAATTCAGCGCAAAGTTCCTAGTGATTGAAAAAAAGCGCATGTGACTCCCGTTTATAAGAAAGGAAAGAGAACTAACCTACATAATTACAGGTCAATATAGTTGACATCAGTTTCCTGTAGAATTTTGGAGCATATTCTCAGTTCGAATATAGTAAATTTCCTTGACACGGAAAAGTTCATTTCTATTAATCAGCACGGGTTTAGGAAACATCGTTCATGTGAAACTCAGCTTGCCCTTTTCTCACATGACATCTTGCGAGTCATGGATGAAGGGCGACAGGCGGCTTGTGTTTTTCTCGACTTCAAACAGGCGTTCAACGCGGTGACACACTGCAGACTGCTAACGAAGATACGAGCATATGAAATAACTTCACAGATTTGTAACTGGCTGGAAGACTTCGTAAGTACTAGAACGCAGTACGTTGTTCTCGACGCGAGTGGTCATCAGAGAACATCAGCAAGATATGACCGATATCTCCTGTTAACAGCTCGTCGAGACAGTAGGCTGAATGCAACTGAAACACATCTTCCAGGACACGCAATATCGACACAAACAATGAAAAATTGCATTTGTGAATCTGGCCTCTACGCACGTATGCCTATGGTGTGTGTCCCATCAAGGCCACGACACCATTTAAAATGCAGAAACTGGGTGCAGGAACATCACGATTGCAGTCGTAACGAATGACCCCGGGTTCTGATCACAGATGTGACAAGATTTTGTGTTCAGGCGGATAATCGTTCTTCCCTCATCTGGACAGAACTTAAAAAATGGAATAATTCTGCTTATGTGCAGAAAACAGCACCATATTATGATGGCGAAATAATTCTGTAAGAAGGAGTCAGTAATGACGGACGTACGGACCTCTGCGTCGTTCAGAATTGCGCGTCAATTGCTCAAAAGTATACAGACGATATGCTTGGACCTTTTGTTCTGCACTACGCTGATACCAAAGGAGATTGCTTCTTTCTGATGGACTATAACGCTGTCCCCACACAGCTTGACGCTGAGCGAATTGAACGGATGGAGTAGCCAGTTTGGTCACTGGACTTGAACCCGATTGAGCATTCTGAGATGAACTTGGCTGGCGCATTGCAGCCAGACCAGCACCTCCAACAACGGTTGCAGAGGTGGATATTGCACTTATGGAAGTACCGCCAGCTATCCATCAAGAACTGATTGACAACCTGATACTGTCCATGCCACGAAGGTGTGCAACTGTACTGACTGTCAGAGGTTATCACGCATCATATTATAGGGCAACGATAATATGGTAGTATACGCTAGTATGGTAGTCCCACCTCTGTGTAAACGTCAAGTAAAGAATTGAGACAGTAAAACATCGTACTGTATCACACACAAATTTAAATACGTTACCATAAATAAGTATATTGTGTATGATACCACACCTTATCCCACATTGTTTTGAGCAGTGTAATATCGTGTGTCTCAGTGGCCCGCTACAAGTCGTTCAATTGGACTCCACATCAGCCACTTGCGTGTTCCTATCTTATCCCAGTTAGCCAACTGATGAAAGACAACCTACAGCTTAACGTGGAATTAGAATCTCGTGTCATTTCTGGCGTCTGGGTTAAAACATGTTTCCATCACGCGACGTTTCCGTTTCCGGTAGAGTGTCTTACTCCGACACCACAGACCTGACTGCTTAATTCCTTTTATTACCTTGTTCTTCAGGCTTGTCATTTGACATTTCACTTCTCTTGGTGTACTTTTCAAGGTCAAAAGTAGGATTACAGCCTTATTTTTCTTGGCACTTTGGCACAGTCAGTTTAAATATTCTCGTTTAATTGTTCTTTTTACCTTGTAAATGTTCCGTACAGCGTATTCCTTGATTGGTTTACTTCTTATTCACGAAAGTAGGCGAAAATTTTAATCTGCTTGCAGTACAAATTTTGCAAATCTTAATTTACTTAAGTGATTGTAGGTGTAATTATTCGCGTATTCAGATTTAGCATTATAGCGTTATTTTAAGTGCATTTAAGTTTCTGGAGTAACATTATATACATACATCAGTATGCTATATAACTTTAGTGTCTCCTTTGATCTTTATTTTTAGCTAAATCTTGTAAACATATGATTTCTACCAAACTCGACTGTAAAGTGTTTGAGCCGCTGTGGGAAAGTTGGTTCTGAGGTTCTAAATGACTAGTGACAATATCTTCGATAATGAGAGCGTTCGCAAAACAAGGTAAAACATAATTGGCGAAGAGGCACAGTGGATAGAACTACTGGAGTTTAAGATTAATGAATGACCTACAGTTGCTAAACACGGAACCCAGCGCAAAGCTGCGAAGGAAATGCTGCAACGATCATAAAACTTGGACACCTTACGACTGGATGCATTTCTACAAACAAACGGTTTTCTCTAAGACCTCAAAAGCAGCTTATGCTATGGCACGCCTGTGTCTTTCAGTAAAGCATGGGGGTTACGCCTTGATTTGAGTTTCTTTCATTTTCCCCACTAGTCGGATAACTATGAATAACCATTTCACCGTCCTGCAGAACGACCTAAATAAGATATCACTATGGTGTAAAAATTGACAATTGACTCTAAATAATGAGAAGTGTGAAGTCGTCCACATGAGTACGAAAAGAAATCCGCTAAACTTTGATTAAAAGATAAATCAATCAAAAGTGAAGGCCGTAAACTCCACAAAATACCTAGAAATTACTTTTACTTCAGACTGAAACTGGAAAGAACACCTAAATAATGTCGTGGGAAAGGCGAACCAGAGACTGCGTTTTATTGTATTGTCACGATACAGGGGAGACAGCGTTATGGAAATGGTACATGATCTGGGATGGGAATCATTACAACGATGGAGCTTATCGCTGCGGCGTGGGCTATTTACGAAACTCCAATCGCCAACATTCTCCTCCGAATGCGAAAATATATTGTTGACTACCACTTACATAGGTAGAAAAGATCATCAGAATAAAATACGAAAAATCAGAGCTCGAACAGAGAGATTCGGGTATTCTTTCTTCCCGCGCGCTATTCGAGAATGGAATGGGAGATAAATAGTATAAAGGTGGTTCGATGAACAGATGTGGAGATGTGACAGAAAATCGTGAATCAGTTTTGTGTTTGGATATAGTCTACTGCGTGAATGAATTTACTTGGACCCAACGTACCTAGGAGGAAAAAAAATACTACACAGAATAGCTCATATATTGTGTTCTGAAAGTGGACTCACAAGCTTTTAATCAGTTTCTGGTAGGTTTGGCCCATCTGTGTGTCGCAGTACAAGGTAGTAGCTTACACAGCCAGACATGTTATCTCCAAGATCTATATAGGAGAGGTCTGGTCACACTACCTTTGCGGTAGTGGCCATTTTGGTTGTAAAACGCGCCTGTAGCAGCCTGTATTCGGATTATGTTTGTCACTAGAAAGTGTTAGTTGCATAAAGCAGCGAATGTAAAATTGCGACGGAGTATGGAGGTTACAGAAAATGCAGCTGTATCCATTCTCATTGCAATGTATATGTGATATGACTGAAGATACAACCACAATTATAAAAGTAGCCTTTTCATTAACAAAATTTCTCCTTTCCCCCAATCATATCTGTGTAATATAAAGTTGTACGTGTTTTCTATATATATATTCTCATGTTTCCATTCGGTATGGTATAGAAGAACGACAAACAAAGTTTCTTGTGTTGAACTATATGTGAACAGACTCTTACATGGGATGTCGGCTTGCATTCACATAAAATATTCTTGATGTGCGCGTTTCCAGTAATTCGACATTGCGTAACTGGAAGAAATTTCGAGATACTGGATCTCTGTCAAGCTATCGTATGGCAGATCCTAATGTTTTAATTGAAATTAAGTTGGAAGAGGTAAGAGAGACATCGGAAAAAGTTCAAGAAAGTCATTGGGTCAACTGAGAAATAACGAAACTGAAATTTATTTATGAAAAATCAATGTATTAGCTTCAGTTATATTTACTTTGATTATGGTCATTAATGGAGTCAAACCATCTTAGTTATTTGGTTAAGGTCCACTGAAAAAAGTATTTACAAAAAAGCAAGCAGTTATCTGCTAAAGTTACATTTATTTTGCGAGGTAATCGTTAATAAACATAATATTTACACTATTCACATGTTATGAAAGCATTTTACGCCAAGAGATTTTTCCCAAAAGTACTTTTGTACAAAGGATACTTCGTCATCTAAACGTGCTTATGGTATTCTGAAATCGGAAGTTTTTCATGGGAGTTTTTCTTTCCCTACGGTCCACTCAGGCCACATATTTCGGAAATTTAAAACGTTCATCTTGCCTGTTCTTCTCACACAGTTGCAGTCTGTGAGAATCTTCTTGTGACCTCTCTTGGTAAGATTGAGAAAGATAGGCCTTTCTTATTACTATACTCAAGGATATAATTTCTGACTCAAACGGTACGCAAACTGGCTGCAGAATAATAAAAATTTGCGAAAGCTACTGTTTTTCTCTCCTAGCAATACTGCGCTGCGCTAGACCCAAAATGGCGGCTCCGTAAGGAATATTGGTGTCCAAACCTGTGTTATATAGACCTTGGTTATCTCATCAGTCCAGTAACGGACAATGTGCGAATAAAATAAATACAAAGAGGCTGGTGCCTTACCGTGCACTTGTGCATCTCGCGCAGGTGGACGGCGGAGAAATGTATCTTGAGCGCTCCCTTGTCGCAGAAGGTCTTGAGGCAGACGTTGCACTGGACGCGCTTCTTGCCCGTCACTTGGTTCACCACTGGCGTGGCCAGGTTGAAAGGCAAGTCCAGTAGACTGCCACCCCATTTCCTCTTCGGCGAAGACGGCGGAAGCCGTTTGTGATCCTCTTCCGTGGCATGGCGCGCTCCATTGCTGGAGTCCCTGCTGAGGTTCATCGCACTCTGGAAGTTCTCGACGTCGTCGTCCTCGTCTCCAGAGTCGGCCAGACAACTGCTGCCTCTGCTGGTTTTGTCCGCTTCAGAAAAGACGCTCGTAGGGGGAGAAGGCCTGGACAAGGACGGGCTCGAAGTGGCGTAGCTCGTCCTCGCGTGGTCCGCGTCCTCCCTGTACCACTTGGGCGCTTCCGCGAGCTTGGGCATGCTCAGGTTGATGAGCCCCGGCTCGTCCTGGACCGCGTGCTGCGGCAGCCGCTCGCCGTTGGCCCTGTCCACCTTGCAGAAGTCCAGCGGCTGCATGTTCTGCAGCTGGTACAGTGGGGACGCGTGGGGGCCCGGCAGAGCAGCCCTGCAGGCGGCTGCGGCCGGTGGTGGCGACAGCACCTGCGCCGTCGGCCGCCTCTCGTAGGACGCTCCGTTCACCGGAACGGGCAGGTCTCCCGAGAACGGAGGCGCGCACAGATTCTCGCTGCTGCTTCCGCATTCGGACCGCGGTCCAGTGCTCGGCTGCATCAGCTTCAGCGCCAAGCCTCTGGTCTCCGGGAAGCCGAGAAACCTGCGCAGGACCAGCGGCTCCTCTTCGTCACTGCATATCTGCCAGCGCTGGAGCATCTTCCCGTACTTGTCCTGCAAACAGAAATGAAAAAACAGAGAAATAAATATATCCAAATTATTTTACATCCAGTTGCTGTATATAAGTCCATGCTCAAAATTGTAAGGAATAAATTGCTTTTAAAAATTTTTGTAGGAGAAAGAGTGATTAAAATTGAATAACTGAAATTGATTCAAATATGTGAAATCTGTTATTGCTGAAGAAAAGTAGGTTAGGGTTTAACGTTCGTCGATAGCCTGGTCATTAGACACTGAGGACAAGCTCAGATTGTTTTATAAAGAATGGTCAAGGAAATCATGCTGCCTTTTGAAAAGAACGACTCCGGAATTCGCCTGGAGTGAGTTAAGCATATCACGGATCAACTAAATCTGGATGATCGAAGGCGGATTTGAACCACTATCCTCCCTAATGCAAATGCAGTGTGTTAACTACTGCGCCACTTTGATCGGTGTGTTACTCCGGACATTGCTGACTGGGAATATAATATACATCCAACGCAACTACTCCCTATCTCTCTGTCCATCACGTTTCCCATTTCTATGCCTACTTCTTAACTTTGTCTATCTACTCTTACACCTATATCTGTATTATCTAACTGAAAACTCTGTGTTGCTCGGATATTTATTTATTTCAATAATCTCTCAGGTCATGTTCTTCTCTCTATCTCCTCCTCTCTCCTCATCTCTTGATTCCCTTCTATCTCTACCAATCACCCATCGATCCCTCAACCATTACCACCCTTAGATCTCTGCTAAAATCATTCCTCCCTTGTATTTGAAAAAGTGATATGCCATACTTCGGATAGCGCGTCCTTCCGCGTCGGAGATTCGAATCCTCCCTCGGGCATGGATATGTGTGTGTGCCCTTAGGTTTGTTTAACTTAGATTAAGTAGTTTGTAAGTCTAGGGAATGATGACCAAAGTAGTTTGGTCCCATAGAATTACAAACATTTGAGCATTTGAATTTTTGCCATACTTTTTGATCCATCAAAGTTGTATAAGGTACCTTCTGCCGTTCTTTGTATGGAATATTATGTAGACAGTAACGTTCCTCCAGATTTAACGTTTTAGTGTGGAGATTTTATCCAAATCGAATGAACATGGCAACGCACAAAGTACAAATCTAATACAGTATAGTCATACCAAAAATACCGATTTTTCAATGCTCCTACGTGGTCCAATTATGAACCCACAACATCCAATAAATCCATTGAAACACGCAAATAAAATTTTATGAAAATTGGTCTAACGGTTTAATTGTAGATCACTGACATACACGTGGTTCTCTTAAGGCGTTTGCGTCGTGCCTCTGTGCTACACTCATTGTTGAGATAACGGTATTTTACTGAAAACGATAATCAGAATAATTCGAATAAAAAAATGAAGTACCGTTATATCATATGTAAATATGGAAAACATATGTAACTGAAAATAAATTGTAGCATCAAAGAAAAGTTTAAAATCGAAACCCTGCGACATTTGTTGTTTGCTTACGCATACTAAGTAACAAAATTTTATTTGCTATAGAAATAGTAATACCTTAATCGAGGTAGGAACTAACTGTCTTTCAAGGTTGTCCAAATCACACACAGTATGCAAAATTTCATTAGGATCAGTTGAATAGTTTCGTAGATTATAGCAGCCAAACATCGAGCCACGGGAATTTTTACAAACTATCGTCCGATCCCTGATCGGAACTCAGATGAAGCTGCGAGGAAGTAGCTGAGTGCACTAGGTGCTCTACAATACTAGTGTACGGTAGGACGAGTACTTTAGACAGGACTAAAAGCGTGGTCGAATTGTCAAAGTGGTTAAAACGACCGTTCGCATGAACTTGGAAATCTAGGCTCAATGTTGCTGAAATGTTTGGGTTCCCCATCAGATCGGTTTAACACGTTCGCTGCCGTTCACGCTCTGGCGCGTGTAAACGTTACTTGAGTCAGGTGCCGCTCACGCTATGGCGCGTGCTGCGACCTAGCATCCTGTTATGGGTTTTTGAAAACTGGCATTGTCTAATAACGCTATATACTCCGGTAGGCACTCAGGGAAGAGTATAAGTGATATGCACTCGTACGTGGTTCCAGATTTCCGCGTTTGCATTAACGGCTACAATCCACAAACGCTTCTCATGATGTCATGATAGATTTATGTACTGTTTATATTGTTCATTAGTTGTTTTTACAAAAATACAAATGCAAATAAAAAACCATATCAAAAAAACTGAAAACTAAAACCAAAACATTCAGTGGCTCAAAACTATGAAAAGATACTGTGAAAATACGATCACGCGCCAGAGCGTGAAGTGGCACCTAGCATCATCGCGGCAGAACGTGGACGGCAGCGAATGTGTTAAAGAAAGATATGTAAGCAATTCAGAGGGGGGCCACTACGTTTATTACTGGTCAATGGGCAAGTGTTACTGAGATGCTTCGGAAACTGAAATGGGAGTCACTGGGGGAAGGCGACGTTCTTTCTGGGAAACACCATCGAAGAAACTTGGAGGGCCGGAATTTGAAGGGGACTGCAAAAAGATTCTACTGCCGGAAACCTACATGTCGCTTAAAGACCACAAAACATAAGATCAGAGAGATTAGGGCTCGAAGTGATGCATACAAGTATTAGTTTTTCCCTCGCTCCATATGTTAATGGAAAAGCAAAGGAGATAAGTAATAGTGGTAATAGGCACCCTCTGCCACGCAGCTTTGGGCGCACTGCAGAGTATGTATGTATATGTATAAGATAGAGTGACCGGATTTTCAAAATCTAAATACGGAACACACATGGGTACCGAAGATTGCGAAAGCGAATGATGCCTTTACCTGCGATGTCATCAACAAGACTATTATCCCTTTTGAAGTTTATAAAATTCGACGGCATTCGTGTCACACATGAGCACATCAATTAATACGTACACATAATAGTAAGAAGTAAACTCCATTGATAACCCCCGCTCCCAAAGCTAACGTATCGTATTCGATGGTTTTCGTATTTACATTTCCTTATTTCGAAATCGCTTCATTTTTGGTAGGTGTACTGCTGTAAGTAGAATACAGAAGTGCATCAATGACTGGCAGAGCTAGCAAAAACCCTGTAATGATCTACAAATTTTTGCACCAAGTATTTTGAAATGTACATAAGTTGAAAATGACAGAATGGTCTTTAACAAATCGCTTCTCAATTAATACAGTTTCTTTTCACATATATTTTTAACATGGTTCACTTCCTCGGAAAGCTGATCTTCACTTGTTTCTTTCAAAATATTTTCACAAAAATCTGGTCAAGTTTTAAGACTTTACTCTAAAGACTTCCAATGAACAAGATATTTTGCCGAATCTAGTTAAATGGTTTCAGCACATGACATTGGTAACCTAATTTCGCGATATAATCAACAAACCTCTCGTGGAATGTACCTGGAACGTCCAAGAAATCAAAGCCTCTCAGCAGTTAACCCATTAATAACTAAATGTTTATACTTGGATAAGCTGCACATGTCATGCGAAAGCATAATTAGTACCAACCAAAGAAATTGAAAAATCGTGCCAATTAGTTAAAGCCTATGTCCTTCATTGTCTGAGTATGACCACATTTGCTCTCCATTTGTTTTTACTTAAAAACACGTTATTTCAAAATATACTACATGGTTGGCAAGAAACAGGTCACTATTCGCTCCCTATTTATTTTTTTCCGAACAATGGGACTCTTGGGCTAAATAAGGGTTGATCCCGTAAAATACTGGACGTCTGGTCACTCTAGTATAAGTTGGCAACACCCCACTGACAAAGGCTTTACATCTACACCCTGGATGTGTGTGACAATTCTGTACATAGCGATTAGTTTGGAACCATCAGCTGGAGTCCGTGCAAGACAAGGTGGACGATGTTCTAGGCGAGTTCATTCCTTCGTTCGGAAGAGGAGGCCGCGTCAGTCCACTTCCGCCTGCCGGCCAGGGAGCTGGGCACTTCCCCTCCAGCGCTCGCTCACTGCTCCGGCCGCTACCCCCACCACTACCGCTCTCCCCACACTTGCCCAGCCTTTTGCGCATCTATCGGCCAATTTATCCTGCGTGCACTCTACGTTTTCACGGCAGCTGCAGTGACAGCAAGTATGCCTGTTGGTAAAGCAGAGAGACACGGCTCGTCTCACCTGCAGCATGTAGCCCCTGGCGTAGTCCTCGAGCGTCCAGCCGAAGCCGGCGAGCAGGTGCAGCGCCTCCTCGCGAGTCAGCGCCGACAGCAGGCGGTCCAGCAGGATCTTGAGCCGGATGGTGAGCGCCTGCCGGCCCGCCAGCACCGCCCCCGCCACCTCCTCCACAGTCGCCGTCGCCGGCACAGCGGCTGCAACAGGCGGAGCAGAGGGTCAGCTGGCACTTTGGAAAACACACATTAAGATCTGCTGAAACGTTTGCGTTCAGCTACTTATGCTATTAGGGTAATTGCAAATTTTGGTGATATACATCTCAGTAAATTAGCTTACTATGCCTGCTTTCATTCTCTGCTTTCGTATGGCATCATTTTCTGGGGTAATTCATCATTGAGTAAAAAAGTATTCACTGCACAAAAGCGTGTAATCAGAATAATTGCTGAATCCCATCCAAGATCATCCTGCAGACACTTATTTAAAGAGATAGGGATCTTCACAGTAGCTTCATAGTATATATCTATATTCACTTATGAAATTTATTATTACAAATCCCACCGAATTCAAAAGCAATAGCAGTGTACATAAGTACAAGACTAGCAGAAAGAATCATTTTCACTTTTCAAGGTTAAATCTATCTTTGGCACAGAAAGGGGTGAATTATGCTGCCACATAAGTCTTTGGTTACCTACCAAACAGCATCAAAAGCCTGACAGATAGCCTTCTAGCATTTAAAAATAAGTTAAAATAATTTCTGGATGGCAACTCCTTCTACACCATAGATGAATTTTTATACATAGTAATAATTTGTAAAGACACCTTTCATTAACATGACACGTTCCCCATCATTTCGAAGTGTCGTATTCATGATCTATGGAACAAGTACTAATCTAATCTATCTAATCTCCACTGTAAAGTACTGACCCTAACCAAACAGTCTTTCCTTCCTTATGTCACTAACATATTTCTGGAGTCTAGAAAGGCACCAAAGAGTCTCTATGAAGAGGGAGCTGTCTTCTTTTCTACGATCTTCTGAAGAGTCGCGAAAGTGATCTAACTTAGCTCATAATGCATAGCCAGATGTAGAATAATAATATAATGACAGGTCAATGTCTTTGTTTGGTGATAGACTGCTTTGGCAAGAATTGCCATTGTCAAGTGGTACGCGGATATAATACACCGAAGAGGCAAATAAACTAGTACTCTGGTATATCGGGTAGAGCCACTGAGAATACGCAGACGTACCGCAACACGACATGGCATGGACTCGCTAATGTTTATTGCCGGAGGGAACTGACACTATGCATCCGCAAGGCTGTACTTAAGTCCGAAAGAATACTAGAGGATGGAGATCTCTTCTTAATGTTCATGTCTGGGAAGTTTAGTGGCCAGCAGAGGTGTGAATGTAAAAATATCATTCTTGAACCAACAGCTTGTAGTGTAACGAGTTGCACTACACCCCTATTAACCGACATAAGATCGTCAAATATATTTATTGGGGAATTCTGGTTGCCAGATATATCTTTTTCGATTTTTCTTTACCCTACAGGTAATCCACTGGCTGCTACCGCCATGGGAGACATTGCTTCATAATATATATGTATAGTGTTTTGGAGTGTCACAGTCTCTAAGAACAATTATAAGGAAGAAAGACTATTCCGTTTTGTTTCTATTGACAAGGTTGAAAAAGAGGAGAAAAGTTGTAAGTTGGCTGTTGTATGAGGAGGGCAATAAACAGCTTATGTGATTTAAAGTTGACATCTAATTGAAATTTATTGAGCAGTAAATGCTCAGATTTTCTCTCTTTTTGCTTCTCACTCTGAAGACAATCTTCGTACTTACGAAACTTTACGTGAGAAATTGTCTGAATACAAGAGGGACAGACTAGCAGTAAATATTTCATATGGAAGAATTATGACAAGATGAATGGAATTTAAGCTGCAGATATTACTAAACAAAGAGCCCATGTAGTGATTGCAAAATAGTCCATATAACGACCTCGGTAACACACACATTACCTATCTTGTGTGCGAGCTACAAAAACATTACAAGCTGTACAGTATTTTTATTTATTTCACTCAACCGGTTTCGGCATTGACTGCCATCAACAGGAGATTGAAAACTTCAATGGAAAAAATAAATCACATTCATTTGGTATTATACAATCTCACAATGTGGAATTATAAAATTTTTAATTTTTTAAAATAATAATGATTCATATAGATGCCAGACTATATGACACCATGCGTATCTTCAGTGGATGCATCGAAAGCACACCAGTGCAATTTCTACGTGTCCTGAGTTACATTGCTCCACCTTCGCTACAATGAAAGGGCTACTTGGTTAAAAAAATAAAAAATGTTCAAAAGTTTGTAAAGCTTATGGGACTTAACTATGGGGTCATCAGTCCCTAAACTTACAAACTACTTATCAACTATCTAATCCTAACGACGGCACAAATATCCACGCCCTAGGGGGGATTCGAACCCCGACCGTAGTGGCCGTGCAGACCGTGACTGGAGCACCTCAGTCTCCTCGGCCACCGCGGCCGGAGGGGGGGGGGGGGGCTACTTGGTCCCATAGTTGAAGAGGATCCCAAGTGATCCAGACCTACCGGTGCATACGGACATTCATCATTTATCATTGAGAAGGTTGAAGTCCAGAAAGCCCCCACTAGTCTCAGCACAACTACTACAAGACGCGGATTTCAACATCACTGATGGCGGACGAACTGGAGCACTATAAACTTCACAACTCTCTGGCCCAACCCCACAGAAATCCCTACTGGTTTCGAAATCTCTTGTGAACAATGGAAAAAGCTTAACAGGGTCCGAACATCACATGGAGTCTGTCAGGATTCTCTGTATAAATTGGGCATATCGCCAAGTCCTCAGTGCGACTGCGTCAGACAATAGATCATACCGTGTATGACTGCAACATCAGATCGTAACCATTTTTATTACTTATTCCCATTTCTATCTTAATGTTCCTTTATTAGTGCTTTAATGTTCATTCCACTGTTCATCTTACTGTACGATATACTACATCTTTCACCTGCTCTTCAAGTAGCCTTGTGTTACCGAGCTTCTTTTTTAAATTCCACCGCATCACACATTGTAATGTCGCTGATAGCACACGTTTTTGATATACCTACTTTACCTACTCGCTCGTCCGACGTCACCGGCGTGCGCATAATCGATGGAAACACAGTCAAATCAAATGTTCAAATGTTTGTGTAGCTTATGGGACTTAACTACGGGGTCATCAGTCCCTATGAACTAGCTAATCCTAAGGACGGCACAAATATCCATGCCCGAGAGGGGATTCGAACCCCCGACCGTAGTGGCTGTTCAGACCGTGACTGGAGCGCCTCAGTCCCCTCGGCCACCGCGGCCGGCGAAACACAGTTACGTGTGAGCGAGCGGTCTAACGTAACGGTGTCAGTATGTTTTCGAAACAGGAACAGGCTGCTCTATTCGGAAATAGTCCTTGTGACTCTGATTTGACTCCGAAGATGAAGGAACCACTTACTGGCATTCGCTTCAGAACTGTTCCAGAGATTCGACAGGCAGTAGACCGCTCCATTCGCACCATCAACCAAACAGGCTTTGCCAACAGTAAACTACGCCTTCCGCATGGCTGGCAACGGGTTCTACACAACGCTGGTGACAATTTTGAAGGACAGTAACAGGTGCAAACATGTAACAGTTTTGTATCGGTTTTGAATAACTAGTTACCACTATTTAAGTTTCAATCCTCGTATTTTATCCTTTCATCAATTAAGTTCAGTATCTTCAGTGTTATACAAGGATTTCTACTAAGTATTGTCTTTCTTCGAATTTGACTGTTTTGAGCTTTCACAATTTTATCCCCGAAATACTGTATTAATACTCTATTAATTTCTCTTGGTTCAGTCAGTCCTTACCTAATACTCCCTTTGAAACTGTCCACAATCTCAGGTTCCTTCAAAGTAGGCAAATTCCATCGCCTTTCTTTTCAGCGTTCTTGCAGTTTCTTCAGTTTTAATCTACTGTTGATAACCATTAAGTTATGGTCAAAATCTTTATCTGTCCCTAGATATGTATTGCTGTTTAAATCTTCGTCTTACCATTACTAAATCATTTTAAACCTCCCGGTGTCTCCTCGTCACTCCCACGTAGACGAGCATTTTTCATTTTTCTTGAACCAAGTATTTGTAATGACTAAATTATGATCTGCAAAAAATTCTACCAGGCGATTTCCTCTTTCATTCCGTTTCTCCGGTCCATATTGACCTTTTGTTTTTCATCTCTTCCTTTTCCTATTTCTGAATTCCTATCTCTCATTACAATTAAATCTCTTTTTTCCCTTAACTGTCTGAATAAGTTCCTTCACCTGGTCGCACATCATCATCTCATCGTCGACAGAGCTAGTTGGTACATTCACATGTACTACTGTAGTGCGTGTTGGCTTCGTGTCTATCTTCGCTACGATATTGCGTCCCCCATGACGTTGATAGTGGCATATCCTATTTTCATATTCATTATTAGCCTTACATCTTGGTTACCCCAAGGTCCTGACGACTACATCATCCTGAAGATAGGAATGGGAAACTATTTTACCTCTGGAATATTTTTCCCAAGAGGACACCATCATCATTGATACAGTAGAGCTACATGTCCCCGGAAAAAAATTAACGACTATAGTTTCACCTTGGATTTAGTCAATCGCAGTAACTGTATGGCATAGCACTATCCAAATCAATCAATAATACACAATGTTGCCCCTCTTACAATTTTGACTAGCCTCTCCAAAGATATCCTCTCTTTGTGGTTGCCCCTACGTAAACACTATTGTATCGTTCGGGCACACAGGCTACCCAACCTCGAAAATGTCTGTAGTTCATCGTGATGGGTCGGCACCGTTTACCAAAATATTCAGAAAATATTCCTGAACTACCTTCCAAAATGTGTAGGTAGAATTCAGGTTCACTCAGTCCGTTTAATGTAACCAGTAAGAGCAACTTAATGTTTTGAAGTCTGAAGTGCAATTGTCGAAAAGCTGTAACGATCTCTCTTTCTAGGTAATTTATTAGGTACTGTAAACATTTGATTTTTTTAAACATTTGAATTTTTACCCTACGTAACGTATGAAAATATTCCTCAAGAAACCTTCAAAGAGGACGGAAAAAGCTGATTCAGACAACACCAAAAACACATTTTACAGTCACTCGTACAAAGGTCACACACATTGAAAACGGGTGGGCAGGTTTGGTGACGCCAGAAGAGGTTGAAGCCAATTATCGTGTGACCGTCACTTGCGGGTGAGATCATTCGGCAGACTTCTGGGAAAAGGAAGACTGAGAACTTGATTCTAGCAAATGGAGGCGGTGGCGCAATCGAGAAGGAATCGTTCACGCAAGGACGTCCACATCTGAGCCATACGACTATCTCCATGACCACGGCTTAAGATACTGTAATCTCCGATATTATCTACATTAAACTTCTAGATCACAGCGGATTGTAAGAAAATACAGCATACAAGTTTACGACTTTCATTTCGTTAGTGGGACTCGACTCTTGGAGAGAATCTGTGTGCCCACAGACGTCATGGAATAAACGTCCCGATAACTGCACTGAAAGCTTCATATATTAGGGATTGAGATTATTAATACATATCAGTCCACTGTGAATACGGTTTTTATAACTGCGTTAGTATGGTGATCATCTAGATGTTTATTTCCTTCAGCAGCGAAACCACCAGGTTGGTTGCAAATAGCATCAGAATTTTTAAACTATTTTTTAAATTTTTAGGGGGGGTAATATCTTGTGAATTTCATACAACAGTAGATTAAGAAGACTTCTCTCTCCCTACCTTTTAATTTATTTGTTACTAGCTTAATCCCGCGGCTGCGCTCGCGTGTAGGTTGACTACGATAGATAATGCGCGAAACGTCAAATCGATTTTTTAAAGAGATGTATTAAAACGAAGTTAGTTTTTACTTCTTTATTTATTTATTATTGTATTTCCTTATTCGTATGCTTATCCTTATAGAGAAAGAGCTGAAGACATGATCTGTGGCATCACGTTTCGCTGTATATAACCTCCTTGTTATAGCGTCGCAAACGTCATCGCTGGCCTTCAGTGTGATTTTTTTTAATAATTTGACGGCTTTCAACCACCATATCTTCCACCCCCTTATAGCTATTGGCATGTAACTGCTAAGGTGTACAACGAGAGACTTCGGACAACAATTACAAACAGACCATTCATATGTAGTTTTCGCTGCAGAGCGAAATATTAACACACACACACACACACGTAGAATTTTATATACACCGATAACTTTCAGTCCCAATATACTCCACCATTTTATCATTACGAAACCTAAAGCAACAATGGAACCAATAAAACCATTTTCAAAGAGTAAATATAATTTTCAAAGAGTAATTATTGTTACGCATTTCGCGTTATATTTTTCAAATTACTAAATATCTATCAGATCGCTATAAAACCCTGCCTAAAACCTTCCTCAGGTATAAATTAGAAACTGTACAAATATTTAAGTCTCTGCGTCTTGTCGTTCGGGCGTGGTAAGGGTATACCTAACAGACATTCACATTAATATATATGGATAAATAGCTATCCGATCGCCATAAAACCGTGCCTAAAGCCTTCCCCGGGTAGCCATTAGTAACTGTACAAATTTTTAGCTCTTTATGTCTTGTGGTTCAGACGTGATAAACGTACACTGAACAGACATTCACATTTATAGATATAGATTATTTTTTTAAATGTTTCAGAAGAATCAAGCTGCAGTTCCATAGCCTCCCCCTTCCCTACTGCGCCTCTGATAGTGATTTAATTTCCAGTAAAATACGACGCTTCTTTCTATGTATATGGTGTTATTTAACTTAACAAGAACTTTTTGAAGAATTTTTATAGTTACTCTAAATATTTCACCGTGCACAAGATTTGAGGTTAATTTTACACCGATATGAAGCCTTCATTATTACGGAAGATTGAAACTGCTGGTGGAAGCAGATCTCGGACAATATCAGTCAGCATTACGGAGAATATATCAATACTTTAGGATAGCCTTATTGACCCTACGACTTATTTCGGAAAATACAGGGCGAGTAAGGGAGCCGCCCGGAAATGGCGGTGCGCTCTAAGTCACCTTGCTGCGGAGTGAGCGGCCTCTACCCGTTGGAGGTTCGAGTCCTTCCTCGAGCATGGAAGTCTGAGCGTTTTCCTTAGCTTACGTTAGGTTAAATAGTTTGTAAGCCTTGGGATCGACTGTTGTAGCGTAATGTCAGTGCCACACGCCAGACGCAAGAGAACGATCGTGGAGAAGGCAGCGGTCGACCGACAGCCTATCGCACGCCGGCACCGCACATCTTGGAGGGAGTAACCGTAGACGCGCGCCCTCTACAAGCGGCTGTATCTAGGTCGACATGCGTCTAGACGACCCGTCAGAACTCGGCTACTAACTAGGCAGTAACTACGTCTCAGCGCAGCTAGCATCGTACAGAAGACGACGGCCCGAGAAGAGAGAACAACAGATAGAAGTTCAGTATTGTATGCTTCAGTCAATAAAACTTGAATTATTAATCTGAATAGTTGTTCTAGCAACGAATCCTGCATCGCACCTTTCCTGACAACAAGACCGGGACGAGTACTCAATAAATGGCAGCGAGGATTATTCAACATCGATGACCACTGTAGTTTCGTCCCATAGCTTTACAAACATTTGAACATTTGATTTGAGTCAGGAACAAAGGTACATGCTTTGAGGGGTGATACTACAGGTGATTCTAAATAAAATGCTTTTAATAAACATATGTCGTTTTCGTTTCCGTTTCCGGGTAAACCATTGAAGACAACGAGGAAGGGAAATATGTACCGCCGTCTTTACTAAAAGTGTCAGTACGCACCTGATGCAGTTGTTTACCGACAGAGCTTGTCGTATTGAAGGGTACTACAATGTTGTTACGTGAACAACGTATATAGTTTTGTGTAGTGAAAATGCCACGGATATTCAAAAATGCAGAGTAAACCCTCATGTTTGTCTTTGATTTGCCCGATGGGAGTTCCAGCGCTGCTGTGCAAGAAACCAACAACAGTTTCTGAGTCGTTAAGTACCAGATAACTGGGTGTTTCACGGATTGCGTGAGGGTATAACGCCTCCCAGTGCAAATGTTTTATGTGAGCGTCCCATACAACGAACTCTTAATGATGTTCAGAACTTCAGCCAACTGCAAGCGCTGGGAGAATTCTGCCCAACTTGTAATCCACAAAGACGGTGATATGAACAAGATCTGTACCCATTTCATCGGCAGACTGTACAACATCTCCATAAAGGAGATGTTGCGCCCGGCTTGAATTATGTCATTGAATCATTGCGAATGATAGATTAATTCCACGTATTCTTTCCACGGGTGAGTCAACATTTACCAGCAGGTGAACGTATGCACGTTACAGTGAAAACGAATTTTCAGAAACACTTTTCAGTCAATGTGTGGTGCGCCCAAAGTTGGTTTCGCAAAAATATGTTTTACATTAGTTGTACAATATTTTGCTGCCTGTCCTGCTAGAACAGTGTTTGAGGGAGCCACGATTATTTACAGCCGTCGTTATCCTAAGTATCTAGTTAAACTGGCTGCGTACATTTTTAGCAGATCACAGTTATATAGTCAAAGCTAAATCACTGGCATCGTCGTTCGGTTATACGTTTAGAAAGATCGAGAGCACGAAATTAAACGGAGGAATATTATTAAAAGTTAATTATGACGTGCGAGTGTTGGCGCAACGTCAATTAAATGTAGATAAGCGTAAATTACGAGTGAATTAGAGATCCCATATTGGGGAGTGTCGAGTCAAGTAACCAGTAATTTATTAAGTGTCGCGAGACACGAAAAATAACCATTAATCTCACAGTGTCCTTAAAAGTCTGGAAAAAAGTCGTGACAGCATTAATTATAGGATATTGCATTTAATTTGACTGCTAACGAAATAAGTGCACTTCGGTTAGTACCTCGGCAGTTGATCAGTAGATTTTGATACTGTGGTTGTAACGTCCAGTACTTAGTTAAGAGAACGAAATTCATAAATGAAGTAATCTGTGTTTTAGTCCTCCCAAAGAAAAAGTGTGTTTTAATACCAGTGTATACACATGATACCTATAAGTTAGTGAAACTGCAGTTATCATAATACTAACCCTATACCTACCAGATATCACAACAGTATTCATCTGGGCGTGTAGCGTAGCTACTTCAACCAGGATTCAATGCACTGTAATCCATTAGAGTAAAAGAAGTCAGAAGCACCAGCGTTAGACTACAGCTGGGTGGTCCAAGGCGCTGATCGTATCAGTGATCGCGAACATGATACAGGTTATTTAATTATGTTCCATCGTTATGTTTATTAAGAATATGGTCAAGAATGTAATTTTTAGACACCCTATTATGTTTAAACTGTTAATTATCTACGCTTCACATCATATAATACATTTAGTAAAGATATAATATTGATCACGTAATTTTATGGAAACAGTGGTCCTCGCAAGTAGTTAATTTGGTTTTGGTGGGATGGGCACCACTGTTTTCTTCCGTAACTCTTACATCATTTTGGTGGAATATATTGGGTTCCGCTGCTGCGTCCTTTATCGAATGAAGGAAACTTTATTTTGCGAAGCTACTACAAAAGCTTATTCGTTGACAAATCGGTTTCTGAGTATCCCTGCTCCACATGAAACGCAAAACTTGGTTTCATTATTTTATGGTTTCATTGACGCCTCGTCAAAGTGTTGAATGTCGGCACTTAAAAAACAGCACATACACCGTAATCCAAGCACATATAAAATCACAACAAAAAATATGACGTAGGGGAGCGTGCTACTGGTTGATTAAATCCAATGTCTGATTACCGAACACATCAGAAATCACCAGTTTCGGGCATTTTCAACTTTTGCTGATTCTGTTGAGACACACGAGGGTCTGCTTTGCACAGAGTTCGTAAATAAACATATAACTGACAAGGAGAAGGCCTCACACAGGGTGAGAGGATTTGGCTCATGTTTGGCAGTCACTTGGGTGCAACCTAAAATGAACCGGAAACGGTGTATTTCTCATCATCATAATTCCAGGGTATTCGACTATCTTGCCTCTTGTGTGAAGCAGACTTCGACTGACCCTCGACGAATTCTTTTTACTATACAATATTACGGCACTAAAAGCAGCAGCACAACTGCTCGAATACTGTTTGACATTTATCACTATTCCACATATAGTGATGGCGTTTCGCGTATTGAATTTATTGACTCGGACAAGCAAAAACATATTCACTACTTCGTTGACATTCTTGTATGTTAGGCGCTCTGATCAGTATTCTTTTAGAAGTGCGCGCGACCGGTAATCTGTTTTTATCTGAATAAGCCACTCGACAATTGCTGAAACACAATGTTTGATTGCAGAAACGGCCGGTTTCGGAATCTGGAATTCCATCTTGTTGCGTAGTATGGGTTTCAGGAAAAAGATGGAATTCTAGTCTTAAAGCGGTCGTGTGTGCGAGTAAACATTGTACATCCAGCAAATGCTGAGCTTCTTGTTCATTTTTCATACAGAATTGGTACATTTTCGGCTGCCCCACAATAAAAAGTCGCTGTTACTGGTGGTGACGCCATGGTTATCCCCACTGCTCTCAGCGGCGCACGTAGCTCGTAAAAATGCCTCGTACAAAACATGCAGCCAACATAGATTACGGAACAAAATTAACGGAACGAAGATAACTTTATTTACCACGAGCAGTTACATTCCGATTAATATCAGTGAAGCTAAATTCATTCTGCTTTCTCATTTATACTCATATCTACGGAATGTGAATGTAGATAAACGAGCTAATCCCAAGTAAAAACATTATCAATCAGAGTAAGGAAAACTTCATTCCATCGCAATATAGTGAAACGCATACTTTCTGAGAAATCGACATTCCATCAGACATTCCTAGGTAAAAGCTGTTCAACGAGACCGTCACTGGTACAGCGACCAAAGCATCTGACGTCAAGCACTGATAATGTGTAGATTCCAAACATAGTCTCTACTTTTTCTTTCATTTATATTTTTTCCTTGACGTAGTCCATAGAAATACGTAGGTAATTGAATCGGCAAGGAATAATAACGCCGAAGGCAAATGTGTCTCTCGATCTACATGGATTATAAAGTGTTAATATTTTAAACTACATTGCTTGAAAGTCTGTTAAGAAGTTCTTTACGAGAGCCCACACACAACGACGCTTGTTGTGTGGGTGGAACAAAATGCACGCAGAGTTAGTCACGCTATCACTGTTGTCCGATCGACACATAGTAGTTCTAAAATTTCGAGAGCGAGGTTCTCAGCAGTAACAGTATGTCTGTCAATCGGATGATGTCCTAGATGCTTATTGGAAATGTGCTTGTAACTGTCCGCAAGAAACTGAAGACATATAACACATTGAGCTAAACAATCACCGCGAAACAACGAGTTTTAAAATTTAAATTCATTACGAATCGATACATAATGAGATATTCATTGTCCAACTTGTTATTATTAGTTATTTTCTTACATTAATAACGCTCCTATTCTTACTACTTTTGATACGCAGACATATGAAAATGAATACAACAAAACTACGAAATGAATATGGGAAATGAACATAGGTTTTCTGGTCACAAGTCAGAGGTCTTTTATTTTATTTTATTTTATTTTATTTTTGCCTTTTTTATCATACATGTTACTTGTGTTGACGGCCAAGATTAAATCCATAGCCTTGAAGTGGAACGATCGATACGTTTGATGTCGATTAGTTGATTTGCGCGAATCATGACGAGCGTAACATTAAATCGATGATTCGCGAGTGTTACGACCCTCCTGGACAGTCTTGCTTTTTTTATGCTCTCTAAGGCATTTTATGAATGAGTTTTTGGATATGTTCTTTTAGTCACAGCATTTGTAAGAGTTCACACAGCTGATTCCGCACACCCTCTGAATATTTATCTGTATTCCTCGCCCTAACTTCCTCAGGGTCACGATTTCACTAGTTTCTGACGGATTGTACACGGGTTCACCTTCAGCCTACGAGGTTAGTTGCACTTCGAGTTTACAAGAAGCACCCACAGAGATTAAGTTAAGCAAAACATTAATATGATTCTTTTGATACATTTCAGAGCTCTGGTTAATAACGTGGAGTGTCTATCCACGTAAATTGTGAGCCTCGCCTAGCAGAATTAGCACCGATTATCAGCGCGACGAATTGCTCATTCCCAGCAAGAGTGAACACACCACAAAACATTCTTGCCACGCGGGAATGGCAGCATGGTCTAGCGACCATGCAACGGTTTGCGCGGACGCTCCCCGTCGGAGGTTCAAGACCTCTAGGGCATGTGTGGGTACGTTGTCTTTAGCATCATTTAGTTTTATTTTAATTAAATATTCTTCGCGAGAATGTATTTCATCTCTTAAATTACCCATGGTCCAGGCTCCTCCCAGATAAATAAATGATTAAACACTTAAAAATAAGAATAAACGCTTACAGTTGTTGAGCAGTGTACACTATTTAATCAAATAGTCAATGGACATTAATATGGGGCGAGGCACAGTTCAACTTTACACCTGTTGAGATTGTCCTGAGGGCTCTCACATAGAAATATCTAAGGATAATGGGCAGACTATTCATCAACAGCCGAGAACAGAGGCATTAGCGCTGTTTGGCAATTTGTCGTGTCATAACATGGGTTGGGGGTCAGTTTTCAGATCTCTGGCGGAGATGAGTGACTATAGAAAGAGAAATAATAGGCATTTACGAGAGATGCCCGTTTTGGGACTCTATAATTATTCCGAGGACTTTGGGAGCTCATATGTAAATGGAAATATATTTATTGCCTCCCATCTACTAACACTACTGTACTGAGGCGTGGCCTCGGCGGAGTGGCCGAGCGCATTGAGGCGTTATGTTCCGATGCGTGAGACCTATCCCCGTCGGAGGTTCGAATCCTCCCTCGAGCATGGATGTTTGTGTTTTCTTTAGTATAAGGTAGCTTATAAGTGGTTTGTAAGGTTAGGGACTGATGACCCCGCAGTTAAGTCCCACAAGCTTAACAAACAGTTGAATAATTGAATTGAAGAGCGTTATACAGCTACAGCAGTTCATGGACAGACGCATTTCTTACGAGAAACAAAGTGGAGCTTACCCGAGGCTTGTCTGACTGAGAACTGCTCGCCAGATGAAACAAATCTTAAAATATTTGTCAAGCTTGAGGGACGTATCTGTGCGGTCGTCAGTCCCTGAACTTGCAAACTACTTATAAACTAACTTATACTAAAGCCGAGACAAACATCCATGCCCGAGGGGGGATCCGAATCCCCGACATTGAGCGGCCTCGCGCATCGTAGCATAACGCCTCAATGCGCTCGGCCACTCCGCCGCGGCCCGATGAAAGAACCAAGGGTTTTAAAAGCTATTGTGGGCGCACTATTCTTCCTCACATGCCGGTGCCTAATAATTTGCTATTAGCAACCAATCTAACTTGCGGCTTGCTTTCTTTCCTACGCCTCTAGCGAATCACGTTTCAGCCCTGTTGCCTATGTCGCTCGCTGGGTGGGGATGTGACTTGTATTTGCACTATAAACTCCATTCTTCGTAGAAACTCTTTTCAAGTGAAAAGAAAACGTCACGGTGCTCCCCAGTACGGTCAACAACAACAATGTTTAACGTCCCTTGGTCACGCCTTAGGCCATCTGAGTGGTGTACCGCTAACTAGCAATTTTCCTTATTTAACCTCTGACTCTATCCTCGTGAACCCACTGACATTGCTGTTCCAAGGGACTGGCATCACCTTTGCTACGTACGTTAAGACGTGCCTGTTGGCAACCAATTTCTTGCAGTAGCGTCTAAACGCTGTATGGAGTTACTCGCTTATTCCCCGAAAGGAAACCTCTACCCTGGGACGGTGGCTGAGGGCATCTACAGTTCCCGAGGCTATTTATTTACTGCTTACTTCCCTAGCCTATATGTGTCCCGTTTAGCTTGTTATCTGCGATTGTCTGTATTTCTCAGCTTGGAGTGCGTCCCTTTGTCTTCACACAGCCTCTTAGAAAAAAAGATCTGAATAATCAATACATGACGAATGCACTCTAAATCATACCAAAGGTGTTCCGTTCTGTTGAGGCCATGGCTATGAGCAGGATAGTCCATCAGGAGTGTTTTCTTCCATAAGTCTTTGCCTTCTAAATATTGCTTAACGGCAGTGTGCATTGCTATGCTTAAACAATCATCGGGTGTCCTGATAATATTTTATTTATAAATAATAAGTACATAAATAAGCACTTGAATTTCCTAAATGCATAATCTTAAGGACCGAAGGTACAGTTTAAAAGAAAGAGAAGGAAAAAGTAAGTTGAGAAGCTTACGGTTTTCAGCTTCATAAAAATGGTCGCATTACCTAAGAGCACCTTTTACCCTAGAAATTAGACAGCTTATTTATTTATTTGCACCAACCGTAGCGTTAAATGGCCGTGGTCTATGAAACTCTTCCGTTAATGACGTTTCGTCCAAGATTGCTTTGGCAATCCTCAGAGGCGCTCCTCTTGAAAAAAACTGCTTAACGATTTTGCAGCGCTACTGTCCACTTGTCACCAAGTTTCATTGCCTCTCCTGTTAAAATTATCCTTATGTTTATATATGTCAATGGCTGTGTGAGGCATATAAACATACATTCAGTGGAAGATTTTCACATTTGCAGCCCTCAGACATTTCAAAATTTGCCGCCCGTACTAACCTCTTGAATTCGAGACCCTATTCAGAGTCATACTAATTATAATGTTTTGTACACTGTCGTCCTAATTATACCACCTTTTTCCGCAATTACTATAACTGTGAACTAGGGTATCGAAGTGTCACTTGCGAGATTATTGCCGCGGTGGAGTAGCCGAGCGGTCTAAAGCGTCTCGCTGCGGGGCGCGCGGTTGCTCTCCGTGGAGGTTCGAGTCCTCCCTGGGGCATGGGTGTGTGTGTGTTTGTCCTTAGGTTAGTTTACGTAGGTTTAAGTAGTTTGTGAGCTACGGACTGATGAGCACGCAGTTTGGTCCGATAGATTTACAAACATTTGAATATTTGAACCAGATTAATTTTTGGAGGCCAACTATTTGGATACGATTGTACAACACATAATTGTGTATATATTTCTGAGATAATAAAATCACAGTCAAATACCACGAAAATGTGGGGGTAAGGTATACCTTAATAAAAAATGTTGAAATGTTTGTAAAGTTTAAGGGACTTACAAACCATTTATGAACTACTTTATACTAAAGACGACACAAACATCCATACCCGAGTGGGTATTCGAACCCTCGACGGCGGACGGCCGCGCGCACTACAACACGGCGCCTCAGCACGCGCAGTCAATCCGCCGTGGCATACCTTAATACTCCTTTCAGAATAATGTGCATTCTGTAAACGTAATTAAAATTATTTTGTTACAGTTACTTACAGTTTAAAAATTTTCGTCCTGAATTTGGCGCTCCTAAAATCTGTCTCCCTAGATTCCAGTCTACTCAGCCTAATGGTAAATCCGCCACTGCATACATTCATCTATGTATACATTTGCAATGGATTAAGTGACTAATAGATAACTAATGATATACTTATTTTCCTAGTGGGAAAGTTAGTTTTGTGGAACAAAACTTTGGGCACGTTTGAATACAAAAATGCGACTAGGGATACGTAAAAAGTAAGTTTCCTGTGAAGTGAATGAGGGTTTTGAGGAAATGGAGAGCAAAGAAAAAAAGTGAATTTTGTAAATGGTACACTAATATATGATACAGTTCTTAATTATTTCTTTGTATAGTGTCAGCAACATCTGCCATACAATATTATGAAAACTCGTTTGGGATTCATTAATTAATTATTACTGTAATTCACGCACCAGTTATCAATAATAAAATATATATTATATGTAATATATGAAAATATATATATATGTCAACACGACATGTTTCGAGACGACATTATCCCATAACGGAAAGGAATTTTAAGGTGCGGTTTAAAGAGCACAGTAATAAAGATAATGGCTCATCTACAGTGGCAAAACACCTGAAATTTGAACGACATTCGTTGGGCTTCATAAATGATAGTTTGAAAGTTATGCACTATGAGGACAAATATTGGTTATTATCAAACCTCGAAGAAATTGAGATCTTTTGTGCGTTGAGAGAGGATTCCAGCAGTATGCTCAACGAAAAGACAGAACTATCTAAAAACACTTACTGGGCACATTTTAGCAACCTCCTCCTTGAGAAACACTGATGTGTATGCATGCATTAAATATCAGCTTTTAACTTCACTGAAAAATTTAGAGCGTAGTTCCGTTACAAAACCTTTAATTTAGTGACTGATTTTATGAATAAATGTTAGGTATCTTGACTAGAATCTCTTTGGCCACCAATGACAGCGGTTAAGCATATGGACAATCTCTGAAGTTGGACCAGCTGTCCGTTAGTGCACAACTTGCTGCCATCTGAGAAACATGTTATACTGCGCAATGCTTTATTTTTGACAATGTACGTACACAGCTATTGTGTTCAACGATGCTTCCTAGCAGCAGATAAGTTTCATGGTAGGTAGGAGGTTAGTTTCATTGGAATATTTGTGGTACAGTCGTTTGTATATAGTGCCCTCATTATTCTACGTTTCCTTGTTTTACAGAACTTGATAAATGGATAATGTCGTCAAGAAACATGTCGTGTTGACTTATATATTTTATTATTGACAACTGGTGCGTGAATTACCGTAATAATTGTGAAACAGTTGTGTGATGGCGCCTAAACAGATGACTCATTAATTTACGTTTGGAATCAACTTAACTCTTCCATGACAGTGAAGCGACTGCTCGTTTGACCGGTAAAATTCCAACGTGTGTGCAAGCAGCGCTCCGCCGATGAAATACCGGCCGATATTTTATCGGCCGTCCAAAATCGGTGTATATGTGTACAACCAGCCTCAGTCGGGAAGACTCAGTGGAAGAGGAGCGCCTTTGAGGATGTCCAACGCAGTTTTGGACAAAACGTCAGGAACAGAAGAGTTTAAAAGACCACAGCCATAGCCTACTACCTGGAACGTTTACCATCAACAATGTCATCCGGTCGTGAAAGCCTCCATTCTACATCTACATCTACATACATACTCCGCAATTCACCGTAAGGTGGGTGGCGGAGGGTACACTGTACCACTACTAGGCATTTCCTTTCCTAGTCCACTCCCAAATTGAACGAGGAAAAAAAGAATGCCTATATGCCTCCGTACGAGCCCTATTTTCTCTTATCTTGTCTTTGTGATCTTTAAGCGAAATGTAAGTAGGTGGCAGCAAGATCGTACTACACTCAGCTTCAAATTCCGGTCCTCTAAATTTACTTAACAGAAATTCACGAAAAAAAAATGTTTTTCTTCCAGCGATCCCCATTTGAGTTGCCGAAGCATTTCCATGACACTCGCGCATTGGTCGAACCTACCGGTAACAAATCTAGCTGCTCGTCTCTGAACCGCCTTTATGTCTTCCTTTAAACTGATCTGCTGCGGGTCCCAAACACTTGAGCAATACTCAAGACGTGGTCGTACAAGCGTTTTATACGCGGTCTCCTTTACAGGTGAAGTACATCTTCCCAAAATTCTCCCAATAAACCGAAGTCGGCTGTCCGCCTTACTCACAGCTGTCCTTACATGCTCGTTCCAATTTCATATCGCTCTGCAATGTTACACCTAGATATTTGAACGACGCGACAGCATCAAGAATCTCACTACTAATGCTGTATTCGAACATTATGGGATTGCTTTTTCTACTCATGCGCTTCACTTTACATTTTTCTACATTGAGAGCTAGCTGCCATTCTTTGCACCAATTAGATATTTTGTCTAAGTCATCCTGTATGCTATTACAGTCAGTTACAGACGACACCCTCCCATACACCACAGCACCATCAGCAAACAGCTTTCTACGATGAAAGCGTTAAAATCTGCACGTTTTTATTGACTGACAGAAAGCCTGTCCCTGGTTCTCAGGCCAGCTCTCCATCGCCTGTCTCTGGGTGAGACCTGCCAGATGGGTTTCACCGCCCCTGGTCTCCAGATGAAGGCCATCGGGATCTGCGCCGCCATTAGCCAAACGCCGCTCCGGCCGCGACGGCGTCGCGTAGCAGGCTGCGCGGCCCTCCGTCTGTAATAACGGAGTGCGCCGAGCAATCTCTCCTACTGCCTTTTTATTGTTCGTTTCCCGGCGGTCGCAGATGAGAAACGTCACCGCGCTATTACGCCCTGTTCGTTACATTTGTGCATTCTGTAGCGAGTTAGCAAGAACAACAGGAACGTACCAGTTTGCCTGGAAAGTTTTTGAGTTACAAGGTCTGCGGAATTAACTCACATTGCCGAGGGCACAGTCATTTATTTACCGCTCAGTTGGCGATTTCGTTTCCGCTCAAAGAAAACTTAAAGGATCTCCATTTCGTTCTTCATCGCAGCGCAATTTACTGTCACATCTGATACAGCGTATTTTGCACAGTATCAATTTCGTGCTAAAAAGCATTTCTTCTTCTTCTTCCACGTGGGGTTTATTATTTCTGTGGAAGTAGCACGAAATGAGTTGGAAAAGTGCAGCCAGAAAGGAGGAACGTTAATAGAAATTCCGTTTTTGTCAATTATGTGTGTAACTGCAACTTTCAAACACGTCAGCATATAAAAGATTACTGTGATTTTGAGGAAGACTCTCTAATCTAGCAAGTCTGTTCGAAGCGAATGTCTTTCCTTAGATGTATTTGCATCTTTGGACAAAGAGGCACTACCGTAGTACTGTTGAGGACTAGCCTGGCACTGAAGTGTCTGCTTGGTTAACTATAGGAGCCAATCAGAGGTAGCTATCTCGAGGAATACTTCCAACAAAAAAGGTGCCTGACGTATTTTCTCGTACTGTCTTAATAGTATGCCGGTGTGAGACAAGGAAACAAAAAATGTTCAAATGTTTGTCAAACTTAAGGGACTTAACTGCGAGGTCATCAGTCCCTGACTACTTATGAACTACCTTCTACTATAGACGACAGAATCAGCCATGCTCGAGGGGGGATTCGAACCCCCGACGGGGAACGGCCTCGCGCATCTTACCATAGCGCCTCAATGCGCTCTGCCTCTCCGTCACGCGACAAGGAAACACTTAACGCGTGTGGGGAAAATGTCAGACTAAATGTGGTGACCCATTGTTATCGCCTATACAAAATATTGAACTAGCGTGCGGTTTCAGTGGCGCGATGGATTGCGTGACGCCCATTGGTCAAAATACGTCCTTTAATGTAATGCCTTTTGCCATGACATCTTCTTATGCCCCACTACAAAGATACCCCGGACTGACACATGGTGTTCATAGAGACTACAACGTGTACATCAAGTGTGTGCCTCTGGTTAGCAGTGCTTCGATCCAGCAGACTTCTCCGAGTTAGGAAAAAGCGTCACGCTACGCCGAACAGTGCTTGCTGACTGTCAGAAATATTACGGACAGCAAGGGACTTTAACGCATGATGCTTGCACTTTAACTTGACAGTGCCATATTGAATAGTCCATTTTTACCACTAATGGACGAAACTAGTGATGCCATCGTTCCTTAAACGCTAGTTAAAGTTACTTAAGCGAAGAAGAAAATACACCCACGCTCATGCCCGAGAGAAGACTCTAAAATCCGGCGGGAGCAGCCTCATTGCGCGCTGAGATCGTAGCGTGGCAGTATTTAACTGTAATAAATTCCTCATGAATTACTTCTGGCCTCTTTCTGTTATGGTGCTCCTACGCACGCCTGCCAAATAACATCCACACAACAATAGTACTTAAAATACGAGGCACGTCCAGAAAGTAAGTTCCGTTTGGTAATAAAATGAAATTGTACACAGATACAGAAGAAATTTTTATTGCACAAAATTCTACAACTCTTAAACTACTTTTCCACATAACTGCAGAAATTTTGTAGGCACTTGTCATAGCGTGCAACAAGTTTTTGCATACATCCTTCACAGAAGGTTGCCGCCTGAGTATTCAACCATGTGGTAACAGCTCTTTATCATCGATGAAGTGTTGACCACCAATGACAGATTTTATGTGTAAGAAGATGTAAGTCGCTAGGAGAGAGGTCCGAGCTGTATGGAGGATGATCAAACAGGTCCCATTGCAATTTCCGTAAGAATTGTTTGGTCACATTCGGTGTGTGAGGCCAGGCATCATCGTGAAAAAAAAATCCTTTGACAGTTATCCTCTTCTTACACCTAAAATCTGTCCTTGGTGGACAACACTCAACGATGATGACAAGCTGAAAGAACATGTTACCATATGGTTGAATACACAGGCGGCAACATTCTATGAAAAAGGCACAAAAAAAATCCTTGTGCCATGCTATGACAATTGCCTACAAAATTTCGGAAGCTATGTAGAAAAGTAGTTTAACAGTTGTAGATTTTTGTACAATCAATATTTTTTCTGTATCTGTACCCGTTTATATAACCAAACGGAACTTACTTTCTGGACGCGCCTCGTACATTTTGGAGCCTACTTTACAAACCAAGGAGGTTGGAATAAAGGGAGGTGACGTTATCTATGGCGAGAACAAGCATTGCTTGAAGCCAGGAGCCATGGTTTTATGCCCAAAACAAGGATTTGTCTCTTATAATCCTGTGTGAATATTGCCCTCTTTACGTAAAGCCACTAAATTGATAGTCACATCGGAGTATTTACTTAGATGTGACATACAATTCAACGACTAGAACTACTTTACTACACAGTACGACCAATATTTTGGGCACAAACAAATTCTGGAATGCATATTTTGTTGGCTTCACTATTTCAGTGAACCGACGTCTAACATGGAACCGTGCCAGAATGGTTGAGCGGAAGAGTGGGTATGGAGTTGAATGAGAAAGACGTGAAGTTATGGTAACATCAAAATGGACTTTATTATGTTAAGTTGTTACAAGTTACTAAATCGGATCCCGAGGGAGATCGACGCCTGTCCCTAAAGGTACATCAGAGGCAAAGTAATGGAAACATCGGAGTTGAAAATGTTTGTATAGCTTATGGGACTTAACTACGGGGTCATCAGTCCCTAAACTTACAAACTACTTACGAACTAGCTAATCCCAAGGACGGCACAAATATCCATGCCCGAGGGGGGATTCGAACCCCCGACCGTAGTGGCCGTGCGGACCGTGACTGGAGCGCCTTAGTCACCTCGGCCACCGCGGCCGGCTCACGTACTCCACCCGACACCCTGTCTTTGTGTGATTTCCACAATAACCCAGATTGCCACGTAAGGCAGGGGATCATATCTTGGGAAAACAAGTTTTCTGTAGGCCATGATAGCGCAGAGAAGATTATTCCATAGGTTTACCTGCCTCAGACGATTTAGATAGAACCACTACGGTCGGGGGTTCGAATCCCCTCTCGGGCATGGATATTTGTGCCGTCCTAGTTCGTAAGTAGTTCATAAGTAGTTTGTAAGTTTAGGGACTGATGACCCCGTGGTTAAGTCCCATAGACTATTTTGTGTCCCAGCGTCGTCGCCGCTTTTGTGTCTCGTTTCCGTCGAAGGTGTCGGTGGCCGAGTAGACAGACCGACACAGTAATAAAGGACGCACGCTTGTGCAGGTACGAAGGTGAGCAGCCAGTGGGGCAGCAGAAACTAGAAACACTAGAATAAATGAGAACGAGATATATATTGCACAGAATTTATACAATACTTAACTTTTACATCGTTCAGTACGGCAGAATGCTGATACATAGTTGAACTAGAGGCCTGCCTAGTGCCTAACTGATAGCCAAGTCTTCACTGGTGCCTATCTGATTCCGAAGTCTTTACTGGTTCCTATCTCAGTCCCAAGTGAACGATGTCGTTCAGTGGTGGCCACGAGCGGAGTTGTAGCAGAGGGCGCTCGTGGCTGACGTCGTAAGAACGTCGCGCCGTGCGTGCATGGCGGCGTGCGGCGAAAGTAGGTGGCGCACACTTTGGACTTGTGCGACACCATAGACTCTACAAACATTTACAAACCACCGCGGCCGGCTCGGAGTTGAAGGAAACAGGTCTAGTCAGATAGGAGGTCGGGGCGTAAGAGAGCGTCCGTTCTTCAGGTTGGCTTTGAGGTCTTGGCAGAGTGTACCGCCTGTCTGGCTCATGGTTGGTGGCTGGGTTCAGCCGATTTTCCGAGGGTGTCGTACCCTCATCAGCAGAACCCATCCACCAAGGAGTGCAGAATCGACAGGCACGCGTCGGGAACATGCGGGTGGAATTCTCCAGCAGCAGGCACGTGGCACGACCGTTCACATCGGTCTGACAAGCCAGGCTGAGGGATTTACGAGGGTAAGTCAATTATTATCCGCAAAGTAGTCATAATATTTTATTGTAATAAAATACGAAACTTACAAGAACATCATTTTTCGACATAGTCTCCTTGCTTTTCAATGCACTTCGTCCATCGCTCTAAAAGCTTCTTTATGCCCTCATAAAAGAAGGTTTTCGGTTGAGCTGCGAGCCAGGAACACACCGCTTCCTTCACTGCTTCGTCCGAGTCAAATCGACGGCTCCTTAATGCCTGTTTGAGTGGACCAAACAAGTGATAGTCAGAAGGGCAAGATCGGGACTATATGGAGAATGATCCAATACTTCGAATTTGAGTTTCTGGAGCGTTTCAGCAGTGTGGACAGCAGTATGCGGACGGGCATTGTCGTACAACAACACACCACCTTCTGACAGAAATCCTCGGCGTTTGCTTCGAATTGCAGGCTTTAGCCTGTCAGTAAGCATCTTCCTGTAACGTACACTGTTTATTGCTGTGCCCCAGTCACCATAATGTTCCAGTACAGGACCTCGTGCATCCCAAAAATCCGTAACCATCAGTTTTCCTGGGGACGGTTGGGTCTTGAACTTTTTCTTGCACGGCGAATTTGGATGTTTCCATTCCATACTCTGTCGTTTACTCTCCGGCTCATAATGATGGATCCTTGTTTCGTCACCGGTAATGATTCTGTCTAAGATGTCCCCTTCGTTACCATAGCGATCCAAATGTTTTTTGCAGATGTCGAGGCGCGTTTGCTTATGTAACTATGTGAGTTGTTTTGGGACCCATCTTCCACAAACTTTACGATACCCAAGTCTGTTGTGAATAATTTCGTAAGCAGAACCATGAATAATTTGAAGACGATGAGCCACTTCATCAATAGTTAATCGTCTGTCTAAGAGAATCATTTCACGTGATGCTCAATGGTTTCTTCATTTGCGGCGGTAAACGGTCGTCCGGCTCCTTCATCGTGCTTAACACTCGTGCGACCATTTCGGATTTATTCAAATCAAATGTTCAAATGTTTGTAGAACTTATGGGACTTAACTACGGGGTCAATAGTCCCTAAGCTTACAAACTACTTATGAACTAGCTAAGACTAAGGACGGCACAAATATGCATGCCCGAGGGGGGATTCGAACCCCCAACCATAGTGGCCGTGTAGACCGTGACTGGAGCGCCTCAGTCCCCTCGGCCACCGCGGCCAGCTCGGTTTTATTCAATCCACTCGTACACACTTCGTGGTGGCAAAACACTGTACTGAAAGACTTCTATTAATTTTGGCCCCTGATACACCTTCCGCCCATAAAAAAACGTATCACTGAACGTTGCTCTTCTTTGGTGCAAATAGACAGAGGAGGAGCCACAATTAACAGCACGGCAGCGACAACGAAACTAACGTAGCAGCTTGAAAATTGCAAAGATATAACAACAAATAAACAAAGCATGCTTTACCAACGTAAAACGACACTACTACCAACATAAACAAAAATATTACTAAATTGCGGATAATAATTGACTTACCCTCGTACGTATAAAAAATAAAAATTCTACTTCCGATTCCTGTGCACCCCAGGGGCAGGCGTCGCTCTCGTACAGAACATGTTGTTCAATTAATAAACGTTTTGTTCTGCGCGGTTATTTTTCTGATTATCGAAATATCCTAATAGTTCTAACATTGTAGTCACCTGAGCTGCTGATCTAAGAACCACTATACTTCCTCTCATCCCTCCCCCCCTTTTTAGGTGCGGATGCGTGCACATACAAACACGAGCACACACACACAGACCGTACGCCAGTTGCCAGTTCTCAGTAGGAGCTTGTCCTTTATCTCAACCCCTCCTGCTAGGAAGCCCGCAGAACGCACAGTAAGCAAATGTAGCTTAAATCCCTCGTAAGCGCCTCGGCCAAAGTCAATATTAGCCTGTCGGCATCGGAGCTGCTGCCGCCGCCCCCTCACACACACAGGGTGGGTTCCGCCCCTCCCCTAGAAGCTCCCGCAAAATCCCGCCTAATTGCCGGCTGGCCGGCCTCACCTGTCGGCCTGTTTGCCCTCTGCGCTGCCCCAGCCTCGCCTCCGCGACGCGCCGGTGCTTCTTGCAAACAAGTTTCCGCCTCTGCCGCTGAGCGCTGAGGTCAGCAGCGTTCCCCGTACGTGCAGTTACGACACGCGTCGGACGGCCTGCCTCGACCGCGGCGCGGCGTAACGATGTGCAAAGTGCGCCGCGCTCATGCGTGCATTCCGGCAAATTATCGCCCGCGTTCACCGAAGCGCATCGGCGCAACGTTTCAGTCCTACTGGAGAGGCCTGGCGTTTATTGGCTGTCATCTCATCATATTTACGACCTCTCGCCCACTGCTTGTTTGAAAACGAAATAGAAACGCTTCCAGAGTGGTTACCATACTGGCTTTGCATGACGCGGCAGCATACCTTTTTGGCCCCCTCCGGCCATCTAAACTTACATTCTCTTGAAACTTCCTGGCAGAATAAAATTGTGTGCCGGAACCGGGACTCGAACTTGAGACCTTTGCCTTTCGCGGGCAAGCGCACTACCGACTGTCGGTAGTGCGCTTGCCCGCGAAAGGCAAAGGTCTCAAGTTCGAGTCCCGGTTCCGGCACACAATTTTAATCTGCCAGGAAGTTTCATATCAGCGCACAGTCCGCTGAAGAGTGAAAGTTTCATTCTGGAAACATCCCTTAGGCTGTGGCTAAGCCATGTCTCCACCATATCCTTTCTTCCAGGAGAGCCAGTCTTGCATGGTTCGTAGGAGAGCTTCTGTGAAGTTTGGAAAGTAGGAGGCGAGGTACTGGCGGAAGTAAAGTTGTGAGGTGGCATCGTGAGTCGTGTCGGGATAGCACAGTCGGTAGTGCGCTTGCCCGCGAATGGCAAAGGTCCCAGGTTCGAGTCCCGGTTCCGGCACACAATTTTAATCTGCAAGGAAGTTTCATATCAGCGCACACTCCGCTGCAGAGTGAAAGTTTCATTCCGGTTACGTTCTCTTCCTTGCAATCGATTATTAGGCCAAATTTCAGGATTTTCTCTTCGAGAATGATTGACTCCCCCCCCCCCCCCTTTATTTCTTTCTCAGTAATTCCAGACATTCATGAGAAAGAGGGTAACTCAAAATCAGCCGGCTGCGGTGGCCGGGGGGACTAAGGCGCTCCAATCACGGTCTGCACGGTTACTAGGGTCGGGGGTTCGAATCCCCCCTCGGGCATGGATATTTGTGTCGTCCTTAGTGTTAGCTTGTTCATAAGTAGTTTGTAAGTTTACGGACTGATGACCCCGTAATTAAGTCCCTTAAGCTATACAAACATTCAAACATTCTCAAAAGCAGAAAAAAATTATGTTTTAAACTTTGCTAATATAGCGTTACATAGCTACAGTGACATTTATGGCCGATAGACTCTAGTGAGGATCGTATTGGGACTGCCTGGTGCAAGTCGTTTTAGATGACGACACATCGGTGACTTGTGCGACAATAACGATGAAATGATGATGAGGATGACAAAACATTTAAGTCCCCGAAGGAGGAAAATCTCCGGCACGACCGGGAATAGAATCTGGGCCCCCTGCGTGGAACCCACCATGCCATTGACTAAACTACGGAGGCGGACGTAACTATACTAAGAAGGAGACCGTCAGAAACGTAATGACGGATTTTGGTGGGTCCCGGATATGTTGTAGAGGGACATACCCTAAGTATGAGGCTATCCGCTGTTTTAGCGATGGAGCTTGGTTTTTCGAGACGTTAGCCATGCTCCAACCAAGTGAGCGTGGCGCAGCAGTTAAGGTCTACAGCTATTACGCTGAAGGTTGCGTGTTGTTTGGGTCCTCCCCGTGCTTCTGCATTTTTTTTCAATCAGAACACCTAAACACAATAGTTTACACCACCAAGCTCATTTAATAAAATCTACTGTCTTTCAGGAGCAAGGAGATTTTAAGAGCGATACCAGAAACTATTCATTTACATAAAGAAAAAGTTCTTTTTCATACGTTAACTTTGATGCGAACAATGCGGATTTGATCATGTTTTATATAAACAGGTGCCTTGAATGGATACAAAATGAATGAGTGTAATTTTACAACAAATATCATACTGATTTCTGTTGCAAACGATGCAGGCTATAGTGAGTAATGGTTTGTAATAATGATGTGAAAATTAAATTATTTCGGCACAAGTGGATATTTCGTACTCATTTCACACAACGTACATTATTTGTTAATATGCTGTAAAATAAAATGGAAAAATGTCGGACTATTCTGGTTAACAAAAAAAAAGTAAATAAATAAATAAAATAAAAAAAATAAAAATAAAAAAGAAATAAATAAAATAAATAAATAAATAAATAAATTACGGAACAGACCCGAACACGGTACCTCTAGCGTGGTAGCTCTAGACCTTCAATGCTGCGTCACACTCGCTTGTTTGTCACATGATTAGCGTCACGTGTCTTCCATCACGCAGTAAACTTCAACATCAATTTTCTCGAAAACCTAAACCCGTCTCTAAAAAAGCGGATAGGCTCATACTCAGGGTATGTCCCTCTACAACCTATACGACATCCATCAAAATCCGTTATTTTCAGTTTTGATGGTCTCCTTGTTAACGGATGTATTTAGTGGCTATACCAATGGCCGCTCGTCCAAATAAACTGAAAGAATTTCACCCCAAGATCTCAGCTGAAACGCATTACTGGAAAAACAAGTACACATGTAAGGACGTCCTAGATCTCCATCGGATGACGGCAGACCCCACCTGGGGGATATAGATTTACTAATTATACTTTCCGCCAACAGACAGCATAGCCTAGAGTAGGGAATGTTCACAGGCATAAGACGCAGTGTGATATAAACGCACGGATCAGACAGGCGCCATGGCATCTGGAAGCACTCGTGCTTCCAAAGCCCATCCAAGAGACTTTGAAAGAGGTCGAGTTGTGGCTTTCAGAGTAACTGGATGGTCCTTTCGGACAATAGCTACAGAAGTTAGACGTGGTGTGTCAGTTGTGCAACTTCGCATCCTCACATGCAAAGACAATGTTCTGAGTGTCCACGGCCCACAGACGTTCGCCAACATTGTTGAATTGTAAGGATAGAAGTGGCATGTCGTACAGACTCCACAGCACAGATAAGGGCGCAGAAATATCAATTTGAACGGTTTCGAATGGGTTACTAAATCAAATGTTCAAATGTTTGTAAAGTCTATGGGACTTAACTACGGGGTCATCAGTCCCTAAACTTACAAACTACATATGAACTACTTACGAACTAGGACGGCACAAATATCCATGCCCGAGGGGGGATTCGAACCCCCGACCGTAATGGCCGTGCAGACCGTGACTGAAGCGCCTCAGTCCCCGCGGCCACCGCGGCCGGCATGGGTTACTAGCAGTGGGTCTATGGACATGGACATCTGTAGCCCATCTTAGAGTCACGCCACAGCATCGACTGCTCGCCTCGATTGATGCCGTCAGAGGATCACTTGAAATTGCAAGCTGCGGGCATCAACGATGAAGGCATAATCTGCCTGCACGAAGATGATAGTCGTTTACGTTTACGGCGTAGATCTTGCGAACGCTGTCTCCTAGAAAGGATTCGTCCAAGTGGGTTCACCCCAGGCCTCATGATCTAGGGCGCGATGAGCTTTAACTGCGCCTTCAGTGATTGTGAAGGAACGTTGATCAGCACGCGACACTTGTTGTAAGGCCGCTTCCTTTCGAGTCTTGCAATAGGAAAGTAATGTATTGTTTCACCATGATAATGCTCGCCTACCCTCAGCCCTTGAAACTCGACTTGCTCTGTAAGACATGCAGAAATTTCCCTTTATCTTTTGATCTGATATGACGATCCATTTTGATGACGTGTATTGTAAGTTGCTGGCCATGCATTTTTACTCATTTTACATTTCAACGAGAAACTCATTATTTTATATGTTCTGCTAAGTGAAGATGTTTGAAACCCTTCTGATGGTATATAAATATATTTGATTGGCGATCTTGGCTTGGTTGTATATATATTTTGCAGACAGGTCACCAGTTGATGGGCTGAGCCCAAAACACGTTGTGAAATTAAAATAAATAATCTACTTAAGCAACTAAGAGATTGTTTCAGCAACCTAAAAGCAATTTTAGAATCATTTTAAAAAGTGGAGAGCTGCATCAAACCTTTGTTTACACTGAAGACAACTACAACAAATATGACTTTACTGGAGGAATGGAAGCATCATCTGGAAACAACTCAAGAGGAACACTTAGGTTGTCTCCGAAATCTGTTTATATAAAAGGCAATGTCCCGACTGACAGATTGACTGACTCACTCACTCATCATCGCTCAGCCGAAACCACTGATGACAGAAACTTGAAATTTGTATAGAGTATTGATCTTACTCTGTAGGCGTCATTTAAGAAGCGATATTTCCATATTCCGTCTGTAAGGGGGTGAAATAGGGATGAAACCTGTTATTAGAAATACGTTACTATTTAGGTAATTTTTGAAGCTATAACTACAAAATTTCGGATTTTAATTCAGAGTTCGACTTTAAAAGACACGTCTTTCGACAATTTTTGAAATTCAACCAATAATGTGGTAAAATAGGGGATACAAAAATTGATTTTCAAAAATCTGTCGCTGTTCACTCAAATTTTTAAGTTACAACTACGAAACTTCTGATATGGAATCTTGGTCAGGATTAAAAAACACGAGTTTCAGTATTTTTGAAAATTAAACAAATATAAAGGTAAAATAGGGGATGAAAAATTCTTTTTGAAAACACGTTGCTATTCAGACAATTTTGAAGCTAGAGCTGCAAAAATTGATATTTGTATTGTTTGTTAGAATTTAAAAAATACATGTTTCAAACAAAAAGGGGGTAAATCGGAGAGGGGATGTTTTTCGAAAATCTGTTGCTATTTATGCAATTTTGAAGTTAGAACTACAAATTTTCAGATTTTGATTCAGGGCTTGAATTTAAAAGACACTTGTTTCGGTATTTTTGGAAATTTGACCAATAAGGGGGTGAAATACGGGATGCAAAAATTGATTTTCAAAAATATGTTGCTGTTAACTCAAATTTCAAGCTATAACTACGAAACTTAGGATATGGACTCTTTATCAAGATTAAAAAGACACGAGTTTCTGTATTTTTGGAAATTCAACAACTAAGGGGGCAAAATAGGGGATCAAAAATTATTTTCGAGAACGCATTGTTGTCAAGACAATTTTGAAGATGGAGCTGCAAAAATTTGTATTTGTATTGTTCGTTAGAATTTAAAAAAATACGAGTTTCTGTATTTTTGGAAATTCAACCATCAAGGGGATTAAATTGGAAGGTGATGTTTTTAAAAAATCTTTTGGTATTAAGGCAATTTTGAAGCTACAAGCAAATTAATTGGTATATGTTTTCTTGGTCTGAATTAAAAAGACACGTGTTTCGGTATTTTCAGAAAATTAATCATTTGGGGGATAAAATAGGGGATTAAACATTCTTTGAAACTACGTTACTACTAAGCAAATTTTGAACCCAGGATTACAAAAAATTATATTTGCATACATTGTTGGAATTTAAAAGACACATGTTGGGGTATTTTTCGTAATTCAACTATTAAGGGATGCCATAGGAGGTTACAAGTAGTAAAACCAAAAGTTGAAATCTTTGTAAATCTTAAGAGACTTAACTACGGTGTCATCAGTCCTTAAGGCTTACAAATTAACTAAACTCACTTGGACTAACTTATGCTAAAGACGACACAAACACCCAAGCCCGAGGGGCGAAGTCGAACCTCCGACGGCGAACAGCAGCGCGCACCGCAGCATGGCGCCTCAATCCGCACGGCCATTCTGCCGCGGCTACAAGTTCTATCGCAACATTTCATTATGATAGTACTTATGCTACATCTATGGAAATTTATATTAAGATGGAGAAACAACTGGTGCAGACCAACCAGACTACGCATGCGAAGTAGCGGGCGCTAAGCTAGTCTTTTATATAGATTGGCAACTGTAGAGGACGTTTCTCACATACGTAGGTGACGCCAGATATCTCACCTATTTTAGCCGATGCCATCAATTACTACGAATCGAGTCCTCTACCAGGGAATTTCCAATCCAGTCTCATACCTGAGACGATATTCCATAAGTGCGCATTTTGATCAATAGCAGGGTCGTGAGCTGCCGCCGGGAATATGTAGGAAACAACAATGGGACCGGATTTGGCTGTGGCCTGGCGGTTAGCAAGTTTGTGAGGTGGGGAGCATTCCAGCGGCGTGCGGTCAGAGCGGACGGGCCGGGCGCCCGCCGGCCGGAATGCGTGGGAACCGCGGCCGGCTGAGGCGGGGAACGCCCAGGGCGGCGCAGCGAGGAACCCGTCTGCAAGGATCCGTCACCCAGTGTCGACGACCTCCCCGCCCCCGCCTTCCTTACGCTGCCGCGCACAGTGCCACAGGTCCTGCTGCACGCGGATCAGCGCTAATGCAAATGTGCTTCCTGTTATCTGATATTTGAAAGTTAATGTTCGTCTGTTTGTCTTTTTGTTCGTATTTTTTGCACGGCCATACCGTAATCTGATTCCGATAAAGCTTTGTCAACTCATTGTTTGCACTCCCGCAAAATTTATAGGCTATTAACGACGTATGGTTCATGGCGGACAGTGCTTTACGATTAGTTAATACACTCCTGGACATTAAAATTACTACACCACAAAGATGACGTGATACAGACGCGAAATATAACCGACAGGAAGAAGATGCTGTGATATGCAAATGATTAGCTTTCCAGAGCATTCACACAAGGTTGGCGCCGGTGGCGACACCTACAACGTGCTGACACGAAGAAAGTTTCCAACCGATTTCTCAAACACAAACAGCAGTTGACCGGTGCCTCCTGGTGAAACGTTGTTGCGATGCCTCGTGTAAGGAGGAGAAATGTGTCCCATCACGTTTCCGACTCTGATATAGGTCGGATTGTAGCCTATCGCGATTGCGGTTTATCGTATCGCGACATTGCTGCTCGCGTTGGTCGCGATCCAATGACTGTTAGCAGAACATGGAATCGGTGGGTTCAGGAGGGGAATACCTAACGCCGTGCTGGATCCCTACTGCTATCACTCGCAGTAGATATGACAGGCATCTTATCCGCTTGGCTGTAACGGATCGTGCAGCCACGTCTCGATCCCTGAGTCAACAGATGAGGACGTTTGCAAGACAACTACCATCTGCACGAACAGTACGGCGACGTTTGCAGCAGCATGGACTATCAGCTCGGAGACCATGGCTGCAGTTAACCTTGACGCTGTATCACAGACAAGAGCGCCTGCGATGTTGTACGCAACGACGAACCTGGGTGCACGAATGGCAAAACGTCATTTTTTCGGATGAATCCATATTCTGTTTACAGCATCATGATGGTCTTACCCGTGTTTTGCGACATTGCGGTGAACGCACATTGGAAGCGTGTATTCGTCATCGCCATACTGACGTATCACCCGGCGTGATGCTATGGGGTGCCATTGGTTATACGTCTCGGTCACCTCTTGTTCGCGTCGACGGCACTTTAAACAGTGGCCGTTACATTTCAGATGTGTTGCGACCTGTGGCTTTACGCTTCATTCGATCCCTGCGATCTCTACGATCCTTGCGATCCCTACATTTCAGCAGGATAATGCACTGCCGCATGTTGCAGGTCCTGTACGGGCCTTTCTGGATACGGAAAACGTGCGACTGCTGCCTGGCCAGCACATTCTCCAGATCTCTCACCAACTGCAAAGTCTGGTCTATGGTGGCCGAGTAACTGGCTTGTCACAATACGCCAGTCACTACTATTGATGGACTGTGGGATCGTGTTGAAGCTGCATGGGCATCAGTACCTGCACACGCCATCCAAGCTCTGTTTGACTCAATGCCCAGGCGTATCAAGGCCGTTATTACGGCAAGAAGAGGTTGTTCTCGGTACTTATTTCTCAGAATCTATTCATCCAAATTGCGTGAAAAAGTAATCACATTTCAGTTCTAGAATAAAATAATTGTCCTTTAAATTCCCGTTCATCATCTGCATTTCTTCTTGGTGTAGCAATTTTAATGGCCAGTAGTGTACATTTCTTACGACTTCACACTGGAATGGCTGGACGGATAGGAATGAAATTTGGAACAGAGGTAGCTTATACCCTGATTAATACATGGGCTACCTTTCGAAAGGGTACCTTACCTTGGGTTTGCTACTCCTTCATGCTGAAAGGTATGGACAGATTTGAATGCAGTTTGGAATGGGGATAGCTTATACACTGATTAATACATGGGCTACCTCTGGTAAGCCACCGTACCGTGCATGGTGGAGGGTTCCTTACAATGGGTTAATATGTTTATTTCTCTTCACGCTGAAACAGTTGACGGATATGAATGAAATTTGAAATGTAGATAGCTTGTACCCCTGCTTAAAGCATGTGCCACCTTTAGGAATCTTCCGTACAGTGCATGGCGGAGGATACCTTACAGCGAGTTAGCACGTTTGTTTCCACGCTGTAACGGCTGGACGGAATTAATTAATTAATTGTGGAATGAAGGTAGCTTATATTCTGAATTAATACATGGACTACCTTCCGTAAGCCTCCGTATGTGAATGGCGGAGGGAACGTTACAACAAACATCCAAATTGTTACCAAGAAAGTCAGCACATGAATGTAAGTTTTCATGAAGGAGATTTTTATAACCTGGAAGTCATGCATTGCGGAGAGTACTTTGCGACTTTGACGCCGTTTGACCAGTTACCATGAAACTTGGCGCATGTACGTATGTGTTCATATATAGGAGGGAGAGGAGTTGGTAGAGGAGGAGACGCTAAGAGAGAGGGGAGATAGCTACAGACAGGTGAAAGGAGATGAACAGAGGGAGGGGAGGAAGAAATGGACAGAGAAAGGGACAAGATAGGGAGAAGACGGCGAGAGGAGCATTTTCAGTGACTATCAACAAGTCACAGTGGCAGTCACTTCATGTTTTTCACATGGCCGTTGTATGTTGCGTGGTCAATAGTCGGACACCCAACAAATTTTTACCAATTAGTACTCAGCCAGACGAGTTGCGGACGCAACTATATGATCTGAAGATGATCCAAGAGATCGAACATGTTATTAAACAATTTTATTGCAACTGTTGACTGAAATAAACACACTTAAAATAAAATTTGTTTGTTTTTGTTGAAGACGGAAAAACAAAAAGCATTGTCTACCCTAAAACACTTGAATAATGAAGTCAACAAAATGAAATAAATATCATTTATACCACTCCTTCACGTATCGTAGAATATCAGTAAATGTATTTATAATCGACTATATCAATCGAATACGTGTTTCTATTTTTCGTAATTAAACAAGCTAACACTTCCAAATTTAAAACGTTATTTGCACAATTATTTCTTCTCCGGCATCAACGCGCCGAGTATCAGCATTTTTTTTATTTATTTATTTATTTATTTATTTTTTTTTTTTTAATAAAAGCTCATACTCTGATGTGTGAAAGGAACTGATATGAAAACACAGAAATCGGTAAACCATCAGAGGACGGCGCTGCTGTCGGCAACGCCTATATGAGACATAAGACTGTTGATGACTGCAAACAAGTTGCTGTGTGCTACTGGAATGATATGGGACCTCTGATATGTCTACACACGACTGTGACAGGTGATACGGATGTAGACATACTCCCCCGTCTCCTGCTTTCATTCATGTCCATTGTGCATTACAAATGAATGTATGGGATGTCCAATCAGTTGTGAGACCTGAATGAAGATATTCTATCAGACAGATTACATAATTTAGTACCCAACCAAGATACATCTATAGTTGTGGGAGTAACTAGGTTGAAGGACCATACTTTTCACATTTTTTATAAGTGACCTAGTGGAGCATGTGGAATGTTCCTAGAGGCCTTTCATCGATGATTGTGTTTTATACTGCGAAGTTGCGACGTTTGAAAGTATGATGACATATAAATGCTTGGTACTGGGTTTGGCAATTAGTCTTCAACATATACAACTGTAACATATTATCCATGTGTAGGAAAGCCCATTATTTATGATTTAATTATTGCAGATCATTCACTGAATCATTAACATCAAAAATATATAATACACAAAGCGTTATATGTATAAGTGCAATATTTTTATATGTGCTACCGTAATATTTACAGATATCAGTGTCCGCCATGGAGTAGCCGCGTGGCCTAAGGCATCATCCTTCGGACTGGGCGGTCGCTCCCGCCTTATGTTCGAGACCTCCCTCGGCGCATGTGTATGTTGTCCAAACTGTACGTTAGTGTAAATAATTTCTAAGTCTAGTGACTTATGAACATAGTAGTTTGGTCCAGGTTTACAATCATTTGATATGAGTGTGTTAGTTATATTTTCTCCGCATCGAAAAGTCGTCCCACACAACAAACATAGACGTTGCAGTTTAATGTTTTCTATTTTGCCGTATTTGGGCTGCAAGTGAAGGACGTGTGGCCATATTCGACTTAGCATTGCGTGCCCTCCTCTTACAGTAAGTACATCGTCCGAGATGTCAAGCGTTATTCGCCGGCGTCGCCTTACCCCTGACCTCTGGGAGTATAGGCATCCTTGCGCTACACATATGTGAAAGTACTTTGTAACCTAAAACCTACTACTTTCAGAAGCCACATTTAGAAGTCTCCAAATGACAAAATATTCGTATATAACTGTCCCGTATCGCCCTGAGTGATCTATATAAATAATTGTACTTCTACAATTTACACACTATACAATTGTCTACGGAGAGTTTTAAAGTGGCACGACCATATAAAATAATCGCAGGTAGAGTAAAAGAAGATTTTCATTGGAAGAATCCTCGGGAAAGGAGGGAGCTTACCACACACATGTTCAACCAATAATTGAACACTGATCGTCAGTTTTGTAATTATTGGTATCATAATGTATTTTTAGAAGAAATATAGAATTTTCGTTATACGTTCAAATAGTTAGTGCGAAAGCGTCACTGACATGCTCAATGTCAGCTACAGACGCTGCAAGAGAGGCGTTACCTATCACGGAGCGATTTACTATTAACATCCCCAGTTCGTGCGTTTATAGAAGACTCAGTCAATACATTTCCTGTCTCCCAGAGAGACAGTAATCGTAAAATTATGTTTTTGAGCTCGTATTCCGTAAATCTTTCTCCCCGCGACTGGAACAGGAAGTCGCAGGAATTGCCGGTGGGACACAGGGTACAACGCACCTCACACAGTAAGCTGTCTTGTCGAGAACGGATGTGACATGTTCAAAAATGTTCAAATGTTTGTTAAGCTTAAGGGACTTAACTACGGGGTCATCAGTCCCTAAACTTACAAACTACTTATGAACTACCTACAACTAAGGACGGCACAAATATCCATGCCCGAGGGGGGATTCGAACCCCCGACCGTAGTGGCCAGTGACATGCAGATATCGATTAAGGCAAACGTTTCTCCTAATGGCTAACATTAAATAATGTTTTAATATTTTTCTTCAACTGTTTTACAGTTGGTTGTAAAAGAAACAGTTACCTAGTTGTAGTTGAACTGGGTTTCGTATTACTGGTTTCGAGCACTTAGAGTAAGGTGTTACAAATTCGATATTGGTACATTTTCGATCAACATAAGGTGTCGAGCCATTGTGAGTCTCTTAGTGCTGGTAGCACTTGCCTTTGTGTGGCGTTGTATTGTAGCAGGTTTCTACAGCTCCTCCTGTCTTTTCCAAGTATACACCACTTTGTGCTTCGGAGATATAAATTGTTTCCTGGCAAGAGGTAAGTGAAGCTGCTTAGTCTAACGCGGTCTTATAAATTTTCCAGTTAAGGGAGACTGGATTCGCTCCCAAAAATGCAATGTTTGCTACCACGAACTATGCGTTCGTGCCCAAGAAAAAAATTGTTTTTTATGTGAAAGATGCCAGTGATCAAACTTGTACCACGAAGTGATCACAATTGTAGCTAGTGTGGTACATTTTAGGTCCATTTTTCTCAATTCTGTAACCTTTTTTGTGTTTATACCAACATTTGTAATTATCTAATATTTCTGTTATATTCATTAAACATTCAAGAACAAGTGCCGTAGTTAAAATTATTTCTTTTCTCAATATATTTCCAGTTACAATAATACTTGTCCGGAATGATCGCAGTTGTACCACCTTACCCTATTTCCCTTCTTCAAATGTTATTGGGGCACCAATATAATCCAAAGAAGGGTATCAAGTGCCCGAAACTAGTAGCTGTAGGATCGTTTCCTGCTTCTTTAAATACCTGTTTATAGCCGCGGTAGAATAGCCGTGCGCACTAAGGCGCCTTGGCGCGGCCGTTAGCCGTTGGAGGTTCGAGTCCTCTCTCTGACATGGGTGTGTGTGTTCTTCTTAGGATAAGTTAGTTTAAGTAATTAATAAGTTTAGGGACCGATGACCACTGCAGTTAGGTCCCAAAACTTTACAAACATTTGAACATTTGAACCTGTTTATAATATTTTCAATTTATTCTAGATTGATGGACAAATTTGCCAACAATACTACTCCACCATAAGACACATGGATGTATTTCACACTCCAGATGTTCCAAATTCTGCAATATATGAATCTTCTGTTCCTTCTTTGGCTGGGTAAGAACGAATTGCAATTTATGTCTGCAGTTCTACGATACGAGGAATATTTCTATTCCACTAGACGCGGCGGCTCTTGACAACGACAATCCAACCTTCCTTGTTTCGCAACCGATTACCTGCAACGGAAATAAGACCGGGATGAATAATAATGATAAAAATGTTGTGGGTGCTCAAGGAAGAATATTGTCAGCGTTACAGCGTAAATCAAGGCTGCCTCACTCATGGTAAAAGACAGGAGGAATCAAATAGGAACCCGAACACAGGTCCATTACGAGTCACAGTACCTCAGTAAAACAGATTTCCAATATTTCTTCGGAATTGAGCATCAAGAAGTTAAAGCAATCAGAACATGGTATTATACTTTCGACTACGCCATTTCTTAGTTCGACATATCAAAACTCTAACCTGCACTTCCAGTTTAGGCACAGGGGAAATTACACAGAGGAAATTATATTACTCTGTCGCACGGTCTGGTCTGGACAAATTAAATGTGAGGAATGTAAATATCTGAAATATATTTTACCAAATCGTTGCTGAAATATTTATATACTTCAAACATTTCTGCTACAAAGCCATCTTCAGATTATCTACAACGTTTTGATACAAAATTAGTGTGCCATTATAATATAAAAATTATAGTATGAGATAATCTTTTTATATAAAATTTGATTTTACATACTCCCTGAATCGTTAATTATTGTCACGCCACTAGGTTTTCTAAAAAACGTATGTACTTTAATTTATTGCTATTATGATATTTACTGATTTTGCCAACGATTTTTATGTTTAATATTTTATCTATACCAACAATATATTAAGTAATCCAAAGTGTATATCGTCGGTGTAATGTATATTACTAATTTTATTTTTGTTGTGCTAGTCAACGATACTGTCCAAAGGTTTGTTTACCAGTGATATACGAAAATAATCTAGAAGGTATATCGTTGGTGTAATATGTGTTAAAATGTTATCACTGCTTCTGCTGTTGTCAAACTGGTTCCGGTTTAAATATGTCAATAAAATTTTCGAGGAAACTTTGATGTTTGGGATCTGTTTGTTCGTTTATTACAAGACGGTGTTCTTTTTCGGAGGGTAAAAAAAAAATCTGAATCTTCTCAAATTGAAAATAATTAATTCCGAAAGTATTTAAAATCTGATTTTATGTAAAGAAAATTACCATATCCTGTCATTTTTATGTTATAATGTCACACCAAATTTGTATCAGACCATTACAGGTAAGATGAAGATGCATTTGTAGCCGAAATGGCCATTGTTTAAACATATAAATAGTATAGCAGCGATTTGGTAAAATATATATCATTTTAAGAGGGTTAGAATTTCAATACTGACAGCTATTTATTCACAACATGTTTGCACCTGTTACTGCTCATCAAAGTAGCCACCAGCATTGTGTAGAACCCGTTGCCAGCGATGTGGAAGGCTTAAAATACGGTTAGCAGAACCTGTTGATGGTGCGAATGGAACGCTCTACTCTCTGTCGAATGTCTGGAAGAGTTCTGAAGCGAATGTTAGCAAGTGGTTCCTTCATCTTTGGAATCAAATCAAAGTCACAAGGATTTACATCTGGGGAATATGGTGGATGGTACAGTACTTCACAGTGCCATCGACCGAAGAGAGCAGCCTCAACTTGCGCTGTATGCGCCCGCGCATTGTCGTGAAAAATGTTGAGTGGGTTGGAAAGAAAGTTTTGCCACTTCTTTCGCTGTCTACTAACGCGGCAACGTTTCTTCTTCAGAGACGATAGGCGACCTGCCCGATGCCTGTCTGCCACAGTCTGTCGACCTTTGTTGAAAGCTTTTATCCAATGTGCCACTGTTCGTACGGTAATGCCGATTCCCGGCACGCCTCTTGAAGACCTCGATGACACTGACGTGCTGTACGAGCTCTGGTACATTCAATCTTTATCCAACTCCGGTGCTCCTATTTCGAAAACACATTGACACCGTTACGTTAGACCGCTCGCTCACACGTTACTGTGCCCACGCCGGTTTCGTGGGACGGGCGAGGACATTTGCTCGGAGGTAAGGTAGGTATGTCAACAACGTGTGCTATCAGCGACATTAGATTATTCCATTGCATAGTGTCTCCACAGCAGTGTTGCCACTAGCCGCGGTGGAGTAGCTTAGCGGTCCAAAGCACCTCGCTGCGGAGCGCGAGTGCTCGCCGTGGAGGTTCGAGTCCTCCCTGGGGCATGGGTGTGTGTGTGTGTGTGTTTGTCCGTAGGTTAGTTTACCTAGGTTTAAGTAGTTTGTAAGCTACGGACTGATGACCACGCAGTTTGGTCCGATAAATTTACAGACATTTGAACATTTGTTGCCACTATTTAAGTTCCAATCCTCGTACGTCGTTAAATGACATTTACAACTCTGCAGGATCCTAAGATAACAAACTAAATGTTATATACTGCCGCAAATAAAAATTATTATGCCCTCTTAGAATTTTTCAATCCCATCAAGATTTATTGCTGATAAAGTGAATATGAAGTATATAAAATTGTTATATTTAGGGATCAACTGCTCAAGCACTACTAAGGTACCAGGTATCGATCCATGCTGAAGCACCCACAATAGTATGTGGGGTACCCACTGGAGACAATGTAGGCACTAACTGCGGAATACATTCGTACACACAAATGGCGAAAGGCGATTACACTCACGGGATACGTTATTCTGTAGCTGCTTGACCTGTTCACTTAGTTCTGCAAGAGTGTAGTTTGTCGCCCCATCATATATAACTTGTGTTTGATTGGAGACAAGTCCAGAGATCGTGCCGTCCAAGGAAATTACTGTATGTCTTACAGAGCATATTCAGTTTCACGCGCAATGAGTAGGCGAGCATTATCCTGTTGGAACACATTTTGCACGCCTGGGGAGGGGTCATTGTGTCTTGAAGGAACGTACTAATTGAGAGAACGCTCGGCAGCTTTACGTCGTACGCGCTAGTGGACATCTCTTGCGTGCAGACAGAATCTGCTTTCGTCGTTGAAAACCGCCATTGCAAGTGATCCGCTGTCGGTACCAGTCAAGCCGTGTGCGTCGATAGTATGGAGCTTTTACGCCACCAAATTGTGGCAAAGAAACTTGTTAAAATCTTAGTTTGCTCAAGCGATCGACGGCCAAGCTAGTGGAAGCAGGTCATCGGCTCTGTAGTAAAAGCGACGCTAGTCGTTCGTCACGACAGCAGACGGTGCTTCGGTGAGTTGGAAGCCTGCAGTTGAATGTGACGGAAGACTAGCAGAGCGAGAGGGTATATTCGCTAGCTCGTAAACATTTCATAACTACACGTAACTCTGGCACAAGAGTGAATAAGACCGTGCTTACGTCAGTGGTTAAAGGGCTTAAGTAGGACACATTTGTCATTAAGAACCGTTATAGCTTCCGCTGATTCGGTGTATAAACACCCGCTTTTAGAAGTGTACTCACTTGGTCTTAGGAATCGAAGATGCTCCGGAGAGTAGTCGTCGATCCAAAGATCTTATCTATGTATTCTGCTTACGTCTCAGACAAAGGAATAGAGACTAGTAGCCACTAGTCGCAACTAAGAGATGAAGGCCGGAGCCAATTACCCTCCTCGAAAGGACCACAATCGGGGGAGATGGTGAACCGCTGTCTACCGTCCTCACAATGCTGAATATGGTTGCTGCCTGAAGCCAGCTCCGTCTTCATTGGTTGGTTTCCTAAAGACCAATGATCCTCAAAATGTTCAAATGTTTGTGAAGCTTATGGGAGTTAACAGCGGGGTCATGGGTCCCTAAACTTACAAACTACTTATGAACTACCTTATACTAAAGACGACACCAACATCCATGCCCGAGGGGGGATTCGAACCCCCGACCGTAGCGGCCGGGCGGACTGTGACTGGCGCGCCGCAGAACGCTCGGCCACCGTGGCCGGGCTTTCACTTATTCGAGACATTTCACCGAAAGAGTTCGGGCCTGGTAAGCATCCGCACTCAAGAAAGGAACATTGTCCGTCTTCGTCTTAATTGTTTACATGTACTTGATGCCTGTTCTTCCACACACATTGAAAAATAGACACAACATTCATCTACATCTACATCCATACTCCGCAAGCCACCTCACGGTGTGTGGGCAGCGGTGGAATGGCCGAGCGTTCTAAGGTGCCTTGCTCAGGAGCTCGCGCTAGCCCCCCCCCCCGTCGGAGGTTCGAGTCCTCCCTGGCGCAGGGGTATGTGTGTTGTCCTTAGGTTAGTTTAAGCTTAGTCAATTCCCATAAAGACCCATAGATTTACAAACGTTTGATTTGAACGGTGTATGGCTGTGGGTACAATGCGCTCCATTGGCACATCCTCCTGTTCCAGTCGCGTCTGGTTCACGGAAAAGAAAATTACCTGTATGACTCTGTGTGGATCACTATCTCTCTGATCTTATCCTTGTGGTCGCTTCGCGAAATACGTAGGAGGAAGCAATATTTTGGCTGACTCATCATGAATCGTACGCTCTGAGAATTTTGACAGATACCCGTACCGCGAAAGAGAACATCTCTCTCTTCCATTGTCTGCCACTGGAGTTTCCTGATCATCTCCGTGAGCCTTTCGCGTTTTCTTGATGAGCCCGTAAGAAGCTATAATAAACTAAGTCGAGTTACACTGTCACCATCAAACTAAAAACACTTAGGCCATCCGCACACGGGTCGTTTCACACTCATCGTGGGCGCGACTCGCATCTCGTCCGTCGTGTGCGTCTGGAGCGAATCTCGCGATGCCAGCGACGGCCGTCCGCACACGGGTCGATTGGCACTCGTCGCGGGCGCGATTTTCCTTCACCCATCTTGCGACTCCCAACAGGGAGCTACAAAATAGTGTTGGTTATTTTCTCCTGTAATTTTCCTATAATGGACAGTTCTAGTGATTAGGGGGGTGGGGGCGTTGTGATGTTTTACTGGTACCGGCGCAAGAAGACACAAAGTGTGTTATGGCATCGGTACATAGAGCAGAATTTTCATTTATCGGCTATTCATTGTTGCTAGAGAACTGCAAGAGAATGATAATTTTTTTTAGTATTCTACAGAATACAAATTACGTGTCTTGAGAAAATGGAATATGGCAGAAACTAGTCGCCAGTAAAAAAGTAAATAAACATCAGCAGCTCTGGTAGAGATATATAAAAACGGTCTTTTCTTGAAAATTTACGAGCTTCAAGACACTACATACTAAAATATTTAGATATTATGCACTTATTTATTTATTAAATGTTCATTATAGTAATTGCATGGAAATACAGAAAATACATGGTAAATTACCTGCATGACGGACGATCCGCTCGTCACGCTCGAATTTTCCCGTGCACTGCAGGTCGGATGAGACGAGCGTCGCTCGCAACGGCTTCGAGACGACTACGAGACGCATGCAAATCTACCCGTTGGCGGCCTCCCATTTACTTACTTGGGCAGTCACACGGGGACGGAATCGCGTCGAGGACGAGTAGCAGCTGCGACGAGTGTGAATCGACCCATGCGCAGACGGCCTTAATGATACCACAGTACGTACCAATTATGCTTAATCCCAGTAACATTCCAAATTGTAAATTCGTCTTAACATCGTCGACATTTGAAATTTTCTTTTATCTACGAAGGAAGAGAGAAAAAGGTGTCTGACATTACAACAACGTTGTCGTAGCCCTCTTCCAACCTTACTCTCACCTCTATTCGTACCATTCTCAAATTTTTCACGATTACAGGCAGCGAACATGATTTTATTCTTCTATGCGCAAGCAAAAACTCGTCGCTTATCAGACGTGCTTACAGTTATCTTGTTCAGAATGGAATAACCACCAGCGCCTACGAATTAGGCAGAACTCTTTACATCTCTGTGCGGCAGTGACACTGCCGCTGACTGCTCTTATCACTCTTGGATTATTATTTTTTATTTGTTTATTTATTTATTTTTTTCCTTTTAAACTTACTGTACATGTCAAATGGATTCGTTCATATTTTTCTAACACTAAAACTTTTGTGCCTGAGTGTGTTTTGTATTGGTCTGCCTGTGTGTGTGTGTTTTTACGGGCGGTTCTGTGGCCTTCTAACTGTTGGCGTCTTATAAGCTAATGGTTCAACTTCTTTCAGTAATGCTGTAATTTATCAAAATGGTATCTGTCTGTTTACGGGCAATATGTCACAACTGCTACCGGTAAGGTTTCGTATCAGTATTCTGAATAATTTTCAGTCCCTTCTGTACAGTGAGACGTGGAATATCGAAGTGAAGACGTACAGCTAACTCTAGTATGGAGTACACAAGATTTAAAATGCCAATGCGTTATCAGAGCTGACGCTTGAATCTGGTGATTTATGTGAAAATGTTTCCGACGTGATTACGGTCGCACGACGGGAAGTAACAGATTTTCAGCACGAAACGGCATGGGAAATTCGATTTCGGAATTCGTTAGGGAATTCAATACTTCTGTCAGTAATGTGCTGTGAATACCAAATTTCAGGCAATATCACACATCACGATCAGTGATCGACGGCCTGCATCTAATGACCGACAATTTCCGTGTTTGAATAGTGTTGTCGGTACTAATAGACGAACAACACTTCGTGAAATAACTGTAGAAACGACTGTTGGACATACGACGAACGTGTCCGCTAGGACAGGACATGCGTAGCAATTTGGCGATAATGCTCCATGGTAGCAGACGACCGTTTGTTAACAGCACGGCTTCTTGTGCAGCGCCTCTCCTCGACTCCACACATACTGGTGGGACCCCAGACGCCTGGAAAATCATGGTTCGGCGAAGTGAATCCCAATTTGAGTCAGTGAATTCGGGTAATAGGGTATGAGCGTGGTGCAGACCCAACGAATCCATAGACTTGTCAGCTAGTCACTATAAAAGCTGGATCCACGATGTTGTGAAATGTTTTCCGTGGAATGGATGTGTGTTGTGGTCCAACTCAACTGATCATTGCAACTGTTGAAGTATTACACGATTTATCTGGTAGGTCACAGTTACAATTTTACCACGAGTCAGCATCTTTATTCGCGACGCAAAAGATACCTCGTTATTTGACTTCCTATTATCCATTCTCTGCGAAAGAAAGACATTCAAACTCCGTCTGTTCTGCTCTTTCCGTAGTATTGGAAGGACGTTTGTATTACCGCTCCTTTAAATTCCACACATCCTCTCCCAATATTAACGTCAACGTCTGAATGCTCAGTCTTATGGTGATTCGGACGCCATTATCGTGAGATGTAACATGTACAATGCATTATGATATTTCGTGAATAATAGCAGCAATTCCCTATTTCTCATTTACAATACCGGTAGGACCTGCAATCATTCATTTCTGATGCAATTTAATTTCTTACAAAAGACCAATAGGTATTCATGAAAATTTTTTCTTCTAATTTGAATCTATGTGATCTTATTGTGCATGATAAAATACTAATAAGTGGTTCGGAAACTCTAGGAGGAAGTTGTCAATAAAAAGATATTAAATTTACAGCATAATCGATGGCAGAAAATTGTAGACGCAGTAACGTCTAGAACAATGACTTAACTTTATTCCTAATGTTCATAGTGCTACTAGCCGACTTATTTAAGACTTTGATGTTCAAATTATGTATCAAATTGTAATTAGCTATCATTTTTAGGCCTAATTTACAGTTCAACAGTTTTTCTAAGTTCTGGACTTAAGAAATTTTGCGTAAACCAAACCGACTAAAACAGGCAGTAGCATTATACTGTGCAACACTTTTTATCGATTGGTTAAGCTTTGCAGTAGCTTTCAGCACAGCAAGTAATATGCAACAGCTCCTTTCAGAAAAGTTCCGCATACTGCAATATTTCTAAGTGCACTAAAATGTCACTATAATCCCCAGCCCACAAGGGAACCCCTCTGAGAGGATTTAAATTTGTCCGTGTGGTCCTAATGAACAAAGCATCTGAGGTAGCCTTCGCCTCACGAAGATGACAGCGAAAGAATGGGGATTCGAAAGAAATACAATAATTTGTTACGATTACGGTCGCCAGTCTTTGTGGACAATAACAATAAATTGTGATTGTCAAGGAATAGAATTGGCTAGTTTAATTATGTGAAAGAATTTAAACATTTCCTTTCAGTTAAATTTGTGGTGAAAAACATACACTAACTGTGACACTGCTTGTGAATTCACTCAATTTTCCAAACGTCAGGCAGCAATAACAGTAAACTCTACTTAAAAATGGCAATCAGATAAGCATTGAGCATCATGGCCATTGGATTTCTGCGAATATACGTACTACAAACGCTGTTAAGGCTCTGTATAGCAATGTTAGCACTTTCACTACAACTGTGAAGCCAGAAAGCCTGTCTGACGTTGAAAATTCAGCAGTTTAGTTGCAGAAGAAAGTACTTTTCCCTATTGTTCTTTGATACTCATCAGATAGCTGATAAGTAAGAAAAAAGGAACCAAAACGTTCATAAATACATCAACTGCTAGTATTTAAATAATGTGCTCAGTTTCCTCTTTGATAAATTATTTCTATGGAAGATTTCAACCATGCAGTTATTTTTATGTCAAATACGATTCAGAAGAACGTGGTACCTGAATCTGTTATAATGGATTCAGTCTTTTTAACTAGCTTAACTCAGAATTCAATAAATTTTAACGTAGCAGGAATAAAGTCTTTAAACTTATTAAGCATACCTTTTTGTAATAATCACTAAGAAACCAATCCAGTACATATACATTTAGTTAATCTTCACAGTGGTATTGTTCAGCAAAATACTCATTGACCTTATACACAACGCATAATGTAAAATATTATCAAAAAATCCAAGTTTTTTTTTTAATTTTTTTTCTTCGCCGGGACACTCATAATATTTCACTTTAACAGGAAAGAACTTCACAATGACGTGGTATATCAACAGGTTAACAGCACGATTTCATTTGATTTCACTGATTATTAACTAAAACACCAGATATGAAGCTATGGCTGTTATTATTATTCTACATTACCTGTGAAGGAAGAGGAGCGCCAAAACGTGGCGTAGCAGGGATACGAAATTATTTCAGGAGGTATCCCACGACTTTTCTGACCTCAGTCTACAAAAACGTGAATCGTTAACTGCGTCGTGGAAGTGGTGAATGAACCATTTTCGTAGATTGCCTTTTCAGGACGCGCCAATAGCTGCTTCCTCAATGGATGCTTCTATTCGTTCGAGATGTATTTCATTGTTCCGTAAGATCGCAATTTCTTTGATCTTGCTAATCTGCATCAAATGCTTTTGGGTCTCTACCAAGGAGAACGGCTTTGTTAAAGTGGAGGTGTCTTATGACTTCTCTGATAGACGATTTGATACCGCTGAATCCTATATAATCTTTGATTTCGTATTTCACTATGAAAGCAGTCATATCATTTTCACTGTTGGTTTTATCTCAAACATTGCTTCTACGTATGGCCTAACGACAAGGTTCTCCCAATCACTGAACTCGTGACAGTGGTTCTATGAAGCGTTAATTTCAAGAAGTAACATTTTAATTTCATTATTAATACAGTGCCGACTCGAAGATAAATCTCAGATATTTCATTTACTCAAAAAAATGTTCAAATGTTTGTATAGTCTATGGGACTCAACTACGGGGTCATCAGTCCCTAAACTTACAAACGACTTACGAACTAACTAAGACTAAGGACGGCACAAATATCCATGTCCGAGGGGGGATTCGAACACCCGACCGTAGTGGCCGTGCAGACCGTGACTGAAGCGCCTCAGTCCCCGCGGCCACCGCGGCCGGCTTTCATTTACTGAATAGTATTTACTATTTTGTCATTTTTAGGAAAACTTTTTTTTATTTTTCGCAGAAAATTTTGATTTTATATGTATATGACGTACAGTTCATAATTTTGTCAATATATATATATATATATATATATATATATATATATATATCAAAAGTATCCGGACACGTGGCTGAAAATACTTATAAGTTCGTGGCGCCCTGCATCTGTAATGCTGGAATTCAGTATGATGTGCCGGCCGCGGTGGCCGAGGAGACTAAGGCGCTCCAGTCACGGTCTGTACGGCCACTATGGTCGGGGGTTCGAATCCCCCCTCGGGAATGGATATTTGTGCCGTCCTAGTTCGTAAGTAGTTCATAAGTTTAGGGACTGATGACCCCGTAGTTGAGTCCCATAGACTTTACAAACATTTGAACATTTCAGTATGGTGTAGGCCCATCCTTAGCCTTGATGACAGCTTAGACTCTCACAGCCATACGTCCAATCAAGGGCTGGAAGATTTCTTGCGGAATAGCTGCCCATTCTTCACGGAGTGCTGCACTGAGGAAAGATATCGATGTAGGTCGATGACACCCGGCCCTAAGTCGACGATCCAAAACATGTTCTATAGGATTCAAGTCAGGACACTGTGCAGGCCACTCCATTACAGGCATATTATTGTTTTGTAACCACTCCGCCACAGTCCGTGCGTATGAACAGGTGCTCGATCGTGTTGAAAGATTTAATTGCCTTCCCCGAATTGCTCTTCAACAGTGGGAATCAAGAAGGTGCTTCAAACATCAACGTAGGCCTGTGCTGTGACAGTGCCAAGCAAAACAACAAGAGGTGCAAGCCCCTCCATGAAATACACGACCACAGCATAACACCACCGCCTCCGAATTTTACTGTTGGCACTACACACACTGACAGATGACGTTCACCGGGCATTCCCAAACCCACTCTCTGCCATCAGATCGCCACGTTGTGTAACACTTTCTTCCACTGTTCAATCGTTCAATGTTTACGCTCCTTACATCTAGTGGGGCGTCGTTTGTCACTGACCTGCGTGATGAGTGGCTTAAGGGCAGTCTCTCGACCATAGAATCAAAATTTTCTTACCTCCCACTAATCATAGTACTTGGAGTCATAGGAGCGGATCCTGATGCAGTTTGAAATTACTGTGTGATAGTCTAGATAGATGCCTGCGTGTTACACTGTACGACCCTCTTCAACTGTCGGCGGTCTCTGTCAGTCAGCAGACGAGGTCGGCCTGTACGCTTTCGTCCTGTACGTGTCCCTTCACGTTTTTGCTTCACTATTACCTCAGAAACAGTGGACCTAGAGATGTTTAGGAGTGTGAAAATTTCGCGTACAGACTTCAGACACAATGATACCCAATCACCTAACCACGTTCGAAGTCCGTGAGTTCCGCGGAGCGCCCAATTCTTCTCTCTCACGATGTCTACTGATGCCGTTGTCAGTCATTGGCAGTAAGTGGTAGCACAATGCTCCTAATATGAAAAATATGTGTGTTTTGGGGGGGTGTCCGGAAACTTTTGATCACATAGTGTTAGTGTAAGTGAGTAGGTACCCGCTCGGTTAGGTGTGTGGTCTAACGCACCACTTTCCGAGACAGGGTGGCGTACTGGCCACGGTTTGATTCCGCCCGGCGAATTAACGAAGGGGACGGAGTGCCGCCAGCCTGAGTGTGGTTTTAAGGAGGTTTTCCACATCCCCCTAGGTGAATATCGGGCTGGTCACCAAGTCCCGACTCAGATACACGATTCGCAAACAAAAATTTGAACATTTGAAACAAAACTGTTCCGGAGTGTGTGTTTGAGAGGGGGGTGAGCGACGGTTGTGCGCGGAAAAGGAACTCCATGTCTAGTTTTGGCAAAAGAATAACCCTGCTGGATGATAGGAGTGATTCGATCTGGCAGAGTGTTAAGATTTGCGCAGCGAACGGTCGCTTCTAATGCCTCCACATTTGGCGAGAGCACGTATACGCCAGTGCAGCTGATATTTGTTTTTGTTTTTACACAAGAAGTTACGAAAGTAGAAATGGTGTTGGGGATACTTAATTTAGAACCGCTGACATTTTCATGTTCTGTGCTCGCGAAATATATACAGTTTCTATGTTTCTTAAAGTTTTGATTACGTAGTCGGGGGAAAGTGCTATCAATTTCTTATCGCAGATAATGCAACTGTTTAAACATTTTTTTCTACTTATGCGTAATAATTCACCTGATCTCTTCCAATAAGGAACCAATTTCATTGAATAAACCTTATTGAACTAAATCACTGACTTGGCGTACACCATTTACAAACGTTAGTATAAAACTATTTTTATTAATGAACTAGTTATTGTATGTAATATTATTTGTTTCGTAAACTACAGGATCACAGGTGAAAGATAATATCTGCAACTAAATTAGTTGCTGGAACATGAAATCAGACGTTTACGGTTCGACCCCAAGATGACATCGAGCCAAACTTCTAAATCAGAACCGTACATAGCACAATACGTAGATTCTTACAGCGTATAGTCACAGTGTAAGACACACTGGCGCGACAGTCACTACTTTGATAGTTGTTACCAGCTGACAGTTTCAAAGACACTAGCGATCCTAGTGGTGGGGAAGATGCCGTAAGAGTAACGTTTGTTTATAATTAGGTTTCTACGTATATAACCGAATAGTATCTGTAATTTTGCGTTCCAAGCAATAGTAAGATGTCTAGATACATAAATAAGCGTGAAATAAATGTAAAAAGCAATCGAATGTCACTGATTCAGTGATATAAACAACAACTCATTCATGAAGAAATACTTACGAATATTTGTATATTTGCAGCATATTCCGCTGAAAGTAAGTAGCATATAAACATAAAGTGTGTTCTTACATGAAAAGCACTTTCTATGACGTGTAGCAATTCGGTATAGAGTATAATGATCCCTTCATATGCAAACATTTGGGCGACAGGAGGGGCATCCGGCCACCCCGTAAGTATTAACATGCCAAATCCGAGTAACAAAGCCAACCCTGCAAGGGTGGGAGTATAGTTCAAGAGAAAGAACGAAGAAGAGGTGTTAGTGTAAGTAATTGACCGGACGTAAAGCTCTAACATTTGTCAAAGAAGAAGGAAAGAGAGAGAGAGAGAGAGGGAGAGTAAAAATCTATTGACAAAGTAGGTTCGAACACGGACCTCACACTTGGCAGTCCATCGCATTCAATCTCGATCAACATCACCATCACGGCGTTAGCTCTCTTCTCGATGTGGCACTTGGACCGTTAACTTCATCTACATCTACATGGGATACTCTGCAAATCACATTCAAGTGCCTGGCAGAGGGTTCATCGAACCACAATTATACTATTTATCTCCCGTTCCATTCTCGAATAGCGTGCGGGAAGAAAGAACACCTGAATTTCTCTGATCGAGCTCTGATTTCTCGTATTTTATTCTGATGATCACTTCTACCTATGTAAGTGGGAGTCAACAATATATTTTCGCATTCGGAGGAGAATGTTGGTGATTGGAGTTTCGCAAGTAGCCCACGCCGCAGCGATAAGCGCCGTTGTTGTAGTGATTCCCATCCCAGATCCTGTATCATTTCCGTAACGCTGTCTCCCCTATATCGTGACAATACGAAACGAGCTGCCCTTCTTTGGACTCTTTCGATGTCCTCCGTCAAACCCACCTGATAAAGATCCCACACTGGGCTGCAATACTCCAAAAATGGACGGACAAGCGCAGTGTATGCAGTTTCTTTAGTGGTTCTGTTGCATCTTTTAAGGATTCTGCCAATAAAACGTAGTCTCTGGTTCGCCTTTCCCACGATATTATCTACGTGTTGTTTCGAGTTTAGGTCTGAAGTAATAGTAATTCCTAGGTATTTTGTGGAGTTTACGGCCTTCACATTTGATTGATTTATGTTGTAAACAAAGTTTAACGGATTTCTTTTCGTACTCATGTGGACGACTTCACACTTCTCATTATTTAGAACCAATTGCCAATTTTTACACCATACTCATATCTTATTCAGATCGTTCTGCAGTTGGTTTTGATCTTCAGATGATTTTACTAGACGGTAAATGACGGCGTCATCTGCAAACAACCTAAGAGAGCTACTTATATTTTCCCCTAAATCGTTTATGTAAATAAGGAATAGCAGAGGACCAATAACACTACCCTGTGGAACGCCCGATATCATCTCTGTTTCAGTCGATGCCTTACCATCGATTACTACGAACTGTGTCCTCTCTTACAGGAAATCCCCTATCCAATCGCAAATTTGGGCCGATATACCATAACCACGCAATTTGATTAAAAGCCGTTTGTGAGGTACGGTGTCAAAAGCTTTCTGGAAATCAAGAAATAAGGAATCGATTTGCGAACGTTTGTCGATAGCACCCATCACTTCGTGTGAATAAAGAGCTAGTTGTTTTTCGCATTAACGATATTTTCTAAATCCGTGTTGACCTTGGGTCAATAGATCGTTCTGTTCGAGATATTCATAATATTTGAATACTGGATAGGTTCCAAAACCCTGCTGCAAATTGACGTCAATGAAATAGGCCTGTAGTTTAGTGGGTTACTCCTACTGCCTTTCTTGAATATAGGTGTGACCTGTGCAACTTTCCAATCTTTTGGTACAGATCCTTCTACGAGAGAGCGGTTGTATATGACTGTTAAGTAAGGAGTTATCACTTCAGCATAATCAGATAGAAATCTAATGGGTATACAATCCGGACCAGAAGACTTGTTCCTGTTAAGTGATTTTAGTTGCTGCACTACTCCGATGATATCTACTTTTACGTTACTCATTACGGCATCTGTTCGCAATTCGAAATCTGGAATATTGGTTTCGTCTTCTTTGGCGAATGAGTTTCTAAAAGCTAATTTTAGTAACTCTGCTTTTAGTAGCGCTGTCATCGGCAGGATCGCCATTACTATCACCGTTGACTCTTCCTATTTTGCTTCTTTCTTAACAGTCCCATAACCCTTCTTCCAGTTTTCAGTTCCAATGATCAACTGACTTGGACCATAAGACCGATCCATGACACGGAAAATAGTTCCATCACGGATCCACCAGAAGCTTTCACACGGCCTAGCTGACAAGTCTATGGACTCGTTGGGTCTCAACCACACTCAATCTCTACCACCCGACTTTACGTACTCAACTTCATGCTTGATCTGTGACCAGTTTTTGGTGGGATACCTGCTGCGCCAATTCACATCTAGATGTGAGGGATGTACAATGGGGAGTTCCCGTGTGCTCGTGTCACAGGAAGCAGACGGTGCTGGAGTCACGACTGCTGTTGGCAGCCGCACGGTTGTCCCGGCAGTGGCGCAGCCCAGTTAGGACCTCGCGTGGGGGCAGCGAGGTTTCGACACGCGGGTAATCGTCCTCTCTGGCCCGCCGCCGCCATAATCTCATTAAGTCGGAATTATGGACGACCCGCCGCGCGGCCTGTAATATGCAGCGACCGACGGCGGCCCCGTTGCTCAAGCGTCCACGCTCCAGCGCTCCAGCACTCCAGCGTCCAGGGACAGATGGCAGGCGGCGGCGGCGGCGCTTGCGCAACGCTGATCCGCTGCCGTTAGCGGCGCGACACGTACCTAGTCCGCGCTCGCGGCTCTCATTTCATCTCCAGCAGGAGGTCGTAATATTTGTGCTCCCAGCGAGGTCCGCCTAACTCACGCGCCCACTGATATGACAACGACCGGTAGCGGGCTCTCCATTGTAAATTGACTCTAAATCCGCTACTCCGTCCTATGTTACTTCCGCATCAGGTCGTTACGTTGAATCCTGCATCGCATTTATCACAAATTCAAAATGTTCAAATGTTTGTAGAGCTTAACTACGGGGTCATCGACCCTAAACTTACAAACTACTTATGAACTAGCTAATACTAAGGACGGCACAAATATCCATAGAGCTTAACTACGGGGTCATCGACCCTAAACTTACAAACTACTTATGAACTAGCTAATACTAAGGACGGCACAAATATCCATGCCCGAGGGGGGATTCGAATCCCCGACCGTATTGGCCGTGCTGACTGTGATTGGCGTGCCGCAGAACGCTCGGCCACCGCGGCCGGCGCATTTATCACAATTAAGGTTAAAGCTAGTGTGACTATACCACTGTCTAACAGATACAGCCACGACACTCCCACGGATTTTTGTTACACGCCACGACTGCAGTGCTCCAAGCGGCTGGCGAGGTATATGTCTGAAAACGATATCGGATGAGTATTAATAGTGTTGTTTAAATTGATTTAACACAGTTCTTACAATATGGAAGGTATGTAGTGGCATAAAAATCGGCAATAACTACAAAATAACTCCACAATGGCCTTTATTAGGTTTCCAAAGAAACATTGAAAGATACGAAACGGAACATTGCAGGACTTTTTATTTAAGATCCTCTTCAAATCTACGACTTTTTAATGAATATTTTTCATCTCCTATTACGAACAAAAAAGTGCTAGAAATAACAGAAGACCCAGATCTTTGCTTGAAATACGTCGGATTACTAATCAGAACTCAGATGTTTTAAATGTTGATGGTTACATTATTTTGTTTTATTCTGAATTACTGGAGCATAGAACTCACAGGAGTCCTCCAGACACTCTTACGAAACGCTCGGGCTAACAGCCCTCATTAGTTCCGAGTACAAAGCATGGGCCTTCAGCGATTTCCGCTGATTTGGACAAACCCTCGACCGGCTAGCTCGGTTTAACCTGACACCTGGCCTGTCTGGCAACTGTCCCAACCACTTGCAGTTGTCCACTTCCAGCACTTCATCGTTCCACACGGCATCATTACTTATACTACCTGCGCCACTCTATGGACATTATTTCCGTAAAATCTCTCTCTCTCACACACACACACAAACAAACACACACGAACACGCGGTCACTTTAAAGGCAAAACAAACATTAACGCGGCGTCATAATATTTTTACATATTATCGTTTGATCAATGCTTAAATCGATAAACAACGTTGAAAGAAGTCTGCTGTGGGGTAAACACCAAAACACCACTGGCGCATCCTATGTGTTCACTGGTTCTCAGAACCCACCAAAAATTTATACCCTTGCAACTAAAAAAACAAAAGAAAGGACTAACCGTTCTTCATTTCATTCCCATATCATATCATTTTATCTACATTTTCAGAGTCACCTTTTTTTATTTATCTATTCCTTCGTCCTTAGTTGCTTACAAAATGTGCGGAGGTGTTTTGCGTCAATTGCAACTAAATGAAAAGCGTTTTTGTGCCATACGCGTTTCGCTTCTTTATTTGTAAAACATCATCAGTGGTATGTAATACATGTTCGTTTGCTGTGTATAATATTGCAGTGCAGTTATAAATAATATTTCGCCATGTTTCACAGTATAACAGTTATAAATCTTTGCTATGTTACACTTTCTTAAATTCTAGCCTACTAGGTTAGAAACAACTTCTGTAGATTTTGTAATTTTTGTAATTTTTGTAATTTTGTAATTTTTTTTTCTATTACTGACGGTCTACTTGTTACGCTATGTGTGTCTTGATATTGCTGTTTGTGTATTCTCCAGATGGATGATGAACAGCCGGCCGCGGTGGCCGAGAGGACTAAGGCGCTCAAGTCACGGTCTGCACGGCCACTACGGTCGGGGGTTCGAATCCCCCTCGGGCATGGATATTTGTGCCGTCCTAGTTCGTAAGTAGTTCATAAGTAGTTTGTAAGTTAAGGGACTGATGACCCCGTAGTTAAGTCCCATAGTCTATACAAACATTTGAAACATTTTGATGATGAACACATTTATTTCTTCACTGCGTACTCATTTTTGAAGGTTTGTTTACATTGTGCAGTGTTTCCAACTCTCGATTACCATCTGTCTTTTGTTTGTCTTCCTTGTATCTCTGAGTGTATCAGCTATTTTCTGTTTATGTTGTCCTATGGGCAAATTTGTGTTCCTATGTTGTGTCATCAGTTATTGTGATTTTGAGACAGGAGGCAGAGGGCGGGGGAGATGAGAGAAAGAATGAAGAAGTGAGAGCATTTCGCCGCGGTGGAGTAGCCGAGCGGTCTAAAGCACCTCGCTGCAGAGCGTGCGGTTGCTCGCCGTGAAGGTTCGAGTCTTCCTGGGGCATGGGTGTGTGTGTGTTTGTCCGTAGGTTAGTTTACCTAGGTTTAAGTAGTTTGTAAGCTACGGAGTGATGACCACGCAGTTTGGTCCGATAGATTTACAGGCATTTGAACATTTTGAGAGCATTTCATGGATCGTCACAGCTTTCCACTGTTTTGTGGCCAGCTTGATTAGTGAGTTGTTGTTTATGTTGATCTGATCACTAATCACATTCTTATTTACTGCCAGGGCTCTTTGCATATGAAGGTTTTCCTGTACAGGCATGAGTTTTCTGCCTCGATTATTAACTCTGATAATTTTCAAATCTTGTTCAAAAAATGTTCAAATGTTTGTAAATCTAAGGGACTTAAATACGTTGGTCATCAGTCCCTAGGCTTAAAAACTACTTAAACTAACTTAAAGGAACTTATGCTGAGGCCAACACAAACACCCATGCCCGAAGGAGGACTGGAACCCCCGACGGCATAGACGCCTTACTGTGCACAACTATTCTGCCGCGGCGTATCTTGTTCCATGATTGGTATAATAATAATCATTAACCAAAACGCTGCTATTTAATAATATTTATTTGAACACGACGGTCCCGTTTCGACTTACATTGCCAGTTTTCAAGTGACGGTTATGTCTAGGTAGCCTGACATACATAACACATCGAAGCTGTCTGTATATAGACTGTCAAATTTGGTTGGTACTTTTAGTTATGATTTTCTTCAAAAATGTTCAAATGTTTGTATAGTTTATGGGACTCAACTACGGGGTCATCAGTCTCTAAACTTACAAACTACTTATGAACTAACTAAGACTGAGGACGGCACAAATATCCACGCACGAGGCGGGATTCGAACCCCCGTCCGTAGTGGCCGTGCAGACCGTGACTGGGGCGCCTCAGTCCCCTCGGCCACCGCGGCCGGCTATGATTTTCTGTTTTGACAGTTACAACCGAGATTTTATCACAATACAAAACCAGAATTAAAAGTACCAATCAAATTTCACAGTCCGTATACAGACGGCTAAGATTTCAGCCATCTAGACGTAACGCCGGCCGCGGTGGCCGAGGGGACTGAGGCGCTCCAGTCACGGTCTGCACGGTCACTACGGTCGGGGGTTCGAATCCCCCCTCGGGCATGGATATTTGTGCCGTCCTAGTTCATAAGTAGTTTGTAAGTTTAGGGACTGACGACCCCGTAGTTAAGTCCCATAGACTATACAAACATTGAACATTGTAGACGTAACAGCCACTTGAAAATTGCAATGTAAGCCGAAACGTAACCGTCGTGTTCAAATAAATATTATTAAATAGCAGCGTTTTGGTTTATTATTATTATTATGTCACTTGCTTACCTTTATCACGCTACTGGTCCTATGAAATATAAAACCATGTTGGATAGCTCATGTTCTATCAGGCGTTCGCCAAAGGTGGAATGGCTATATTGATACTTATAGCTCCTTATATGTTCTTTACATCTGGTTATTAAATTTTTGACTGTCATTTCCATTTACACTGATTTACATTCTTGGTATTCTAGCTGGTACATACACGCCCCTTCATATTTGTCTGGTTTATCTTTTGTTTTCAGGTATGACAGAAGTGATTTATTGTTCTGTGGGATAAATTTTCAGAGCATTTCTACTTCGTGAGAAAGTTTTAAGCCGTGCAGATATAAAGCATACATGCCACGGCGCTCTCGAGGCACTGCTGGGGTTCAGATACGCTTCTGAACATCCTGACTCAGCCTATGGACACTAAGTCGGCAGGGAAGGGCGAGGGGAAACGTCGCTAGTAAAACGTTCATCTGCGTTAGTGAAGGTACCGAACGCAATAAAATATAGCTAGGCCCCACACCTCACCTTGGACATCCGCAAAGCCTCCATGGCGACATCCTTGCTCACAGAAGCATTTGGCTCATTGAAGTTTTATCGAGAACATGTCATATATTGAGAAAATTTCTTATTACTAAATGTCAACGACCGATGCATCAGCCTTGATTATTTCCTAAGATGAGTAACAATAAATTGATTAGTCACAAACCGTCAGAATTAAATGTGTTTCTTTGACAAACGTCCCTTCTAAAATTATGTGTAACTGTTCGCATCGTTATGATTTCGCTGGTCGGTACCACAAATGCGCCACTAAATATTTTTGTTTTAAACTATTGTTGAGTCATGTCATTCTTGCTGCAGAACAACACGCAGTCCTTTTATTTTATTTGACTCTACGCGCCAGAGGGATGCGTAGACTAATGTTTACATCTTCTGTATGCTAACGATGGAGATCATATACTCGTCCGTACTTATACGCACCAAACATGTCGAAGAAGAAAAGTTCAAATGTTTGTAAATCTATGGGACTTGACTGCTTGGTTATTAGTCCCTAGCTTACAAACTAATTAAATTAAGTTAAACTAACCTAAGGACAACACAAACACCCATGCCCGAGGGAGGACTCGAACTCCCGACGGCGAACGGCAGCGCGCAACACACCACGGCGCCTTAGTGCGCACGGCTATTCCGCCGTGGCATGTCCCTGCGAATTTCACTGCGTTTATGCACTTTTGCCCAAAACTATGAAACTACACTTAGCTGCTATTCACAAGTGGACTACAGTAATATGTGACCCACTTCGGTTTCAAAGCTCAAGATTCTCTCGCTAGGGCTGTACATGAAAACAAAACAACTTCTGTAGCGCAAACATAAGTCTACGAGATGTGGCAACTATTTATTCACAGCAGATAGAAAAGCGTTACATGTTTGCATATTTTACTGTCCTCCAAAGTAGTCATCTCCGTTGTGAAGAACCCGTTGACAACGATGTGGAAGACGTAGTATACTGTTAGCAGAGCCTGTTCTGTTGCTGGTGCGAATGGAGAGGTCTATTGCCTGTAGAATCTCTGGAACAGTTCTGAAGCCAATGTCATGAAGTGGTTCCTTCATCTTCGGAATCAAATCAATGTCACAAGGACCTAAGTCTTGGAGTATGGGGGATGGTACAGTACTTTCCAGTCCCAGTGACCGAACAGAGCAGCCACAGCTTATGCTGTATGCGCCGGCGCATAATTGTGGATGTGTTGCGCAAAAAGTGTTGCCGCTTCTTTCGCAAAGCTGGTCACAGGTGATACTCCAAAAACGAACAGTAATACTGTTCGTTGACGATCAGCCTTGTTTCTGTTTTGAAAATATAGTCACAACGTTACGTTAGACCGCTCGTTCATAAGTAACTGTATTTCCCTCGAGAGTGCACACACCGGTGACGTGGGACGGTGCTATGCTAAGATGCGCGAGGCCGTTCCCCGTCGGCGGTTCGAATCCCCCCTCGGGCATGGATGTTTGTGTAGTATTTAGTATAAGCTAGTTCATAAGTACTTTGTAAGTTTAGGCACTGATGACCCCGAAGTTAAGTCCCATAAGTTCTACAACATTTGAACATTTTAGGTAGGTTTGTCAACAACATGTGCTGTCAGCGACAATAGTAGATTCTATTGCATAGTGTCTCCTCAGCTGTTTTGCCACTATTTAAGTTTTAAGTATCGTACACCGGCGTGAAATTTCATCATTCCAACTGTAATATCAGAGGAGAAAAAAATTATTTTCTGTTACTTTCTCTCCTCCAACGAGGAGATATGTGTAAGAAACGACGATATTACCAAGGCAGCTATTCTCATTACATTGAGACTGCATTGCTGCTGAGTGCATCAGGATAAGTTTCTATAATGTACGTATGAATACTTTGCCGCAACATAAAGGTGTCGTATACTGGTCTTCAGTATTTGCAATATTATGGCAATAAAAGCTAATGGATCATTCTTCACATTAACCACTCAGTTATCGCTTCCGCTACATACCACTGTATCAACCTGTAGTCATCTGAGTGAGGGGTTTCGTGTTCAAATTGAATGGCATTAATCACTGCTAGAATATGACGTTGACGAAGGAAGGCAATTACTTGTATTTACACCGCCTGGGAGAACGCTGATTCAATTACTTGCTCGACCGGTTCGTTAAGAGAATAATTTAGATGCGTGCAATTTGCCCACAGACGGAGAAAATGATTAGGGCACGCTTCGTTGGTTGCGTGAAGTACAGCCAAATCAATTTGCTTTGGAGACTGTTGCAAGCCTCTTTTCTACCGCTTACGTGCGGGAATCGCTTTCCACACGTTTCATTCTCCTTTCGCCATCGTCGATGACAATAAATTTGCCTGACGTGTATGTCGAACTGGGGACAAAGCCCCATTACCAGAGAAAAGCGGCCTAGACGAGTGGGACTGCAGAGTTATCCGTGATAGGGGACAACACGATTGAAAGAGAATTTGCGACAGCAAGAAACTACCACACAAGTACGATTTACGGGAATACCTAAAGGTGGAAAATGCAAGAATCGGGAAAGTCAGAAAGAAACTTCACTAATGTAGGTATAGTTGTTTGCAATTTGCTCTTTATGATCAATAACGACTGTGTCGTATTATTTTCCTGTTTCAATAAATTCATCTTAATTCTACACAGAGTAACTTATATACTGGGTGATTCAAGAGGAATGTTAAATAACTAATGAGATGACTCTATACATGAATGAAAAACTATACATTCCTATCAGCATGTATCCAGTTTTCGATGGTACGGAATTGCAACAGTTTTAAGAAGACACACAGTCTTGAAAGATTGTCAAGTCAAATACAAATATGGCTTTGTAGTCGCTATGTCGGACTGATAATGCCGCGAACTGATCTACGACTAACACGCAGTGGGCCCAGGTTCGATTCCCAGCAAGGGACTAGGTGTTCTGTGTTGTCCTCATCATCATTTTTCATCATCATTGACATGTCAGTCGCCGGCGCCGTAGTGTCGTCAATTAAAAAGACTTGCGCTAGGCGGCCGAACAATCCGACACGGATTCTCCCGGCCAAAAGATGCCATACGATCATTTCATTTTCTTTTATTTTATTTATTTATTTATTTCTTTAAAAGAGGTGATCATAACGTCTCACACCCATCTCTCCTTAAATGGAGGCTGTTTCGTTTTTCATGCCGAAGATCAGTTTGATGGGCTTTAAACCGGGCTACAGGTGGTGCGAGCGACGAGTTCTTGAAGTGTATTCACTTTCGTAGCGTACACATCCTCCATTAACCGGCCCAATAAACACAAGCTAGCACCGGCAGTCAGTGATTTTACTCCTGATGACGATGGCGGAGCTTGCCATCGAAAGGTCGAGGATTTTTTTTTCCGATATGACGCGGCTTGTAACGCGATAAGACTCACATGTGTAAAGGATGCTTCATAATATTTTTCGTTTCTGTTTTACTGTATCTTTTGATAGCGGATGAGGCTGAAACTACGAAAGCAATGCTTGTTTTCTTACCGATAATGATCTTATTTGTTAGATTTTCATCTTCAGTTACTAAACATTTTTAAGTGTTCACATTTGCAAAATACTTCACTGTATCTTTTTGGTATCCCATAAGTATGTGGAATGAAGGAATAAGCGAGGCATGCTATCATGTTTTGTGAACGTCTCCTCTACTTACGAATGAAACATGATTTTTTTCAACTATAGCCTACGATACGTCTAACGATTAGCAAACGACACAAGCTGTCAGTTTTAACCAAACAAATACGACTTTAGGCAATCAAAGCGATAGGAGCTAACTCCTTTTTTGCATGACATACTTCACTTCTTATTTTTACTAAATTCATAAACAAAACAACAGTCGCATCAAAAAAGGCCAAACGAGTCGTATTACGGGGTTATATATGCATTTAAAAACAGAAAGAATCCGAAACTGCCTTCCTGACTATATGTTACTCATATAAACTCTGTGTTTTCGAGTACCGAAAATAGCTTATGTGCACAAGTCATAAATTAAGAACAAGAAACAATTGCAAACAGCTGTCTGTCAATGTTTTCGGACAACTAACAAAGAGAGAATCTGACATGTGGTTCACCGATTTAAATCAAAGTTTGCCTGGACGTTCTATACTGAATATAAAGAGACACTTGTTTTGGCTCTTTGCTAGAGACTCCGTAGTTTTTCGAAAAACTCAAGTTCAAAGTTGATGTAAAATCACATTTCAATGCTATACATCGAAAGATCGTCTGAGGATGAGCATAATTTACTAATATAAAGGGGTTAAAATTGATGGCGTTCGAGTAATTACCGTTTTTGTGTTTCGTGCTGTAGCTTGGATACTCGTAAAGACAAGAGACTTTCCGAGTACCATCGCAGGTCGAGCGGGAAAAAAAGTAAATAAATACATAAATAAAATATATAAGTAAATAAAAATAAAAAATAAAACATAATAATAATAATAATAGGAAAAAAGAAATCCAGACCTTCGACTATCAAACAGTGAATCCAGATTTCCTCCATCATGAAAATTTTTGTTAGATTTTTTAAAATTTTTACTTATTTATTTATTTGATAATATTCTCAATACCTTCTCTTTCCCTTTTTTTTAAAATAAAAACCAACTGGAAGTGTGATTAATATTCAGTTAAGTGTACTATCTGTTTGCAGCTTTTTTCATTTACAGTGTGTGTCACAAATGAAATATTTAATTTAATGTTAATCACACTTTTCGATGCAAATATGTCAATATTGTCTCGTACATAAAAGAAAATCTAGCAAAAAATTGCTCTGTACCGCTCAATCGGCGACGTCGCCCGGAAAGTCGCTTATGTTTACGAGTACCCAAGTTACAGCATGAAAACACAAAAACGTTAACTACTCGAACGTCATTAACTTATGAGTCCATATATAGTAGTCAAAAATGCTCATCTTCACACGATCTTTCGATGTATAGCATTGACCTTGACTTTTTTCAAAGACTACTGCCTAGCAAAATGTCAAAACATCTGTCTCTTTAGAATCAAAACAGAACACCATTGCAAAATCCGATCGAAATCGTTCGTTCATATGTCAGATCCACTCCTTGTAAGATGGCGGACGTTGTCTTCGATTTTGTAAGGTTATGACATCTCCTGTCTTTAAAATTACCATGAAAAATACATTCAAAACTGCCATTGTACCATCTTTGAGTAACATAAGGCTGTGCGTAAAAGAAGGAAGAAAGCTTAGGGTTTAACGTCCCGTCGACAGCGTAGTCCTTAGAGACGGACCTGACGCTCTGATTTTTGGGATAGGATGAGAAAAGAAATCGGCCGTGCCCTTTGAATAAAGGCATTGCCTGGAATGATTTACGGAAATCACGAAAAACCTAAATCTGGGTGGTCGGAGGTGGATTTGAACCACCGTCCTCCCGAATGGGAGTCCAGTGTGTTACCATTGAGCCACCTCGCTCGGTCGCGTAAAAGAGACGGTGTTTATAAATTAATATCGATGTTTCCACGATTTATAATATTTATTACACTAAACTTACAATGATATGTCAAATAAAATAGAACGGAAAAAGTTTTACCAAGAACCTTATAAATGTTCAATGTGAGCACCATCTGTCACACGACACATCAAGTCTGTAGCCGAGTTCTTCCCAAATGTTGATAAGTGTGTCTTCAGTGATTTTAGTGACAGCTGCTTCAATCCGGTTTCTTAATTCTGGAAGGTCAGCTGGTAGCGGAGGCACGTACACACGATCCTTGATGATGCCCCAAAGGAAAAAAATCGGATGGCGTTAGGTCGGGCGAACGTGGAGGCCACGCAAAGCAAGCTCTGTCATTGGGCCCCTTGCGGACTTTGCTACTACCGCTGTCTAGCACATTGCGACGGATACATTGCGCGCTGTCAATGGTGCTAAACAAAGCTGTTTGAGTTGCTCTTTCATTTGACATATAATTTATAACTGTAAATTTAATATAATAAAAACATTATAAAGTATAAAACCTTAATATTCATTTATAAACAACTTGTATGAGTATAAAGACTGCGATTCATCTAACTCTGTTATTTAATCGTGTCAGAAGCATCAAACTTTATACGTACATTGGACATTGGATAGATAGGTTTGTTAGGTTCTTCATAGATATTACATGAACATGTATTTTGTAGGGCTAATACTTTTCGGCTAATGCTGGCCATGTCCAGAGAGTAATAAAATTTATAAGCTAAAATGTAGGCCAAATGTCATGTACAATAGGTAACTGTAATGTTAGGAGATTTTTGACCAAAAACTGACCACGTCTAGAACATTGGGAGTAGCCTTCATGAGCTCTTCGACTGTGCAGGTGCTTCGGTATAACTCCCACTGCATAAGGTGTGAAGTAGTCTGCTCTTGTCTTCAATAGCCAACACCGATTCATCCGACAGCCCCCATCTATGCATGTTGCTCTTTGTTCCTGCAACTCAGGAACGCAGTCTACTCAAGGATCTACAGACGTTCCTCTTCTCACCGTGTCCTGGGGGATGTTCTTCCGTTGGTACAAACCAGTCATGGAGATGAACATTTTTATTTCGCCACATTTCTGTTCTTGTGTTCTGTAGTGTGTCGGTGAGGCATTCTGTCGTATGGAGGAAACTCCTCCTTGAGATAAGTCGACGATGGGCGGGTTGTTGTCCGAAAAGTTGGTGCGCCGCAGACGTTACTGATTTTACTTTCTCTGTGCTGGCAGCCACATTACGTCTAATACTAGGGGGTGCAATACCAGCTAGGCAGTGTAGTTTATCCGTCGGTGTTGGCTTTAAGCAACCTGTGTTGATGCGACAGGATTCGTTAAGCGCTGTGTCCATGGCTTGAGTTGTACCACACAGGACATGCATATTTCGCAGCCGAAAAACACAAGGCTAGAGTTGTGGTCATTAGTGTGCTGGGTTCGGCACTCCATGTAGTTCCCGCTAGATTGCGAACAATGTTTCTTGCAGCTACTTTTAGCTTGGTGTTCATGCAGTGGTCCCTGTAGGTGATGGTTTTATCTAAGGTTAGGGGAGAGCAGGGCAAGACGGGGTACTTAAGCACTTAACAATTTTTGTAGGCTTACAAACGCTCTAGTAGATATTCCACCTTAAACTTCATTATTTCTAGAGTTTATAAAAAAAATTGACCAAAATTGTTAGTGAGGGCAAGATGGGGTACGCAGGTGGAGCAAGATAGGTTACCTTAATACTCCATAAGGTAAAGCTAATTAAATGATTCAATGAACACAGGTTTACAAATTTATAAAAGATTTATTTTAATATCTAATGAAAATGCATTAACTAAACATTGTGTGATGTTAAAGTTCAGTTTATTGTTATTCAGTTATTATCGTCGTTTTGTAAGCAAAATTCACACACATGATGTACCTCTGCATCCTCGTCCTCTTCTCCCGCACATGAACAGTGAGCCAATTTTTTCAAGAGACACGTGACACCCATCCTTCTGTTGACTGCGAGTAGAAACAGCCGCAATAGAGGCACACAGTGTCATCTTCTTCTAATGTACTTTCTTCTTCAATTTCTTTTTATCTTCTTTGCCAAGTTGGTCATTGCTATTTTATTCTTCCCACTTTTGCCTTTACAAACAGAGGGATTTTTCAACAGTCTTCTCAGATGAACTCTTTCCTTCTTGTTCCTTCTTTTCTCGAGGCTTAACTTTACTTGCACTCTCCAGGAGTTCTCTTCTGTAAGGGGAGCTAGTAAACAACAACAGTTTTTCTTTTTTTGCGGCCTGTTTTTCGGATGTTTTTCTTTCTGACATGAGGGATCGGGACAATGTGTTCAGGTGAAACAGCAAATCATTTTAATTGATCGGTGTTGTTCTCAAAAGCCTGCTTGTTTGTAGTGTGGTAATTGGGGTTATTATCATTACAAATTGAACACCTTGAGCTTAGGCCTATAGCAAGCGAATCTTGCTCTTTAGTACCTGCTTGGTTAATAGGACCATCGCTTGTCTCTGACATGAAGTGCTTATGTGAGCCAACTGAAGCAAGACGGGGATACTGCCAATAGGTACCCCGTCTTGCCCCCAGGGACCATTTTTACGTTACGTTAATATTATAACACCAAGGATATATTCAATTAGTTATTGCATGCATTAATTTATTGCTAAACAAGCTTTTCTTTCATTGATAATACTTAAGAGTATGAGAAACAATTGCTTCTCTTACCTTTTCACGTCTGAAAATGACGAAAAATTATATCAGCACAGACGAATACACGTTTGGTTGTATTCACTCCGAATGGTTTGCTGAAAATGACCGCCAGCACTGTTAGGCACTCGCATAGCAAGTGCCTACTAGTTCAACTATACGCCGCTAGGTTTGTGGTAGAACTTACAAAAACCCCGCCCCATCTTGCCCCGCTCTCCCCTATTCCTAAATATTCTGGGCTTGCACAATGCACTAGCGGTATTCCGTCCCATGATACATTAAGTTTCTTTGTCGCTTGTCTATTTCTCAGGTGGAATGCACAGGTTTGGGTTTTCCGTGGTTTAGGTGGTTTTCCTTGTAAGCCGGTCGCGGTGGCCGAGGGGACTGAGGCGCTCCAGTCACGGTCTGCACGGCCACTACGGTCGGGGGTTCGAATCCCCCCTCGGGCATGGATATTTGTACCGTCCTTAGTGTAAGCTAGATCATAACTAATTTGTAAGTTTAGGGACTGATGACCACGTAGTTAAGTCCCATAAGCTACACAAACATTTAAACATTTTTTTCCTTGTAATAGATGGCGAGTTGTTCAAGGGCTTCCGACAGTTTTCTTTCCACGGTCTCAAATGTGTTTCCTTGGGCAATAATGGCCCGGTCGTCTGCATATATAAAACTTTGAGTGCCTTCCGGGAGTGGCTGGTCATTCGTGTAAATGTAAAAGAGCAGTGGAACAAGCACGCTACTCTACGGTAACCCATTCTTCTGTGTCCTACATCGACTTCTTTGCCCTTGAAAGTCGACAAAGAATCTTCTGTTTTGGAGGAGATTACTAATTATCTGTGTCATGCCGTAATTCTTGCATGATGTGTAAAATTTCTGTAAGAGCAGTCGATGGTTGACTGTATCATAAGCAGCTGTCAGGTCCATCGAACGCTGTTGAAATGGAAGAAGAAATTGCATTCCCTGCCGTGCTCAGCGCTCAGGAGCCTACAGCAGGCTCCTCTCACTGTGTCGGCGCAGGCGTGGCGCCGTCGACGTCATCATCTGCGGCGACGCCACCGCAGGAGCGGGCGCCATTAGGGCGCGCTCTGCCGCCGTTCCTCGCGCTATAGAAACAAATTGAATACGGGGCCCAAAAGAAGAGAGAGGAAACAAATCTCATTTCTCCTCAGGGCCATTCCGGGTCCTCAATCAAAGGAGAGGGGCGGTGGGAGGGAGGGAGGGGGCGGCACCGGAGGACAGAGAGTTATCGGCCGCTGCCGGTCCTCGGACACACGCCACGCTTAGACAAAGAAATTCGTTTCCCCGGCCCGTCCGGAGTGTGGTCCTCGTCATAAAAGCGCTTTACTGCGCGGCAGCCTAATTAAAGTCCCACCAACTCAATCTCAATAAAACGTTTATTGGCATAGTCCGAAAATAGAGCCGAAGCGCCAAGGAACTCCGTGGAATCTGGCTCTGCGACAGGACTGTCGAGCGAGCCCCCGGTTGTTTCCCAAAACGATGGCTTGTGATGGGTTCTGGGGTCTCGCTGCTTTGGGGCTAACGAGAACGCCGAGCGCGTGATCTTCGTCAGTTAGTAGATACGAGTCTGCAACATAAATAGTGGCAACACTGCTGTGGTGCCACTATGCAATGGAATCTAATATTGTCGCTGATAGCACACGTTATTGACATGCAGACATTACCTCCGAGCAAATGGACTCGCCCGTCCCATATCACCGACGTGCTCACAATCGGCGGAAACATAGTCACTTGTGATCGAAAGGTCTGTTACACCACAAAAATTGTGACAGCGAAACGTGTTTAAAATCTAAAATCTTGGATTGTTCACCGTAGCTGGACAGAATCAGATCAGCAGCCGTGTAGTAGAAATGCTCACTTGTCTTCTGTGACGACGGCAGACGATGCGTCGGCAAGTTGAAAAGACTACCGTCAGAGAACTTGCTGAGTGAGTGAGACGGCTGCCAGACAGAGAGGCAGCTAGTAAACATTTCATAACTACACAAGAGTGAATAAGACCGCGGATACGTCAGTGGTAAAGCGACATCGAGTGAACACTACATTTTCAAATGAAACACATTCGAAACTTTTCACACGTCATAGCTTCAACAAAATTTATGTATATATACTCCCGCTTTTAGAAGTAACAGTCACTTGGTCTTCGGGATCGACGATGCTCAGGAGGTAATCGTCGATTCACTGGCTTAATCAGTGTGCTCAGTCTTTGTCACAGATAGCAGTACATACTGGTAGCTGCTAGAGGCAGCTAGGAAATGGCGTCTGGTCGATGCCATACTTCACATTAACCATCATCCGGGGAATGTGGTGATCCGCTGTGCTAACGATTTCACAACAATATGGTTACTGCCTGAGGACAGCGCAGTCTTTAGTGGTTAGTTACCGAAGGCCAATGTTCCTGTCGTCGAGTTAGCACTCTGGTGCTAAACCTGCCAGCCAGTATCCAGAGTCGGGTATCAGCACGGCATCCAACTTCAAGGGTGTCCACGCATGGATCCACTAGCAGCTGCGTAGACAGGACTCCTCAATAACAGCCTCTGCATCGACTCTCGGACATCGCGGCGCGGGCACTACCGTCCAGACGGCTCACAGCCGTCGGAACACCGAGGTCGCAGCGTGACGACGAAAACGGACGCGCCCGAAGGCGACGCCACCAGCTGCTGTCGACCTAGGACCTTCGTCTGAATTATGGTATGTCATGGAATAAACGTCTAAACTTTAATTCTGGCGCTAGTCCAGGTTCCATGCCTCATCCTGACATGAAGCTGGAAACCCACCGCTCGGGCCCAGCTAGATGATACATGGGCCACATCGTACGAGCCAAAACTGAACGCCAATTCAACAAGTGAAATATTTCTGGGTCGCCGCGAAAGTCTAAAGTGCGTCAGAGCCCCAATATTGTGAAAGTTATTGTGATTTTCGTGAACGACTGTGATGGTGGTATATTAACGCGTTACGTTTCTCCACGAGAGACCGTCAACGCACAGTATTAATGTTGGTTTTTGGAGCATCAAAGCGACAAGGTTTGCGAAACAAGCGGCAACCCTTTCTGCGCAACCCAGCCATCATTTTGCACGACTATGCGCGTGCATATACAGCGCAAACTGTAGCTACTCTGTTCGGTCGATAGGACTGGGAAGCTATATACCATCCATCATATTCCCCGGACTTAAATCCTTGTGACTTTGATTTGATTCCGAAGATGAAGGAACCTCTTCGTGGCATTCGCTTCAGAATTGTCCAGAGATTCCATAGGCAGTTGACCGCTCCATTCGCACAGTCAACAGAACAGACTTACGGTTTACTACGTCTTCCATATCGCTGGCAATAGGTTAAGTAACAGGTGGAAACATATAACGCTTTTGTATCGATTGTGAACAAATAGTTTCCACTATACTTTATAACACGTTGGCCTTAGCCTTGATTGCTGACACTGAAAATAAAGTACAGTAATATCTTGAGTCTGTGAGGGAACATTTTTATTTGTGAACTAGCGAAAACGGTATATTTCGCAATATGTTATGTGAATTACACTGCTCAAAACAATTAGGGGATATTATACAGAATATACATATGGTAACTTATTTTATTCGAATATTGGTTACAACTTTAACTTCGTTTCTGATACAGTGTGATATTACGCTGTCTCAACTCTTTACTACAGGTTTACATGGCGTATACTTAGAACGAGACACCATGCGGCTCCCTTAAGAGTGAAAAGTCATTCACGTTGCCCGGTGTGCGATCTACTCGGGCGGCCAGTACAGTTGCAACCTGTGTGACATGGTCATTATGATGCTATCAATCAGATCTTGATGGATATTTGGCAATTCATCCATGAGAGCAATCCAGCTCTGCAAACGTTGTGTAAAGTGCTGGTCTGCGTGAAATGCGTCTGCCAAGTGCATCCCAGACATGCTCAATCGCGTTTAAGTCCGGTGAACAATCTGACCAATCCATTCATTCAATTCCCTCAGCTTCAAGCATTTTGTCCATCAGTGCAGCTCTGTAGGAACTAGCATTATCGCCGCCGTCGCGGATTAGCCGTGCACACTGGGGCGCCTCGCTGCGGTGCGCGAGACCGATCGCCGTCGGGGGTTCGAGTCCTCCTTCGGGCATGGGTTTTTGTGTTACCGTTAGGTTAGTTTGTAAGTTTAAGTAGTTTTTAAGTTACAGATTAATGACCAAGCAGTTAATTCCGATAGATTTACAAATATTAGAACTTTTTTATTTTTATTTTTTTTAGCATTATCGCCTACCAAGCGGAACCCATTCTTGCGGCACCAGCGTAGGGCACAATCAAAGGTCGAAAGATCTCGTCTCTATACCTCTGAGCAGTCAAAGCGCCATTCTGAACCACATAGAGTTACGTACGTCGCCCAATATTGACTCCTGTTCACACAATTCCTCCACGACCATCATATAGAGATGTTTTCTGCACATAAGCTGGACTGTTCCCAGTTCAACGTTCCCACGACCATTCTCCTGCTGGAACAAATTCTTGACTCATCTGTGAACACAACTCGGGGCGATTCGTTACACCTCCTATTCTTATGTCCTGCGGGCTAAAGCGTGAAGTGGTTTTAGATTCACACCATAGACCTCCGTGCCGAGAGGCCAAATTCCCTAAGGCATTTTTGGACTGTTGATATCGTGCAATTTGGGTAATTCATCAAATGAACTGACTAACTGAACTATTTGAGTCTTTCGATAAGACTTAGTTCGCGCCATTCGGGACTATTTCTTCAATTGAAGTAACTGAACTATTTCGTTCTTCCGTTCTGATGCAGATTACGCGGTTACAAGTAGGGACTTCTGAAATACATAGTTTTAAAAACTGTGGATAGGCTGTAGGTACTCAGTATCAAGGGAAATAATATTTGAGCTTGTGCCTTCTAATTTTCATTAGATCAAGTAAGCAAGGAGTAAAAACACTATAGTTCAACAAGTGGACTAAAAAGAACTATAGTTAAATTGAATTAGTTCGTTAACGAACTACAAATTCCTAGTTCTGAGGTCTGGGCTTCTTCTTCTTGACATCACGTCATCGATGGCGTCACATGGTGGTGACGTCAACTACGTCACATTTTTCGGTCACTAAATTTTTCTTCACTGACCCCAGAGCATAGATGTTGATTAAAAAAGGTCTGCTGCAGCTGTATTGAAACTTTATTAAAAATCACAAACGGTTTTGTGGCTTGTATTCAGATCATCAGGTTCAAGACTGTTAAAAAATTATTCAGAAGGTACGAAAATTATTAAAACATACCCGATTCCTTAAATTTGTCACTTTAAAAAAATCTTGATATAGACGACGTCAAAAAGTGAAATGATGGCAAGGGACAACCAAAAAGGATGGCTTAGCGCTCAGCCACGACGCTGTCCCGATCCTCTGCGACTCAGCCAATGTTTTTGCTTCTGCCTAGATCTCATTTTATATTTTGTCTGATGCTGCGTATACCATAAAATTTTTGAAAGAGACAAATTTTAAGAATCGTGGACATTTCAATAATTACAGTATCCCTTGAATAATTTTTTAACTGTCTCATACCGGATGATGTGAATAAAGGCCACGAAAGCGGTAGAGCTTTTAAATAAAATTTCAGTGCAACTGCAGCGGATCCTTTTTAATCAACAAGGAGAGACTTAACTACGTTGGTCATCAGTCCCTAGGCTTACAAACTACTTAAACTAACTTACAGCTTTTGCTAAGGGCAACACAAACACCCACGCCCGAGGGAGGACTCGGATCCCCTACGGCGAACGGCCGCAGCAGGGCGCCTTAGTGCGCACGACTATCCTGCCGCGGCTAAGTGACAGAAAAATGTGACGTAATTGACGTCACCGACTATTTGACGCCATTGATAACGTGAGTCAAGAAGAAGAAGAAGAAGAAGAAGAAGAAGCCAAGACCTCAGAACTAGGAATGTGTAGTTCGCGAAGGAATTAATTCAATTGAACTATTCCGTGAAATGAACTGTAGTTCATTTCAGTTCACTTGTTAAACTATAGTACTTTTACTCCTTGGTTGCCTGACCTACTTGACATTAGATGGCACGTGATCAAATATCCTTTCCCTTAATACTGAGTACCTACATCCTACCCCCAGGACCGAAAACTATAACTGCGTAAACTGCATCGGATTGGATGACCGAAATAGTTCAAGGAGTTCAGTTGCAGAACTAATTCCGAAATGCGCGAACTAACAAGGAGACCACTTGGGTATCGGATTTTAGAGTTTCCTTATATTTATGGTATGTGATGTTCAGAACTTCAATAACAATCAGCCAAAGCCATTCAACTCAACTCTCAAAAATTCTCGAGAAAATCCACTTTGAAGTTTTGCAAAGTACACATTAAGTACCAACAATTAAAACATCTGTTGGTGTAGGTTAGGTGGTAGCGTTCCGTCTTCACAACAATAGAGTCTGTGTTTCGAATCCCGCTGTGACAGATATTTTTTGCGTTTCGACGAATTCAGTTAGTAAAACATTTTGGGATCTCTAATTCCACGTGTTTTGTCAGTTTTTGTTTATGTGTATGCAGGCAAACTGAAGATCTTGTCGTCACGTTGAGTAGGTTAGGTGTTTGGAAAGCCATTAGCAGCTGTGGAGATGACATTCCAAAATCAGCGTCGTAGGTCTTCACAAATTGAACAATCGAAGACTACCGACATCAACTAATGAAACCATTATTATCAACAAACTTTGAATAATCACAATTACGTGACTTTTCAAAAAAAAAAAAAAAAAAAAAAAAAAAAAAAAACTTAAAACTTAAAACTACGAAAGTATTCGAACACAACGAAAACAATATGTCTATTACGACAGGATTGGAGTCACTAACCCGAGGGTTGCAATGCCAGAACGCTACCGCATGAACTACACCTATAGCTGCTAATGCTCCCTTAATTATTGGTAGTACTTACCTGCATTTGCAAAACTTCAAAGTCGATTTTCTCGAGAATTTTCGTGAGTTGCTTCGAATGAACTTCACGTATAATAAATATAAAAAAAATTCTAAAATATGAGAACTATGTGATCTCTTTGTAAGTCGTATCGAAAAGCCGATATACGAGGCGCGTCCAGAAAGTAAGTTCCGTTTCAGTTTATCTCCGCTGCAGCGCTGCGATTGCAGTTCCGCGCATGCGCTGTAGGCGATGTGTATCAAGGAGAATAACGTGCGCCATTTGGAGATCGCTGTCAGTTACGTACGCTTTGTTGTCCTTGTTTGAAATGTCGGCGTTGATTGAAAATCCCGCCGCCTATGAAATCAGGTGATTCGGTTTCTGAATGCGAGGAAAGTGAAACCAAGCGAAATTTATCGGCAAATTTGCGATGTTTACGGACCATATGCGATGAGTGATTCGATGGTGAGACGATGGTTCCGGCAGTTCAATGGCGGTCGTAGTAATGTGCACGATGAAAAAGAAAAAAAAATGTTCAAATGTTTGTATAGTCTATGGGACTTAACTACGGGGTCATCAGTCCCTAAACTTACAAACTACTTACGAACTAGGACGGCACAAACATCCATGCCCGAGGGGGGATTCGAACCTCCGACCGTAGTGGCAGTGAAGACCGTGACTGGAGCGCCTTAGTCCCCTCGGCCCCCGCGGCCGGCCACGATGAAGAACGAAGTGGGCGTCCACCTTTGGTTACAGAAGAACTGGTTCACGCGATTGATGACAAATTTCAGGAAAACCGTAGGTTTACAATTGGTGCTCTCGCTATGGACGACGAGCTGAAAGAAACTGTTTCCAACTGGTTGAAGACACAGGCGGCAGATTTCTATGAAGAAGGTATACAAAACCTGGTGCCACGCTATGACAAATAAATGCCTGCAAAATTTCGGCAGTTATGTGGAAAAGTAGTTTAAGAGTTGTAAAATTTTGTGCAATACAAATTTCTTCTGTATCTGTGTACAATTTCATTTTATTACCAAACGGAACTTACTTTCTCGACGCGCTTCGTAGTTCAAGTTAATCATCGTGAACAGTTTTACCTGTGGATGATCAGCTTCCAAACTTTTGTATTCATATCTCCGTGACAAAACACAACAAATGTGAGAGGTATACAACAATCCATCACCGCAGGAGAGTAAAGTAAGACGGTGGGAACCTCACCACTCCTTTTGTTGCATCTCAGTGTGTCGCACGTCGAACAGGCCGCCGAAGTGTTCCTTTTTTCGGCCCGAATGCGGCCGCCACTTTGAACATCCCGCAGGAAGGCTAATAAAGTTGCCGGTGCCGACAGGCGCTGATTATTATTATAAGTCGGAGCCGAATTCCGGGAAATAAGTCATTACGGGAACGGGTTCCGCCGGGCGTGCTGCCCAGCGGGGTCCTGCCGCGGCCGGTGCGGCCTATTGTACTCCACGGCGTTACCAGGCGCCACAATGGCACGCCATACTGAAAGCCGCGCGTGCGGCCGTCGCGTGAGCGCGCCGCTCGCCTCGCAGGTGGTCCGGGCTTCGTGACCCGGCGCGGGCGCATCGCGTGTCGCGCTCATGCTCGATCGCTGTGTTGCGTGTAAGTTGAGCAGGCGCCGTCAAAGCGGGCCTGAGATATGGCACTGGAAGGCTGAGTGTGAAGTACCGCGGTCTAACATACACTGTCGCGACACTCACTGCGGTGAAAGTTGTCGAGTCCGATCCAAACATGATTTGTGGCTGAAATGAAATTGCTTCTAATGAAATTACTTGTCTATGGAATATCGCGATTGGATTCGCGATTTCCTATCAGAAAGGACACAGTTCGTTGTAATTGACGGTAAGTCATCGAGTAAAACAGAAGTGATATCTGGCGTTCCACAGGGAAGCGTTATAGGTCGCCTACTTTTCCTTGTGTTTATAAACGATTTAGGAGACAATCTGAATAGCTCCCATAGACTGTTCGCGGATGATGATGTCGTTTATCGGTTAGTGAAGTCAACAGAGGATCAAAAGCAACTGCAAAGCGATTTAGACAAAATTTCTACATGGTGCGAAAATTGGCAATTGACACTAAATAAAGAAAAGTGTGAAGTAATACACATAGGCCACTAAAAGAAATCCGCTGAACTTCAATTACGCCATAAATCAGTCAAACCTTAAGGGCGTAAATTCTACTAAATACCTAGGAGCTACAATTACGAACAACTTAGACTGGAGAGAACACATAGAAAATATTCTGGGGAAGGCGAACCAAAGGTTAAGTTTCACTGGCAGAACGCTTCGAAGATGCAACAGCTCCATCAAAGAGACTGCCTACATTAAACTTGTGCGTCCTCTCCTGGAATACTGTTGCCCATTTTGGGACCCTCATCAGGTGGGACTGACCGAAGATATTGAGAAGGTTCAGAGAAGGGCAGCTCGTTTTGTTTTATCACGTTACGGGGGGAGGGGGGGGGGGGGAAGGGGCCGAACGTCACGGAAATGTTGCACGAATTGGATGGAAATCATTAAAAGAAAGACGTTATTCATTGCGGCGTGCCTGTTTGCGAAATGTGAAAATATTTTGCTAGCACCCATCTACCTAGGGAGACATGACCGTCCCAATAAATTAAGAGAAATCAGATCGAAAACGGAATGATTTAGGTGTTCTTTCTTCCCGCGCGCTATTAGAGAATAGTAATGAAAGTGGTTAATGAACCCCCTGCCAGGCACTTTAATGTTATTTTCAGAGTATCTATGTAGATGCAGATGTAGAAACTGAAACAGTAATCGAATATTCGGCTCCTTTTCTAATTTTAGCCGAAAAGTAACCGAAAGTTGCGTAATTAAGTTAAACCTTAACATCCCATATGCCGTCTCACAGACCGCAGGCGCTTATTGTTGGTCAATTGTTAATGGATAGGGGTGGGTAAGAAGAATACAGAGTTGTGTAATTGTTGCTTCCAATACCTAAACTATTTTCCATTGTCAGTAGCTACGTTAACGCCGGTCGGAACAATATTATTACATCTTCATTTGTTCTAGCGGTCTCAGAGACCGCTCTTCCTCTACTGTGCGTGTTACAGACCCTCATTTTGAGGATACTGTTTTGAAATGGTTTCAGGACACTTTAGGAAGTGATGTGGAATCAGACAGTTACAATGAGATTCAAAGTGAACATAATTCAGACTTAGAATAGTGTAAAAGTGACGAAGAAATTGTATTGGCAACTGTGAAAAGTATAACATGCTCCATCTGTGACCCAAAAAACAAGAGAGAGACGTGTTATGTTTGCCATTGTTCCAAGAAGCCCATCTGCCTTGAGTGTTCTACCAAAATTCGCATCGACTGCAAGGCAACATTTGAAAAGACGAAAAGTTACCAACAAAGCAATTGTGAATTTTTTATTTTTGTGAATTTTTTTTGGAGAGTTACTTATGTTTTTACCATTACATGCATAGTAAACAATGAAAATATGGCACAAAGTAAAATTTAGAGGCCAGAGTATTTGATTTTTTACAGTGTTAATAAAATAATGTAATGTGAAATAAATTTTCTATAGTTTTACTTTTGAACATATATATTTCATAAAATTATTTTTAAAATGTATTCGTTTTACAGAATTTATGTAGACATAAGTAGCCTTTTGCGTAATAAATTGAATTAGTTCACTTAGATAACAATCAGAATTATGTATGATTATTTAAAAATTGTGGTCTTTCAGACTGTTCCTGGGACAGATTGTAACAGTAAAATGACCTAGATAGCTAATGGTTGAAATTTTTGTATATTTACACCACAAATCACTATCCACATTTTTAAGATCCCCTCCGAGTACTGAGCTTAATTAGAAATCCATAGAAGGTGACATGGGAGGCGGACAGGTTCAGATAAATCAACGATACTTTTACTAAAGTACTTCCAAATTGGATCCTTTTCTGCTCCTTCTGCCATTTTCTACCTAAAAAAGAAAAATTAATGGAAGGTAAACAATAAGTAAACGGAACTAGATACAGTGGTATTTCGAATCTCGGAATTACGAGTTTCTTATTAATATGAGCGTCATCAAACCAACATTTGCGGGTACATTCTATCTCCACAGAAAAAGGCACTCTACCATTATAGGGCGAAATAGTGGAAAACTTTAAAATCTTTATGCTGCCAATGTAAATGACTATTTCAAAACTTTGTTTTTTATATTTTTTACACGTATATTCCATTTAAGGTCGATTTCTTCTTTTTCACGGGTAAATTTCGATAGTTCGACGTGATCCCGGTCCGGGTCACCTCCAATGAACGAGACTAAAGCTACCATAAATTCCATAATCCTGCATACATTCTTGTAGGAAGATAATCTTTAGGTACACAACAAACGTGCCAAATAGATACTACGAAATGCCAATGCCCCAACGTGACTAGCACAATACAAAATACTCAGAAAGTAATCATTTGTTTGCTTTCATAATTACGATTTTGTTCCGCTAGTTTTATTTTGCCATCTTCACTTCCGCTTTTTACAACCGACGAACAACTTCACATATCTCCTTTTTTGGCTTTCCTGAATACATAGCAGCTTCAATCAGGGCTGCAGAAAGTATTTCGAAAAACAAAGTCATGGTTCCGACTAATAGTATGATTGTTGTCATTATATATTTACACAAAATGAACAGGATATTGTGTGTACCACATGATCAATGTTTACTAAACCCATATTAGTTATAAAAAGAAGCTTCTTGGTTTCAAGGAAACTCATTGATAAACTTTACATCATAACGAAATGATAACCCGCTCCGTTATGTACAATACTGATCCAGTTAAGTTACTAACATAGTATATCACCATAAGATACGATTGCTTTTTATTGTGCTTGGTAACCAAATACCCACACGTTGTACGCATGAGGAAAGACCTCTAGCAGTAAACGGCGCACCGTCAAATGGTCAAAATGTTTGTAAAGCTTAAGGGACTTAACTACAGATTATCAGTCCCTAAAGTTACAAATATGAACTAGCTTATACTAAAGACGATACAAACATCCATGCCTGTGGGGGGATTCGAACCCCCGACGGCGGTCGGCCGCGCGCATCGCAACACGGCGCTCCAGCACACGCGGCTTATCCGCGGCGGCGCCGCACCGTCAACTGAGATAAAGCGTAATAGTTGACTGAATCATTCCGGATCGCGAACGGACTTCATCAGTAAGTTCAAGAAACCTAATTTCGGCCAAGCCAAAGATTCAGCTGATTTCTGGCCGAAATTGGAACTGCGGCCGAAATCAATATTTTGGTTCAAAACTGGCCGTAACTGAAACCGTATATTCGGTCGGACGTTAGTTGTTAGCAGCTGACGACATTAGCGCTCCTAGTGATGGGAAAGGCACCGGAAGAGCAATGTCTGTTTATAACAGCTTTTCTATCCTGAATACAGCGGATAACTCCAGCATCATTACTGACAGCCAGGATATTTTGCATCGATGTCGGGAGCACTTTTACACTTTGCTAAACCGAAGCTCCAATGCTCTTGCGGACTTTCTTCATTATGTGCCACAACAAACATGGATGGAATGTTCTCCAAAATTTCAAGAATTTAACGAAGCACTGAACAAACTGGTGCCAGCGACAGTCAATATTCCTGTGGAGCTCATAAAAAACGTAGGTTCCGATTTAAAAACCAGACTATAAATTTATCCTTCAAATTGGGAGAGCTCGAAAAATACCTGTTGACTCTGAAAATTCCGTAATTGTTATCATTTTTAGGAAAGGTGACCGCAGTGCCTGTGCCTGTGGCAATTTCGCTGTTATCCACTATAGGAAAAATTCTTGCTTGAATCCTTCTCAATCGTCTACAAACTATATGTGAAAAACTTCTTCCAGAATCCCAGTGTGGTTTTGTGCTTCTACGAGCGGCACTGATACGATCTTCTGCGCAAGACAGCTTCAGCAAAATGTAGAAAATAACAAAAGCCTCGCCTACTAACTTTCTAATATCTAGAAAAAGTTTTTGACTCTGTTCCAAGATCTGCTATGTGGGTAGTGCTTAAACAATTACGATGCCCACAACGCTTTTTGGATCCGGCAAAGAACTCTATGATGATATGACTGGGAATCTATGACAGTAAATTAACAGAACCTTTTCCTTTCTCACATGGACTGAAGCAAGGCTGCGTACTAACGGTCATGCTCCATGAAACAGCCAGTATTAACTCAGGTATTCAAATCATATATCGTCTCGACGGAGAATTCTTCAATCTTGGAAGACATCGCTCTAAAACCCAAACGAACACTACTAGCATTACGGAGATGCTATATCCTGATGCTGCATCACTCGCATTTTCGTCCACCGGCAAAAATTTATTTCTTTGTAATTATCATTTCCAGAATGTTCTACGTGTTTCTTATGTTCACTTGTAATTTCTACACGTATCTCATGTTATTCTTCTAATTTCTAGTACATTCTGTCTGGGTATAAATATCAGAGCACTGTTCCCGGGAGTCAGTCAGTGCTGTGTGTATGTTTCATTTCGCAATAAAGCTGCTTTCAGTAAAAATGCTGTGTTCAGTTGATAACCCTGCCTTCGAAGTCAAGCCTGCTTCTATTTCAACGGGACACTATTGTAGCATTCACGGTAAAGATATGAGGTTTGTAAGAGGAGTATAATGGTGTACAACGGAAAACTGTAAAACAAATGAAGATATAAGGAAACATCTACGAATATTTAACCTAAAAATATAAAATTATGAAAATAGGATAAAATTGAGCAGCGGTGGGGTGGCCAAAAGTTGTAAGGTGCCTTGCTGTGGAACGTGCTGCTCCTCGCCGTCTGGGGTTCGAGTTCTCCCTCGGGCATATATGTTTGTGTTGTCCTTAGCACAAATTACTTCATAAAAGTAGTTTGTAAGCCGAGGGACTGATGAGCAACGTAGTTAAGTTCCTTCAATATACAAACATTTGAGAAAATGGAAGCAACATGAAGCGTATGGATGGAAAAAAATCTCCCGGTGAAGGCTCTCAACTAAAAATGCTTTGGGAGAAGAAATGTAGGACGACCCACAACAGATGGAGTACCGTAACAGGCAATTTGCTAATACATGAAAAAGAAGAAGCTTAATGATTTTCTTCTGGTTTTGCCTATGACATTTCAGAGGCTTCACTTCTGTCTAGTGCCACTGAATGACGAAATAGTTCTACATCTATATCTACATACATACTCCGCAATGCCTGGCGGAGGGTACACTGTACCACTAATAGGCATTTCCTTTCCTATTCCACTCCCAAAGAGAACGAGGAAAAATATGCCTCCGTACGAGCCCTAATTTCTCTTATCTTGTCTTTGTGATCACTACGCGAAATGTAAGTAGGCGGCAGCAAGATCGTACTACACTCAGCTTCAAATTCCGGCCCTTTAAATTTCCTCAACAGAAATTCACGAAAAGAACGTCGTCTTTCCTCCAGCGATTGAGTTCCCGGAGCATTTCGGTGACAGTCGCGCATTGGTCGAATCCACCAATAACAAACCTAGTTGCTCGCCTCTGAACTGCTTCTATGTCTTCCTTTAAACCGATCAGCTGCGGGTCCCAAACACTTGAGCAATAGACGTGCTTGTACAAGCGTTTAATACGCGGTCTCCTTTAGAGATGAAGTACATCTTCCCAAAATTCTCCTGCAATGTTACGCCTAGATATTTGAACGACGCGACAGCATCAAGAAGCTCACTAGTAATGCTGTATTCGAACACTTTGGGATTGTTTTTCCTACTCATGCGCATCACCTTACATTTTTCTACATTGAGAGCTAGCTGCCATTCTTCGCACCAACTAGAAATTTTGTCTAAGTCATCCTGTATGCTATTACAGTCAGTTACAGACGACACCCTCCCATACACCACAGCATCATCAGTTTTTCGGAAAACAGCCAAGTTGTCATCATCAGATGCGTTAAATGAACCTGACTGCATGGTAACTACTGCAGGATTTTTTTGCCTTGAAGTATCTTACCACTATACGAGACATACACGAACTGAAACAGAGGGTCGCGGCGGAATAGCCGTGCGCACTGAGGCGCCTTGCTAGAGTGCGCACGGCTGTTCCACCGTGGAGGTACGAGTCCTCCCTCGAGTATGGGTGTGTTTGTGTTGTTCTTAGGATAAGTCAGTTTAAGTAGTTTGTAAATTTAGAGACGGATGACCACAGCAGTTATGTCCCATAACTTCACAAACATTTGAATTTTATAGCAGAGGTGCAGGCAGATTTTTGCAGCCACTTTCCAGTATTCCTTTCAAACCCCTCCTTGGTCCATTCCCCGTTTGCAGCTTTGTCTGGATCTGGCCAATAGCTCAAAGGACTCCGTTTCTCCAACGCAACTCCGTCACCAGTTCCTGGATCTCTTCAACTCTTTCCGTGGTGCTGAAGCCATCTATACTGATGGGTCCCTAGCAGATGGTCGTGCTGGGTATGCATGTGACCATGTCGAACAACATTCATTACCCCGTGAAAGTAGTGTCTTTACTGCAGAGCTGATCGCTATCCTCAAGGCTCTAGAACACCTCCGAGCCTGCCCCAGGGGGTCATTTGTCATCTGTAGTGACTCCCTGAGTGGCTTGCAGGCACTCTCTTGGCAAATCTGGCCGATGTGTGGTCTTCCTGTGGACCCTTGGGCACGTCGGCATATCGGGGAATGAACGTGTTGACCAGTTGGCCAAACAGGCCACCACTGCGCCACCCTTCACCATTGGCGTCATGGAATCAGACCTCAGGTTATCATTGCACAAGAAGGTGCGTGATGCTTGGACTGCCGAATGGTCTACCATGAGGGCAACAAACAAGCTCCGAGCAGTGAAGCTATCCACAACTCTGTGGACGTCTTCACTGCGGCCCATACGTCGAGAGTCAGTTGTCCTCTGCCGCCTCCGTATTGGGCATACCTGGCTGACCCATGGTCATCTCCTCCGCCGTGAGGTGTGGAGCAGCGCTGACAGTCGTCCATCTTCTGATGGACTGCCCAGTTTTAGCTACATTGCGCCAGTCTTTTAACCTACCAGACGCGCTAACTTTAGTTTTAGGCGACGATGCCTCCATGGCTCATTCTGTTTTAAGTTTTATTCGCGCAGCTGGTTTTTACAACTCCATCTAGTGGTGGGTGCTATAGCCTGATACTTCAGGTCCCCACCTATCCAGCGATTTTAAACCCTTTTAAGACCCTCCTGTAATTTACCGAGGGGTTTTTAGTGCGTGAAGTATGGCTGGCTCATCCTGTTTTTTCTCTGTGATCAGCCAGCCGTGTTTTTCTGCTGTCGAGTCTTAGCTGAGATCTCGACTTCGTTTTACCTATTGTGTCTTTTCCCTTTTGTGTTGTCAGCGACTTCTCCAATGTCAGCTTACCCCATTTGTGAGTTTTCATCTTCGGAGCTGTGTTTTACTTTTTATACTCTTGACAGAGGACTCTTAGCTAGGAACAGGGGACTGATGACCTAGATGTTTAGTCCCCTCAAAACAAACAACAACAACAACAACAACAACAACAATTGGGAGAGCGCTCCCCAGAGTAGCCGTGTACTCACCGTGGGGCAGCCAGCCGTGTCCGCAGGCGCAGCAGAAGCGACCGCCGCTGCCCGGGCTGGGCGTGAAGGCAGCGCAGTCGCAGGACGGCACGCAGCAGCGCGAGCCCTGCAGACACACAGCGAGGCCGGCGGTTAGCAAGAGGCACTCCTACTGCACTTTCTCTGCCTAATTATGCTATTTAGGACATGTAAAAAGAAATATCCAGACGTCGTGGTTCTTTCAGGGCGTCAAAATACAACCTCTGACAATAAAATTCGGTGAATAGTCCTGTAACCTTGACTCATGTGATTTGACAACTAAAATTACCGATTTTTACCATGATACTTCTATTATAAAGGACGACCTGCTCGGTTAGCCGTGTGGTGTAACGCACCGCTTTCCGAGACGGGGAGGCGTACCAGTATCGGTTAGAATCCGCCTGGGGGATTAACGAAAGGTGTCGGATTGCAGGCCAGCCTGGATATGGTTTTTAGGCGGTTTTTCACATCCATCCATATTTTTTTTAAATTTTTTTATTTTGCTCTCTTTTACAATAATCTGTTATCTAGATGCTAAGACAGGTCGTATTTTGAACAGTTGATTGGTTTTTTAAACTGAATAATTTCTTCTTATGTCTAGTTAATTTAACAATATACAGCTGAACTAACTTATGAAATAAAACTACAAATAATAATTAGAAAAATTAATTAAATTAAACATATCCATTTCAGAAGAAGAAGTAAAGAATAAGGGCAAGTATAGACGTTTATGTTGAAAAACACATTGAAAGAATAACATGAATTTATATTCAATAGAAGAAGATGATAGGTGAGAGAAAGATGGAGAAGATGGACTCCGATACTTTGTGATGCTTGAGGGTCGAGGACTTGGCATTCCCATCAAGTCGTCAAACCTCAACCATCGTTAGTATTATTTGTATGTCACACTAAATGCTAATTCAGATTACAGTGGTCTCCAATTTTGTTATGATCTATTAACAGGTTTATAGTCCGTTTTGCCGTGGACAAAAGGAGACAATTCGCTGATATTTTCATATTTGCCTCTCCACTACAGTAACACTAATTATTGTCTGTTAAATGATGATCACCATCCGCGTCCGTGTCCGTGTTGGTGTCTGTGTTGTTGTCCCTGTCGTGTTCTCGATTTCGGTTCCTTTGCTGGTACGCTCTATACACTGATTGCTCGCTGCATACGTTGTTGTCTTCTATATGGTCTATTTCGTTTGTATTCGTCATATGTCACGTGCGAGGTTTTATGTGTTAGTATGTTCAGTATTGTCCATTGGTCCACTTGTCTTATGGCCTCGTATATTTGTTGTTCTGTGTGAGCATGTAGTGCTGGTGATGTGTCTCTGTGGTGACTGTAGGTCCCGCAGAATAGGACAACGTGTTCGGGAGATCCCCTATCTCCACATGTGCAGTATGTAGTCTCTCTAAGACTGACGCGGTGTAAGTCCGTAGGATAAGGGCCGTGTCCTGCCAAGAAGTGAACCATGCCGCGGCTGGGATCGACATGTTTCATTCTTAGTCCCTCCGCTATGTCGGGGAAGAATGAATGAACCCTCCGACCCTTATCATTTGCCTGCTATTCCTGCTGTCAGGAGTCAATTCTCCAGTGTCTCAACTGTTTTTATTTTCTAGAGCCGAACTAGTTACTAAATTCACCACGTCTAGTCTGCCCTTCTTGAACCAGTAACTCGCAGCCCGATATTTGATGGTTATATAGATCGGAAAGATCCCCAGCATCACACAGTGCCTCCACCGAGGTGGTCCGGAAAGCTCCCGATAGCCTAAGTAGTGCGCTCACCATCCCTAGGTGAATACCGGGCTGGTACCCAATTCCCGCCTCAGTTACACGACTCGCAAACATTTCGTAACACTTTACACTTTCACACATATAACACTGTACGCAGACATTTGGGGTACACATTTCCCTCCAGGAGGCATGGGGCTACAAACATAAATTCGTTTCTCCGTATGTTCCTATTTCAGTAAATGAAGCTGCAATTGAATGGTAAAAGTCTGGAAATATGAAGTGGACTTTTGTGTGTTACTGTGCACTGACATTGGCCAAGGGGCAGATGGGCAACAGGGCACAATTTCCTTTCCCTATGCTAACTAGCCTCTGTAGATATTACTGGCCAGCGAAAATGGTATGAGATAGATGTGAGCGCTGTCATTGCTCGCAGTGTCACGCAGACGTCGCTTGACGCAGCATGCCTCGCCTTCTCGTGAGCGGCTAGACTACCTACAATACTCGCATTTTGTGCCCTGTTGCCGATCTGTCCCCTTGGCCAACGTCGGCGTACAGTAACACCCAAGAGTCCACTTCATATTTCCAGATTTTTACCATTTAATTGCATTTTCATTTATTGACATAGGAACATCCTGAAAACAAATTTATGTTTGTAGCTCAGTGACTGACAATTTGCACAAAATATTTTTCCTCATTTATAACTCACCCTGTATACTTATATGTTTTTCTTAGAACGTTTTCTGCGAAAACATGTGCCACCAGAAGTATCAAACAAAAAACGGACAGATTTTTTACGTTACACAAGGATTTCGTCTCTTTATTTTCTTTTTAATGAAGTGGCGGTAATTTTGTAACTCTCTTGTGGAGGCTGTTTGGATTGCACCGGTCCTGAGTGGAAGAGTACAAGATCGGCTCCACAGGCCGTGAAAAAAACAAATGACGGCGGGGCAGTTGGAAGCGGCGCGGTGTTTTGGGGTGGGCGGGCCGGCCAACGCGCAAGGTCAGTGCTGCGCGAGCTGTGGCGTCATCGCAGCCCGTCAGCCGGCAGATGGTAATTACGATAGGCCGCGGCAGGTAGCCTCCTCTGTGGTAAAAAATGGATGGCCGCCATCAGCTATGGGCCAACCTCTCTGCGCAGGTATTTACTAAACATGGATCTGCTACAAAAGCAGCGCGACAGATTAGGAAATTGCTACCACTTGGGGATATTTTGTGGTTCCGCTGACTCTTAGTGTGAACTTTGATGACCTAACACAAAAATTAAAATATTAAGGAACAGCAAGAACAGTTCTGATGTTATCTGGAAAACAGGAAGCACTATGTATCATTTCGGACTAATTAATAACGGGCACACAGAACAGGAATCCAACAGATACGTGTACCGCAAGATACGATTTTGGGTCTTACGTAATTAATAATCCTGATATTGACACACGAGCACGACAATTTAAATCATCATCATCTCCATCCACTAGAGTTTACTTCCTCTGTCCGGGTCCACTTGGAACACAGGCCTCTCCACCGCTGCCTAGCCTCCCACCACTTTTCCTCTCTCTTACTTTGTCCCATTCGTCACTCTCCTGTACTCCTTCCTTTACTCTCATGATCCATCTATATCTTGGTCTTCCTCTTGGTCTCCTGCCTCCTATTTCCATTTCATGGGTTTTCTTTGATATCCTGCCATCTTCCATTCTCTTGACATATCCAAACTATCTCAGTCTTGACTCATCTATGGTGTACAGGTACCACCTTCACAATTTCCCTCACCTTCTCGTTTCTCATTCTATCCATTCTGGTTACACCAGTCCTGCTTCTGTGGAATTGCATCTCAAACGACTGTATTCTGTGCACTTGCCTGTTCTTCGTAACCCACGTTTCTGATCTATACGTGAGTATTGGAGCATAATACTTTCGGTAAATTACCTGCTTACTCTTCTTGGATACGTCTTTGCTCCACACCACACTTCGCACACTTTGCAGTAATCTGTGTGCTTGCTTTCCTCTTTCACTGATCTCCCTATTATTCCTACCACTTTCTTCATCAGAAATCCCACATACTTAAAACTCTCCACCCTGTTAGGTATTTCCCCTCCAAACTTTACATCTGCTGGTGCTCTTTCTTTATTTCTTGTTATCACTAAATGTTCAAATGTTTATAAATCTATCGGACGAAACTGCATGGTCATCAGTCCGTAGCTTAAAAACTACTTAAACTAAGGTGAACTAACCTAAGGGCAACACACATCTACCCACAACCCAGGGAGGACTCGAACCTCCGACGGCGAGCAACCGTGCGCTCCACAACGAGGCGCTTTAGACCGCTCGGCTACTCCACCGCGGCTTGTTATCACTATTTTCTATTATTAACTATACAAGGAGGACAAATACACTTTTATGATACAAAACTGCTTTCTAAAGATAATTAAAAGGGAGAGGGGGAAGTCATGCGTTAACAGTAGTAAAGGACAGTAGATATTTCCATAACTCTGATGATACCTTCTCCATCACACGTTAAAATATAAATTACGTGGCTTGAAAAAATGTGATATGCCCGAAACTAGTCACCATTGAAAAAAAAATAAACATCAGCAGCTCTGGTTGAGATATAAAAAAAAGGTCTTTTCTTGAATATTGGCGAGCTGGAAGACACGAAATACCGAAAATATTTATACGAGGTACGTCCAGAAAGTAAGTTCCGTTTGGTTATATAAAACAAACGTGTACATATAGAGAAAAAATATTGATTGTACAAAAATCTACAACTGTTAAACTACTTTTCTACATAGCTGCCAAAATTTTGTAGGCACTTGTCATAGCGTGGCACAAGTTTCTTTATGCCTTCTTCATAGAAGGTTGCCGCCTGTATATTCAGCCAGATGGTAGCATGTTCTTTCAGCTCGTCATCGTTGAAGTGTTGACAGAACAAATTTTAGGTGTAAGAAGAGGATTTCCATCAAAAGGTGGCGTTTGTTTCCACGATAGTGCCCGACCTCACGTGAAGAATGTGACCAAACAACTCTTACGGGAAATTCACTGTGACGTGTTTGATCATCCTCCGTACAGCACGGGCCTCCGTCCTAGCCACTTTCACCTCTTCTTACACCTAAAAATCTGTCCTTGGTGGTCAACATTTCAACGATTATGACGAGTTGAAAGAACATGCTACCATCTGGCTGAATACACAGGCGGCGGCAACCTTCTATGAAGAAGGCATACAGGAACTTGTACCACGCTATGACAAGTGCCTACAAAATTTCGGCAGCTATGTAGAAAAGTAGTTTAACAGTTGTAGACTTTTGTACAATAAAGATTTTCTTTCTGTATCTGTACATATTTGTTTTATATAACCAAACGGAACTTACTTTCTGGACGTACCTCGTACATTATGTACTTATTTATTTATTAAAAGTTCATTACAGTGATTGTAAGTAGATTTCGTGGTCTCTTAAGTGTTTTATGCACTGGAAATACAGAAAAAAGTACATGGTAAATTACTTACATGAAGTTCGCTCCGCTCGTCACGCTCGAACTTTCCCGTGCACTACTGGTCGCAAGAGACGAGCGTCGCTCGCAACGGCTTCGAGACGATTACGAGACGCGTGCAAATCGCCCCGTTGGCGGCCTCCCATTTACTTACGTGGGCAGTCGCGTGGGGGCCGAGGCGCAGCTGCGGCGAGTGCGAATCGACCCGTGTGCGGACGGCTTAACAGTTTTGATCGGTTTATATTTATAAAGCTTTTCCCGAAGTCCTCGTGGTATCCAAACCGTGTGCCGGAGATGAAGCGACTACACTGGAGGCCGGTCCCTTCTCGGGCACCTGCCTCGCTGTGGCGAGTAAACAGCGCTAAGAGCCGCTGACTCGGCAGCCCATTGTGGCCGCCCTGGCCCCGCGCCGCTCCTAATGCCTGGGCGTTCCTGGAAGCGGGCGACACCTCAGTGACAGCAGCGCTTTTTGTGCCGCCGCTGCCGCCTTTGAACGCCGCCGGCGATTATCACCCTCGTCAACCGCCGGCCACCGGCAAAGGGCCCCACTCACAGCGCCGACGCTCCGACAACACTGTCCCCAGAGCCGTCTTGTACAAGCTGCTACTCACAAAGTGTGCCTTTCCTTCCGCGTGGCCGAAGAACACGGCAAACGTTAGATCCTGCGAAAATCCCCCCACTCCTACTTGCAGGGCTCGCCACGCCCTTCTCCCTGCCCCACCACCCCAACAGGTCGTCACGTGACCACCAACGTTCGCTACTTTTGAATCGCCGTATTTCACTGTTAGGATTGTTTCCGATTTTAAACCACGAGACTTGCGCCTTTAAAATTTACGCTATCGATCGCGTGTATAGCATTTTTCTGACAGTAAAAAAAAAAAAAAAAAAAAAAAGTTTCTAATGTACTTAATATGTCTATATAGGTGTTTCTAGTTGCGTTTATAAAAAAACACAAATATTTGACTATTTAAAATTGGTAAAATGCCGATTGTTTTAAAATTACTGTGATCAAAATGCTCACGCGTGAGCCCTCGCATGTTAACTTGCCTTCATTTGCGGTACATCGTTTGTAAGAAACAACTAAATGCAGCTTTATCATAAATACGTTATAAGATGTAAATAAATGTTATTGCATATAGGTAGATTTATAAACCACCGCTCAGCGAGTCCAGTGTAGTCGTGTGATTAAGGGCATGTGAACGACGACCGGAAGGTTTGTTCTTCGAATCCTGCAAGGTGCCACTGTTTCTCATCTTTTGCATTTTTAATGCATTCTAATACCTTTTGTTTATGTAATATGAGTATTTTTCGCAATATTTTGTTAATTGCATATAACCGAGTGCCGACTCTCAGTAGTGAGTTTCATCCATTCCGCCATTTTTTTTATTATTATTTTTGCATTTCTCACAAATGATATGATTTCTCAATTATGTAACGTTGGTACGGTCTACATTCGATGTACTTTGGATATAACCTTAGAACAGCTCCCACGTATCTAACTCACAATCAAATTCTAAAGAAGAACTAAGTTTAACTGTAAAGACTCTGTCAGTTTTCCCAAGGACGTGAGATTAGCATGTTTACATGCATCGAAAGTGTTTTGTGCTGTTTTCGCTGTTATTGAACACATTCAGAGAGACAGTATTGGAAGAATCAATTGGTATTCATCTTGTTAGAGAAATCATGTTCTCAAGATCGTTTGGTTATATTTTAAAAACTTACAAATAAGAAATACAGCCGTTCCAAAAGAAATATGGACGTTTTAACTAAAAAATAATACGAAACATGTTGATAAATTACTGTGAAAATACACATTATTAAAATCAATAGTTGCCTAGGATTAGCAATGTTTATACTACTAAGAAAAGTTAAGTAGGTTCTTTGTCTTGCAAAATTTCGGTTTATGATGGGAGGAGGAGGATTTCAGATAAAAGAGTTGTCTTTAAGAACAGAACTATAGAAAACCCTATTCAATTGTAACAAAAACAGTAGTTAAATGTTACTCGTGTAAATACCATTAGGGAACCTGCTTTAGATTATAGATACTTCTGTTTCGTTAATATACAGTATCTGTAAAAGTGTTATACTTGAAAACTTCAACTGTGCATTAGGTACAGTTGTTTTTCTTTAACATGTCTTTGTCGTTCAAGAGTTCCTTGTGGTGCGGTTGAACCAGTGACACCAAGATGGCACTGGATATAGCCCCTTCCCACTGAGGGGTGGAGCTTCAGTCCGGTGGGAGGGGACTAAGCAGATGATTTTCGCAGGATTTAAGCTCATGTGAAAAACACACGGACCGGGCTACCTGCGAAGCACGTCGACCTGTCAATGAGAAATGGGTACCTGTCTCCTAACATAACTATTTGATAACTTCGAACAATGTAAACTCCAGGTTAGAGTTAAATAATGTAATGAGGATAGTTTGCAAGTCACTGCAAAGCCGTTCAAGCTTCGACTGGCATATGAAAGACATTCATACGGACGTTACTTAAAAGACCCTACACAAGCTCCGATTTATCGTCCGACCCACCAACTGACCAACGAACCAACCAAATTCGCAGCAGTCTACACACGTTCCGTCCAACTGCACGCAGCAATTGTAGCGCCTTCCTGTTCTGTGGTGTCCGTTTGTCGAACTGTTTTCGTTTTCGAGTGTTCGCCGTACAGACAGCAGACGATCGCAGGCAGGAAGTTGGCCGGGTAGCGCCATACGCGCAAAATTTGTTGGGTGGAGTGGTGGGAGTTCGGACGGCCAGGCCCGACCAACCATCCGACAAGCAAAGTTGATCGGGAAGCGCCACCACATGACCAATTTATCAGACCGCTGATAAATTAGTCCCGACAAATCGGAACGTCTGTAGGGCCCTTACAACTTTCTGACACAGCCTTCGTCAGAAAAGACACACTCTCTCATTCAAACAATAACAGAGGCACTCTTCACACACACACGCACACACGCACACACACACACACACACACACACACACACGCGCGCGCTTACACATGTCATCCCTAGCTGCTGCATTCCTGATGGGCTGGGTACGGAGGGAAGGGAGAACAGGGAACAGGATGAACGCAAGGCGGTGGTGGGGATGGATACAACACGGTCTTACGTAGCGTGTAGATGTCAGATAAGTGGAAAGACGAACAGCACAGGAATGGAGTGAGAGGACCTGCCCGCCATTCGCTAAAGCCATTTGTACCGGAGAGTGTACCTGTACGTGTATGGTCAACGTTCAGAGTTTCTGACGTCACGACGTGCAAACCGCAAGTTGGGGTACCTTTACGAACTTGTAGGGCAGCATCAGCCATGTCAAAATATAAGCCGTGTGTTTCCGTACAAAAAGACGCCATATTGGCTGACATTAGAAGCATATATCTGGCAGGTTTTGTATATTCAACGTCTATATTACGAATTTTTCAAACGAATCAAAGTAACTAAATTCCGGATCTCTCGAGAACCAGTATAGGTACTACTTGTTGTAATAAAATGACGGAAAACCTCTTAATTGTCAATAAGAATTTTTTTATTGGAAAAAATTCCGTTTCAAGGCATCGGCACACTGAAGCCCCATAAAAATACATTATTCTTTATATGATTTGTTGTAATTACATGTATGCTAACAGCATAAAGATTAGTACATTCAGCAGAAGAAGTAACATGGAAAGCAGTTACTACGGTTGACGGACATAGCGCAACGAGGAGAGGTGCCGTGTAGGAAACAGAACATTGTTACATGGTTGTGGTTTGGGTCTCGATATATGCAAGTATTTTTTTCTCATATTCGACTCTGTTGATAGGTTTCATGACTTTCTTATTAATTTCATACAAGTATACTGTACAATATTTGATGCTATGTAAATATAAGTGTCTGAGAGGTGAGTTTGTTCTATTTGCTTCACGTCCGGTAAGTTTTCAGCTTACTTGGAATGAAATATTTAGCACTTTACCTGTTCTACAAATTATGCTATTGTATAGTTACAGTGATCGAGGAAGAATGACCTTCGAGTTTTACTAAAATGCGAGACTGCGGCAATATGATGTTCGTCTCATGTGAAGTCATATTATGGTTTTCTGTCGCACTATTTGACATGTTACTCTTATAAGTCGCTCGCTTATTGACTGAACGTACAACTTTCCGTTTACATTTGTGTTCAAAGATATTGAAGTAGTTTCTTAGTCATACTACCGACAAAACAAAATGACTAGCATATGCACAGAAGCGGAAATGGGCATTCTGATACAGCTATAGAAGGAATTTTGAAAACAGCGACATTCGTTAACCTCATGCAGCCGACAACTGCCTCTGGAGAACGTTGCGATCGCGTGTTTCACGTTAATGAACAATTCTCGCATGCGCAAGTCGGATTATTTCTGACACCCAAAGCTTCAGATGTGAGACATTCAGATAGGTACCAAACGTTGTTTATCGATATAGTATCAACCAAAAGTTCTATATAATTTGTGCTACGTGTTAAGGTCCAGGAGAACGTGCGTAAACTGTAATAATAAGTAACACCTAGTCTGCGGAGCAGAGGAAAAGCATAACTGTGAGAGGTTATCACGTTGCACTACCGTGGGATAGTTGGTAGAGTTTAACTTCATCGAACAGAGACTCCTAGATTCAGGCCCCCAAGCCCCGCCTAGAACCTTTTGCTTCCTTTTTTTTTATTTTAACTGCAGTATGTTGGAAATTGTTAATAGGGGCAACGTGTTCCTCTTGTGTAAAACGCTAGGCTTTTCTCCTTTCGTAGTATTTCTTCATTTTCATCACTCGAGGATTCTTCTGGCGATGATATTGAAGACTCCGACTCTGTCGTTGTCCCCATTTATCTGCACGACCGTAAAGTCAGGCTGGTTTCGCCGTGTACATTCTTACAAGAAAGCCACAGCAATTCGCCAGGCCGCCCCCTGGGGGGAGGATGCGGGGAGGCGGCCGGTGCTGAGGGTGAAAGCTGGGACGCTTCCTGCTGCCTCCCTCTCCACCCCCAGGGCGGCTAGAGGCCGGCATCACGTTCATGACTGCTTCCATCGGCAAAGTCACCGAACAAAGGCGTCCCTGGCCGAAGTATTACAAGTCATAGGTGCAAACATGTAACCCTTTTGTATCAGTTGTGCATAAAAAGTAGCCACTATTTAAATTCTAACACTCGTATTATTTTAATGTCTCTCCAATATTTTCATTGTCTTTGTCCATCAAAATATTACCATCTGTCTTGCCGTGGTAGTTTGTCTTCTTTTTCAAGTTTATTTTCTTTGCCTGTAGTGGTTTACGTAAAATCAAGTGACAGTGTCAAATCACCGTTATTTTTGAAAATATCTCTGAAACGTTGCGAGCTGTGGCAACATCATGAAAGAGGAAAGTTGTTGAGAATTTCCTCCTCTTTAGATACATTTATTCAATTTTCGTCTCACAAGAGAAGTACTTGGACTCGAAAAACATATCTGTATGGACGTTTGGTTACAGGGTCATTACGTATTCCCCCTCCCGCCCCCTCCCCAGCATGCTGGTGGGTGTCGTTTTTCTGCAAAGCTCTGCAATCGTGCTCTAGATAGCACTGCAGATGTACTGCCGCTTGCAATGAACTGTTCTTCGTTTCGTCCCTATCAAAACCACTGTGTATTAGTATTACAATAGTATCTGTTTCTAACTTATGCTGATATTTCTGCACTGTCATAGATACCAGGAAACATGCGAATGATTCATTTTCTACACCAATATCATCTTTACGAATAAGGGTTCTACGTATCTTCATCTCAACCAATCGCAATACATTAGCAGGATTGATTACCAATCGCCGATCCATCTGAGGCTTCACTACACAAATAACGTAACTGAACGCAACGTCAGAGGCAAACTGCACCGTCCCTACTGGTCCCGACTGGCGCACCGGCAGCTCAATGTGCAATGCGGGATGGCATAGGCAGAGGCCTCTAACGGACGACTGCAGAGTTTTGCAGATGCGGGAATATCACTAATGCAATATCGGACCTTTACATTGACACTCACACGATTTTGGTGTGTCGGTGTTTGTTCGAGCCCAAGTACTTTCCTTGTCAGATCAACGGCTGAGGCTTTATTTACTATTAAAATTCCTGCTGCCAAACGACCAACACAAACGACACAAAGTTGGCCAGAAGTAGGGTTGCCAGATCTCCGGGCGCCGCCCGGAGTGCCCGGGTTTGGAATGAATTCTCCGGGTCTACGGGCCAATGACTCTCATCTCCGGGCTTGAATGTAACCTTCATCTTAACTTCTACTTTTTTTTCTTTTACGACGCTTTTTAAGTACTATGCTCATGTAGCGACGATCTACATCGAACTTAACGTAACTTAAACTAAGGACGAACACAACATCCATGCTCTACGGGGGGATTCGAACCTCTGGCGGGAGCAGTGGCAAGACACCTCAGTGCGCTAGGCCATTCCCGGCCGGCCCGTCTCTAGTAATTATGAATAACTTTATATACATGTCAATTTCTTACTGCAACAAAACGCTACTTTTCTATTCTTCCTCTGAAAACTTTTCATTGTTGCGTCGGTAGTAATCGGCTAGCGCATTATTAAGCAAACACTGTTGCGGCAACGTGTCAGCTGGCGACGTCTATTATTTGTGTTCGTTCGTTTATTGTTTATCAGTTTACTGGCAATTTTTGGAATACTCGGATCGTGTGTGATCAGACAAGCTTACATTAACTCAGATTAGTGAGTAGTAACAGTGAAATAAAGAGACGATATGTAAGTTCGTTCCGTGAAGAATGATTGCAGGAAAAAAATTATAAAGAGTGGCTAAAAAAGTCGATACTGATGAGTGTATGTGTAAGTACAGAATATGCAATATCTCATTTACTGTTATGTACGACGGAGTGAAAGCTGTGAATAAACATTTACAATCAGAAAGACACAAAGCGAATATTACCACACAAAAAATTTCTTGCAGAAACAATTTTCTGCAGTAGACGACAATCCTGGTTGGGTTGGGGGGGGGGGGGGAGAGTTGGTCGCAGTTGGGGGGGGGGTGAGTCATTGGCCAAGGGTGAGGGAGCACGTCTGGTCTCCGGGCCTGCCTCGAGTTCAATCTGGCAACCCTAGCCAGAAGATGTCACCAGCTGGCACCCCTGTGTAGCGAAGCGAAGCAACTGGCCTCAGCCAGTGGCCGGCTGACGCAGCTGGAGCTCGCGGCTGCCGCGGCCGCAGGTGGCTGGGCCGGCAGGGGGCGGCGGCGTCTGCAGAGGAGCGCCTGCCCAGCCTCGCCTCGCCTCGCCTCAGGCCGTGGAATGCGGCGGCGGCCGCTCAGATCTTGTCGGGTGTCGGTTGGTCGGCCAAGGCTGCGCCCGTCACGATCTGCCGACGACCTCGCCGCAGCCGCAGCCGCAGCCCGGCCGCAGCCACAATTAGGGGCCATCCCGCCGGCTGCGGTCGCCGCGCCGCTGTGTCGCGCCACGCCACCACACCTCAGCTGCCCGTCTACTGCGCCAGCAAGTAGTTCGCCCGCAGATTCCTATTTTTATTGGTTTATCGTAAACCTCGTCCAGCCATGTAAACAGGTTGGTGTACGAGACGCCGTTCGAGAGTTACTGTTTGTCCACAATAACTTGACGATTTCGCTGGTGCTGCCACAATCCGATACAATCGGCACTAATTGAAAGATATTCATTTATTTAAGAGTGCTGCCAACATTACAATGCTCGATGACGCAAAGTATTATCACAGTCTAACACAGGGGCAGCACGCGACGCCACACCTCTGCTGCCCGTCTACTGCGCCAGCAAGTAGTTCGCCCGCAGATTCCTCTTTTCATTGGTTTACCGTAAACCTCGTCCAGCCATGTAAACAGGATGGTGTACGAGACGCCGTTCGAGACTTACCGTTTGTCCACAATAACTTGACGATTTCGCTGGTGCTGCCACAATCGGAGACAATCGACACTAGTTGAAAGATATTCATTTACTTACAAGCGTAGCCAACATTACAATGCTCGATGACGCGATGTTTTATCACAGTCTAACATATAAAGCAGGGGCGGCTCCTGCATGTGTTTGCATGTTTGCGCTACCCCCAGGAATAACAATATTCTTAAACCGCGTCGTCATTTTATAAATTCCACCGACGTTTCGGCCGCTGTTGCAGGCGGCCTTCATCAGGGTCTGTGTCTGTGTCAGACACAGACCCTGATGAAGGCCGCCTGCAACAGCGGCCGAAACGTCGGTTGAATTTATAAAATGACGACGCGGTTTCATACCCAGAAGAATTTTATTGATAGTGACAACAGCCGCGGAAGCCTACGTTTGCAAATATTCTTAAACTCCATTTACTGTTAGAGATTCTATGAAATGGGAGAATTAGCACTCCATTTATCTCTTTCGAAACGCCCGGGCTGTTACGCACCGACCGCTCCCGAGTGGATCGAACTTCGCCGACAGCAGCTGGGTTTGCAGCCGGCCTGCAAACGCCGACAATGATGTCTCAGGGGGTGTGCGGGGTGCGGGGGCAACGCTTGGCAACAGTGTTTCCGTATAGGCGCCTTGAGTGTATAAACACCCCGCCCGAGCCACCCTGTCAGCCGCAGAAACAGAGTCCGAACTCTTCCGAAGACAACCGCAGTCGTCTGCCCTTAAAAAGCGGTCTTTTCGTGCCTTTTTGCCAGTTCACGTGTTGCTGCGAGCGAAGTAACTGTGCGTTGTGTCCGTTGTTTAGCGTGTTTTATACTTAATTCTGAGTCTCAAGGAACAGGTGAAGTAATGAATCAGGTAATTTTCTTCCTTTCTGAACCCTTCAATTTACGCAGGTTTGAAGAGAAATTATAAATCAAGATGCTAGGTAGACCGATTCCAAGTTTGACAATTTCACAGACAGTTAAAACGAAAAGTCGTCAATTCATTTTTTTTAAATGCCTCGGGTAGATATTGTGTCTGCGGTCGAGTGATGTTTCTGATCCACTTACATCTATGATATCTTGACTTAATAGCATTTTTTCCGAATGCGTTGAGCTGCCACAATGGAGAGGCCGAACTTTTTATTGGGGAAAAAGTGCACTACCATCTTTTCTGGTCACCAGTCGCCACTGATATAAAGTCACGACACTCTGACCGATTTTGTTATACATCACGACAGCAGCGCTGCAAGCGGCCGGTAAGCTACATTTCCGACGACTGTCAATAATAGTGTTGTTTAAATTGATTTAACCACACTTTTCACAACAGAAGAGGTATGTAGTGACATTAAGATCGGTAATAACTATAAACTAACTCCACATTTTTATTTATTACGTTTCCTAAAAGCCATAGGGAGGTATGATACTTCACATTACAGGAGAGTTTATTGAAGATTCTCTTGAAATCTACGGCTTTTTAATGAAGATTTTCCTTGTGCTGTTTCAGGCTTTCCAGACATAAAATATTCTTTTAATTTTCACGGGAATTACGTCGGATGGTATTGTAATACTCGCACTCGCAAAACGTGTCACGCAGATGGGTAATCGTAGCCAGGACGTCGGCAAACGCGTACTCATATCTTCCATGGCGTCCGTACAAGCGGTCCACCGCCAGCGGCCGTTCCTGCGCAGACCACCGGCGGCCCGTTCAACGGTTCTCCGGTAGGGGAGAAGGCTCTCAATGTTTACGCCGCGACGCATTGGTCTACGATGACGTCACACTAGAGCCGGTGCCTGCGCCTTAGCAACAAGCCAGCATATTTATTGGCAAGCAGAGCAGCACCAACGTTAAGATCCTCGAACGCCACACCCTTCGCCTCACCTACCGCATCCGCCTCCCTTCCCCCCACGCGGATCCTTTACGACCTTATCCCGTTCCCACATCTGGTCCAAATTCTTCAACACATCCGCCTAAAGTACATCCACCGAACGTTAGAGGCCCGTCACCCACTAGTATCTCCTCTCCTCCTGGATCCCAGGCGCCTGCCATGCCTTTACCGCCATATCCCTCCCTCCCTTCACCTCCACATTCTCAACGTTCTCTCCGAGGGTGGCTTCCACCACCTACCTCTCCCAGACGACGTTCTCCACAACCGTCCGGACATCTATCCCTCCTTCCAAATTTGACCTCTCCCTGTAGATTATCGGCCCCTCCTCCCTTCCCCATCCGTCCCCCTCCGCTTGTCTCACCCCCTCCTTCTCTCCCTCCCTGGGAGTCCTTCCGGTTCCATCCCCCTTCTCCCCTCCCCAAACCTCCTTTCCCCTTCCCCCGCGCTTTCTCCGTCCTCCCCCCTCGCCCCCCCCCCCCCCCACAAACACACACTGCGGGGCCAGTTCAGTGCTAGTGTTTTAACAGTGTTCAGTGCTTCGTGTCTCTAGTGCTTCGTCGCGCAGGGTTTTTTTAACGTTGTGCACGTGCCCATGGACACCACTGTACAGTGTTTTTTTTACTCCAATGCCACCGTCACGTTAAGTCTAGTAGTCTACAATGAGTTTTTTTTTTTAGCCACCATGGAAACGTACTTTTTAACAACCACGTATGTCTTTCCACTGTCTGTACTTTTTACATTCTACAATTCTTCACCTTGTCATTGAAAAAGCGCCATGTTTTAATTTTATATTCTGTTGTACAAAACTATCATTTGCGTCATAAGCTGCTGTCAGCCTGCCTTGTAATAGGGAATTAAAACCCAATAAAAAAAGTGGCAACAACGTCAGTAGCGCCTGAAGATGGCGACCAGCTGTCTCGCGGAAATATTGTGCGAGTATTATAATACCATCCGACGTAACTCCAGTGAACCTTTCAAGAATGTTATACTTTTTTCTTAAGAACAATAAATGGCTAATAAACTACAGAAGACTCGACCATTTGCATAAAGACGTCGATTTTGCACTCAGAAACGTCAAAGGATTCGTCACCAAAAAAATTTCAAATGTTTGTAAAGCCTACGGGGTCATCAGTCCCTAAACTTACAAACTACTTATGAACTAACTAACACTAAGGACGGCACAAATATCCATGCCCGAGGGGGGATTCGAACCCCCGACCGTAGTGGCCGTGCGGACCGTGAGTGGAGCGCATCAGAACCCTCGGCCACTGCGGTCGGCGATTCGTCACCACAATTGCAGTCAAATCAGTAAATGTTGAAAGTAAGAAACTTATATGGAATACAATAAAAACATTATTTAATGTACCAGATTAGGCACCACAGCCGTAGCTGAAGGAAAATCCTCAAAAACGTAAAAATAAAACACCAAAAGCAAAAAAAACCGTTCCCCAACAAAGCAGGAACCAATCCACATTTTTATTACTACATCTGAACTACAAACGACATGAAACATCAAGCCATTCGTTTACTAAGCAAAATTAATTACACTCAAACGTATATGTGTGTAAACGAAAGACGAGCGAAGTGAAACTGCCTGTTATCTAAGAACAGACCATAACAGCAATTTTGCAGTTCTCTTATGTTTATATTCTACTGACTTTCAGCGGAATAAGCTGCAAATATACCCGGATTTGTAGTATTTCTTCATTAATATATTATTGTTTATATCAATAATTCAGTGAAATTCGGTTGTCTTCGCATTTGTTTCACGATTATTAATGTCTCTACATATTTTACTAATCCTTGGAATGGAAAAATTACAGAAACTATTTGGTTAATTTCGCAGAAAAGTTATTACAAACAAACATTACTCGTACGGCGGCTTTCCCACCGCTAAGCGTCGTGGCAACTGCCAGTTGGTAACAACTTTCACAGCAGTGACTGTGTATGGTAGACTGTGGTATTATTGTACACATTGTGAGGGTAACGGTTCCAGCGCTGCAGCGAGCAGCCGATGCTGCCTTTCCCTCACCGCTCCACTCCTCGCAGCAGACTAATGTTCGTGCATGACACACATCCTTCGGCTCCCAGCAGCCACCACGCGAATCGTAAAGTTACCGTGGCCAAACAGTCGGAGGATCTCCTGGCAAAAATTCTCGCTGCTTGCGACGGCGTTCAGTCGTCTCCTACAATTCGGGATTCATGGCCTCATTGTCAATATGTAAAACGCATTGACAAAGGCCACTTGCAACAGTGGCCGAAACCTCGGAATTTTACATATTGACAATGCGACCGCGATGGATTGGCCGAGCGTTCTAAGGCGTCTTCCTCCGGACAGCGCGCTTGCTCGCTGTCCGAGTTTCGAGTCCTCTGTTGGAAATCGGTGTGTGTGTGTTTGTCCTTAGGTTAGTTTAACTTGGTTTAAGTAATTTGTAAGCCTAGGAACTGATGTTCAAATGTTCAAATGTTTGTTAAGCTTATGGGACTTAACTACGGGGTCATCAGTCCCTAAACTTACAAACTACTTATGAACTACTTACGAACTAGGACGGCACAAATATCCATGCCCGAGGGGGGATTCGAACCCCCGACCGTAGTGGCCGTGCTGACCATGACTGGAGCGCCTCAGTCACCTCGGCCACCGCGGCCGGCTAGGAACTGATAACAAAGTAGTTAAGTTCCACAGATTGACAAACATTTGAACATTTTTGTCAATTTGGCCAAAAACATCGAAGAATTTTATTGATAGCATTTTTATTCATTCACATGTTGAAAATGAGAGGACTTCGCGACTTGCAACAAATTTTACACGTAGTTTTATACAAGGTGCGCCTGAAAAGTTCGTTTATTGGTTTCAGAAAACATAGGATACAAGAGTTACAAACAAAATATCTCTGCTGGCCTTCAAAGTAATCGCCGTTGGCTACAATGCATTTCTGACATCTGTTGTACAGCTGTTGGAAACTGTCAGCAAAAGCTGCTTGTAGAATCATCGGAAGCACTGAGTTTACGCGTTGTTGTATCTCCGCAACCGTTGCAAAGCTTATGCCTGCCAGGGCTCATTTAAGGCGGGGAAACAGAAAGAAGTTTGCTGGCGTCAAATCTGCAGAATAAGGAGGGTGTGTACTGCGATTGTTAACGGTCGATCCGAACGTGCCTCATCCTAGTCACCTTCCTTTACATCTCTAAAGCGTTTAAACAACTCGAATACGCACTTTTCATTAACTGTTTCAACACCATATACTTGCACTGACATCCATGGATCTCCGTCGGCGTTATGTTGAACTTGAAACAAAATTTTCTGTTAACGCGAATGTTCCATTTTGCACTCCATGTTACAATAACACGAGTTCTCACACTGACCCTGTTACCTGAGTTGCAGCGTGTACCACCGCTTCACTGCAGTGCTTTGCACGATAGGGGGCTATAATTGACATGTACCTCAACGTGTATGTGCGGGAACCTCATCCTCATCAGAGCGGTTTGTAAAATACGAGACCATTCACCGAACGTTTTTGACGCACCATGTACATTTACGAAACTTTTTCTCGCTAGCAACCCTAGCAAATTTTTGAAAGGAAAAAAAAATGTATCACTTATAACCTACCGGTTTAATGTCATACAATTCCGGTATTCGGCATGACAGCAATATTTATTACCTCTGCATTATTTATTGTATTTGCGAGACATATTCAAAAATGTTTGTAAATCTATGGGACTTAACTGCTTGATTATTAGTCCCTAGCTTACAAACTACTTAAACTAGGTTAAAGTCATGGAATAAGATAGTACATGAAGTTTAACACAAGAATGGTAATAGAAAAACTTATAGTAGTCCTGCGCACATGACTATATTAAGCCTATTAAAGAAAATCAATAACAAATAAAATAAATTAGATTAATTTTTAAATTTTTTCAGGAGTTCTTCGACAGAATAAAAGAAGTGAACCACGAGGTAACTCTTGAATTTAGATTTGAAAGCGCGTGTGTTAGTACTAAGATTATTGAGTTCCTGTGGCAGCTTACTGAAAATGAATGTCGCAGAATACTGCACACCTTTCTGCACAAGAGTCAATCAGGTGTCATCCAAATGCAGATTCGGTTTCTATCTAGTACACACATTTGCTAACTCGTGGGAATACGCTGATATTGTTAACAACAAACGACATTAAAGAATATACGTATTGTGGCGCCAATGTCAGAATTCCCAGACTACTGAAAAGAGGTCGAACATGATGTTCGTGAACTTACACCACATCGCTCGACCCGCCCGTATCTGAGCTCGAAATATCCTTTTTGTATCAGTCGAGTTATCTAAAAAAAAAAAAAAAAAAAAAAAAAAAAAAAAAAAAAAACGCCGTAATTCATAAGTGAATGAAAGTAAGCATAGTAGACTGCTTTTCGTGTTGAAAAATCAATCATTTCAGATACTATTCTAACGGCAAATGAAGCAAAATTTAGTTTTTGAACAAGGTCCTTAACATGGGTTTCCCAAGACAGCTTACTGTCTACCTGAACACCCATAAATTTGAACTGTTCAGTCTAACTTATTAGATGCCCGTTATGTGTAATCAGAATGTCGGCTTTTGATAAATTATGTACTAGAAATTTTATAACCTGAGTTTTACTGTGATTTAACACCAATTTATTTTCTACAAGCCATGAACTTAACTTTTGAACTGCATTATTTCATACTGTGTCAATAGTACAAACAACACCTTTCACTACCAGCCTGGTATCATGAGCAAACAAAAATATTTACAGTCACCTGTTATACACGAAGGCGTATCATTTATGTAAATAAATAAGTAGTTTTTAAGTCTAGGGACTGATAACCAGAGTAGTTTAATCCCACGGAATTTCAAACATTTGAATATACTGTTATGCCGGCTCGAGGACAGCCCTTACGGGTTGGCAAACCACTTAACCGGTCAGTGTTCCTGGTAGCCTGCATGGAAGGCGTAGTTCAAGTTACACACATTCAATCACGAATGCCGAGCACGGCATCAACAACAACACACCTAACGTGCAGGGGGAGTTAGAAGAAAACAGAGAGCGCTGCAAGACAGCACAGCAGCAAGTATCGCAACTCTCGCGCCGTAGTGGTGAAACCGGCTATATCTAAGCACGCAAGTGGTCCCATTTTTACATCGTCTCCGTATGCCAGTGAGTGGGGAGACATACGTCAGGACGAAGACCTCGCTGTGCGTTAGAACTCTCATGGACGTTGGGTCTTCGCTCGGCTTGTTGTGGACTCTGCCTCCAGCGCCGCTATGAACTTCAGACTCTACTTCATCTACATCTACATCTACATGGGATACTCTGCAAATCACATTTAAGTGCCTGGCAGAGGGTTCATCGAACCACACTTATACTATTTATCACCTATTACATTCTCGAATAGCGCGCAGGAAGAAAGAACACCTGAATCTCTCTGTTCGAGCTCCGATTTCTCGTATTTTATTCTGATGATCATTTCTCCTATGTAAGTGGGAGTCAACAATATATTTTCGCATTTGGAGGAGAATGTTGCCGATTGGAGCTTCGCAAGTAACCCACGCCGCAGCGATAAGCGCCGTTGTTGTAATGATTCCCATTCCAGATCCTGTATCATTTCCGTAACGCTGTCTCCCCTGTATCGTGACAATACGAAATGAGCTGCCCTTCTTTGAACTCTTTCGATGTCCTCCACCAAACCCACCTGATAAGGATCCCACACTGGGCCGCAATAATCCAAAAATGGACGGACAAGCGTAGTGTATGCAATTTCTTTTGTAGTTATGTTGCATGTTTTAAGGGTTCTGCCAATAAAACGCAGTCTCTGGTTCGCCTTTCCCACGATATTATCTACCTGTTCTTTCCAATTTAAGTCTGAAGTGACAGTAACTCCTAGGTATTTTGTGGAGTTTACGACCTTCACATTTGATTGATTTATCTTGTAAACAAAGTTTAACGGATTTCTTTTCGTACTCATGTGGACGACTTCACACTTCTCACTATTTAGAGTCAATTGCCAATTTTTACACCATACTGACATCTTATTCAGATCGTTCTGCAGTTGGTTTTGATTTTCAGATGATTTTACTAGACGGTAAATGACGGCGTCATTGCAAACAACCTAAGAGAGCTACTTAGTTCTTCCCCTAAATGGTTTATTTAAATAAGGAACAGCAGAGGACCAATGACACTACCCTGTGGAACCCCCGATATCACCTCTGTTTTAGTCGATGCCGTACCATAGATTACTAAGAACTGTGTCCTCTCTGACAAGAAATCCCCTATCCCGTCGCAAATTTGGGGCGATATACCATAACCACGCAATTTGATTAAAAGCCGTTTGTGAGGTACGGTGTCAAAACCTTTCTGAAAATCAAGAAATACGGAATAGATTTGCGAACCTTTGTCGATTTCGGTGATTTGTAAAGTAAACGTCGTGCGGCAGAATAGCTGGGAGACCCTATCCTTCAGCCCCGCCGGCACCTTTCCTCAGCGACGTGTGAGAACTGTGTGCATGTGTAGTGTCGTGTTGGAGATGATGGGAGAAGGGAGATTGTGAAACCCCTTGCCGGCACACAGCCTATTCCTCTCGAAAATAACCAAGCGGTTTGCCGATCTTAGCGGCCCCATTCGACGGAAGGATCACCATCGACAGTGTCCCATGCCCTCACTACACGAGACACTGCGGACATTGTTGGAAGACTGTTGATCAGGGACTTTGAACCACCAATCGGACAGTTACCCATCCCAGTACTGGCCACGCCCGCCTATACTTACGTTCGGTGATCTTACGGGAACCGGTGTATCCACCACGACACGGCCTTTGACTATTTCCGTATGCCATTTCACGATGCTACTGTGCCATGATAGAACAGTTTTTTAACGCTAGTAGGAATTTGGCTTTTCGTTTATTCCCCAACGTCTTCTCGTAAAAATATCATTCCTTGACTACGTTTTCTTGTTTCTGAACTGCTAAGAATAAGTTATGGAAATAAATAGGCGTCGTGTAAACGTTCTTCAGTCAAACACATACGAATTCGATAACTTCTACCCGTTGCCATTACTTGAAATGTTTTCAATACAACATTTGAAGTACACTGAATCCAAAAGTAATTTTGGTATCCCATTAATCCTAAATGTCTTTATTCGAAATCATATTTGTCCAAGTGACAAAAGTATGACAGTAATAGCACACTGGTTTATTGGTTCCTGCAGTCGAATTGTACATGCATTGTCTGTCAATTAGTATACGGCGCATGCTAACAAATCTGAACTTTTCATTTGCTCACATTGTTTCTCACGCACGAGAGTAACGTGTGGACAAATTACGAGTTTAATTACAGTTGATTCATTAACTATTGCACAATTTAAAGCGTTATCCGCTGTGTATAAAACAAAACCACATACACGTAAGATTACTGCAATCCATGTCAGTAGTAATTTATTCTAACAGGGCAAAGGAAGGTACTAAGTCTCATTGCTTAGTCATTTTGCAGCCAAAGCCACAACAGAAAATATATTGGTGAATTTTATCGGGCACTGTCACTCAACACAAACAGTGACACGATTGTTTCGACACACACAGACTACTTTTATCTTCCAAACACACACCACTTTTAAACGGTACGGCAGTGCATAAAATACAAATGTTCATATTTATATATTGGATTAATACACTGCTCAAAATAGTTAGGGGATCAGGTGAGATATCATAATCGGTATACGCATGGTAACGTATTTTATTCTATTATTGGTTATAACTGTAATTATTGTGTAAAACAGTAGGATATTTTGCTGTCTCAATTCTTGAAATCTGCATAGCATTTACTTAGAGCGAGACACTATGAGGCTGCCATAATAGAGAAAAAAAATCATTATCGTTGCCATCTAATATGGTGAGCGATCACCTCGGACGGCCAGTACAATTGCACACATGTGTGACGTGGGCAGTATGGGGTTATCAGTCCCCTCTTGAGAAATATTTGGCCATTTTTCCATGAGAGCAATATACAGATCTGTAACCGTTCTGGTAGGTGCTGGTCTGTCAAATGCATGCCAAACATGCTCAGTCGGGTTCAAGTCCTGTAAACAATTTGGCCACTCTATTCGTTCAATTCCCACAGCTTCAAGCATGTTGTCAAACAGTACACCTCTTTGGCGACGAGCATTATCGTCCACCTGAAGGAATCCATGTCCTGTGGCACCAGCACAGAAACGGTCGAAGTATCTCGTCTATATACCTCTTAGCAGTCAAAGCGCCATTCTGAACGTCACAGAGGTCCTTACGTCTGTCAATACTGACTGCTTCTCACAGTAATAACATACTTTTGAAAGATCTATTAATGCATAATGAGTTTCACGTCTTCAATTCATAAACCCCCACCAGGATATCACTAGGACTGGAGAAGCTGGAATTCTCTGAAGCGTTTCAGAACAGGAGTCGCCCCTGTAAAGACGACCCTAGTGTAATCGGGAAACATCGACGAAAGAGACATCAGATGTAGCTGTGGGAAGAAACAACATGGAACATCTCCTGACGTGGAAGAACTGACCAAAGATCTGCTCCCTTGATGATATATGGAATGCCAGAGACAACGCCCTGGACGTGGCCTGATACTTGGTTGTGTGCTATGACATGGATTCGGAGACGAAACAGTAAAGTAAGTTTGTCCCCGCCATAAAAATATCTAAAGAATACGTAATATTCATTAATTGTTCTTGAATTACAGATTCCTTAAGCTCTACAAACATTTCAACATTTGAACATTTCAGTGAATTTTCCTGGTAATAGGCGGACATCTGTGACAAGGAATTTTGCAATCCCTCTTCGAATTCTGGAAAGATTTTGCCCTGAGCTGCTATGGCCAAGTCATCAGCATAAAGGAAGTGCTTTGTATCACTAGGAGTAGGTTGGGTTTTGTGCAAATGTTGAACAGCACTGGGGACAGAACACTGCCTTCGGGGGAAACCATTATTTTGTGTTCGCCACCTGCTCTTCTTTCCCTCTAAGGTTACATAAATTCTCCTGTTTTGTAAGCGGAATTGGTGAGCTCGTAATATCTGGTGATATTGCATACCTCTGCAAGAAGAGTTCTTCGGTTTATGGTGTCATAAGCCGCCGATAAGTCTAAGAAGACGGCTCCAGTGAAGTTCTTCGCCTGGAAGCCTCCGCCAGCCGCGGTGGCCGAGGGGACTGAGGCGCTTCAGTCACGGTCTGCACGGCCACTACGGTCGGGGGTTCAAATCCCCCCCTCGGGCATGGATATTTGTGCCGTCCTTAGTTATAGGTAGTTCATAAGTAGTTTGTAAGTTTAGGGACTGATGGCCCTGTAGTTAGTCCCTTAAGCTTAACAAACATTTGAACATTTTGAAGCCTCTCTCTATGTGTTCTGTCAGCACCAGGTCACAAAGTACCCCAAAGTACCCCCTCCCGGCAATACAGTTTACTAAAAATGACTTGGTATTGCGAGGGTTAAAGTTGGTGTCTCCACCCCGTAGAACAGACAGAAAGACATCGAACTAATTTAGTTCATTCTACCGATGACAATACGTCTGAACGTAGATATCTGAATTGATACCTTAATTGTTTTTTTAAAAAAAAGCATGCTCATAAAAAATATTGATTTTTATTTATTTATTTTATTTTTATTTTATTATTTTTTATTTTTTCATTTGTTTATTTATTTCTTATGCTCATGGTAAACTAGTGTCTGCTCTGTATAATACGAACAAAATTTACTGTCCAAAATGAAACTTTTCACTCTGCAGCGGAGTGTGCGCTGATATGAAACTTCCTGGAAGATTAAAATTGTGTCCCGGAACCGGGACTCGAATCTGGGACCTTTTCCTTTCGCTGGCAAGCGCACTACCGACTGTGCTATCCCGACACGACTCACGATGCCGCCTCACAACTCTACTTCCGCCAGTACATCGCCTCCCGCCTCACAACTCTACTTCCGCCAGTACCTCGCCTCCTAGGTGAGGTACTGGCGGAAGTAGAGTTGTGAGGCGGCATCGTGAGTCGTGTCGGGATAGCACAGTCGGTAGTGCGCTTGCACGCGAAAGACAAAGGTCTCAGGTTCGAGTCCGGTTCCGGCACACAATTGTAATCTGCCAGGAAGTTTCAAAATTTACTTTAGTAAATTCACTACACTTTAGTTACTCTATTGTATGCAGCCAAATAAGTCCCTTAAGCTTTCCGAACATTTACGAACAACAAGTGGTCAATTCCGTTCACTACTGTAGGCAAGTGCTAAACGCGCTCGCTCTGTCAGCACAGGCGGTCTGCGGGCCTTTGGTTTTTCTACCTGTTGAGGGTGTGCGGCGAGGCTGGGCGCCCATCTGGGCCGCAAGGTCAGGCGGCGGCTGCGAGATGAGTCGGCCTGAGTTATAACACATAATGTGGGGGTTGCGGCTACCTGCCGGCCGGGGGTGCGACGTGCCGCAGATGGTATCGCCGCCCACCGCCGTGACGACAGACGCTCCGCTCGGCGCACGTCTGCCCTCGATAGGAATCTCCGAGACACGCGCCTCTTCCCAGCGCGGCAGGTGCCCCAGACCCTACAACAGGCGCTCTCAGCAGGCTGTCTGTTTGCTAGAATCGAGACACGAGCGTAACAGCACCGTGCATCCCAGCAATTACAACACACCGGACCAAACTATAGCTTGATGTGTAATACGACTTGTTTGTGCTGCGAATTCAGGAACATCGTCCAGAGCATGGGTCGGCAATACGTCGATTGCGATCTACCTGTAGAGTGTTTATTTGGTAGATCGCGGGACAACTGAGAGTGAGGAAGAGAAATTTCAAAACAATTTGGTATACAGCTTCTCGTTGTTGATGTTGTGGTCTTCAGTCCGCAGACGGGTTTGATGCAGCTCTCCATGCTGCCCCGTCCAGTGCAAGTCTCTTCATCTGAAAATACCTACGACAACCTACATCCTTTTGAATCTGCTTACTGTATTCGTCCCTCGGTCACCCTCAACGATTATACCCCACACACTTGACGATTCCTTGATGTCTCAAAATGTGTCCCACCAATCTATCCCTTCTATTACTCAGGATATGCGAGATACTTTCGATTAAACACCTCCTCATTAGTTACGTGATCCACCCATCTAATCTTCATCATTCGTCTGTAACACCACATTTCGAAAGCTTCTATCATCTTTTCGTCTGAACTCCTTCAGGTCACTCCCATACAACGCTTCACTCCAGACAAATGCTTTCAGATAGGACTTCCTAACATTTAAACTAATATCTGATATCAACAAATTTCGCTTCTTCAGTAAGCCACTCTGCATTTTATATCTCCTTTGCTTCGACCATCAGTACTCTTGCTACCCAGCCGGCCGCGGTGGCTGAGGGGACTGAGGCGCTCCAGTCACGGTCTGCACGGCAACGACGGTCGTGGGTTCGAATCCCCCCTCTGTCATGGATATTTGTGCCGTCCTTAGTGTTAAGTAGTTTGTAAGTTTAAGGACTGATAGCCCCGTAGTTAAGTCCCATAAGCTATACAAACATTTGAACATTTGATCTCTTGCTTCACAAATAACATAACTCATCTACTACTTTTATTGTCTAATTACCTAATCTAATCCCTTCAACATCGCCTAATTTTCTGACACTATATCCCATTACCCTCGTTTTACTCATGTTAATGTCCGTCTTATACTTTCCATTGAAGACACTAACCATTCCGGTTTTATTGCTCTTTCTGGTCCTTTGCTGTCCCTGACAGAATTACTATGTTGTCAGCAAATCGTCAGGCTTTTATTCCCTCTCCCTGGACTTTAATTCCCTCTCCAAATTTCCCCTGACATTCCTTCACAGCAGATTTCTTGGTGAACAACATTGGGAAAAGTCTACAGCCCTGTCTTACTCCCTTCCCAACCATTGCGATCCTTTCATGCCCTTCGAATGTAATAAGTGCGGTCTGGTTTTCGTATAAGTTCAATATAACTCTTCGCTCCCTATATTTAAATCCTCCTAACTTCAGAATTTGAAAGAGTGCATTCCAGTTAACATCGTCAAAAGATTTCTCCAGATCCACAAATGCTAAAAACGTAGGTTTTTCTTTCCTTAACCTATCTTCTAAGATAAGTAGTAATGTTTTGCCTCGCATGTTCTTACATTTCTCCTACATCCAAACTGATCTTCCCTAAGGTCGGATTATACCAGTTTTTTCCATTCGTCTGTAAATAATTCGGTTAATATTTTACAACCATGACTTGTTAAACTGATAGTTCTGTAATTTTCACATTTGTCTGCGCTTACTTTCTTAGGAATTGCAATCACTACATTCGTCTTGAAGTCTGATGATGTTTCCCCTGTCTCACACATTTTGCGTACTAGGTGAAACAGTTTCTGATGACTGACTCTCCTAACGATAATAGCAGTTTAGGAGTGAAAATGCGCATTCGTTCGACACTAGCTTTTTTATTAACAATTCCTTTAAAGTGGTAGCAACATTTAACATGTACTATCTTGCATCACTTTAATCAGCCGCTACCTTCGCGCCACTGGATGCTACACTACTTTATTAACCTTCATGTTATGAGTAGTAATGGTTTGGTAAGTGTCCGGAGAAGACATTGAGTTTCGAGTCCGTGCAGATCAAGAAGATTAGAATATTAACTTTTTTTTTGGGGGGGGGGGGGGGGAGGGGGGGGGCTTTTACATCGAACTACGTCCACACAGCGAATAAAACATATTATGATCAAGTATCAAAGAATAGTGCATGAATTAGACATGTAGACACATACATACATACATGACCGACGGAGGACTCCAACCTCCGACAGTGAGCAACCTAGCGCTCTGCAGCGAGGCGCCTTAGTGCGCTGATCCATTACACCGCGCCAACAGCACATTCACCGTGTCTGGAATAAGGTCTACAGCGTCACCGAACACCCTCTCCAGGATGGTCACGACTTCTGTTAGTAAAATTTCATTTCTTCTTGCTATTTTCACATTAATTTACTTCACTGTCAGTGAGAAAACAGTTACTCAATGTGTATTTCGGGGTCATAGTGACCGTTCAGGAAATACCACGTGCGTCTACAAAGATCGTAAAGTTCGGTGAATGGTCTAACGAAATAAAGGGAACAAGAGGTTGAAACAAAATTATGGCCTTCGTAGTAACCCCACTGGTTACAGTACACTTCTGATATCGATTGTATCGCTGTTGGAAATTGTCAGCAAACGCTTCTTATGGAATCGCTCGAAGCACTAAGGTTGCGTGTTATTGGATCATCCGCAAGCATCCATCGCACTCATTCGATGTTGTCTGGAACTGTGATTGTGGGCGCTCGACTCGAACGTGGCTCAATCTCAACACTCTCCTTTCTGTCTCTAAAGCGTTTAAACCACTCACTCGACCAGAAATTTTTTGCTCAGTGCTTCAACACCATATACTTGCACTAACATCCGATGGCTCTTCGTCGCAGTTTCGCCTAATTTGAAACAAAACTTGATGTTAACGCATTACTCCATTTTGCGCTCCATGTTGCAATGACACGAATTCTCACACTGACCCTGTTAGCTGGCTCGCAGAATGTACCAGTGCTTTGCACGGTAGGGGACGCTTGTTGATATGTCACTCAATGTGTATGCCCGGACACCTGGTTTGTAAAATGTGGGACCATTATCGAACTTTTCAGACGTACCTTGTATTTCTGTCATTTACACAACAAAGCCTAACAACTTCAAACCTTCGTCCTCTCCTACGTCTCTTTACGTTGGTCTCAGTCGTGTGCGTATACGTAAAGGCTCAACTGTAGTAACACACAAAAGACTACAGAGTCTGACTCTGGTGTAAACTTGTAGAGCTAGTTCTGTAGGTATTTCTCCGTATTCTCATGTTTTTCTTAGACTGTATTTTCGCCTTTTTTAATGCTCCCTACTGTTATTTTCGCTTCCCCTGCCCTCCCCCCCTCCCACCCGCCCAACTTTCTGATTGCATCCTGTAACAAAAGTTGCGATGATATATGTGAATCCACTCGCTTCTTTCTTCCTGCAGAGAACCAAGGAACGTATAAAAACAAAACGGGCCTTTTAAGCTTCAGAGCTGCAGGCTGCAGATGATTGGTTCACAGCAGGGCGCCATACTGGTTCCTTGGCGTTCTATGATATATTAAGGGATCCTCAGGTAAAAACTGCGCTAGGGGCGAAAAACAACAAGAGCGCTACGAATGGTCTGCGGAGGAACGGGCAGGAAAGTTTCGCTTAAAATGTCAGAGTCAGACGTAAAATTGAGCACGAAATCGGCGCTTGAAACACTACTGCATTTACAGTCAATACTCATGCAATTACTACACTCAGTCTTCCATAGGGATTATTTTAGCGCACGCGTAGAATAACGACTTATGTTAAAAGAGTATAATTCAAAAGCTCAATTTAAACATCGCCTACCGAACAACATGGAATGTCAGTGTGTCCTAGTAAAAAATATTTACAAATCTTTCTCATAAAAAAGGGAGTGTTTAGTGACAGGCACTTCGTATAAAACAGCAGTTCTCAGTGGAGGCGAAACCGCTGAACGTGGGCGGTGGTGAGTCGTCTCGAAGGATGGAAGAAGGAGGAAGGGGGGGGGGAGGGTTCGGGGAGGGTCCATTTTGTTGGAAATAAAATTCAGGGGGCGTAAATGGCATCTGCTCGCCCCGCCCCCTCACTCTCCTCCCAGCCATACAGCTGATTTAATCTATAACCGCAAGTTGATGACTTGAATTTAATCAGAACAAAGGCAACCCTTCGTGCTTCTGTGTCAAAACTTGCCACGTACAGATATTATTTGGGTCGAAGACAATTTCATCAAGGTAAGAGTAGGATAGCGCGTCTGTTTTTAAAATCAATAAAATTCATCAGGATGTGCGACCCTGGCACTGCTGAAGTACGCAGAGAAAGCCCATTTGTAATAGTGGTCGAAACGTCGCACAGTTAAGAGATTGAAAATATGCCACACACTCCGAAGAATTTCATTCATTATTGAAGTTTCATCAGTTCTCAAATCATTATGTGGAAACAAATGATGAGACAGCAGTATTTTGTCATCATTGGCCACAAAAATATGATTTTGCTAGCAAATTTCTTGGTAAAGAATGAAATTTTCGCTCTGCAGTGGTGATTGTGCGTGTGTGCTGATAACTTCCTGTCTGCCTAACGTTTGGAATGAAGGTATCATGCGAGGACCTGGTGGAAGTACAGCTGAGATGACGGCCCGTGAGTCGTGCTCGAGTAGGTCAGTCGGTGGATCATTGCTCTCGGAATGCAAGTTGATTCCTACACAGGAGATTTTCCGTCTTCAGGAAACTCATAATACGCGAGAATAAAACGCGGTATAAAATTGAAACAAACTACTTCCTTTGTTGACGGGCTACTTTTCCTGAGCATTCTTCCAACGCATCTCAGTTTGACTGCTGCGTTACCAACGATTTTGTTTCATGTAGTCGGTCCGCTTCAGACAGCTCGTCATTCCTACCCCAGATATGTTATGGAAGTATCTGCTTACAGTGATTGTTTTACTGTTTTGTAGTTACTTGAGGTTAAAGTACCATACGTCGTGCTCAGAATATTTTACTGAATTTCACTAAAGGTTTTCAACTCTGAGACTACGGCGACATCCGCGAAAACCCTTTCTGAATTTCCTTTGTTATCTATTACGTCATTTATTTATATAGCCTTAAAATTAATAACCAACATGCGAGACATTACTTTCACGTCGGAAGACCTCCCCCCATTGATAATTAGAAGCTATGTCCTGTTCTCTAGAAACTTTTGGATTCAGTTACACAGTTTCTCTGATATTATATACGATCGTTATTTTTCCCCCCTTGTTCGTCAGGTGACAGTGCGGAAGCGTGTGAAACGCCTTCTGGAAGTCAAGAAGCACGGAAAAATAACTAGAAGACTGATTTGTGGGACTCGTGGATGAATAGAGCGATCTGCTTTTCACTCAATCGTTGCTTATAGAACTCGATTTGCTTCCTACAGAGAAGATTTTTGTTCTTCAGATATATCATAATACACGAGCGTAAAACATATTCCGCAATTCTACAAAAGACCGACGTCCGACACGTAGGCCTGCAGGTTTGCACATCGGTTCGACGACATTTTTAGAAAACGGAGATCTACATCTACATCTGCAGATAAAGTGCCTGGCAGAGGATTCATCGAAACACTTTCATACTACTTATCTACCATTCCATTCTCGAATAGCGGCGGAGAAGAAAGAACATCTAAATATTTCCGTTAGAGCTCTTATCACCCTTATCTTGTTTTTATGATCACTTCGCTCTATATTTTCGCATTAGGAAGGCAAGTCGCCGACCGAACTTTCACAAGTATATGTCGCCGCAACGAAAATACGCTGTTTTGGAATTATTCCCACTGCAACTCCTATATCATTTCTGTGACACACTCTCCCCTGTAATCTGCTAATACAAAACGAGCGGCCCTTCTTTGTACTCCTTCGCTGTCCTCCGTCACTCCTACCTAATAAGGAACCGAAAACCGCGTAGCACTACTCCAAAAGAGAATGGATACTTGTAGTGTGTGCAGTGTCTTTAGTAATTTTGTCTAAAGTAATTACACAGTCTAAAGGTTCTGAGATTAAAACGAAGTTTTGGTTCGCCTTTTTCACAACATCTTCATTGTGCTCTTTTCAGATTTGATTGATTAATCTTGTAAATGAAATTCAGAGAGTTAATTTTAGTACTCTTGTGGACGACTTCAAACTCTTCATTATTTACGGTCATTTATCAGTTTTCGCATTATACAGATATCCTGTCTGAATCGCTCTGTATTTGATCTTGTGATGACTTTAATAGAGTATAAATGACAGCATAATTTGCCAATAACCAAAGATGACTGCTCATATTTTCTCCCAAGTCATTTATACGGATACAGGAGAGGAGAGGATCCTATCCTGGGGAACGCCAATATTATCTCCGTTTCAGCCGGTACCCTTGCATCAATTACTGCGAATTGTGTCCCCTCTAACAGTAAACCTCCAGTCCAGTAACATATGTGGTACGATATTCCATAAGCACGCAAGTGTGTTATAGGCAGGCAAATGTATTAAAAGCCGTCTTTGAGGTGGCGTGAAAAAAGCCTTCTAGAAATTTAGAAATACAGCATCAGTTTGCGATTTCTTCTCAATAGTATTCTGCAACTCGTGTGAGTAAAGAGCTACTTGTGTTTCACAAGACCCATATTTCCTAAATTCGTGTTGATAATGTCTCAATAGATCGCTTTGTTCAAGATAATTAATACCGTTTGAACTCAATATATGTTTCAAAATCCTGCCGCACATCGACATCAGTTATTTACGTGTGTAATTCAGTGCAAGGCTCCTATTGTCTTTCTGTGCAACTTTCCAGTGTTTTGGTATAGATCCTATGTTGAACAAGTGGCTGCGTATCACTTAAATATGGAGCTACTGCATCAGAATACTCTGATGGGAACCTAATCCGCATGCAATCCGGGCCTTAAACTTGCTGTTGTTATGTCATTTAAGCTACTTCTGTACTAGGATATCTTACTCGTGTCGAATGCTGTTTTTTATTCGAAATTTGGAATACTGACTTTATCTTCTTTCGTGAAGGTATTAAGATAAGATGCGTTCAGTAATCATGCTTTAGCAGCAGTGCCATCGTTAGCATCACCACTAAAGGATGTCCCGTGCTTTTTTTCTAATCATCAGGAACGCTTCGCTCATCTACAGTCCTACGATAGACGGCTCCTAGGAGGGCAACTAGTACCTTGAGCATACTCTCGTGTACAGTGGAATTACTATCCTGTTGCCGCGGGGAAATGGGCGTGCGGTCTGGGGCGTTATGTTACGGATAGCGCAGCCAGTCGCGACTGAAGTCCTCCCTAGGGTACGGGTGTCTGTGTTGTTCTTAATATAAGTTAGTTTCAGTAGTTTGTAATTCTAACGACCGATGACAAGACTAGTTTGGACCCTTAGAACTACAAACATGCCACGTATACAGTGGTTAAGCCATAGTCACAAGGAATAGGAATATCCTTTATTCAAATAACGTAATAAGTTTGGATTATATATATACTACGAGTTTGAGTACTATGGGCAGGGCGAAGCTGGGAATTTGTATCTGACGGGAGGCGTGCATGGGTAGTCCTTGCAGGTGCGGTGATCACTGTGTCCCCAGTGGTGTAGGGGTCAGCGCAACTGCCTAGAAAGTAGGAGACCCGGGTTCGAATCCCGGCTGGGTACACATTTTCAGCTTTGCCCAATAGCAGTTGAAGTCATAGATTCTATGAATATTAAAGTTTGGATTATCTTCGTCATCATTAACAAACGTAAGAAAATCACAAATTGTAAGATACTAAGCATAAACTGAGATTATTGTGTGAATAAATTATGAAAAAAATAGTTCAGAAACTGGAGCAAGGCCATATAGAGGAGTCAAAGCGGCCCCAACAGTCTACTATATTCGCAGCATACGGTATCAAACCATTTCCGGCCATATTTCACTCCATAGCATCGTATTTCACTCCATATCATATAGCAGCAGAACAAGCAGGTTTGGTGAAATAGATGGCATGGCTACAGTTGTCTGCCAGTTGCCATGCCATACTGTTCAGTCGATTGACTGCTCCCAATGAGTACACATCTACTTCCTGATAACTTGTGTATAGAACACAGTACATACTTGTACTGTGTTCTGTATTCATTTGGATTGATCCTGTATAGTACAGGTTTCCGGTAACATACCTTTAATGAATAATTATGAAACATGGACTACAAACAGTAAGGACAGGAAGAGGATAGAGGCTTTGAAATGTGGCGCTACAGAAGAACGCTGAAGACTAGGTGGGTGGATCGCGTAACTAACGAGGTGGTACTGAACAGATTTGAGAAGAAAAGGAATTTCTTGCATACCTTGACTAAAATAAGGGATCGATAGGTTGGACACATTCTTAGACATCAAGGAATTTTGAATTTAGCGTTGGAAGGAAGTATGTGGGGTAAAAACCGGAGAGTAAAACCAAGAGATGGATACAGTAAGCAGATTCAGACAGATGTAGGTTGCCGTTCTTATGTTGAGTTGAAGAGGCTTGCTCGGGATAGGTTCTTGTGGAGAGCCGCCTCAAACCAGTCTCCGGACTGAAGACAACAACAACACCTTTAATTAATGAACACATTGTAGTTTTCACAACCATACCTACCATACATTATCTATTTTTTTGATTTTACAGAAAGTTTTGTCTGTGCATGTTATACGATCAAGGCAGCACAGTAATACATTACCATCTATTCACCAATCCAGCTTGCTCTGCTGCTATATGGTAAGGAGTGAAATATGGTCGCATTTTGACTCCTCTAGATGGCCTGGCTCCAGTTTCTGAACTAACTATATTTTTTTATAATTTATTCACATGATAATCTCAGTTTATGCTTAGTATCTAGCAATTTCTTATTTTCTTACGTTTGATAATGATGACAAAGATCATCGAAACTAGTTACGTTATTTGAATAAAGAATTTTTCTATTCCTGTGACTATGGCTTAACCACTATGTACAGGGTGTGTCACTAAGTGTGTTTGCCTCTGCAACATGTAAAATAAGGTGACGGGAAATTTTAATGCGGTAGGTCAACACAAGCAATATTACACTTTCTGCGGAGCTATGAACATAGTTTATTGTATCATTTTCCAAAGAGTTACAGCACAAAGATATATTTTTTTAATGGAACAATAGTTTTTTCTATCGTGCATTGGATTCGTTGAAACCAGCTGCGTCCAAATCAATTTAAACTACATTCTTATCACTGTTACTTTGGGAGCTACAACCCTTCAAAGTTTAGGGGGCGGAGTCTACGACAGCGTTGTAGAAGGGTTGTAGCTCCCAAACTAACAGTGATAGGAATGTAGTTTAAATTGATTTGGACGCAGCTGCTTTAAACTAGTCCAATATACGATAGAAAAAACTATTGTTCCATTTAAAAAATTATATATTTGTGGTGTAACTCTTTGGAAAATGATACAATAAACTATGTTCATAGCTCCGCAGAAAGTGTAACATTTCTTGTGTTGACCTACCACATTAAAATTTCCCGTCACCTATTATTTTATAAGTTACAGATGCAAACACACTTAGTGAAACACCCTGTATGTGGTATATAATAAAAGATCAATTTAAGTCACACCTCTAGACAATAATGTCGAATAAAACAAAATCAGTATCCTCTTAGATCCAGTGAACAGTCATTAGAAACGAAACAGAAGCTCGTATCTTTTCGTTGAGGATGGAGAAGGAATTCGGTCGCGCCCTTTGAACGCGAACGTCCAGGTATTCGCCTGGAGCGATTTAGCAATATCACGTAAATTTAAAATCTTGATGGCCGGAGAGGGATTTGAAGTGTCGTCCTGGAGAATGAGAACCCAGTATGAAAATCACCGTGCCACGTAGCTCGCTCTCTTTTTAACGTGGTGACGGATATTTTGTGCAGCAATGTTATTTACAAGACGGTCGCCTGCTTTAAAATGCTGATGGCGGACGGGCTGCCCGCAGCAGCGTTTTTACGAAAGCCGTCCGCTGCCGGCTGACACGGTAACTGCGCGAGGTGTAGCATTACCTGCGGCCGGCGGACACCTGTACGCCTTGCGTAACACATCTGCAACCGGTCGCGGACTGCGAGATGACGAGACAGCCAGTCGTTAGTCGCCGGGCCTTTTTGTGCGGCTCAGATTGTTAAGGCGCCGGTCGTCCATCGTCCTTGAGGGGAAACAGGACATCGTTTGTCATACTTGCGGCGTGGTACACGGGGATAATTACCCCGTCTCCGTGGCCCAGTGTGCGGTTGCTTGGCGAAGGTCGTATGTCATGCAGTGCTCGGTAAATCGGGCCTTTTTGAATTGAGCCCTTACAAGCAAGAGATCCACGTCAGTGCTTGTACAAGCAGCGTAACTGCTGTACCTCCAATTTTTTAGTAAATGGAATCCTACATCAGTTTTCAGTTATGTTAGCAGGTCCTTTGCACCTCCATTTTCTAAGATGCATTGCTTCCTTCGTAGTGTGTAATGTCATCCATCACTCCCAGGATCTGCAACTCCTCCTCCCGTGCCTTCTATTTAGGCCTCTGCTTTAACAATCCCCTCCTTCTTTCTTCATATTAGCCCACTCCAGTTTGGTTTCTTACTTTCTACTACCTCCAGTAATTGAATCGGTCGGAGCTGAATAGTATCAAGTCCATTTTTACAAATTTTTAAGAGAAGCAAATAACTGTATAAATTTTCCAGAGCCAAACAGATAGAGATTATTACTATTATTATCTACCAAATAATGCCTCAGAATGTGAAATTTGTTGGTGAAAATACGTTCAACCTGCATCTATTTTTGTTTTTTGAAAGTAGACTTAATGCTTTTTAGCTCCACGATTACTAGTAAATTCAGCGCCCGTAATGATTAATAAATTTAACAACCTATATTTATCTGATGTCATATTAATGAACAAGTGTTAGTAATGAAATGCATTATTAGCATGATCGAATGCAATTAAAATTCATCAATAAACAAACAAACACTCAACTTGATATAGATGGAGAGATTCACATGAAGTACTCATTTTTGGCCATTTTAGAATAACATCGTGAAATTCCATGGTATCCTGAGGCACTATTTTACTATTTCTGCAATGTCCTGCATCTTTTCGAACTTCATGGGAACTTGTTACGCTTTGTCAAACGACATGATACATGATACATAAGATGTTTCCCAGAAAAAAATTCTGTGTTTAACAGGAGAGGTAGATGTAAACAGACGTTTCAACCTCTGTAATCTTGTTGCTTTCGCACTTCAACTGCTTAACTTTTAGGGGAGAAAACGCCTGGTTCTTGTTTCTTGGGAGCCCTTCAGTTTCTGTGGATATAACAGTCTTCTCAAAGCAACATGGCCTTCATTTTTCAAAAGTTCATCATAGTCTGCTGCATGGACTTCCATGGCAAAGAGCTGTGATGTCCGTGACTTAACGCGTTTCTTTTCGCGCACATTACATGCAGCACCAGTTTAACGTAGAAGCAAAGGCAGCCGTAATTCTTTTCAATGCCGTTGATGCTTCTTAGCCAAGCGATGCTCGATATTGAACAACACAAAATATGCAGATTTCGACTTAATGCTTTTCAGCTCCGATCGATTCAGTTGTCTTTGCTCCCCTACTGTTCTTAGTACCTCTTCATTTCTCACTCTTTCATCCAAATTATTCTTTCTATCCTCCGCTATTCCCACATCTCAAAAGCCTCCAGCCCTGTCTTTCTTCTTCAACGTCCTCGTTTCCACACCACACAGAAGGACACTAAACAATAATAACAATAAAATTGATTAGTCTTTTTTCTAAGATCTTTATCCATATTGCTGCAGAAAAGTCTTCTTTTTCAATCAAATGCCTCTTTCCCTATGGCTATTCTGATCTTAAATACTGTGTTTCCCATCAGGTCCTTTGCTGCTCGCTTTCAAGGTATTTAAGGCTTTTCACTTTTTCTAATAGCCAAAGGACGTGCCGCAGTGTTTACATCACTTCACACCTACTGAAGCACTGTCGGGCTTGCATAGCACTGGGATGGGTGTCCGTCCATGTGTGCCGAAAGCTGTTGGCAAGCGGGCTGCACCAACACGACCTAGAGACAAGACCTCACAACAGCCCGTGCTACGTCACACTGACCAGGCCGCGGTCGCCAGCTTTCTGGCTGGCAGCTGCGAGGCAGTGGGCGTGCTCCAGCGGCCACCCATTCAGCTGGCGGCTGCGGCCTGGTCAATGTGACGTAGCACGGGCTGTGGTACGGCTTGTCTCTAGATGGTGTTGAATGCACTCAGTCAGCTCTTGTGAGGTAAATTAATGAGTCTTGATTGAAAAAATGGTGTCACACACGACGCATCGTAATTAATAGAGGCCGTTTAGACCGATAAGAACGCCTAAGTACTGGCCATTAAAATTGCTACACCAAGAAGAAATGAGTATTAATTGGATAAATATTTTATACTGGAACTGGCATGTGATTACATTTTCACGCAGTTTGGGTGCATAGATCCTGAGAAACAAGTAGCCAGAACAACCACCTCTGGCCGTAATAACAGCCTCGCTAGGCCTGGGCATTGAGTCAAACAGAGGCAGTAGCTCGGCCACCATTGACCAGACGTTTTCAATTGTGATAGATCTGGAGAATGTGCTGGTCAGGGCAGCAGTCGAACACTTTCCGTATCCAGAAAGGCCCGTACAGGACCTGCAACATTCGGTCGTGCGTTATCCTGCTGAAATGTAGGGTTTCGCAGGGATCGAATAAAGGGTAGAGCCAAGGGTCATAACACAACTGAAATGTAACGGCCACGATGCGAACAAGAGGTGACCGAGACGTATAACCACCCCATACCATCACGCCGGGTAATACGCCAGTATGACGAATACACGCTTCCAATGTGCGTTCACCGCGATGTCGCCGAACGCGGTTGCGACCATCATGTTGCTGTAAACAGACCCTGGATTCATTCGAAAATATGACGTTTTGCCATTCGTGCACCCAGGTTCGTCGTTGCGTACACCATCGCAGGCCCTCCTGTCTGTGATGCAGCGTCTAGGGTAACCGCAGTCATGGTCTCCTAGCTGATAGTCCATGCTGCTGCAAAGTCGTCGAACTGTTCGTGCAGACGGTTGTTTTCTTGCAAACGTCCCCATCTGTTGTCTCAGGGATCGAGACGTGGCTGCACGATCCGTTACAGCCATGCAGATAAGATGCCTGGCATCTCGACTGCTAGTGATAGGCCGTTGGGATTCAGCATGGCGTTCCGTATTGCCCTCGTGAACCCACCGATGCCAATTCTGCTAAGAGTCATTGGCTCGCGACCAACGCGAGCAGCAATGTCGCGATACGATAAACCGCAATCGTGATAGGCTAAAATCCGACCTTTATCAAAGTCGGATACGTGATGGTACGCATTTCTGCTCCTTACACGAGGCACACAACAACGTTACACCAGGCAACGTGTTGCCGTGTCTCATCCTGGTCGTATATAGCTCGTTGTAGCAGGCGACATAGCCGCATGGACACATCTTGCTCGTATGTTGCCACGGTGGAACTGCTACTTAAAGCACTCCTTAACCTGTAAAGTGTTATTTCATTAGCGTCTGTCCTTCTTAGCACTAGAACCGCTGCTGTGTCCTTGAGTTCCGTTCCCTAATTCTTCCATTTGTCATAGTTTTTATCAAATAAGGTAATTAAGTAACACATTTCATTTTTCTTTTCTTCGCGCCACAACAAAAGAGAACATTCTAGATACACATAGAACCGCGGACGGTTCAGTTATAAGCCGCTGCTGCGACCGTAATAGTAAACTCGTATCTCTTATACCTTCATGTTGTCTTTAGAGTGAATTTCTTGAACAGTGACGAGACATTGTTTTATGTTGTTACTTGATATTGTTGTCGTTGTTCAACAGTGGGAGGAGGAAAATAGGTCGGAACTCGTCTAACATATACACAAAAACTGCGCAACTTGATTCCATGAAAGACGGCTGAATAGTGCAGGCTTACTACATAAACAGTGCTGCAACACCAACATTTACTATGGCCAAACGTTTAAGAACAGAAGAAGACATTGTATATGTCATAAAGAAAGATATTTTGGACCTTGAATCTGATAGTGAGCCGCTGCATTTTTCATCAAAAATGTTCAAATGTTTGTATAGCGTATGGGACTTAACTACGGGGTCATCAGTCCCTAAACTTACAAACTACTTACAAAGTAGCTAATACTAAGGACAGCACAAATATCCATGACCGAGGGGGGATTCAAACCCCCGACCGTAGTAGCCACCGTGGCCGTCGTATTTTTCATCTGAGGAAGAATTGTAACAATGTCTAGTTTCAGATTCTTCATTGGCAGATAACTATTTTCTGAATAATGATGGCTCAAACGTAATGACGGCTCGAAAATAGTCAGAGCACCATCCAGACGTTGTTGGCCCACACACATTTTACAACTCGTTGGATTTGGTTGCAATAAACGCCTGGATATTATACAATGGTGTAAATGAGAAAAGATTGAATCGCAGGGAATTCATACTGCAGCTAGGGGAGGAGATGGTGAGATGTACACAGCATCAAGGAGGACTAGTGGGCCGGCCGCGGTGGCCGAGGGGATTGAGGCGCTTCAGTCACGGTCTGCACGGCCACTACGGTCGGGGGTTCGAATCCCCCCTCGGGCATGGATATTTGTGCCGTCTTTAGTATAAGGTAGTTCATAAGTAGTTTGTAAGTTTAGGGACTGATGACCCCGTAGTTAAGTCCCATAAGCTTAACAAACATTTGAACATTTGATTTTTAGGACTAGTGGTTGCGTTATTCCCAAAGAGCCGCGGAGGAGTGGCCGAGCGTTCAAAACCACCATGCTGCGGAGCGCGCAGTTGCTCGCCGTTGGTGGTTCGAGTCCTTCCTCGGGCATAGGTGTTTGTGTTCTCCTTAGCATAAGTTACTTTAAGTAGTTTGTGAGCCTAGAGACTGATGACCAATGTAGTTAAGTCCCTTAGATTCACAAACATTTGAACTCACGAAAATATTTCTGAGACACAGTAAAAGCGAACACCTTGCCTTTTAAAGTCAGACTACAATGAAAACAAATCACTTGTAAAGTGTCATATGTGTGAGAAAACTTGCTGCAAAAAATGGACTTTAAAGGACTATTATTCGTGCACATTATGTAGGCCTAATGCTAGCGAGTAAAAACACTCATCAAATGAGTGCAATAATTGATATTTTGTGAAAATTATTGGACAGTTATTTATATTATAATAAAGAACGGATTCATCAGTAGCAACAATAACCAACTGGCGCAGCCAGGGTTTGGTTCTGGGGGAGGGGAGCTCATTTTTAAAAATAAAGCCGACTACAGAGGTGCCCCCCCCCCCCCTTAATAGCAACCATCCCTCCTCCCTGAGTCCCGGGATATTAGGTCCCGGATTCCTAGTTCGTTACATAATATAAATGATTTTGCCATTTAATATTAAAATTAAATATCTTTAATTTCACGCTTTGTAAATTGTTTTATAGGGCCCCCCACCCTCAGGCTGGCCAAAAATACTCACCCCCACCCCCCAGAAATTTCAATGACACAGTCTGCGCCATAACCCGCCCACCTGTGGGAACCTCTGGCCTAGTGAATTTATTAATGGTGAAGGGTTCTTATGATTTGCTATCAGGAATATAAGAAGCTCTCCGATGTTATAATTATTTAATTAACATGAGACTCTCTGTGTAAAAATTTAACTAAAATAACACTAGAGCTGTTCGTTTTTTTTGGCGGCCTTCATAATTGTCTACTCGGTGGCGCCGCTGACCTGCTAAGCAGCGAGTCGCTGCATGTGAGCAATTGGCTCCTTTCTTCAGCATAGCAGTATCAATAGCGGCAGCATCAAAGCTGGTCGCGGCGGCATTAAAACCGCTCACAGTGACAGCAGCACACGTTCTCAGTGGTGGCATCACGTTGGCGACTCACTGTCACGTTAAACTGTGCTTAGCAAATTGTAGTTGCGTTGTGATTTATTACATGTGCACTATTTCAAATTTCGGTTCCGGTCTGTCCCCCCCCTTTTTTTTCTAAGTATTTGGGAGGTGCTGGGGGGGGGGGGGGTTCAGTCTCATAGGCCGACCTCTTCCCCCCCCCCCATGGCTGCTGGCTGCTACACTGACCAAATGACCTCAGAGAATAAAAGGAGATGATACCCAGGTTATAACTGACGAAGTCATGGTTCTAGATATCCCCAAAAATAAGCGTTTCTGGTGTTAGTTGTTCAATATTTACGTGTTTTGTTTGCAACTTTGGAGCGTAATGTTCTCTATAGAGCAAATGGTTTTGCCATACATAGGATGTCATAACAACTGGCACTTTATAACGACGAAGAAAAATTAATTTCCTTTCCTTATTATATATTTGACTATAATAACGTATAATACCCTTCATAGATGTATCTAATATGTATGTTTTTTTTTAATCATATACAAACTTTTTTTTTCTTTTAGTAGCGCCATTTTTCTACAGCACTGCTGCGTGATTTTGTAAGCAGCTCGCTCATTTCATGGTTGGACACTACATTGATATGTTCAAAAATTCTGTTACATTCAGCTAATATGGCATCAGATTATGCATAGCTGATATTACGATGACTGGTACGTACATTTGCTATACTCTGCAACTGAATTGACTTTGAGTTTATTCTATTTTTATATGATTGGACTTTGTACTGATTTGTATATTTTCTAGTATTGAAGGTGCATTGAAGATGATCATTATGTGATCGAAATCGATCTGCAAAAACATTAATAAAAAAAGACCAATGCTGCATACTATATTTATTATATTCATTAGTTGTTCAATTATAAAGGTGAATAGATGGGGCATAACAGCTTTCAGATAATTGCAGAACGACATGTTGAACATAGCTGTTTATTAATTCTCAATGCTACCGGTTTCGGTTTTGTACCATTGTCAAGCGTTAGCAGAGATTAGCTAATAGCTTAACATGTCGGAATATAAAAATACAAAATTATAACACAAGTATTCGTTGTCATTGCTCAAGTTATTGTCACAGTAAAAAAATTCAAATGTTTGTAGAGCTTATGGGACTTAACTACGGGGTCATCAGTCCCTAAACTTACAGACTACTTATGAACTAGCTAATACTAAGGACGGCACAAATATCCATGCCCGAGGGGGGATTCGAACCCCCGACCGTAGTGGCCGTGCAGACTGTGACTGACGCGCCGCAGAAAGCTCGGCCACCGCGGCCGGCTATTGTCACAGTAGCTGACTGCTATAGTCTATAGCAGTCAGCTACTGTGACAATAACTTGAGCAATGACAACGAATACTTGTGTTATAATTTTGTATTTTTACATTCCGACATGTTAAGCTATTAGCTAATCTCTGCTAACGCTTGACAATGGTACAGAACCGAAACCGGTAGCATTGAGAATTAATAAACAGCTATGGTCAACATGTCGTTCTGCAATTACTTGTTCAATTGCTTGTCACCACAAAGGGGTAACTGTTGACTCCTGTACCATCTCCCCCTCTACACACACACACACACACACACACACACACACACACACACAGACTTCGTTCCGCGCCAGGTAGCAGCGCCGTCGCCTGCGCGGCCAGGGCTCGGGGCTCTGCCACTGTGCCAGAGGCGGCTGCAGCGGCAGGCGCGTCGTCGACGTCGTCGTCTCCGGCGCCGGCGGCAGCGACGGTGGCGCCGCTGTGTGAACGCTCGCGTTCCCAGGCCCGTGGCCGGCCTTCGTGCCGTAATCCACGGGCCGCATTACGATGCAAATTGGAAAATTGCTACTTCTTCTCGTATTATGGTAATGCACGGGCCGGCCTCCTTCATAAATAATTCGTCGGCCCGTCGCCAACTATAAATATTTATGGTTGTTAGCGGAGACGGCCGCGCTCCACATTAGTTATCGCCATCGTCTCCGTATTATTTATCTGCTTTTAAGAGTCGATCCGAGACTAGCGGGCGAGCATTGCGAATATTTATCGGGAATTTTGGCCCGGGTATTATTACTCAGCTTTTACGTGCATCGTCGGCTTAGTGGTCCAAATGGCTGAAAACAGCGCACAGTAAATTTGCTAACTTTCTCGACGTCGGACATGAAGTTTCATCAACGATTTCATAGAGAAATAGGGAATGTGTGTTTTCAGCTACATTATTTTGAGAAGGCAATGATTTATAGGTAAATGTAATTCTTGGAAAATACTGGGTTGCGCTTGGCTGTTACTGTCACTTTATTACACAACCAGTATCGGTCATGAACGGATGAAAGTCAGAATCAATGTGACGTCATATTCGGATGTCTGACAACCATAAATATTAAGCTGCTCAAGGTTTATAGCATGATGCGCGCTTTCGTGACCTCTGAAAAAGAGACCCTCACAGAAAGATTACAAGTGAAAAACGAAGAAAATCATTGACTCGGGGGAGGAAGGGGAATGGGGCGTTAAATTCCCATACTCGTATGTCTGTAAGTGACTAAAAGGAACACAAGCGTTCTGAAACGTCTCCTCTACATCTACTCTGCACATACTCTGCAAGTCACGTTGAAGTGCAGGGCAGAGGGTTTTCGAACCGTTTTTGTGATATTTCTCTACTGTTCAGTTCTCTGCAAGCTCGCGGGAAAAAGGAACACCTAAATCTTTTCCTTTTCTATCTGATTTATGTTATTTTGATGATCATGTCTTCCTATGTAGGTGGGTGCTACCAAAAAATGTTCGCATTCGGAAGAGAAAGTGGTGCAAGAAATTTCGCAAAGAGATCTCGTCGTAACGAATAACGCCTTTTTTTTTTTAATGATTTCCACCCCAACTCGTGCATCATTTCCGTGACACTCTCTACCATATGTCTCGTTAATACAAAACGAGCTGCCCTTCTCTGAACTTTCTCTAAATCGTCTGCCAGTCCCACTTAGTGTGGATTCCACAATACGCAGCAATGCTCCAGAAAAGGACACACAGGTGTGGTTTAGTCAGTTTCTTCAGTAAAACTGTTGCTTCTTCTAAGTGTTCTGCTAATGGAACGTAGCCTTTGGTTCGCTTTCCCTAATATATGTTCTATTTGTTCTTTCCAATTTAAGATGTTCGGCATTGTTATTCCTAGATATTTAGTTAACATGACGGCCTGTAGTTTCGACTGATTTATCATGTAAATGAAGTTTAAAGCAATTTTTTTTTCTTTAGTTGCCACATAGATAACTTCTCACTTCTCATTGTTAATTGTGAATTGCCATTTTTTCGACCATACTGAAATCTTATCTAAATTATTTTGCAGTTGCTTTTGATCTTCTGGTGACTTATCACTTCCACTCGATTACTTTCCGTCAATTACATTCGTATTATTTCCTACCTGACACGAAATCACGAATCAAGACGCACAAATGTGGCGATATTCCATAAGAACGCAATTTTATTAGACGACGCTTGTGAGGTACAGTGTCAAAAGCCTTCCGGAAATCTAGAAATACGGAATCTATTTGACATACCTTGACACTCATCGCATCATGTGAGTAAAGAGCTAGTTGTGTTTCACAAGAAAGGTACTTCCGTGTTGACTATGGTTCAATAGGTCGTTCTATTTGAGATACTAAATAATATTTCAGGAAAGTGTATGTTCTAAAATCAAATGTTCAAATCTTTGTTAAGCTTAAGGGACTTAATTGCGAGGTCATCAGTCCCGAAACTTACAAACTACTTATGAACTACCTTATACTAAAGATGACGCAAACATCCATGCCCGAGGGGGGATGCGAACCCCGGACCGTAGCGGCCGTGCAGACTGTGACTGGCGCGCCGCAGACCCCTCGGCCACTGCGGCCGGCTATCTAAAATCCTGCTCTGAACCGACATCAGTGATATAGGCCAATAATTTTGCGGATCACTCCTATTGCCTTTCTTGAATATTGGATTGACCTATGCAACTTTCTAGTCTTTGGGCACGGAACGTCGTTCTTTTCATTACAATTTTATTCTCTCCCCTAGCCTGTTCTTTTCACTTTAGCACCTCGCAGAATTGATAACTACTGGCATAAGGTGAGTGGATACTGAAGCGGACTAATATGGGATGAAAGGCAGGTGGATGATAGAATCATATGATGGACGTGGTGAAAGGACATCGGAGGAGCAATCAAGAACAGCCCGCATCGTACGACCTGATAATCGTCTGCGACCCTTCAGCTTTCACTCACAGCGCATTCCTCGGTGACGTGGCCCAGGACAATAGCGCACAATCGACTGATCAGCGCCTACAAGCCGCAACCTCTGCTCCCCTCACAGCTAACCGAGTGCCGGTGAAACTTCTCTGTTGTCTTAGGTATCTGACAACTTATTGCCCCGTCTAGGGTCACAATGTCACAGACATTTTAATAACTACGGCAACAGAGATGAATAATGAGTTTAATAAGCACATATGCAAAATTGCATAATGACGCGAGTAATTTAGAACTGAATGGAAAGGCCGACAGAAGTCGACTTTGTGAACATGATCATTATTTATGAGAAACTAGCTTAAATCCGCGGCTCCGCATGCGTGTTGGTTGATTATGATAGATAAGCTATCTTTCAGTACTATGCTACGAGACTGGTTTTGAAGGATCAAATAAAATTAGCCGGCCGCGGTGGCCGAGGTGACTGAGGCGCTCCAGTCACGGTCAGCACGGCCACTACGGTCGGGGGTTCGAATCCCCCCTCGGGCATGGATATTTGTGCCGTCCTAGTTCGTAAGTAGTTGATAAGTAGTTTGTAAGTTTAGGGACTAATGACCCCGTAGTTAAGTCCCATAAGCTTTACAAACATTTGAACATTTTTTAAATAAAATTATGTAAAGTGCTTAATGATTTACAATAAATAATACATACATTATTCCTTATAGCATGTGTTGCAATATCTCAACACGTATGGTAAGAGTGATGTCGAAATTCATTTTAATTTCATTTTAGGGCATTCTGATAAACTACGTTATTTGTAGTATTGTTTGGAGCGTAAATGTAGGGATTTTTTGGATTGCCCACCCTTGAACAAGCGACGTATAATTGAACATGTGGAAAACATGAGGGCTGTAAATTGATTCCTGCGACGTTTAATGATTGTCCTTGAGCTTTGTTAATTGTCATTGCAAAATCTAGACGAACTGGAAACTGAAGTCTTCCGAACAGAAATGGCGTATCTGAAGGGATTAAAGGAAATTCAACAATAATGCTTATAATAATATCACAGATCGATCACTTGATGTAATGTGCGAAACGTCAAATCGATTTTTTTAGAGAGATGTATTAAAAGAAATTTCTTTTTTACTGATTTATTTATTCTTATATTTCCTTATTCGTATGCTTATCGTTTGCGTTATGTAGTTTTCGCTGCAGAGCGAAATATTAACACACACACAGGCGTAGAATTTTATATACACCGATAACTTTCCATCACAATAATTCCACCCTTTTATCATTGTCAATCCTCAAGCAACAATGCAACCAATAAAACCATTTTCAAAGTGTAAATATAATTTTCGAAGAGTAATTATTGTTCCGCATTTCGCGTTATATTCTTCAAATTACTAAATATCTATCAGATCGCTATAAAACCGTGCCTAAAACCTTCCTCAGGTATAAATTAGTATTTGTAAAAATATTCAAGTCTCTGCGTCTTGTCGTTCGGATGTGATAAGGGTACACCGAACAGACATTCATATATATAGCTATCCGATCGGCATAAAACCGTGCCTAAAGCCTTCCCTGGGTAGACATTAGTAGCTGTACAAATTTTTAGCTCTTCTTGTCTTGTGGTTCAGACGTGATAAACGTACACCGAACAGACATTCGCATTTATAGATATAGATGTTAGAATACGCAGTGGGGACGAGAATCGAAATTCACAGTTCTATGAATATTAAATTTAGCGGTAGAGCAAAGTATAAGCGGGATTACTGGAAGGTAGTGCAAATAACATCGATTACTTTAGTTTTCGGTATTCATAAAGAAGAAATTTACATGTTTTATTTGCACGTTTTTCCTATTTGGATCCTAACTGTTCTAATCAATCAATATTTCGAAGTTGGAGCGTGAATTTTTATAGATTTTAATAGTCTCATCTGTGAATAGCGCTTGATGTCAATTCTGATCAACCCATTCAGCACGTTATTGGACCCATATATACCGCACTGTATTGTCTCTATCAAATCAAATATCGCCATGAAAATCCGGATTGAATTTGCATGTCACACAGTCCATTTCGTACAAGCTATCTTGTGATCGCACAAAAATCATTACGCAGCATAGTGGTATTCGTCTCAGGGTGACATCCGTGAGTAGCGGGCATCAGCTGCTGTGGTAACCTTTGGGCGGACAGAGCGAGGATCGTCATTGGCAGTTCCTGTATCTGTGTATCTCCTCCAGGTCCCAACAACATCGCTTTGGTTCACTATGAAACGTCTGGAAACGAGCATCCTGACATGAAATAACAATGTGGATACGATCACACTGTGGAACTGACTTTCTAGGCAGGGCAGAATTACAGTCAACGCAAGCGGTGTACTTCCTTACTGGTTTTATGATTGGAGGTGATCGGCCGTCTCACCCACTTCGCAGCATTGACACTGCTCATGCGAGCTTGTTTACATAATTGTACAGGTTGAGTGATATCTATGAACAATCTAAGGAGCTGTGTTCTTATGCAATACATACATTTATCGTCAATGTTCAGGGGCCCTTGTAACCAAGGTGATGCAACATTATTATTATTATTATTTTGTCATTTCATTCCTTAATACAGGGCGGGCTGGCAGCGCATGCAGGCACTCTTTAGCCTGCATAATTAAAAAAAAATGATACGGGAGAAAACAAATGGATGTAAATAATACTGGATGAAGAAGGCCGCGGCGGAGTAGCTGCGCGTACTGGAGCGCCGTGTTGTGGTGCGCGCGGCCGTCCGCCGTCGGGGGTTCGAATCCTCCCTCAGGCATGGATGTTTGTGACGTCCTTAGTATAAGGTAGTTCATAAGTAGTTTTTAAGTATACGGACTGGTGACCACGCAGTGAAGTCCCTAAAGCCTTAGAAACATTTGAACATTTTGACACAGAGGTTACCGCACTTACGGGTGCTACCCCTCTAGGGACACACCTGTCAACTGTTGGTCGAACTGATCTTCGGGAGTCCGATCTTTGATTGTTGGGGGTGCACTCGTGCTCCCCCGTTAATTCATTTTTGGTATGGGGCAATGTGCCAGAGGTTAATTAAATTGGTCCCAATCCCCCGGTTCCGACCAAGGTTTTCGAGAGGTTTTCCTTGGTTGTATGGCGTATGCCGGAACTGGGTCTCTCAAGGGAGACGCTTGTCCACTGTTGGTCGAGCTGATCTCTACAAGTTTACGAGAGTAACTCGGGCGTCCGATCCTTGATTGTCGGGGGTGCACTCGTGCTGTCCCGTTAATTCATTTTTAGTCTGGAGCAATGTCCCGGAGATAAATTCAATTGGTCCCAATCCCCCGGTTCCGACCAAGGTTTTCAGGAGGTTTTCTTTGGCTGTAAGGCGTATGCCGGAACTGGTAAGCCTCTCCACTTAGCCTCAATTGGGATCCCCCTTTTCCCCACTATCGGCTTGTCTGATAATTGGCTGAATATAACCGCGATTCTTTAAGGGCCGGCTCCACTCCTCGGAGTGGAGAATGAAAAGAATAAGGCTTTTTTTTTTCTTTAAGCCAAATTAAAGGCAATAAAGAGTGAAAATCGAATTAACACTTGCGGCGGCCACGGGCTGGTCGTTAGCTGTTGTTGGATAAAAATATGAACACGAAGAGACACCATACATTCGAAGAAACACACAATTAAGGCCTAAGGTGTCGGCTACAGGTTACCCGTTCACTATTATTAAATGAAGCGATGCACTAAAAGACACCATATTTTTCGAAGCACACACACGAAAGTTAAAACATCAGCTATGTGCTGGCCGTGCACTGAACCTTAAAATAAAATAAACACAAACAAACACCACATTATAAGGTTCCACATACGGTGGAGCACTCACAATACTTAAGGTGTGATGCGGGGAAACTGGAATGAGAGGGGGAGGAAGAGGATGGGGCCGGGGCACAGAGACAACGGGGTAAGAGTGGGGGGGGATATTCGAGGAAGCTAGGGGGAAGGGGGAAAGAGGGGAGGGAATGGGAGGTGGAAGAGCCGGAGGGATAGTTGGGTGGAATGATGAGAGGAGAAGGGGCAGGAGGGAAGGGAGATTGTCGAGGTCCTCAGGGAGAGTACGGGAAGAGGGAGCAAGGGGAAGGATCACAGCTGATAGGAAGGGTAGCTGTCTAGTCGGTGGGCATCATACGGGAGGGGGGATGATGCAACACTATTTTGTGTGTGTATATATACCATCGAACACCTTTGTCATTGAGTAATAGATAGTGTTGTAATCGACGCAAATCACAGTGATGTTTCGATATGTTAACCACTGTCTAAGATACATTTCGTACCATTGCAATAATCGTCTATGAAGGACGCACGATGATCATGCGTCGCAGTCCCTCTTCAGATTCTCGTTGTACGTGAAACACCTCAATGTCTCAATGTAAAGGAGGCTGTTCACTGCCTCAACCGGGACTGTCGTCGTAGCGCGAACAGGTATCGCAAAGCGGTCGCAGTTCACTTCACCGCAAACATTCTAAATGTAAACGAGTACAACGATGTTGACGACTGCAGAGAGAGTAGATAACATGGCATAACACTTTGCGTCAAATAGGCATGTAGGAGACGCTCGGCGATGGTATGCGAACCTGTTTCCTGAGAGGAATATTCCTTCTACAACGACTTTTCGCGCCGCATTAGATGTTTTGCAGTAACAGCTGCATATCCTCACATTATTTCGCGGGAAATTGCACTAGGTGCAGGAACGTAGCGACGAAGTGTTTTGCACATAATGCATGCAATCAAATACCAAGCCTGTAATTTCATCAATACCTAAATGAGGATCGACTTTCAAATCCGCATAAGCTTTTGCATACATCAACAGCAGCCATTTTTCCTTTTCAAAACAGTTTTCTCAAGTTTTGAATCGTGCTCATATAAACTGGCTTAAAATAAATAACTGGACTGTTTTGGGCAATTCGATCTGCAACACGTCTTGAAAGCCGCGGTGATGTGGCCGAGCGACCTAATGCGCTTCCCTATGGAGCGCGTGTTGCTCACCGTCGAAGTTCCAGTGCTGCCTTGGGCGTGGGTGTGTGTGCGTTATTTTAGGTTACTTTAATTAGGTTGTAAGTCTTGGGATTGATAACCATAGAAATTTTGTCCAATAGGTTTGCAAACATTTAAACATTTTTTGTCCCTGGAATGTAAATTATTGCTGCAGTGCATTAGGTACCCGGATATTTGACCTATGCTTTATAGACTCTAAATGTGGTTGTCAACTTACTGATAAACACATCAATGGCCTGTTCTAACTGCTTTATACTTCGGAACCATTTGCGAAAGTAATTACATTAATAATGTTGACACCGTCATATGTATGGTGAGCTACAAAACAACTGTTTCGTATTACCGCCCTTCTGCCTACCTAGGATCCTAATGTGCTGAGTAATTTCCTTACATAGCATCATGTTCCAATGTTCTGTAGCCAAATGTGATTTGTATTGGCCGCAGCGCCATCTATTGAAACGTTGACGTGTTAGATTGAATATCTCTGATTCATATCTTGGCTCCGCGAGGGCAGTCTTTGATTCACACTGTCCCGCGTTTTGAGTAGAGTAGTTGAAGGCTGGATTAAGACGAATGAAGAGGAAGATGAAGTAATGGAATGAAGTTACAATCTGTTGGACGAGCGTAGCTCTTTGCCTTCTGTGTTTTCTTTTGATGTAACGATGTAAAGAAAATAATTTAATTGATCTGTTTTAGGAACATGATGAAGATTAGAGGTAAGGAGAATAATAATTTCATTATTGTACGTGTTGCGAAGTTGTGATCCACGTTTGTCGTTCAATTCAGCAAGAGTGTAATGCTGGAATTTGAATATACCCCTTGAAAGCCCAGGAAGTAAGGATGGTTTCGTTTTACAGTCATGGTTTTAATAAAAAAATTGTAATGAACAGATTTGTAAGAGATTAATTAACAAAATTGTAAGATATTGTCTAACTATGTTTACCTTATGTAATAACGGATTTCAGGTAGATAAAGGATTATCCTTCCCTCTTACTTCATATTTGTGTCGACTTGGTCATTCACCTCAAAAAACCTATTAATTTATTTTTTTACTGAATTCGCTTGGTACCTCCGCGAATTCCGTAGTTAGTGTAAGCTTACGGTAATTTGGAGAGCAGGTGCTTATCCTTGCGCACAGGTAGGCCATAAAGAAGGACAGTGATAACAGTTGAGAGAAATATTTCAGGAATTATTGTCGTACCTCCATATCCTTGTCAACCAGTTATTTATGAACCTATCTTTTATCATATTGTTCAAGTCCTGCTTAAAATTTATTACCAGAGGGCAAGATGCGTATTTCATGGACACAGTTACAAGATGTGAACTTGCTTTATTGTGTACTTTTTTTGTTTGCTTTTCAAGGTAAACCTTAACTAACTTCATAACAGTCAGGTTAACGAGTTGCAGTTGAAGTGCAGAATTAGTCTCAGACCTATAGACACACAACAATCATATTACACAGCGCACGTAGAAACTTATTTGAGAAGCTACCAAAGCCGAGTAAGACAACATATTATCAATAAGCTGCAATTGCAACACTAATCATTTGATAATTTTGTTAACAATTTTCATTATTATTTAACATGTTCCTACAACAATGACTAAGCTTTTAAGATTATTTAATAGACGACTCTGAATTAGCAAATGCAATACAATTACTTTCAAAACATCATCTATAATTTTTGTTATCATCTTCGATTCAGCAGACGCGTAATTATTGTTATCATTCCTATTATTCATGACTTTGGAATAGCTACTTTCACTATCACGAAACGATGATTTGTTCATTATAAAGGTTACTTATTTTTTCCCGGAGAATTAGAAAATCCAATAAAAACCTTGGGTTTCAATTGCAGATTACATTGTTGAGTCGCCTCTAACCTCCTAGGAGTAGGGTGGGGGTTTGAGTTCAACGACATTGGATATCCAACTTTTATTCGAACGTTTATGTAATGCTGGTTGATGTTCTCCAGATATTTCTACCAATAAATAGTTTTAAAAACACATTCATACACAAGTACATTTTCACATACAGACACAGCATGTTCGCTACCTAAAATTGTTCAATGGAGAATTTCCTACGTCCTGTAAAATTTTTGGCTTCAGATTATTTACAACTGACATACGTACAGATATGCACGTACTAAGCTGTATATTTACTGCAAGGAAACAAAAAAAGAAAAAGAGGGCGAGCCCGAAATTTAGGAAGTCATGATGCAGTTCTGAATGGTATCCTGTGCTTGTTCTTCCAGAGAGTTCTACCTGAGTTATTGGAGAACGTACCCTTAGCTGTTCATGTGAGCATGTGGATACAACATGACGGTGTAGCGCCTCACTTCAGTGTGGATGTCTGGGAGATGGAGGACCTATTCCATGGTCCGCGAGGTCACTTGAATACCCTTGATTATTTCCTCTGGGGATATCTAAATTTAGTTGTGTATGACACCAAACTTAATGTTTTTGTCCAAAGATTGGTTTGATGCAGGTCTCCACATATTCCATAGTATGTTGCGTCATCTGACTTGAATCCCCTTGTTTGTTTTCAATGGGGATATCTACAGTCTCTTACGCATGATATCACAATGGGTACAAAGATGGGATTAGTTACGAGAATATAGTTGTTTCTGATGTGATGTGAAACACACCAGGAATATATGTCAGAATCTTATTCGCCGACGTCATGCTTACATTGAGGCCTATGCCTATCAGTTTCAGCACATTCTGTAAGATACGATTCATATGGAGGGTCCATTGTGTCATTGGTACTTTCAGTTACCTGTTACTAATGTAAATAAAAAAGTAGACATTAATGTCATTGTATTGCTATTATCTCCTTAAGCTGGCTTCTACGACTTCAAGTTGCCTACTTCAAACTGTGCAGTGCAGCATTCTCTCTGACCTGTTAAATTTTTGCGTGGTCTTACGGAAGTACCATATATACATCAACACTGAATTATTATTTGAAGTACCCAGGGCACCTGGATATTGACGGGCGTGCGCATCCGCCATTTTAGTTCCTTCGCTAAGGCGCTGCAGATCAGCGTAGGAAAGTCTGTATCTTTTCAGCATGACGTTCTGTGCAGTTCTGATTGTTCTCATCGTTCAGAGAACCGGTTTCGTGTTTTTTCCGTCACATGGCGTCCTCAGAGGTGTAGAATGTGGGTATTAAACTGTCGTCTACGTTTTCAGAACTACGAGACGTGGCGCAAACCATTTATAGTTATGCACAATATCAACACGTTGTAAATGATAGGTTACAAAACTTTCTTAACCAAGGGTCAGACGCTATGACGTTTTAATTATAGACTTTTATTTGTATATGTGATAATAGACAACGTCTACACGTCGACAACACTAATTACTTTTTTTTACTAGTTATAGTGGCTGATAACGGTTCGTACTTGTAAACGATGTTCGAAACTGCTGCGATGTTAAAATGCACGAACTTCTGTGAGGCTGCTTCATAGCTATCTTGCCTCCCCATTCAACATGTTTTAATTTTTGGAAAGCTAAGGGACCAAACTGCTGAGGTCATTGGTCCCTAGACTTACAAACACCTTTGTGCAGTTGACGCCTGCTACGGCCTCCGCTACCGTCCACCAACAAGGTGCCAAAAGCCTGAAGATAGTTCTATAGAACCGAAACCTGTTGCCAGCAATAAACGCAACAAATTGCGATCTAGACTATCTTATTTTAATTATTTAATTAATTATTTTAATTATTATAACTTAAAAACTAACTCAGGCTAACAACACACACACACACACACACACACACACACACACACACACATACCCGAGAGAGGACTCTACCTTCGAGGGAGATCGACAACGCAATCCCTGACGAGGACGCCTTAGATCGCACGGCCATTCCCCCGCGGCATGCCTCGCCATTATACATTTTTCACTCGTCTATTGAAGGGAATCAGATCTAATGACTTGATTGTTTTTCCTCATAAGTCGTGGTCTGCATGTTGGTATTGTAACTGAAAACATTTTTAAACGTCTTGTTTTTAAACTGTGGGTCCAGACCGCCAGGGGGATCCTGTACGACCTTATTGCTTTCCCACATCCGCCCACGTTCCTCCAACACCTTCGCCTCCGGTATGTAACTCGAAAACTGGATTCCCACCACCCGCTTGTCTCCCACCTATTGTTGCAACCCGGGCCTCTGCCAGGCCGTTACCTTGTTATCAATCACTCCCTTCACCTTCACACTCTCCACGTCCTCTCCGAGGGTAACATCCGTCACCTCCCTCTTCCAGATGAGGCCCTCCGACCCAACATCTACCCATCCTATCAACCTTAGTCCATCCCTGTATTTGTATGCCCCTCTCTCCTTCCCCCACCTGTGCCACATCCTCCCACACCTGGCTTTCCCCTCCTCCCCCATCCCTTGGAGTCCTTCCGCCTTCCTCCCACATATCCCCCACCTTTTCTTCTCCCGTCCCTTTTCTTCTCGCCTCCCCTCTCTCCCTCCTTCATCCTCTGTAGGGTACCTATGCCCAACAATTTTAACAGTGCGCCGACAGTGTTGTAGTGTCAGTGCCAGTGATCAGTGTTCAGTGTTTCAAGTTTTAAAACGTCAGCAACCGCCGAGCAGGCAGAGTATTGCGTTGCCATGTTCTTTTAAATGTGTTCTCTTGCCATCGTCTACTGTGCTCCAGTGAATGTGATTTTATTTTCATATTCATAGAATATATGACTTCAACTGCGAATGGGCGAATGGGCAATGTACCCAGCCGGGATTCGAACCTGGGTCTCCTGCATGCTGGGGACGCAGTGGTCACTGCCCCTGCAAGGAGTACCTAAGCACGCCTCCCGTCAGACACACATCTCCAGCCTTACCCTGCCCACAGTACTCAAACTGGAAGGCGTGCTTAGGTAGTGATTGCAAGTGCGGTGACCCCTGTGTCCTCAGTGGTGTATGGGTGAGAGCAACTGCCTAGAAAGCAGGAGACCCGGGTTCGAGTCCCGCCTGGGTACACATTTTCAGTTTTGCTCATTCGCAGTTGAAGTAATATATTCTGTGAATATGAAAACAATAAAAACTGCAGGGTAAGATGTCACATGTATATATAATGTGTTTTTATCTCTGAGAGTTTTAACTCTGGATATATGTGTGTTTTAACAACCGTGGCTATTTTGATATCTGAATGTGTATTTCATAATTCTTTGTTTTGTGTAAAGTCTCCATGTTTTCATCTCCTGTAAAGTTACAAATTCTGCAATTTTTATCACCGTTCCATGTTTTGTGCCAAATTGACAGAACTGTCCAACCGATCGGCTGAAGAGCAGCACTGAAGCTGCTGCCAGCCTGCTACCACAGGTGGCTTTAAATATCAATAATAATAATAATAAAATAAGGTTTTGTTTGTGCATGCTATATTATACGATCAAGGCAGCACAGTAATACATTAATATCTATTTCAACAATCCATCTTGCTCTGTCGCTATATGGTATGGAGTGGAATATGGTCGCAAATGGTTTGATACTGTAAGCTGCAAATATAGCAGACAGTTGGGGGGCACTTTCGCTCCTCTGCATGGCGTGGCTCTAGTTTCAGAACTAACTATATTTTTTCGTATTTTTTAACTTGATAATGTCCGTTTATACTTAGTATCTTGCAATTTGTGATTCTCTTACGTTTGATAATGATGACAAAGATCATCGAAAACAGCTACTTTATTTGAATAAAGGATTTTTCTATTCCTTGTGACTTTGGCTTAACCACTATGTATGTAGTAGGTGATAGGGTTGTACCTTGGGCCATTTTTTACATTTTAATTTTTTTTATTCTACAATTTTTTTACAAGAAATTTGAAAATTTACCCCATCACAGGCAACAATTTTATGTAAAGTTGAACGAACAGCAGTTTAGGTTAGCTCCAATATTTACACAATTATTCATCAGTAAAGACTTTTGTGACACTTGTGCCAAGGTACAACCTATGGTTTCACCTTGGGACAGTGGTGGTTTTGCCTTGGGACACAGTGATGTATTTCAGTTTCTTAGTTTTATGAATGAAAAATCGTTTTGAATCAGGTAGTAAATGTTTGTTAGTACAAATACAAAAGTTATTTTACCTTAAAAAAAAGAGATGGTGGGAATAAAATATTAAATGAATGAAACCCACGACACACTACTAGAGCTGGTAGTTCTTTTACTATATTACTGCGATTAACACTGCTGATGTCCTCAACACTAGGGAACACAAAATAGTTCTTTCCTTCCTTAACAATTTAACAGTTACTTCTTGTTTTATGTTTTATAAAACTACTCCTGCATAGCACACATGAGATCTGCCACTAATGACAACTTTTACCAAGACCCAACTATCTTGAGAACAAGAAAGTGTTACTTTTCTAGATGGAAAGAAAGATGAGAAATCCAATTCTTCAGATGACAAATCAAATATGCTACCTCCAGAGCTACTGCCAAGCTCGGGAATTTATTCATCAGAAGAACTGGAAGATGAAAACTCCTTTGTCCGTTTACTGGCTTCTTTCTTTGGGAAAAGACTTATTTTTTTCTGGTGTATCAGTGACAATCATACACCTTCCATGTGTCCCAAGGTGAAACCATAGAAGAGTCCCACGGCAAAACCAAATACTTAATAACAGAAAACAGTATCCTAATCTATGTACACATTTATATCGTTATAAGTTATGGTATCAATAGCTTATGTAAACAATGCCCTACAACGCAATAAAGGATCTGGGATGGGAATCATTATAACAACAGCGCTTATCACTGCGCCGTGGGCTACTTACGAAACTACAATCGCCAACATTCTCCTCCGAATGCGAAAATATATTGTTGACTCCCACTTACATAGGTAGAAATGATCGTCAGAATAAAATACAAGAAATCAGAGCTAAAACGGAGAGATTCCGGTGTTCTTTCTTCCCGCGCGCTATTCGAGAGTGGAATGGGAGCTAAATAGTATTATGGTGGTTCGATGAACTCTCTTCCAGGCACTTAAATGTGATTTGTAGGGTATACCATGTAGATGTAGATGTAGATTTAAGAAATATCAGTAATGATACTTAGCTTTAAATTATATCTTCTAAGGATAGTGACTAAATTTTACTTTCAAACGCGAAAACTTGTAAAAGTCATCCTCTGATCTCAAACATCATCCAAATACAATATGGCCTCCTATTCCCTCTGAAAAAAGGCCTGACAACTTTACTTCATAGTTCTTAAGGTTTCCACTAGAGTGCACTGCCTAGAGTGTCCCAAGGTAAAACCGTCCCTAGGTACAACCCTTTCCCCTACATAATAAAACATCACAAGATGATCAAATATTTATTATAAAATGGTGGGGGAAGCTGTGACTGCAGCAGAAGACTCCCCTTCTATATCCAGATGCCCTAGAGCCACCCTTTAACTCAGTGACCTCAGTTTGCGAGTGTCTCCTCTTGGCCTGGAGATTAGCGATCTCTTTGCCAGGAAGCAACCTGCGGCTGCAGAGTGAGCACTCGTTAGCGGGCTCGCCATCCCACTGCGCCCCTGGCAGTCCGCCGGCCACCGCGCTGATCCCCCACACATCATCGTCGGCGCCTCTCCCACCCCGCTTCCCCTCCCTTCCCTCCCCTTATTCTTCCATCCTCCGCGCGACGCGGCCGGTCCGCCGCCGCCACCGCCGCGAACAACATCGTAAAGTAGAAGCGGAAGAAATTTACGGCGTATCCTGAATTTTTTCTGGCGCCCCATCCTTCTTCCCTCGGCCCCCTCCGGCTCGCCGGGCGCCGTATTTAAGGATTCCTAATGGCACGCCGGCTCTGTCCCGCAGCAATTAACGGCCGCCAATGAGTAATAAAGCAGCTCCCCCCTCCCCCACTCCCAGCCGTGAGGGGAAAACTTGTTAAACTAATGTCCGGAATTTATCTGCACCACTCGCACTGCTATTTACAAGTTCGCTCGCCTTAAATCTGCTCGCGCGTTGCTTAAGCCTCGATAGGCGTTCCGCGTGATTAATTAGGAAGCGGACGATAATTAAAACGTCAGTCAGCGTGATTTGCGACAGAAGCGGCGCGGGCGACTAACAGCTCGCGCGTAAGGCGGCCGATCTTCGCACTTGGAGGCGAAACCAAGCTGGCATATTCCTCTCGCTTCCTGTGCGGTAAGAGATACTGATACATCCAGACTGTAGAAACAGCGTCCGGGATAAGAAGCGGACATGAAACCACGCTACAGGTGTGAACATATGTTAAGGAAGTTTAGGGTTTTACGTCCCGTCAACAGCTTGGTCATTAGAGGCGGAACATATGTTAATCAACAGCAGTTGCAAAGCTCAAAATATCTGTATAAGTTTACGTGATTTTTCTCTTATGACATTTCAAATGAAACTGCACAGGTAGTATCTAGATCTGTATCCATAGTCCAGAAGTAAAGTCACAGGGTGAAGAGGAGGATACTTTGTGAACCATTGCCAGTTTCTCATTGAATATATATATGATCATCAGTCCATAGACAAACAAACTACTTAAAATAATTTACACTAAGGACAACAACACAGACCATTACCCGAGGGAGGACGAGGATGGGCGCCCATTCCGTAGCATGAAGCCTTAGAAAGAAGAAAGGAGCTTAGGGTTTAACATCGAGTCGACAGCCTGCTCATTAGAGACGGAGCTAATGCTCGTAGTTTTGGATAAGGATGTGAAAGTCAATCGGCCATGCCCTTTCAAAGGAACCATCTCTGGCATTTCCCTGGATTGATTTAGGGAAATCACGGGTTTCAAGTACTCGTCGCCATCTGTTGAGTTCTCGTCCTTGTCTAGCTTTCAGGAAAGGTAGGGTGCAAGATGCGTGGTCATCTATAACAGTGATATAGTTAGTATTACAAATTTTATTGACTGAAGAATACAATACTCAACTTCTATCTGTTCTTCTCTCATCTCGCGGCGTCGCCTTCTGTACAATGCTAGCTGCGTTAAGACCTAATTCGTAGCCGAGTTCTGACGGGTTCGTCCAGACGCATGTCGGCCTAGATATAGCAGTTTGTAGAGAGCGCGCTGGTCCGCTTACTCCTTCCAAGAGGCGCGACGCCGGCGTGCAATAGGCTGCCGGTAATCCGCTGCCTTCTCCACGATCGTTCTCTTGCGTCTGGCGTCTGGCGCTGACTTTACGCCACAACACCAGGAAATCTAAAACTGGACGGCCGGAGGTGGATTTGAACCACCGTCCTCCAGAATGCGAGTCCAGTGCGCTACCACCAAGCCTGTCAGCCCTAATTTCTCTAATGTTATTGTCTGTCCTCGCTTCGCGGGATATACATGCGAGGGAGCGATATATTGGTTGAATTCGAAAAACGTATGCTCTCGAAATTTTGACCGAAGTCCGTACGGCGAAACGGAACTCCTCTCTTTCAGCGTCTGTCACTGTAGCTTGCTAATCATCAGCGTGGCGCTTTAGGGACTACAAAATGAGCCCGTAACGAAACGTGCTGCTCTCCGGTTGATCTCTGTCTTCGCATCAACCTTGCCTGATATGAGTTCCACACTGATAAGCAACACTCAGCGTTGACCAAACAAGTGTTTTGTAACCTACTTCCCTTGTTATGAACTACACATGCTGAGGATTCTTCCAATGAATCTCCGTCTGTCATCTTCGTGACTCACGATTAATTTTATATGTTCGTTACATTTAAAATCGCTCCTTAGGTCTACTCCCGGGTATTTTATGGAAGTTACTGCTTCCAATGTTTTCCTGATATTGCGTGGTTATACGAGGGTAAGTCATTTATTATCCGGAATTTACTTATATTTTTGTTTATTTTGGTAGTATTGTCGTTTTAAGTTGATGACGCATGCTTTGTTTATTTGTTGTTATATCTTTGCAATTTTCAAGCTGCTAGGCGGTTTCGTCTATTTGCACCAAAGAAGAGCAACGTACAATGATCCGTGTTTTGTGGGCTGAAGGCTTAGCAGAGGCCGAAATTCATCGAAGACTTTCGGTACAGTATGGAAACAATGTTTTGTCACAACGGAGTGTTTGCGAATGGATTGAAAAACTCCGAAATGGTCGCACTTGTGTTACGCATGTTGAAGGAGCCGTTTACCGCCACAAATGAAGAAACCATTGAGCATTCGCGTGAAATGATTCTCTTTGACGATTAATTATGGACGATGTGACACATCGTCTGCACTTTGGTCACGGTTATGTCTACGAAATCATCCACAACAGACGTGCGTTCCATAAGGTTTGTGCAAGATGGGTCCAAAAACAACTCATTCAGTTGCATAAATAAACGTGCCTGGACATTTGCAAAATCATTTGGATCGCTCTGGTAACGAAGGGGATAACTTCTTAGCCACGAACAATAAACGTGACGAAATATCGATCCATTATTACGCGCTGGAGGGTAAACGGCGGAGTACGGAATGGAAACATCCAGATTTGCCGTTGAAGAAAAAGTCCAAGACCCAATCAACCACAAGAAAATTGTTGTATACTTTTTTTTTTTTTTTTTTTTTTTTTTTGGGGGGGGGGGGGGGGACGCACAAGTTCCAGTACTGGAACATTATGGTGAAACAAAAACAGTGTAAAATCAAATTTGAGGTACTGGATCATCCTCCATATAGTCCCGATCTTGCATCTTCTATCACTTTTTTGGTCCACTCAAACAGGCATTAAGAACCGTCCATTTGCCTCGGACGAAGCAGTGAAAGAATCAGTGCATTCCTGGATCGTACATTACCGAGAAACATCTTTTATGAGGACTTCATGAGGCTTGTACAACGATGGACCAACTTCGTTGAAACGCAAGGAGACTATGTCGAAAAATTATGTTCTTGTAAGTTTCATATTTCATTACAATAAAATTGTATAACTACTTTGTGAGTAATAATTGAGTTACCATTGTGTAATAAATGATCTTTCTTTCTAAGTAAACGCTGCACCTTACACTAGTTTACGTTGACAGTTATCATGCCTTGCACCATACGTCCATACGCTGTTGATCATCCTGCGTTTCACTACTAATTTCCACCCACTTATTTGAGGAATGTAAATAAAACACTCAAGGTAATTGAACCGCATTAATACAATCTCGAAAACAAATTAAATAGTACGAATTTATCCTTGAATAATGAATGACGTAATTGCAGCTTTAAAAATGAAAAAAAGAAACATCGATTTGTCAGTATGAAATTAGGCCAACGCCTTATAGTCACACGCGTACTGCTCCTGTATCCACTCTTACCTTCATCTAAAGAATCATTTCAGGAATAACATGACACATCATTAGAATAATATTAACATGAGTAACTGAATTTCATCTATTTGAATCCCGGGTCATGCAGAAATTTTCATTTATCTAATTTTTTTATTTTTTATTTTATTTATTTATTTATTTATTTATTTATTTATTTATTTTTTTTTTTTTTTTTTTTTTTTTTTTTTTTTTTTTTTTTTTTTTTTTTTTTTTTTTTACAACACCTTCCATCCTCTGAGACAAAAATACCCAAACTAAATTCATTCCGTGCCAGTCATTTATTGTGTGTAGAATAGGCATTCACCTGTAATGTGATAAACACTATTAGAGTAGATCTATTTTTGGTGAGACAACGATTCACTTAATTTTTTTTTCTTCAAGAAAGGTTGTTCTCTTTATCATTTAAGACGACATATCTGAAAGCATTCATCTTTTGATGAATGGCAGATAACCAATTAAAAGATTTAATATTTAGGACTTCCGTGTTATGCAATAGACAGACAGAGAGAGATAGACATACAGAGAGAGATAGACATACAGACAGAGACAGACACCGACAGAGAAAGAGAGAGATGGAGGGTGCGAGGGAGAGGGATTGCATCAGACTATCAACGTAAGAAATGAACGCAGAAATGTAGCCCTTTCATTCACGATTACACAACCTACATTAATTTTTTTAAAGTCATATTTCGCTTGCACCTGTAGATGTTTTTACTCCTTGCAAATTCGTCGTGACACTTTTTTCAGGCAGAATTAATTGGTGGCATATCTCAACTCTGAAGTAAATTATATTTCCACCTGCATGGTAGCAGCACAAATGAAGATATTATGATAATCACGCCAGTGCTCGCAGCTGTGGTCACCGTTGCTATAATGTGGAACATAGCCCTTAAAACCTACCGTTACTTACATCTCCGCCGCTCCATGACACATATTAATTAATCTTTTCAACACCGTATCGCTGAAACGGTAGGAGAGGAATAAAACTTCTAAACCCACGATTGAACACAACGCTCTTTCTATTCATATAATTAACACAACAAGTGGTCTTGAGCAAATGTGATATCTGACAACACATCACAAACTGCGATGATAATTCCTGTCGGTGTGCATAGATAAACTCTACTGCAACTGTGGAAAGAACGAGTGGCGAAAAACGTTACATCCCAAGACAGTCACGAGAAGAAGAAGGGCAAAGTTTTGCATAAACAAAAAAAAGTCTTGACCAATCCTTGCAGCGCATGGACTAACATTTTCCTTATATTTGGTGAAGAAAGGAATCTTAGGATTTAAATGTTCAAATGTTTGTGAAGCTTAAGGGACTTAACTGCGGGGTCATCAGTCTCTAAACGTACAAATAACTTATGTACTATCTTATACTAAAGACGACACAAACATCCATGCCTGAGGAGGGATTTGAACCCCCGACGGGGAACGGACTCGCGCATCGCAGCAAAGTGCCTCAATGCGTTCGACCTCTGCGCCGCGGCTTCGGATTTAACGACCCATCGACACCGTGATCATTAGAGAGGAAGCTCACGCTCGGATATTTGGGTAAGGTTGGGGGAAGGAAATCGGCCGTGCCCTTTGAAAGGAACTATCCCGGAATTTATCTGCAGCGATTTAGGGAAATCAAGGAAAAGTTAAATTTGGATGGCCGGAGATGGATTTGAACCACCATCCTTCCGAATACAAGTCCAGTGTGTTACCACTGCACCACTTCGCTCGAACCTTCTTTTCTTCGGCTTTGTCCCGCATGTGCTGTGCCGTTGCGGTTAATGCGGATTTGTCATGGTTACTTTTTCAGGAGTGGCCGGATGGGTTGCCCGCCACCACAACATTTCCCCAACTATCTGCGTATAGCATTATACGAGGGACGTTCAACACAGTCTGGGACGTTGCTTAAAAATAAATAAAAGAACAAATTTCAAGGTGTGGGAAGTGGATTTATTTTTCTGCATAACAACCAACTACAGTTACACACTTGTGCCAGCCTTTTCTGCCTGGAATACTTCGGCATAGAAAGAACCACTAAAGGACATCATTCTTCATTTTCATTGTTAAAATTTTTGCCTCCCAGGAATTTCTTCAGGGGCTCAAACAAGTGGAAATCACTAAGTCGCTACGTCAGGGCTATGAGGGTGTGGGGGTAAAATCTTGAGCGTTCTGCGGCGCGTCAGTCACAGTCTGCACGGCCACTACGGTCGAGGGTTCAAACGACCCCTCGGGCATGGATATTTGTTCAGTCCTTAGTATTAGCTAGTTCATAAGTAGTTTGTAAGTTTAGAGACTGATGACTCTGTAGTTCCATAAGCTCTATAAATATTTGATTTTAAGGTCTCCTAGCCGAGTTCCTCGATTATTGGAATGGGTGTTGAACGGTAATGCGGCCGTACATTGTTAAAAAGGCCATCTTTCAAGTCCTCACATTATTCAAATGTCTTATTGCGAGACAGTCTCTCATAACCGCATATGACTGGAACACAACTATTTCATTTGGTTTAACTTCACTCACCGAACGAGGTGGCGCAGTGGTAACGCAATGGACTCGCATTCGGGAGGATGGTGGTTCAAATCCACCTCCGGCCATCCAGATTTAGGTTTCCCGTGATTTGCCTTAATCACTCCAGGCATATGCCGGGATGGTTCCTTTCAAATGGCACGGCCGATTTCCTTCCTCATCCTAACCCAAAAAATTCTTCCTTCTCTCGCTAGGCGCCACCAGGGCCAACCGTCCCCTCTTCAAATTCGCGGGGGCAGAGCGCCCTGATTGGCTGGAGACCGAGTGTCTGTTACTCCACCGCCTTCCCCAACTCATGGCTTGACCATATCGACCCTCTACTTCAAAGCTCAAACAAAACCTTTGCTGCTAGGCAGTCGCCGCTGTCGAGTAGCCGAGCGGTCTAAGGCGCCTCGTTGCGGAGGGCGCGGTTGCTCGCCGTCGAAGGTTCGAGTCCTCCCTGTGGCATGGGTGTGTGTTGACCGTAGGTTAATTTACCTTAGTTTGAGTAGTTTGTAAGATACGGACTGATGACCATGCAGTTTGGTACGATAGCTATACAAACATTTGAACATATGCTAGGCAGTCCTTGCCGCCACTAACTACATTGTCACAACCATAGATTACAGTATTGCCCTAGTTACCAACACCAAAGAAATATTGTTGTATTCCACTCGCACTCCATAGCACACAATGACGGAGGAAATAGGAGAGTGACTTATAACAAGAGACATACAAAATAAAGTGTACATTTTCGCCATCTCTGTTTCTACAATTTCTTTTACAATCTGCAACACCTACCACAAAGTGTTGCTGGCCATTACCAAGTGAACCAATTCAAATTTCATCCGTTAAGTTGACATAACGAGACAGCAGTGCAATGAAACGAAATGACACTCTCGTTTCATCCGTATAACACTGGTCGACTCTGAAAATGAATATACACCAGTTTTATGTCTTTGAACCTAAACTTTCACAGTGACTTGTTTATACCTCTGTAGCCTGTACAATATTACACAATTGTCTTGTGTGTATTTCATTCAAAAGAATGCTATTAATTGACCACTTTACAATTATCCTTAATTTGATCACTCTATACATTTTCACTGTATTTGTTTCAGCGCTCTTATTACTTGCCGGGCATGCGAGTAGCTTTCCTTCTTTCAGAACGCGAGATCGCCGGCTTCTCTGCCCACGTAGTTGCGCGCCGCGGTCTACTTGCGTGCACAGGTATCGTAACGATGGGCCGGTATTTACCGACGCCGCCCCCTTCCATCGCGATACTGCTGGATGGCAGTGTGCAGTGGTATTACTCTGGTGGCGCTATACAGCTCTATCTCTTAACAGCCCGTCGTTTGCTGCTACGAAACTGCCGGCCGACGCCCGTCGTTGATTTCCTCACTTCTTTCACCGGGCGGACGTTACGGCAAGTGGCTGCCGTACAGATCCCTATCGGCACTCACTTGATGCGCTTAATCTCGTGCGGGAGCCTCCGACCTAAATACGATATAGCTACCCTGGGCACAGGGGCATGGTCCCTACATCTGCGCAACACCTACATCTGAGATTTTGTAAATCAATAGTTGGCTGCATTGCAGGATACGAAACAGCTTGTTTGGTAGTTTGGTTGTTGTCTCTCCGTTGACACCTGAGCAATGCGATGGGGACTTTTACGCCACCGAGGCGGAGTGGCCGAGCGAGCACATTGAGGCGCTATGCTCCGATGCGCAAGGTCGATCCCCGCCGGAGGTTCGAATCCTCCCTCGGGCATGCATGTTTGTGTTGTCTTTAGTATAAAATAGTTTATAAGTAGATTGTAACCTTAGGGACTGACCCCGTAGTTAAGTCCCATAAGATTAACAAACATTTGAACTTTTTATTTATTTATTTATTTTACGCTCAGCCGCAGCAAAGTGCTTGAGTTTCATAGAGTGGCGTTAGTGCCGCCATGTATGAGGTAAATTCAAATTTTATTTGTGGTATCGGCTAATAGCTTGTATGCCACACCTATTTACAAAGTTGCACGTTGTAAATAAAAATTGATTATTCGATACGGATGTGCATGAAGTTACGACGTTGTCTCCAGACTTTTTGAAACCTGCGAACTAACGAACCTGACAGTGTATTTCCTAATAATTGCGGTAATAAAATCTCCCGGGCCTGACAGCACTACAGTTACTGTACGAAGTGTACAGTTGGTTCAGGTTCGCAAGAATAACTAAAGTGCAGCTTTGAAAATATTTATGTTGATTACACTGCAAGTACATGGTCTAAACGCAATTCGAAACTTACATTGTGAACAGCAATTGTTATGACGAACAATCATGATCATGGGTTCGCGTCTGTTGTTAACATGTTGTAACATCTGCTTTAATAAAAGCTTAAAAAAGCGAAGCTAGTACATCTATATGCATACTCCGCAATTCACCGTAAGATGCGTGGCGGAGGGTACACTGTACACGTTTGTCTGGATTTTTTTTTTTTTTTTTTTTTTTTTTTTTTTTTTTTACCGTTTTAAGTACATATACGATAGATATTCCAAAAGTAAGGCCCGGTTAACACAAAAACATCCCAAATCAAACTTGTTTCCAACGCAATTGTTTTATTGACATCCCTTCCGTCATTCTCTATTTTTCTACATACTCTCCATACTTATGTAGAGATTTTTCATATCGTTCAACAAGCTTCTGAATGCCTAAGTTGTAGAAATCGGCCGCCTGCGAAGATAACCAGTCTTTAACAGCTTCTTTCACTTCATCATGTGTGTCGAAGCGCTTGCCGCCAAGAAACTCCTTTAGGTAGCGGAACAAGTGGAAATCACTTAGCGACATGTCCGGACTGTACGGTGGGTGGGCCATCTATTCCCATACAAAGTTCTTGATTGGAGTTTGCGTGTCCTTCGCGGTATGGGGTCTGGCATTGCTATGCAACAACAACACTCCAGACGACAAAAGCCACGTCGCTTATTCTGTCTAAGTTTAGTCAGGGCGAATTTATCAACCGTTGTCCCTCTTTCCATAAAGTCGACTAACAATACTCCATGTCTATCCCAAAACACGGTCGCCATAACCTTGCTTGTGTAGATTATCTACATTGCCTTGATCTTGCCTGGCAATGACGTTTGACGCCATTTCATTGACTGACATTTGGATTCGAGGGTGATGTGAGAAACCCATGTCCCGTCCCCTGAGACAATATGGTCTCGACTGTCACCTTTCTCATGATATAGCTCCAACACTGCAACAGAAGAAGCCATTCTTTTCACTTTATGGGTCTCGGTAAGCAGCCTGGGAACCCAACGGCCGCACAATTTTCGACACTTCAAATTTACAGACAATATTCTGTACAACGTTGATGTACTCACATGCAATTCTAAATCTGGAATAGTGAATCACCGATCGTCACGAATTTTGTCGTCAACTGCATGAACCAACTCGTCTGGAATCACGGATGATCGGCCGGAGCTTGGTGCATCGCACATATTTCCCCGTCCTTCATTAAAAGCTCGCACCTACTTGCGCACTTTACTGTCACTCATTGTTAGGACCGCACACTTCAGTAACCTGCCGATGGATTTCTGCCGCTGAAATGTTTCTGGCAGACAAAAACCGTATCACTGCTCTTACTTCACAAACGGCGGGCTGATTGTTTGTCTTAAACATTGTGAACTGAAATTATCAACAGCACACAGCAATAGTAACAACGATACTGACGGCGTTTAACGCTCAAGGTATGCCAGCAGTCGGCGCGAACTCGTGTTTTGTTCTTGGCGTCGCTTTTAAATATTTACGGCGAATCCAATCTTACTTTTGGAATAACCCTCAACTTTACTGAAACCAGTAAAGTTTGGTAAGCAAAACTTGAGTATAAAAACGAAAGTGATAACACTTTACTAAACTAAAAATGCGCCTGGGTCAGAATTCCACACAGTAATAACGTATCGTTAATTTCTTACGTTGTTTCCAAGCTGGGATAAGTAAATATTTGTTGCAAAGGACACATACATTGAACAAGAGAAAATATTCTGTCTGTTATGATTCCTTCAACACTTTGCTCTGATTTTATGTCAACCACTCTCAATCAAGCATTGTTAACAACAAATGAGGAGAGATCATCTGAGGCATCACTCTTCGGGCATTAAGTGCCTTTAGTTAGGAATTTCGTTTGTTTATATACATATTGATCTGAAGAAAGACAAAACACTTAGTGTTTTTGCATGAAGTATTTGCCGTCTTGCCATTTCGATATGTGCATTTAAATGCTAACTGCACTTAAAGCACATTTCAGAAGCAAAGATTGTACAGCAAATACACCTTAATTACAATATACAGAGAATAAACAAAAATTTTAACAAAAGACCCACTCAAAGAAGAAAATTATTCAAAAACAAATTTATATGTACTAAAAAATAAAATAAAAAATTGCCTATTCTTCTACGAGTTAATAACTAACTTACTCACCAAAATATAGGTACGATCTATGCGTTTACCACGCAAGAAGGTAGGTAGGTACCTACCCACGTTATCTCTAAATCAACACATACCTACAAACAATGATCTAAATATTGTTTACGGTTCTCATAAGTAAAATGAAATAAAAGAAATAGCAGACTACTTAAAAGTGAATCAAGTTCTTAGATAATATAATGTAGTTACTATTATTGTTATTTTTGGAGTCGGTGTCAGCCAAGGAAACATCCGATCCGACTTCCTTCTCAATATTCTCGTATTATTTTTGCTAGGTATATTGTTTCGTTGGCTGACACCGACTCTAATCATATCATCGTAATAACTTGATTGACTTTTAATTAGTTAAATTGTTTTCATTTCATTTCAATTAGGAGGAAAACTCTAAAAAAATATTTTGATCACTGTTTATTATTCACATGTATGTGTTGAGTTAGATTTAAAGTGGGTTAAAGTGAAACAAACAAAAAATTGCGTTTTCCACCGGGTACTGGGTCGTGAAAGGAAAGGATGTCGTGTAAAACAACAACAACAAAAAACAGTTATTGTTACTTTAAAACGGTAGATTTAGTTATGACTCAGTCATCTGCTGTGCGCTGGATTTTCGATCTTTTATACAGATCGCAAGGTGCACAGCTGACGATCGATGGATGTGTCACAGACTTTAAGTATGCAGCAAAGTGGACGGAGTAAAACATCGTGGAGAAAGGAAAAATCACAAATGAAAACACAAATGAAAACTTACTTCATTTCAGAAATATGTCTAGAAAGTCGATGTCTAAGAGACATTTTTAAAATAATTGCACGTGACTATTGTGAATTATTGTACTTATGGTGTTTCAAATAGAGTTTGTTGTGAAAGTCAACATTCTGTTCACGTTTCTTTATTTTTAAAATATTCAAAATAATAAATTAATTATTACAAGGCGAACACTTTTACCTGCAGAAGTTTGGATTATGTCGAAGTTTATGATGCCTACTTGATGGTTACAAGATTTCCGAAGAAAATTTTACACGGCGACCGAATTATTTAAAATACGTCTACTTTAAAAGCATTGGACATATTTATATAATCATCACACAGACTTTAAAACTTCAAACTTAGAGAGTTGTCGAGTTAAGACTTGATAAAGCATACAGTAAGTGGTGAGAAACACTGCACTACGTACCTTCTTGCATGGTAAACACATAGATAGTACTTATATATTGATGAGTAGAAAAAGTAATTTGATTATTATGTTGAAGAAGAATAAGCAATTATTATTAATATTTACTTTTTAGTGAAATTAGAAAAAAGATGCAAAGGCGTTCATTAGCAATGTAATGCATACTAACTAAATTTCATAAACAATATCATTAGGTAGACGCACAATACCATAACATTAACAATACTACATATTCCAAATACCTTCATCGGTCAACTTAAAGAGGTACTAGAAATTACTCAGGAAACCCCATAAACTTTCGTTGACCACACACACAGAAAACGACCTTAATGAAGACTTCCGATACGAGGTACCCAAAAAAAAAAAAAAAAAAAAAAAAAAGTCGTGTGGTCTGCGATTAGGTAATGCACACGCACCGACCGACGCCATGCCATCGCCGTCAGTCGTAGAAGGAATCTCACGTGGTAACCGTCTGTTTACACTACCTGCTCATTGTTCGTCTGGTAAACAACGTGACGAGCGGGAGACGTTGGAGGCGGCTAAAAATGAAGGTATAAAGCGAGGCGTATCACGCACGCACACACACACACACACACAAACGGAGAGAGAAAGAAAGATGAGTGAAGCCAGAGAGGTGCATGACGGGTAATGAGACTTACCCCCTCCAGAGGCGCGCCGGTGGGCTCCGGGCTGCGCGCTGATTGGCCAGGCTCCGTCCTGGGCGCCTGCAGCCGGCAGTCCTCGCCTGCGAACAAAATTTGTTTCATTCCGACACAGCAGTGGGTCCTCACTGAAGCCGACAGCGGGCTTCTCTGTGCCTCGCTTTAGTCCAGAGATTCATCATAACGCCTGCGTAACACGAGTCGTGGTGGGGGTGCGCCACATAGAAGTGTGTAAATCAAACGTCGATAACGTCACGAGTGGGTCAGTGCCGTCACTGACCAATCGATTATGCCGTGTTGCAAGGGTACCGTGATGGATAAACGTGTCTATGACCCACGTAGTAGCAGGCTCGAATCAGCGAGTCTTAGATTTTAGCACTTTCTTCAGTCTCCCCCATTTTTGGTTGGGCAGGTGATTGTCGTGAAGCGGCGACAGTGAGAGAGAAGAGCAGTAGAGAAGATCTGTGGAGTGAAGTGTACGAAAGCGCTGTGAATGAGAAATACGCAAAGTGGAATTACGAAATGTATAACTCCGCAATGACCAAAACAGTTCAAATACGAATTTTTAATCTTCGGTGGCTTTAAATTGACAGTATCATCGAAGTTAATGAGATCCGTACGTTAACTGAGCTTTCATTCTCTGCCCTTGAATAAACTGAGATATGGGATTTTCTTCTTTGTTCTATTTCTCCCTCCATTACTGCTAATAATACGGTGTTTCCTTCTCTGTTCCTCAAGTGTCTATATTACATTCGCTATGTAGTCAAGTAATGTATATAACTGCATCAGTTGTCTGTTTTTCCTTATTCTCCATCGTTAATTTTCTTTCATTGGTCCACTATTTTCAGTTCCTTATTTTTAAAAAATGACGAGGTTTTTCTAGGTTTTCCTTTTTTGTTTTGTTTTGTTTGTAATTCTATCGGACCAAACTGCGTGGTCATCAGTCCGTAGCTTACAAACTACTTAAACCTAGGTAAACTAACCTAAGGACAACATACACACCCATGCCCCAGGGAGGACTCGAACCTCCATGGCGAGCAACCGCGCGCCCCGCAGCGAGACGCTTTAGATTGCCCGGCTACTCCACAGCGGCTCAGTTTTCCTTGACAGGCGACATGTTTTACTAGCACACTTTTGTTTTGATGATAGTCCCACATTTATCTTACTGTTTGGGGATAGGAGGAAGAAACATCGGCGTTTGATGTTCAAATGTTTGTAAAGTCTATGGGACTTAACTACGGGGTCATCAGTCCCTAAACTTACAAACTACTTATGAACTAGCTACAGCTAAGGACGTCACAAATATCCATGCACGAGGGGGGATTCGAACCCCTCGATCATAGTGGCCGTGCAGACCGTGACTGAAGCGCCTCAGTCCCTTCGGCCACCGCGGCCGGCGGCGTTTGATGTCCTGTCGACCGTATAATAATTATAGACGGAGCTCACACTCAGCTTGTTGAGTGAAGATGAGGAAGGAAACCGGCCGTGTTCTATTCAAGGGAGCCATTTCGGCATATTCCTTGAGTGGTTTGGGGAAAATCACAGAAACCTAAATCTGGATGGGTGGAAGTGGATTTGAACCATCGTCCTCCTGAATTTGAGTCCAGTGCGTTACCACTGCGCCGCTTCGTTCGGTTGTCTGGATAGTAACTTACCTTTTATAATATTGTGTATAGATCGTTGACATCTAGATTGTTCAATATATCGCACTCTATTGCTAGTTTCCTGGGTGTTGGATGGTTTGGTCCTAACTTAGCTCTGCTTCCTATTATCAATAATTTTTCTTTACTTCCAATCTACTTAGAGATACTTTCTTAGCTTCTTCAATCAGCACATTACCTATTTTGTCCAGGTCTCTAATGCTCTTCCCTTTCACCACATCATCATCCGAAAAAGCAAAGACATTTAACCTTTTCCCAGAGATGACTCCTCTACATTCATGTGTTACTCTCCTCGGGGTGTTGTGGAGTGCCAAATTAATATCTGCCTGTCCACTTCTCTTGTTACCTCGAATGTTTCAGAGAACTCCCCCTATACTTTCACTTTACACTATTCTTTATATCAGAAACATTTCAGTCAGCTTCATAAACACGTCCGGTATCGCGTAATCTGCCATCGTCTTCAATATCCTCTCTCTCTCACTCTGCTTCACATCCTTTGTTGAAATCCATACAAATACAAAAGATATCGACACATATGAAAGATTGATTGTGCTCCCTGTTTTTATTTAAGGGTAATATTTCTCTTTGTGTGAATATTTGGTCGGTTGTTGTTTTACCTTTTCTGAACTCAGCTGGTTCAGTTTCTAATAGTTCTTTGATATATGCGTACAGTCTGTTCAGTACAATTCTTGATATTCGTTCTGTGTAAACATTTTGTCTCCCTTCTTGTAAATGGAACGTACAACAGCAGTTTTCCATTCCTCCGTCATTATTACTCCTTTCCTTCTTCCTTCACACCTTTTTTTTTTTTTTTTTTTTTTTTTTTTTTTTTTTTTTTTTTTTTTTTTTTTATGAAAACCGGCATGCAATGATGACCAATGGCAACCACATAACCATATATATAAACAGATAGAGAGAGATGGTTGTGTAGGATTATTACCAGAACCATAGTAAACAGTTTTACAGGACAATTAAAAGCTATGGATAGGAGTAAAGAGCGAAGTCTCTGCTAATGATCAGATTGAAAAAGTGATTGCTAAGAATAAATGGAATTTAGAGAAACGGAGGTGATAACTTAAAAGGAATACTAAACAATCCAGTAGACAACTACAGCAACGAAAACAGAGCTGAAAACAACCAGAACGTACAACCATTAGACGAAGAGCTAACTATGATGGAGATCAAGGAGGAATTAAAAATTGGGAAGGCCCCAGGGATGGACATGATATCAGCAGAGCTCATCAAAGAAGGGAGAGACAAGACGTACTATTAGTTAGCAGAATTGATGAGATACAGGACGTCTTTTTGCTCAGAAGAATCTTACCAGCTTTCATAGTTAATTTTATACCAAATAATTACAGTAACACGAAGTAGTACAGTAACGCAGCAGTTAATTATTCATGCAACCAACGCTGAAGTAATTTTCTTTCTTTACGGTACGATAGCCAGCCATTAGTACGATGATAATATCTCTTAATATTGCGGGGGAGAGCTTACAGTGTGTGGACTATATTGAACATTGCGCATTCGCAGTAACAGAAGACAACGCTGTCAATTGTAGATATCTGAGGTTAACAAGTTTCTCGCAATGTTGAATTCCGTAATGAGTTATGAAACTGAATTCTGTATACATCAAACTCGAAATACCATTTCCTAATCAGACTTAATTAATTTCAGTTGTGCGGTCATAATGACGTCGGTAACTGTTTCACAGAATCATTTGCATATAAATGGAATATCTGCCAATGCACAGTTCGCCTACACCTTGTGTTTGCTATGATACCGCCATCTGTAACTGTGCATATTGTTACTGATGACTTCTGTCACCTCAGAGATAGTGGCGTAGTATTATTGTCGCACAAAAAGGCCACATATCTCACTGAAAATAGTTTCACAAAACCTGGACAAAAGCAGTGTGCGTGAATACCAATGTAAATAAGAAAAAGAACGAAAACTGGGCTCTTTTATATGAGAAAAACTTTTTTTTAAATTTATTGGCACTACGAAAGAAGATGTAAAGATAAAATAAAGATTTACTAACAATTGTCCTCCAATACCACTAGATTTGGCTTGCGTGTGAATATTGTCTCGACACATACTTACTGATGTTTTGAAATGCTTGTTGAGAATGTTCAAATGTTTGTAAAGCTTATGGAACTTAATTGCAGGGTCATCAGTCCCTAAACTTACAAACTACTTATGAACTATCTTACACTAGATACGGCACAAACATCCATACCGGCGGGGAACGGCCTCGCGCATCGTAGCATAACGCTTTAATGCGCTCGGCCGCTCCGCCGCGGCTTGAAATGCTTGTCAGAGACTTTTGTTTTAGATACCATCCCCATCCGTATCTTACAATCTCTGTACGTTTACACAAAATTGTGTCATGTATTTACCAAAATTGTCACCATTTCTGGTATTGTGCTTTTATATCACTGTTTCCCACCTTCATTTTCATCTACTCACATGACTTGGGACTTAATACCCTCACAGTAATTTTTTCCGTTTGCAAAAGAGACACGTGTGCTTTGTAGCAATTGTTTCAGACGATACAGAGCGAAGTTGGTATGTCAACATTGAGCAATGATTCTCGATAAATGGAGACGCAAAGGATCTGAAAATGCAGGAAAAAACTGAGAATGAATGAAACATTTTACATTGTTCATATGTCAGAAACCCTAGGCAGGCGTTCAAAATATCCCCCGTTTGCTTCTTCAAAGAGATTCACATTTCGCAAAATAGACCAACATTTTCGTCCAACACCCATAGATGAGTCATAATGATGTAAACCGCTTCAGCTAAAGCGGTTTACATCATTATGACTCAATTCTACAGCTGCGGATGCCCACAATACATAATTTGTTGCACCCATAGATGATTTCATGCCTTGTGTTCCTCACAAGGAATCCTTTTGTCTTTCGTTTGATTTCTAATATTTAAAGTTCCTTTTCATCCCATGAAGGTGCTTTGCAAGATATGATTACGAGGCGACGATGCAAAATTCTTTCCAGTGACAATGTATGTAATTAGTTTTTTCTTTTCACTTTTCTTGGGACAATGGATATATCAGTAGGGAAATCGTTGAAACTCTCTTGCTACTGATCATGATGTTATAGTTTGTGATTCAATGTAAATGCCGAAATTGGAAACCCTACCAATGTATTTTCCACTTGCGAAATTCTCTGACACACTACCTGCTTTTGGATAACTATAATATACTGGAAACAGACGACTTATAATATCAGATTAGTACTAAAACATTATTGCCGTTGTACAACTGCACGGAATAAGTTACTGAACACCATTAACAAGAGATGTTTTCTAAAAGTTCACTGCATCGACTTTTATTAGATGTTAAAATAAGAATAAAGATCTGTTGGATGGCTCTGTAACTGTATTAGTGTTTCTTGTTCGCAAGAAAGCAATGCCATCTGGTATTACAGGACGTCAGTCCTGTTTGTATACAATTGGTTATATCCCTGTCATAGTTTCACGTTGCTGCATTTACAGCACATATGTTGGAAAGACACGAATTCTAATCTGTTACCTGCATGTCGCTGCATATCTTCGCATTGGAGTTTCGCAACGTTCCACATATGGTGTTGCAATAATTACAGCATTTTCATGCTCCTTCATAAATTATCTCAGTGACATTGAAGCTGAAGGTGGATCAGTAGTCGGTTTTATGAACTGGCCACAGATATACATTGTAAGTGGCGCAGTAATCTTTGGAAGTTTGACTCTAGAGTAAGCGCCCTGTCTGCGAGAGAGCAGTTAGTTACCAGTTTCAGGCGGTAGCGCGAGAGAGTCAGTAGCGGAAAGAAGCTGTTGGTGAAGGCAGTCGTCAAGTATGTGCTGTAGTACGCCATTACTGCAATGCATGATGTTAATTTCATTTTCTGTAATATTTATTCTACTTCATATTTCCTTCAGAATATAAATTTCTGATCTTAAATTCGCTTCCTGCGATCTCATTTTTGTAATTAGTTTCCCCTTCTTTTTATTTTTTCATTTGTGATTATTACTTAACTTAATTATTACCCATCAATCATTTCAGCATATTTTAATACTGTAATCGATCAAGTTATGATGCTGCATTCTGCGAGCTGCTTGCTGTTTCCTTTTTCCAGTTTTGTAATAAGAATATAGGAGCTAAGTCAAATTTTCTCTTCGTCGATAGAATGTTCCGTTGGTTCTTGGTAGAATATTTGATACATGAACACTAATAAAAACACGACACTTTTGCAATATTCCACAACATTAATTGTTTAGTAAAAACTAGTTTTCGGTTATAACCTTTGTACCTGATGATGGCGTAACAGCCTCAAACTAAACAATAAATATTGCGGAATATTGCAAAATTGTCGTGTTTTCATTAGTGATCAAATTTTCTTTTTTATCTGTGTCGCAACCAGATTGTCTCCTCCTTTCATTACTCAAGTTAGTCACTGTCGTTGTAAGTTAGTCACTGTCGTTGTACCCTTTGGGAGTGCTGTTGACAGGGCTTTGAATTTTAGTCTTTATGTCTCCCATATTTCCCGGGCGTGTCCGTTGCGCATACTAATGTTTTCTAAGACTTAACTCAGTGGTCGAAGTCGCCATATTTTTAGGTTTTTAAAAGTTCGGTTTTGCACGTACGTAGTACGCAGTATTGGCCAATTTCCATTAAACTTTAAACAACAACAATATAATCGGGATACTTTGCAATGTGGCGATCTTCTGTAGGTGTTGCGATCTGACCCATCACCACGTATTCTACGTCCTTTCGTAAGCCATTCTACACACGCAGGTTGTGAGAAGCAATTGTCTCTATGGATCCATCACATTCGCCCATGCCACTGATGCGCCATGATTTGAGAGTGGGATTCTCAAGTTGCAGTAATCCATTATCTTCGGTTTATAACGACAACGAGACCCACGTGTAGGTGGTGTTGACTTTGAACCGACCGGCCTACATGTCTCAAAAGCTGATAATTTCTGTAGAACATACTAAACACATGTCATGTGAATATGAATTTCCAATCTTCAATCCCTTTTTCTTCTTTTCTGTGATTATGAGTATAGAAACTGTGTGTTTCAAGTGCTTGTAAGTCGTTACGACCAAATTACTGTGGTCATCAGTCCCTAGACTGACAAACAAATACAACTAACCTAAGATTAACACACCCTCACATTTACACACACACACACACAGATATATGTCCGAGAGACGACTTGAAACTCCGGCGGTTGCTGACATTGCTCCTACTACCGCGCGACCACTTTCGGACGGCAGACAGTGAGTTTATCTTTTATCTTACAGAGCTCTAATATGCCATATTTGTTCATGTATAATGAAGAGCCCAAGAGACTGGTGCAACTGGATAATACCGTCTAGGGCCGCCGCAAACACCCAGATGGCACAACACGACGTGGCATGGACTCGACTGATGCCTGACGTAGTGCTCAAGGGAATTGACACCGTGCATCCAATATGGTTGTCAATAAATCCTAAAGAGTACGAGAGATCTCTTCTGAGTAGCACGAGGTATTCCTGGTATTCTCAGTAATTAAAACTGAATAATTTTCATGTCTGTGTAATTTGGTGGTTGTATCAATTCTAGACGTGTAGGGTGTCTCACAGTCCTGTTGGAATTGCCTAAGTCTGTTGAAATGCACAATGGTCTGAATGGACACAGATGATCAGCCAACATGCGTACTTGCGTGTCACCTGTAAGAGTCGTGTCTAAACGGATCAGTCTACACCATTACAGAGCCACCATTAGCTTGAACTGTCCCCTGCTAACATGAAGGGTACATGAATTCCTGTGGTTGTCACCATACCCTTACACCCTTACAACTGGATGTAACTGGAAACGAGGCTCGTCAGACTAGGCAACATTTTCCGTACATCAAAAGTCTCTTAACGGTATATGAGTGGGCCTTCGCCTCTGCCAATATCTATGACGTTTCGTTGAATAGTTCGCACGCTTAGTATTGAAATCTGCAGCAATGTTATTAAGGGTTGTACTTCAGTCTCGTTGAACAATTCTCTTCAGTCGACGTTGATCCAGTTCTTGCTGGATCTTTTGCCTACGCCAGATATCGGAGTTTTGCGCCGACTATAACACAACTTTCAAACTTACGGAAATCGTGTTAACTTTTCACTGTAGCAGCAGAAACCTGGCCCATGCACGCGCCATACGCCTGTTGTATGGATAGGCGTTGCCGACCGTAGCACCGTCCTCTGAGGGTTTAGATACCTTTGCCTACCCATGCCCGTACTAGTTCCTTTGGCTCTTCAATGAAAGTAAAAGAGTTTATCGCTTACTCCATTTTCGATGTTAACGTGGTCAAACTGCAGCATCTGTCACAAAGTTGGCTTTATTAGTCTTTAACTACTAAATTTATCCAAAACACTCTTAATGCACATGCAAAGTTTTATGCAAATGACACATAGTTCAGCAGAAATTACGTGATACTTAGACGCAACAGAAACTACCTTCTACTTACACTGCCGTGGAATACAACTCCAGTACAAGGCGCGACGCTTTAATTTATTACCTCCTTATATCTTGCAGACATTATCCTAACATATATCTGAATCTACATGCAGAATTATATCATTGCACAAAAGAGAGGTCAGGAAATGGAACGTCATAAAGTTTCGGCTACCTGAAAAATTAGCGTGTACATATAGTGAAGTGAAAATTACCCCGATTTCATCCAATGTTTGACAACGAGAGCACCTCGTGGTTTCCAACATACTATAAACACAATAACAAACCATCTCTAATCTTTGTTTACGTTACATGTTTAAAGTCAATATTATCTCTAAGGTAATCAGATGAAGTCGTTTCGCCGGCCGCGGTGGCCGAGGGGACTGAGGCGCTCCAGTAACGGTCTGCACGGCCACTACGGCCGGGGGTTCGAATTCCCCCTCGGGCATGGATATTTGTGCCGTCCTTAGTAATAGCTAGTTCATAGGTAGTTTGTAAGTTTAAGGGACTGATGACCCCGTAGTTAAGTCCCATAAGCTATACAAACATTTGAAACCTTTTTTGAAAGTCATTTCCTTAGGAATCCGGCATTTCACTAGTTTTCTCAGAATCAGCTTTTTTTTTTTTTTTTTTTTTTTTTTTTTTTATTTCTGGCGGGACAGCCACAACGAATAAATCGTAATCGTCCAAACATATATATTCGTAACAGCAGCTGATGCTTGTACAAGCGTACTTGGAGGATATATACAGGTGAATGGGACAGATAGCACCACCCAATCCCCGACACCTCACCCGAATGACATTTCAGGCCAGTGCGTCTTCTTCGCTGTGGCACAGAAGTGGGAACAATTAACTCATCCTACTTTATCGTACACTATGAGGGGTAGCAGTCCGACGTCGTTTCTTACGCCACGGGATAAGTGCGCGTAGTCCGAACAGAACAGGTCTCATGTCTAGACTCGAGTTCATGTGTACTGAAGGTCCAGAGGTCTTAGCCTTAATGCCTTCTTTCTGAGTTAGCAAGTTCGGGTTTGGTTGTGCATGTGTAAGTGTGTTTGGTGTGATTTATTCCCGGTAATGTCGGGTTATTATGTTACGTGCGTGCATGTAGTTTATGTGCAACGGAGCCGGCCGCGGTGGCCGAGGAGACTGAGGCGCTTCAGTCACGGTCTGCACGCCCACTACGGTCGGGGGTTCGAATCCCTCCGCAGGCATGGATACTTGTGCCGTCCTTAGTCTTAGTTCATAAGTAGTTTGTAAGTTTAGGGACTGATGACCCCGTAGTTAAGTCTCATAGACTATACAAACATTCGAACAGAAACCTAAATCTGGATGGGTGGAAGTGGATTTGAACCATCGTTCTGCTGAATTCGAGTCCAGCGCGTTACCACTGCGCCACCTCGCTCGGCTGTCTAGATAGTAACTTACCTTTTATAATATTGTGTATAGATCCCGTAGCTGTACAAACATTTGAACATTTTTTATGTGCAACGGATCAGTTCCAAGTGTTGCTATGAGGTTGTTTGGAGAGTGTTCAGTGTTAGTGTAAAATGCTTGATTTGTGTTTTATTAGCTGTAAATATGTATGGTGTATTTGTGTCTCTGTGTAAGTCCGAGTTCCGGACGAACCAAGGGGCGTCTGTAATAATTCTGAGTGCCTTATTTTGCACTACGTAGAGTTGTTTTTATGTATCTGCGTATGTACCGTTGATCTCATATCCGTAAAGTAGTTGCGGAAGCACGACCATCTTCCAGAAACGTAATTTAAGGTTGGTGGTCAGTTCATTACCATTGAGCAATGGGTATTATTGATAATGAGCATTCCAGATGAATTTTATGTCTATTTTCAGCCCTACGTACTTCACCGTGTCACACCAGGGTGGGTCCCACCTTCAATGTTGAGTTGCCGGTCTGGAGGCCTTCTTCTGGTGGTTAACATGATTGCGTGTCATTTATGTGGGTTTATTTTTATTTTCCAAAGGTTATCTTGTTAAGGTGCCTTTTCACATTGGGGACAATGTAATTGAGGTTTGGGTGCCTAGCATAGACAGCAGTGTCATCTGCGATAAGTGCAATATGAGTGCTGGTAGCTTTTGGAAGGTCATTGGTATATACAACGTATAGGATGGCTTTTTGCAATTTTTAATTTTTGCACAACTAGTTTCAGCAGTCTAGCTGCCATCTTCAGATGCCCCATTTACATTAGTACGTTGTATATGTTTCCCAATTCGTGGCATGTAAACTATAGACAAGTATGCAATGGCCAAGCATTGGGCAATATATACAACGCACTTATGCAAGTGAGGCATCTGAAGATGAAAGATAGACTGACAAATCTAGTTGTGCAATCATAAAAAATTGCAAAAAGCTATCTTTGACATAATTTCTCTATCTAAGTGCTAAATAGAAAATTAGTAATCAGCCAACCAGTTGCAATAATAGTTGTTTAATAAACTTCACCACGGTTTCCACGGATATAAACCCGTCTTCTTCAGAAATACATGTTATACCTATACACAATGTGACATCATAAATTACAAATTCATAGTCATTATGCCTGAAATATGCGTCATACCAAGCCTATTGTCTACAACATTGTGAAATACAAATCAGAATAAAACTGTTACTTACTATAATTCCATATCAGTAAATGTACATCCCTATGATCTAGGGAAAGTGATTTAGACTGAAAGATACGTCAGCGCACTTGGAATCATTCACGCTCACTGATCTGAAGCAAGAAGCGTGCATACCAGGACCGGTGGTTCAGTGGTTTCAGTAGCCTTTAGGAGAACGTACGTTGAATTTATAACGATTTCAATAAATGGAATATTTGGATAAAGAAAGGGTGAGAAGGTTGAGGGAAACTGTGGAAACAAATATTACTATGGTCAATTGTAAAAAGGTATATTGTTGAAATACATTGCGTAAACGAACAATGGTAATGGAATAAATAAATAAAAATAATTTGCTATCTTGTAATCGTTGCTAAGTCGCAGTCATGTTTAAAATATTTAAGTGGTAAATGTTTCGTTCTAGAAGGTTCAGACAGTTCAGACTCTTCAGATCAAGTCTAGTACAAAAGCAATTCGAGAGAGGGTCTTCGTAACGAAGAAAAAGAGATCGTCGAATCCGGTGAACACTCCTGGAAACAAATTAAATATGTGGCTGGCTTTCAGTATATCAGGTGTAAGCGTTGGTTACACGAATCCTGCACAACGTATGTGGGTGTGTGCCATCGATGTGGCAATGTCATTTGAAAAACAAAACCTAAGCCTATACAGTAAAACTTCCTGTTTATAAATTAAGCGTAGCTCTAAAGTAAACGCAATGATTATCTGATATGATATAAAACTACTATTCTCCAACGATTAATAAAAATGTGGAAAGAATCACAGAACGTACAGTGCTTTTTAAAAATGAGTTTCAGTTCAGTAACTACTTTAATACGTCTGTAAAATATTTCTTATATCAAGAAATTCAATAAAACTTCTTTAATGTGTTTCAAGCTGTTTCTAATAATTTTCTCTATGATTTGAAAGTGTCGAGAACAATGGCCATTTATCCCTTACTCGACTGGCTATCTACCACTGATACTCGGGTGAGATGGGGAACTGGTACACTTTTGTAAATGTTCTAGCTAGTATAAAATTTAATGTATTTGTGTAAACAATGGCGACGTCTGCTTTTAAGAAGTGAAAATGAAATTTGTGAAATGTATTAGGTTGTTCTTATGTATTAGGTTTTGAAACTGGATTTAAAAAATATCATGACCATCTATCCCGGATTTACCCTACAAATTTCTTAAATTTATGTCCGTAATAGTTTTAAAAGTAGTGCCATTTGGGCCAACATGCTGAAGTCGTAACCAAATAACTTAGAACTCTGACAGGAATATATTTAGCCAATATAGCAACAACAAGAGTAATAAAGGATAATTTTAGGTTCAAAGTTAATTTTTATTTTTGACTCGTATCCTGGAGAAATTTTAACTAACCAAACTAAATCCAGACACGTGCAGATGGACGCATTGTTGCAACCGTCCAGACGTCTGAATTAACTACTCTCTCCACTGTAAATGAGCTTTCTCAATCTTGTTGTTCATCGAGCGGCTGTATTTATTTTATTTTTTGAGCGTAGTTTTCAGGTGCATTTAATTTTGGGGTTTAAAATATTAGTGTAAAATACGAAATTTATTTTATAGCCTTTAACACGAGAATTTAAGGGTGTAAACTAACTTCCTCATGTGGACATTCAACAGGATTTACGTTTGATATCTTATGTGGAGCTATTTCGTTACGTCAATCATAAATCTTTCAGACCGGGAAATCTGAAGTGCACTCTAAATCATTAGTTTACAATGTTTTCGTGCTTTTTATGTTTGTTTTGGTACTTTTTCTGTCGAGATTCGTAGATTAACGTTAAGTCGTATCCCTTGATACCGAAACGTTGTGTGATCGAGTTTCGAGCCCACCACAAATTTCTCAATCTGTCTTAACCTTGCTATCACCTCTAAATCATGTGAGTGTTAGCCAAACACATTGTTCAAATTCTATGTTCAAGCGTAGATCCCTCTCTCCGGACGAATAATTGGTGTAGATTAGGGAAAGGCTAGGTGGCGATTGAAACATTCGCACTAGGTCGCTAACGCACAAGAAATTTTCTTGCTTTTTATCAAATCACGTTGAATGGTACAGGTTACCAGTCGGCAAGTTTCAAATATTTTGAGACGCGTCCCAGGAAATGACTGCACCATCGTGTGACTCTATTGTGTATAGTTTATAGGTACTAGCTGAAATTAAAACGGAAAAATGTGGAAAGATTAGATTCTAACGTCTTATCGATCGCTAGGTCACTAGACACTGAGTACAAGTTCGAATTGAGGTAAGAAACTAAACTATACCTGTCTATTAAGGTAGCCATAGAATACTATAAATCAGTTGTTACGGGTATTTTTACCTCTAAAAAAAGGAAAATGTCTTATGTTACCGTTACGTTCCCTCGCTCACTGGTTTAATTGTAGTGTGTTTCTATGCGGCCAAACAACTAGGAGTGCCCGTCAATTCGAATTGATGAGGGGCATCTCGATTTACAGTAATGTATCCGAAGACGACTGAATAATTCTTTTGACATTTCGTTGGTATGAGACGGCCCTTCTCTCGTCATAAAGCTAACCTCAAATTACTGACTTGGATTTTCGAATCGCTGACAAACACAACTACCAACTACACCAACTCCAATGTAATTTGATTTTAACCCTATTTTTGCTTTTGAAATCATGCTTAACTGTGTATTCCTTCTTTTAATAACTTCTTTTGATTAACTAATTCACGCAATGACTCCTGAGACACTCTGAAAAGTAAGGCAATGTGAGTGAAAGATATACACATTTGCATCCGTATCTTCCCACGTCATTGTCACGTAATTCTGCTTAAGAATCAAGTGAGCTGAAAAAATAAACACTACGAAAGAACTAGAGGTATGACTTTATTAAGGCAATGAATTACAAATTGACTACGAAAACTAAGACAGAATAGTCTGGTTTTAATTCCACTAATTTATTCTTAAACTAAGATGGAGAGGTACTTTGAAAAATTTCTGACTGAAGACTAAAAACGAATAACAGGCCAAAATGCATGAACTGTTCTCTCTTAAACACACAGATACACGCACGCACACAGACACACACACACACACACACACACACACACACACACACACACACACAAGCGCGTACGCGCACTATTGGATAGATAGTTAAATGGAGAGAGAGGGAAAGGAACCTTACCTTTTCAGTACTAGTTCATTTATATTTTTTGTCGTAGTTCCCTTTCTTGCGTCACTTTTTTCACGGTAAACAGAACCTGTTTCTCCCTATTCTTTTCAATGTAGCTTTGTTACGTTAATACCCGTTAGACTATGTGTTTACATTCTACATTCCTTTCGATAGTTCCTATTCCACTTAAAACACAATTGTGTAAATAATTTTTTCGTCTGTCACAAAATATGGCATGTTGAAGAAATTAAACATATCGAAATTTCAATATAAAACTAAATGTTAGCTTAGCGTTTACTCCTCACTGACTCGCTGAACATGAATAGCTTCACTTGTAAATTCTGGCTCGAGTATCCTACACATTTTCTTAATTTTTTCCATCTTCTCAACAGTGTTTATTTTCTTTCATTTTTAATATTCATACTACGTGAGTATAATTGCCTTAGAAGTAAAAACTACAACAGGAAACTATCACAGGTTTCCTAGGAGATAAGATTTCGACAAGCAGTTAGTACTCGCTGTTGACAACCTCTCTCTTCAACACAAAGGCTGAATACTGACGCTGTAGAATACACCACATCAGGCTGTTGACAGCCTTTCTCTCTTCAACACAAAGGCTGAATACTGAAGGAGTGGAACGCATCACACCAGGAAAACTTACACGACAAAGAGTAACCCAGAGGAAAAGTGTCGTTAATGTACCTTGGTAATACAACAACTCTGCTACAGTACAACACCTAACAGTTTCGAACCGTTTCTTTGCAGTAAATATTCAATGATTATAGCCTGCATATCCTCTTCCCACGAAATGTCTAACAAGTAATTCATGGGTTGTCAATGAGAAAATTGGTTCTCTTTAACTACAAGACTTCTATGGAAAGAAACAGACAGATAAGCCAAATTATGACATTTTATTAGACTGGTAACAGCGAACGGCACGATATATGAAAAAGTTTTCCTTACAAATATGAGGATGAACTACATTCCATCAGCACAAGAGTACAGGTAATAGCAGCCATTACTGTCAGTAGGTATGCGGGATGGACAATAGTCTAGACTCCAGTGAAGAGTTGATAGTGGACAATAATAAAACTAAATCGAATAAATACAAGGAAAAACTAAACTAAAACAAAAAACCTCCAAAGTATACTGAATGTGCAATAGTGAATAGTGAATAATTAAAAAAAATCTGTTACAACTAAGATAACAGATGTCGGACGGTTTCATTCCCATTTCGATGGAACCTGGCGCTAACACAACTTTTATTTCGCACCAAGGTAAGTACACATAAGGGTTGTAACATTTTGTGATTCAGTTTCTACGATATGGTCGATATCGTCCTTCCAAATACCTGAAAGTGCTTACATAAGTGAATAAAGTCCGCCAAGTTTTCAATTCCCAAAGCTGGAAATAAAATAACTTTTCAATGGATACCATCACATACAAGACTCCATGACAAACGACAGCCTTCGTATCAAATAAAAAGGAACAAAGAGCTTCCCAGCAAATTGCTCAAAATTATCTCACATTTGAGATAAAAGACTCATTAATAATAAATTCAAGATATTTTATGACCACCTGATGACACAAAAGAAAAACTGGCTTATGCTGGTCAGGGTAAGAGCGCACTACCTAAACACTCACGAACGAAACGGTGGCAGTGTTTAGGAAAATTACTGGCCATCTCCTACACACAATTGGAATTTCACATCACCAAAGTGTGTTATTCGCGAAATAGGAAACATAATTATCAACTGGGAGCATGTAAGAACCTTCGAAAGACTGCAGTATTGTGAGCGGATGTCAGATTGTCAATTTTAATGGGACGTTAGGGGACTAACGATTATGTCTCAGATCTAAGTATTGAACAAATAAACAAATTTATAACATACCACGAAAATAACTATAAGCCGTGTCAAAAAAAAAAAAAAAAAAAAAAAAAAAACCCTCAGCCAAAAAGTAAGGTAAATAAAATTTTGATGAAATTGGAAGCTGTGTCTCACCAATTAAAGGAGAGCTTGCGTATATGTCGCAAAAATATATATGCAAAGATAATATACAAAAGATATATACAAAGATAAACTGTGTTACCTGTTCCCATGTCAACTGCTGAAGAAGTAGTGTGCGACAATCACAAAGATCGGCTCGTCGTTGCCGGTCGATTTTCTCGAGTTACAGGCACCGGGCCGTTTGTTGTCACACGGTCATAACGGACTGACCACATTCATCGGTATAAGAAAAAGTCGTAAGCGAACACGAGCTCATCACAGATCGAACCGCACAGCACAAAATACACCGGCAGGTAGTCCTCGCGAATTTCGGCTCAGAGTCCTTTCTGGGATTTAAAATGACGAGTCACTCAGGGGTGAATCATGGCAGCGGCAGTGGTGACGCGCGTGTGACGTCACGGGCTCGGGTGCGGCGGCGACCACTTGTTGCTGGAGCAGAGCCCGCGCGGCGACTGCAGCGCGCGGCCGGCGACACGGGAGGGGCCCCTACTCCCCCCCCCCCCCTCCTGCCATAAACCAGGAGGGCCGGCGGCAGCTGCCGTGACAGCGAACCAGCGGCGTCGGGGGCGGCGCTCGCCAGCGACTGCGGCGTGTGACGTGTCGTGACGTGACGCGACGACTGCGCGGTCCAGAGGCAGCCGACGGTCACCACGACGTCTGCAGGCGGACGCAGGCTGCATGTTGCCTGTTCATTAGGCGCTTCCAATTCTTTCTTCTGTACAGGCAGCTTCAAAAGTACACGTTGATACTTGCACAGTAGCAGACCCGGCGGGTAGTTGTAAATGTTGCCCTCCCCCCCTCTACTCCCCCTCCCCACCGTCCGGCTATCAGTAATCTCTGAAATTTACTACGAACAATTAGTTCATGAGCCAACTAGAATTTAAATGGATGTGAAAACACACTTGATCTCTTAGCAAGCCGGCCGCGGTGGCCGAGGGGACTGAGGCGCTCCAGTCACGGTCTGCACGGCCACTACGGTCGGGGGTTCGAATCCCCCCTCGAGCATGGATATTTGTGCCGTCCTTAGAATAAGGTAGTTGATAAGTATTTTGTAAGTTTAAGGACTGATGACCCCGTAATTAAGTCCCATAAGCTTAACAAACATTTGAACATTTCTCTTAGCAATAAATAATCCTGAGCTCACAGCGACCATCAAAACGAATACAGATATTAGTGAACGCAGAGCTGTCGTAGCGAGATTGAATATCGAAAGTCCCAAAGTTACCAAAAATAAACGAAAAGTATATTTGTTCAGGAAAGCAGATAGAAATAAAATACATTGCTTCTTGAAAGACAGCTTCCACTCGTTTCTAACACGAAACGTAGGTGTAGACCAAATGTGGCTCAAATTCAATTGACAGTTTTATACCAAATAAATTAACAAAAGAAGGAGGCGATCCCCAATGGTACATAAAGCAGGTCAGGACACTGTTGCAAAAGCAAAGGAAAAGGCATACTAAATTTAAACGAACACAAAATCCCCAGGATTGGCGATCGTACACAGAAGCTCGAAATTTAGCGAGGATTTCAATGCGAGATGCCTACAATACTTATCACAAGAAACTCTTTCTCGAAATTTGACTGAAAACCCAAAGATATTTTGATCATATGTTAAATATACTAGGGGCAAAATATAAAAAATACCCTCACTACGTGATAGTAATGGCGATCCTGCCGATGACAGCGCTACTAAAGCAGAGTTACTAAACATAGCTTTTAGAAACTCATTCACTAAAGAAGACGAAACCAATATTCCTGATTTCGAATTACGAACAGAGGCCATAATTAGTAACGTAGAAGTAGATATCATCGGAGTAGTGAAGCAACTAAAATCACTTAACAAAAACAAGTCTTCTTGTCCGGATTGTATACCCATTAGATTTCTATCTGATTATGCTGAAGCGATAGCTCCTTACTTAACAGTCATACACAACCGCTCTCTCATATAAGGGTCTGTACCAAAAGATTGGAATGTTGCACAGGTCACACCTATATTCAAGGCAGTATGAATAACCCACTAAACTACCTATTTCATGGACGTCAATTTGCAGCAGAGTTTTGGAACATATCCTGTATTCAAATATTATCAATTATCTCGAACAGAAAGATCTATTGACCCAATGTCAACACGGATTTAAAAAATATCGTTCATGCGAAACACAACTAGCTCTTTATTCACACGAAGTAATGATTGCTATCGACAAGGGTTCGCAAATCAATTCCGTATTTCTTGATTTCCAGAAAGCTTTTGTCGCCGTACCTCAGAAACGGCTTTTAATCAAATTGCTTGGTTATGGTATATCGCCGCAAATTTGCGATTGGATAGGGGATTTCCTGTCAGAGAGGACACAGTTCGTAGTAATCGATGGTAAGGCATCGACTAAAACAGAGGTGATATCGGGTGTTCCACAGGGTAGTGTTTTTGGTCCTCTGCCGTTCCTTATTTACATAAACGATTCAGGGGAATATCTAAGTAGCTCTCTTAGGTTGTTTCAGATAACGCCATCATTTACCGTCTAGTAAAATCATCTGAAGATCAAAACCAACTGCAGAACGAACTGAATATCACGATGGTGTAAAAAATTGGCAGTTGACTCTAAACAATGAGAAGTGTGAAGTCGTCCACATGAGTACGAAAAGAAATCCGTTAAACTTTGTTTAGGAAATAAATCAATCAAAAGTGAAGTCCGTAAACTCCTCAAAATACCTAGAAATTACTATTACTTCAGACTTAAATTGGAAAGAACACGTAGATAACGTCGTGGGAAAGGCCAACCAGGGAATACGTTTTATTGGCAGAACCCTTAAAATATGCAAGAGAACTACAAAAGAAACTGCATACACTACGCTTGTCCGGCCATTTCTGGAGTATTGCAGCCCATTGTGGGATCCTTATCAGGTGGGTTTGACGGAGGATATCGAAAGAGTCCAAAGAAGGGCAGCTCGTTTCGTATTGTCAAGATACAGGGGAGACAGCGATACGGAAATGATACAGGATCTGGGATGGGAATCATTACAACAACGGCGCTTATCCCTGGGCTACTTAGGAAACTCCAACCGCCAACATTCTCCTCCGAATGCGAAAATATATTGTTGACTCCCACTCACATAGGTAGAAATGATCATCAGAATAAAATACAAGAAATCAGAGCTCGAACAGAGAGATTCAGGTGTTCTTTCTTCCTGCGTGCTATTCGAGAATGGAATGGGAGATAAATAGTATAATGGTGGTTCTATAAACCCTCTGCCAGGCACTTAAATGTGATTTGCAGAGTATCCCATATAGATGTAGATGTAGATATGTATATTACTTTTGCGATTTTTCGTACCAAAGTTTGCCCATTATAAAATGTATATAAATTTTATACGACATATACTGAAAATACATAAAGACGACTCCATCTGGATCCACGTGCAGAGCGACCACGTTAATGACATTAATAATACATGAAACAGCTTTGGTCGCACGAAATTTTTATTTGACTATTGCACATCAGATTCCGTCACTCAGTGGCCCTCTTCAGACTAGAAACGAAACCCCGTGGGCCCACATAGACAAGCAACTTTCAATATAACATGGGAGTGTAACTGTATACTGCCAACGTCATGCACAATAGTCTACGTGGGACCACAGGGCTTTGTTTCTAGCAATGAAGATGGTCACTCAGTTACCAAAACCGATTTACAATTTTCAAATAAAGTTTTCACGTGAGCAAAGCTGTATCTTGCGTTACTAATGTACTGAAAAATTATGTATATAAAACATGCGCGTATTCCAGTAGAACGTCGTGTTAAAATTTCAAAACATTCGGTCAAGAACTTATGGAGATATAAGATTTTGAACATAACACTAAACATGGTTCTAGGCTGGTGTATCTAAGAGGAGATAGAGGAGGTGGACAAAATTGATGTGGAGAGGGCGGAATGAGAGGAACAGTTAGAGAGTGTTGATGTGATGGATATTAACACGCAATTACTCGTTAAATGAGAAAGGTTCAGTGTGACACCCGTTTCAAAAATTTTCTGTACTTTTACTTCTGTTTCACTCGCTGTAAAGTATCGAAATCTTTTGAATAAATTACTTACTTGAGAGAGAGTGTAATTTTAAAACGATTGTTACGAATTATGAATAGGTTAATGTTTTATTAAAAAGCTAAGATGCTGTACTACCACGTGTCAAAAAATCACATCTTTAAACCTTGTGCTTATCTTTGAAAATATAGCTAGAAACGTTATGAGACTACAAATGCATGCAGAATGACAATTAGGCATTTTCGATTTTCACAATAAATGGAAAATATCCTAAGGTGGCGTTGCTTTAAATGACAAATATACGCAAGTACGTACGACCTGTCAGAAGTGTAATGATTTATAACTTAAAATTTTTGTCTCTCCAATCTGCTCTGCTACACTCTACAATTTTGCACCTGTGCACTTGCAAGAGAGAAAAAGAAACATTAACCTCTTAAATCTACATTGGTTGGTTGCTCCAGCATCAGTCTGCGTCTCTGCATCTGTGTCTACGATCTAAAATCCCACAAACTGCATACTTATTCAAAAATGATAAAAATCAAAAAATTACTTTTTTAACATGATACTATCTGACATTCTTCTTTGCAATCATTTCCATATACTCTATTTTTGACGTATTACTTTTTTTCTCTTTTAATCCTTGAAATACATATTTTATAAACTGCGCTTCAATGTGACAGTGCACCTTCCAACATTGATATCTCCTAAACTACTTGACTTTTTACAAAAAATTCACTCAATATCTCTTTACTTAACATAATACTATACAAATATACACATAAACTTGATCACCAACAAAAAACCTATTTCTTAATCTGAACTAGAATACTGCTTGCTCGTCTACTTTAACACAACAAACAACATTTTTTTTTAATTTTTTTTCTGAACGACCCTCGGTAAAACTGACTGTTACCTAATCTGCTATTATCTATACCGTCGCTAACCTAGGCTAACAATTACTATACTGGCAGTTTATATCCTGGCAAGGTCGTCTTTTTCTAATGTGAAACCTATGCTGTTGAGATTTTTATTCTATACTTCCAACAATTTATAGTGCGCAACGGACTCATCTGAGTATATACTACACCCGAGGCTCCTCCAAGGAAGGCATCAACAGGATGTCACGTAGAAGTCAGAAAGATACTCTTTGCCTGCCTACAATACGTGAAACTTTATCACTGGTGTAAAGATAGAAAAAAATTTAAAATTAACAAAGTGTAAATAGTGAGGATCAGTTCGTGTACTAAAGTGATGGCGCTAGTTACTGAAAAAAAAACCTGATTTTAATTTCCAAGCTCCGGATAGGTTGACAGGATAGATGAAATATATAAACATATTCAAAATAAAATAAAGTTGGTAGAATGGTTGAAGAATTTTATCCGTTTACGTTCAAGATTGTCACAATGTCAGAAATATTATGCAATGATAAAAAATCTAGTTGTTATTGCTGTTTAGTGATGGGTGGAGTTGCCTAAAGAGTTAGCACACAATACCGTTAACTGCGCCGACAGCTGCTAGCTGCGTCTTCCCTGAAATTGAAACTACTGTCGACCTCACTTTCTCAGCTTCTTGATGAAGTCAAGAACTACCAATAAATGCTACTCTGGCTATAAATTGGTGTCTACATCAATCTCACACCAACTATATCAACACTATGAACAACGCGCAATCCTTAGTACTCTCCACTGGAGATTCGCTAAGATTCACTCTACGATAGAGGTGTTCCTTACTAGAGTTGTGGCGATTCGTCAATGAGTCGTTCATTTGAACGAATACAAACAAAGAATCGAATCGTGATCCGGACGAATCGTCGCTCTTTCAAAAGAATCGTCTGTCTCGTGACAGACGATTCACGATTCGAAGGCGACTGCCGAATCTTGTCGAATCGTGCCGAATGGCGGAGAGAAGAGGGGGGACGAATCGTCGTTCAAAAGAATCGCCTGTCTCGTGACGATTCCGAGATCCAACGATTCATGATTCGAAAGCAAGTGGCGAATCGTGCCGAATAATTACGGAAGCCAGAAAGCGTGTGAACAAAGGAAGCACAGAACGAAGATCGTGAGCTGTTAATTATTAGCCTATTCACGAATTACTGATGACAGAAACAAAATGCAGCGAAATACATAGCTGCCAATACATACGAATATAAGTTTACATATTACGTATTTAAACGAGCAATCCTTACCCATTTATATTTCGCGTATCCCGGAAATGGCTGTAACGATTTGGATTATATCTTGTGTTTAGAGAGGTTTAAGCTTTTCGAGTTCATCTACGTAGTTGTAGTTTTTGTAAAAATTCAATCTTACAAAAATGTTCTTTTTATGTAAAAACGCGATTTTAAATGTTTTTAAAGCTATGTCAAAAATCATGTTTACCATTTTGGTTTTTACGTTATCAGTTTTCCTGAAAGAAACCGATTTTACAAAAAAGAAACATTTTAATAAACGTGAATTTCTTGCATCTCGAAAGAAATTTAATATTTAGAGACGGATTTATTTTTAATGTTTATTTCGTGATTTCTTAAACTAATTTATTTTACATAATAAGTATTTTATAATGATTAGATATCTGTTAATTACCATAGATTTAATTAAATTTATATTTAAATGACCGAAGTATTGAAACAGAACGAAAAAAAATATAAGGTTACAGCAGGATTAGAAATAAGTGACCTACGTTCACTAAATCTGCAACGCTACTAAATGAGCTATGACTATTTTCTCAGGAATTTTTGAGAGCTGAATCGAATGGCTTTGCCACATTGTTATTTTAAGTCTGAACTTTACGCACCATAAATACGATACCCATATTGTCAACTTTTCGGCATTTTTGTAAGAATCGTGAACGAATCGTAGGAACAGATGCAAAAGGTTAAGATTCCAACCTCCATAACACAGACATGTATTGCCATGTATGAGAAAGATGTAAAACTAAGAATCGCGCCAATGCAGACTAAATAATCGTTAACGAATCGTAGGAATCGATTCACAATGTGCGATTGAATCGCAAGAAGCGATTCCTAAAAAAGAATCGCGTTGCCCAACTCTATTCCTTACAGAGGAGCCACACCAGGACGTGCGGTACCCTCTGCGTAGGACAATAGCTGAAAGGAGCCAGCTAAAAACTTAACTTAAACATATGATTCTGGCCGTAAAAAAACCAGCAAAAGGATTCGCGTGCACTACTGACTACTTCCTGCAACAGAATCTTGTTCCCTGGCCTAGAATTTAGAACTGACTTAAACTTTACTTTAGCAGCAGGAAGACAAAGAGACGGTGGCCAACATACGTCGTAGATCACGAGAATTACACACAATCATTAACATACAAGCCACCCCGAACTTAACCATTTCATGAAGGTGGCTGTGTGAACATTCATGGCGCAACGGAATTAAAACATGATAATTTGCATCTGAGTTTGTTCTCAGCACTGTTGAAAAACAACATTAAGTAAAAAAGGGAGGGTATTCATTAACTAACATTCATAAGAAGGATCAAATTCACTGGCAATAAATTATTTATTCAGTTCAAACATGAGCAAATGGGGAACCAATTTTGTTAACCAATAAAAATGCATCCCATTTCAAATAAATTTAAAATAATCTAGACTGAACATCGTCGGAGGAGAGATTTACAATCAACAAGCATTCTGCCACTCACACGCGCGAAGCAAAGCGAAACTCACCTAACTCAGCGTGCTGATACGAAGCAGAAGTAGGCGCCGCTATCGTAGGCGAAATTCAGGATGTACCACACTTGAGATGGTACGCAATAATAGCGAGATTAATTTTCATTTAAATGACACCGTAAACATGCAGAGTTATTGGGTCACATGGCAAGTGTCTGCTACATTACATATTCGCACCCCACCTTAGGCAAAGGTCGTATTCATTTCAACAAAAATCAATGGAATCGTAGATTACGAAGAACGAATACACAATAGTAAGGCACTGGTATGGGAGCAGTGGCGAGAACTCAAGTGACTAGCTATAAACCTTGAATCGAGTTCGGAACCACGTGGTTCCGAAATCCAGCAAGAAATAAAAAAATTCAATTTCCGAAAAATAAAGAAATTTAGCTATGGCATGCAACCGTTAGAAATGCGTAGAATATAAGGAAGCTAAAGAAATGCAGTTAGACGCGATTGGGAAGGTCTTACACAGATGAACGAATTCCAGTTTTTAAAAATCAGAAAAGTGGAATAAATTCAAAGTCGGAGTAAATCAACCAAGAAATACGGCACGCAGCCCCTAGAAAAACGTATTTCATATGCAAGCTAATAAAGGGGGTAGTACAAGGCTAGAAGAGAATTTACTAATGGAGTCTGAATGCAAAGTACAAGTTTGGAAATGAAACAGCAATTTAAAAATAGACAGAGAGGAGATCGTGAGGTACTAATAGAAATCAGAAAGATACATGCATAATTTCTTGCCTGAAGGGCATTGAAACAGACACAGGGGTAGTTGAAGGCTTTGTTCTGAGTACACACCACGTGGAGTACATATCACTCGCGGAAGGAGAAAATGTAAAAAAATATTTCACATGCACTTCACAGAATAAAAATATTCCCGCACATTATTTGCATCCCACAAAGCTAGAAATAAATTAAACCGAATTCGTACACCACCGATTCTCAGCCGTTATCAAACCGAATTAGTTACATATTCATCACGTTTCCCTACGCGAAATCACCGAAATAAAATTGAATACACTTCCGTACATGATCGGAGAAACTTATTCCGAAAAATGAACCTAAGTTCTGAAACACCAGACAAAGAATCGCTATCATCTCAAGGGAGGAAAGAAAATCACAACGTCTTACCAGGTCGAAGCGCAGCCACAGAGTGACCAGACGGCCAGCGAGCCCTCGCCAGGGCCGGAAATCGGTAACCCCCCCCCCCCAAAAAAAAAAAAAAAAAAAAAAAAACAAAAAAACGAAGTGGTGGGGAGAGCTTAGATTCGCGTGTCCCACTGAGGATTGCTACTGGGCATTGCCAACCCAACTTGTAACCAAAGGGTGGAGGAAGCTCTTTGGTAGCATCAAAATCAAAGGTTGGTAATTATTACGTATCGACATGAAGCCAGAGATGCAAAGCGCGCAGCCAGCAGCCGACGACGAAAATTCTCATACATACATTCAGACTGCCATGCTAGAAGATACTCATTAATGCACTTGCAGAATAAAACAAGTGCACATTCTCACAGGGACAGTGGCGTCACTGAAAAACCGCTCATATTGCCACATTCATAGACAGAATGATAAATTATCAGCATAATAAAATCCCAGCAAGATTAACAGAGTATTTCAGAAACTAACTTTTAAAAACATGAAATGAAATGCTATTCCTCACGCCTCCGGCCGAAAGGGGTTCTCGTTTTGCAAAAAAGCACGTCTAGTGAACTTAGATAAATTAGAAAGTTAAAAACGTAGAGAACACGGTAGCCAGCCGTGTTTCAGTGTTAAAACTTCGTATGGTTCGGTGGCCAATATTGAGTCAGCTAACGTCTCCTTTAGGTATTCCCTCTCAGACATGACGGTGCCATTTGGAATTCGCATTCCACCTGCGTCCTAAAAGCTTCAAGTTAACACCTATTGTTGAGAGTGGTATTGTGGCTTTCAAAGGATTTTAAAGCGTCCATATTTTCCAAAGAAGGCAGTGGCTTTCTGGCCGCAGACCGCCCGGGGCGAGGGAGTTGGGGTGAGGAACCTTCCACCCAACTTGTTATTTTTAATGAAATAAATCGCAATTTCCGATCACTTATAGCTTTCACTGTACTAGGTTTAGATGTAATACCAATGTGTGGCGAATGAAAATTTGTGCGCGGCCGGGATTCGAACCTGGGATCTCCTGCTTACTAGGCAGACTCGTTGACCACTCCGCCACCGAGGACACAGGGATCAACCCGATTGCAGAGTACATCTAAACCTAGTACAGAGAAATCCATAAGTGATCGCAAATTACGATTCATTTCATTAAAAGTGAACGCTGTAACGTCGTCAAAAAATATGTAATTTAATAATGATTTTGCAGCCAAGATCGCATTTTTCATTTATTATGTTACAGGTTTCGGCGTGCTCGACGCCATCTTCAGACCTGTCGTAATTTACATAACTTCACGACAGGTCTGAAGATGGCGTCGTGCTCGCCGAAACCTGTAACATAATAAATGAAAAATGCTATCTTGGCTGCAAAATCGTTATTAAACAATTATAGATCGCCCCATCGACCTATGAGTTCCTTATATAAAATATATAATTGCAACTTGTTATTGTCGCCGGTCGCCGCCACACAGGCGCCTACCTCACTTTAGAAAAACAAGTGTTTGTTCACTAGTACGCGTCAGCCTTCATTATCTTGTTGCACTTGCGTCATGATCTCGTAATTTGCATATCAAACTGTAATTATTATCATTGAAAATGTTAGTACCCACTCGAGTTTATATTTAAAAGGTTCGTCTTGACGAGTAGGATGTGAGTTTGATGTCGGAATATGCAGGAAATGACAGTGAGGAAAACTTGACTCTTGACAATGTATGAGCACGCAGATGTCATTAGGCAGTCAGGTATAAGTAATATTATTATTCTCGAAAGCTCTAGTTACGAGTAGTCTTCTTGCCTCAACAGCTACGTCTCCACCTACACAGTGGTACAAACACTGGTTTGAGTGACGAGCACCAAGAGAGGCAATGGTGTCATAAATTCATCAAACTGTATTTATTATAATTGAAAATGTCTTTACCCCATTGTGGTTCTATTCAAAAGACGAGTATAACGTGATTTTCATGTCGGAATATGCAGGAAATCACAGTGATGAAATCTTGACTCCTTACAATATATTAGCACGCAGACTCCGTTAGGCAGTCGAGTGTAATATTATTATTCTCGAAAGCTCTAAGCGCGAGCAGTCTTTTCGTCTCAACAGTTACGTCTCCACTTACACGCTGGTACAAACAACGGTTTGAGTGACGAGCACCAAAAGAGGCGTTGGTGTCATAAATTCATCACTTCGAATACACTCTACAAAATAGTTTTGCTGTCCCACTCCTTCGTATGCCACGGAAGTGGAAGCAAGAGGCGAACAACAAACCACAAAAAAGACGCCTGTAAATTTTCAGGCATCATCTTCTGTTGGGTAAGTGTATGTTGGCGCGTCCATCAAGCGGGTTGAGAGCGAGAGGCAGGTGTCGGCACTTAAGCCTCCCGCTTAATCCCGGCGGTTTTACGGCTCGGCACCTGGCCAGGGCGACAGTCGCCGCGGCACCGCAACTTCCCGTATTAAAAAGCAATGAAAGCGCCGCGTGATTCACTGCCGGCGTAACTCAGTTTACGGTGACCGCCCGGTCTCGCATTGAATATCGGCGGTGACTGGTCGGCGGCGTGCTCCATTACGTGACGAGTTATGACGGCGGCGAGGACGCGCGCTGATTAACGGTACGTTTGCTCACGCACCGCGCCGCGTCGCCCCCCGCGGAAAGCTATTCGGCGGCTTACGTTACGCGATATTAATATTCATCAGGACGCGCCGACGGCTGGCCGACCAATATCCAGCTCGCAACGGTACAGCCGGAGCGCAGTTTTATCGACGTCCGCGGTCCCACCTGACGGCAATTTGCTATGATGCCGCGACCTCCAACGAGCACTTCGTTCATATTTCACGCCAGTTCCGATCTCTCTGCAGTTGACCTAACGTGTCTTCCAGTCGGCCAAAACTAATTTAAAGGTAATGAAGATTTCCAATTATTCACGGCAACTCGGTAAAATCGTATAAAAAACAGAGGCTAACATTGATCCTGTGGTATGGAGTTTGTTAATAATTTGCAGGTAGTTTTGGTCTTGTAACATTAACGACGAAATGTTACTTCAGTTTTCTTTTTATTCCTTCGGATTAAAATTTAAATAAAGAGAAATAAATGAGAAAAATATTTTTATAGTTACCTGACATGTTACGCCAGTAAAGAGCGATCTATTTAACTGTTAATAAAAATACACCGTCTTTAGGTTGTTAAGCCAAGATCGCTAATCGAATATTCCTCTTTAGAAGTTTCGATCATTTAAATCATCATATTTCCGAAAGGTTTACAAGGAATTCACTTAGGAGAACATGTCAAATATAGAGTTGATAGTCGATACATAAAATGAATAAAAATGAGTGGCAACATGATAAAAATTATAACATGCTGTACAGGATGATTTTTACAATAAAGGAAACAGCAACCAACCGCATTTGATTATGCTATTTATTTAATAAATAGCGCTGTTACCGGTTCAAACTTTTCAGTTCATCATCAGACGGCTGTTCACGTACACATGCATATCATTTACAGTGTGCTTATGCATATAATTTTGCTTGTGGCGAGAAGTCCTTGGTCTCGATGTAAGTAAATAACAAAAAAAATTCTATTGTAAAAATTTTTTTACAACATTTGTCAGTATCGTGAGTCGCATTTACGCTCGAGTAATCAATTCCAATCATCTTTTTGTATTGTAGGGCACCACATAACCAGGGACTTTTTGCCACAAGCAAAATTATATGCATAAGAAAAATATAGATGACATATATGTGTACGGGAACAGCCGTCTGATGATGAAATGAAAAGTTTGAAATTGGTAACGGCGCTATTTAGAAAATAAATAGCATAATCAAATGTGGTTGGTTGCTGTTTTCTTTATTGTAAGATCATCCTGTATTTCATACACATCCACGGGCTCAAAATGTCAGCTTTTGACAAAATAGCATATAACATGTTGACCGTGCAATTTTATTCATTTTATATTCCGACGAGGAACTCCTTATTTTAACATGCTGACCCTGCATTTTTATACATTTCACACTCCTACGAGACAATTTTTTTTTTACATTTTCTCCTAAGTAAATAACTTGTAAACCCTTCTGAAGATGATGATTTAAATCATCCAAACCACTAAAGTGTAATAATTTATTAGTGATCTTGGCTTAACAAAGTAATCTAAAGTCGCGGAGGATATGTGCAGAGTAAGAATGTGTCATAATTGTTTTATTGTAAACTCATTCCGCTTAATAAGAAATAACACTCCAACGTGATGATACAGGGTGGAATTTAGTTCGTCAGTCTTGAAATAAAGTTCATTATGAATACTGTATGTTTTTACCAAATTTCCTGCATCACCGTAAGTTGACTCGACGTTTATCACACAAGTGATTATGCATAATCATTGGAGGCAAAAATTCATGTAGAGCGAAAATATTCCGACTAGCGTCAGTTCAATTTTATTTCACAGACGGAATAAGTAGATATAACAAAGTATATCAGGGACGTTATTTCACTCGGCTAAAGATATGAAACACTATAATTATTCCGTACTCCAACAATTAAGCTTCGCTTGTACGATAATGGGATGCTCGTTTCATCAAAAACTATTATATAAATTCATATTAATGGAAAATTTCATTTCTTGGTAAATTTACGATGAAGAAATAATTTTAACTTTAAATATGCAACTTCATTAATATGAAAACCATAGCTACAGAAACTTACATAGTGCAACCAATCTCGTCGAGAGCTAAACATGAGTGAATACACAGCTGTTTGACAAGAGAATGATACATCTCTGAGCCGTGTCATGGCTCAAGTTTGATTTAACCGCGCAAATCTGTCATTTGTTTGGTTTCGTCTTTAGCGCGGGTTGGTTTAGATCTCCGCGATGGGGCGGGCGTACGGATGTGGAGTGTTGGAGTAACGACGGGCAGTTGAGCTGGCAGGAGAGGGGAAATTTTACAGGAAGTAATGGCGGCATTGATATAGTCGGCGCTGGGCAGGACGCCTGTTTTGGTATCTTGTTGGGAGCTCTAGAGTGTCGCCCGCGTGTATTCTCGTGCACTTAATCGTTTCTTGGAGACTGCCGATCACAGCGGTGAAAGTGTGTTTTCCTGAGCCAACTTGTTTTATGGGAGAAACCTAGCATACGTCTCCCCATAGTACTTATCACTGCCTTCTCAGCCTGTAGAGTATTTGTAATTTGTTATTATTGTTAAGCTGGACGTTATGAACCTCGTTTGTCTAACTACACAGCTGGGTACTTATTGTAGAGTGGTAATGTCACGTGTGTTATTCTTATGACTGATGGTTTATGCATCATTAAGATTTAAAATGTGCATATAGTTCTTTATTTCTTCATTTAGCTGGAACTGTGATGTGTTTTAAGGTTCTTTGGTGTAACTGGCAAAGCTTGTTCTTGTCATGAATCTCCATTTCGTGACTGCCTATTAATACCTGCCTCTTGGTTGGTTTGCATATGTTGTGATATCTCCACCTCAGACCAGTGGTTGTGTGGGCCAGGCTCCCGCGTTTGAGTGGGGTATACGGAACTGGAGAGTCTGTGGCCAATCGGACTCATTGATGAGCAACAACATATTGGAAATATAAGTCATTTCTTGTGTTTTATATTAGTTACTGTATCTTGTACCCTGAAAACCCGCATCTTGGTTCTTGGAGTCACTTTGGGAATAATTGTACAGTGGCTGAATTGTACTTAAGCAGTGCCGTTACCTACGTACACACGTACGTATTTGTCTCAAAGAAACGCCATCAGGTATGTCAGTTGTAAATTATCTTAATGTTTTCTCTGCTTGTAAGTTGTATGGCACACTGCAAATTTAATCTAGAGTAATTATTTTTTTTAAAAAAAGGACAAAAAATTTATTTAGGGTTTGTTTAATCCCGGTCGGGAAAATCTGTAATTTGACTAATTGGTCGTTTGAAGCGTTAATGTTTATTAGCAGTTGTAAAAGGCGGAAGCCTGGATCTTTAAAATTGTTCTTAGTGTAACAGTACTTTGCATGCATGACTCACTTAAATAGAAGAGAATGTAATTTGATCTTTAATCATGTTCATTGATTTGTTATCAAATGTTAATTGAGGGAAAATGTTAAATACCATTAAATTTTTATATCTTCGACTTTAATTGTTTTCACTGTTTTATCAAAAGTTAAACAGTATCAGGACAAAATTTAAGTACCATTGAGTTATCTTCATCTCGACTGTGGCGAGTTCAACTGTATAACTAATTGAAATTATTCCTAGTTTATAATAACTTGTGTAGAAATAAAAAAAAAAACATATTTTCTTACAACAAGGCTTGAACCAAAAAGGTTGTCCTCACATGCTTCCCATCTGGTCCTAAGTTACCAATGAAATTAAAAACTGTAGAGTCTATTTTGTCTTCTTTTTATCAGATCTTTTACGATGCTTCTCAACCGTTCCATTCTGTAACAGAGCACGGGAAAAGGAAACACCTAAACCTTTACGTTATCGAACCGATTTCTCGTATTTTATTGGGATGATAAGTCTCCCTATGTTCGCAATCGGAAGAACAAGATGGTGGAACAAATTTCACAAACAAATCTCGCCGTAAATAATAACGCTTTTGTTTTAATTATTTCCAGCCAACTCGTGCATCCCTGGGGTCTTATGGACCAAATGTTCAAATGTTCAAATGATTGTTAAGCTTAAGGGATTTAACTGCGGGGTCGTCAGTCCCTAAACTTACAAACTACTTATGAACTACCTTATCCATGCCCGAGGGGGGATTCGAATCCCCGACCGCAGCGGCTGTGCAGACTGTGACTGGCGCGCCACTGACCCCTCGGTCACTGCGGTCGGCTCTTATGGACCCCAGCACAATTTTTAATGTGTATAAGGAAGTGTATGATGGCTACAATTGCGAAACTTGGAGTATATTAAGTTGGTAACAGTGTCTGAATGTGTACGACATTAACTCTCACATTTGCAATGTTGCTGCGGTAGTGTTAAGTTGTAAAGATTGTTGATAGCGTGGTCTAGGTGACCCCAGTGTACGTTCCCTACAGCTGATTTATGTAATCGGAAAATGTATAATTCAGTCAGTAATACGTACAGCTTTAGGTGCTGTGATTAGAAATGTATTACGCAATTAGCTACTTCCTCCCCATTTATACCTAGGAAATGCACTGTAAGTCTGTGGTGCCCACAGGGGAGGGGAGGGGGGCGGCAGTCATGATGCAAGTTGCGCCATTAAAATTTCTAGGGGGGGATTAGTACTCCAGTGGGGGGTTTATAAAACAATGTACAAAACGTGGAATAAAACATATTTAATTTCAATATTACATGTCGAAACAGGACCTAATATCTCTGATGTGCGTGAATGTGTCTGTGTGTGTGTGTGATGGTGGTGGTGGGGAGGGGGTTGGTCGCAGTTTGTGGGTGGGGGGGGGGGGGGGTGAGTCATTGGCCAAGGGGGTGGCACCTCTGTCGTAAAGAATGCTTTTTCAACTATAACTTGCGTCTGAAGTCCAGATTGCTCACAATTTCAGACTGTAAATTATTTATGTTTTATTTCATTCTACCCCTACATATTTTAGTTCGTCCTTCAGCTACAATGAGTTAACGACCCAGAACACATAATGAAATCTATAATCCACCTATGGATGAGTTGGTCCATGACGACGATTCATCTGTTGTAATCGCAGGGCACAAATTTGTACCGATTGTGTTCATTGAAAATTCGAGTGGTGACTTGATACCAATATAGTGTTTATTATACCTTTTCGCACAAATATACTGTAACAGTAACAATTTTTGAAATACCGTACTCCGAAAGTTACAGGAAAAACAAAATAATGTCATATTATTTCAAATGTTCAAATGTTAGTAAACCTATTGGACCACTCTGCTGTGGTCATCAAGCCCTTGAATTGCAAACTAGTTAAACGAACTTACACTAAGGACAACACACACGCCCATGCTCATACCTCAGGAGGACTCGAATCTCCAGCGGGAACGGCCGCTCAGTCCGTATCATGAAGCCTACGAGTATGCGGCGATTCCGCAGGGCTGTACTGATTTATACATTTGATTTCATACTGTAGTTGAATACATACATTTAATGACATAAACCAGAAAACTAATTTCCAGGTGATGATGTAGTCTAACGTGTACCAGTTTTGTATACACCATATGTTACCCATTGTAATAAAGTCATTGAAATAAAGTCATGTAAGAGACTCTATGGGATTACACACAATAAAATGTAAGCACGTAAAACACTAGAAAAGGACAACTGCACAATGCGTAAATACCCTGTGTGACTAATTGTTGTAATACTAAAGAAGACCATTACAGAAAGTTATTCACTTATTTACCATCTGCCATCTGTATTATAAAGCCAAGGTATATATTAATTACCTTAAATTACTTGATATACGATGGTATTTTACTGGGGCCTAGTGGATCCCACAGTGCGGTTTAACGTTATTCAGAACAAGAGTGCGGTGCGAGCAATAACTGTGCACAGCTGAGCACTGCGACACAATCCTGGAAATCTTTCTTTGGGAAGGAGTTCAAAACCCTTGTCACGTTTCATTGGGTGCCAGGAATATCGTCAAATCTCTTTCCATCCAAAGCGAGTTTGAGTCGAGGGAAGAAGTCTGGGAATTCAGATCAGGAGAGTATGGGGATTTTCAAGTTGCACCAGACCCTTTGTTGCCAGGAACTATTTGTTGGTAGAGTTTATGGGACTTAACTAGGGGGTCATCAGTCGCTAAACTTACAAACTACTTATGAAATAGCTAGTCCTAAGGACGGCACAAATATCCATGCCCGAGGGGGGATTCGAACCCCCGACCGTAGTGGCCGTGCAGACCGTGACTGAAGCGCCTCAGTCCTCTCGAACACCGCGGCCGGCGCTTGCCAGGAACTGTTTGACAATATCGGCTGTTTGTGGGCGAGCGTTGTCGCGCAACTTGAACAGCCACCATACTCGCCGGATCTCAATCCTAAAAACTTCTTCCTCTTCAAAAATTTTCAAATGTTTGTATAGCTTATGGGTCTTAACTACGAGGTAATCAGTCCCTAAACTTACAAACTACTTATCAGCTAGCTTATCCTAAGGACGGCACAAATATCCATGCCCGAGGGGGGATTCGAACCCCCGACCGTAGTGGCCGTGCAGACCGTGACTGAAGCGCCTCAGTCCTCTCGAACACCGCGGCTGGCGCTTGCCAGGAACTGTTTGACAATATCGGCTGTTTGTGGGCGAGCGTTGTCGCGCAACTTGAACAGCCACCATACTCGCCGGATCTCAATCCTAAAAACTTCTTCCTCTTCAAAAATTTTCAAATGTTTGTATAGCTTATGGGTCTTAACTACGAGGTAATCAGTCCCTAAACTTACAAACTACTTATCAGCTAGCTTATCCTAAGGACGGCACAAATATCCATGCCCGAGGGGGGATTCGAACCCCCGACCGTAGTGGCCGTGCAGACCGTGACTGAAGCGCCTCAGTCCTCTCGAACACCGCGGCCGGCGCTTGCCAGGAACTGTTTGACAATATCGGCTGTTTGTGGGCGAGCGTTGTCGCGCAACTTGAACAGCCACCATACTCGCCGGATCTCAATCCTAAAAACTTCTTCCTCTTCAAAAATTTTCAAATGTTTGTATAGCTTATGGGTCTTAACTACGAGGTAATCAGTCCCTAAACTTACAAACTACTTATCAGCTGGCTTATCCTAAGGACGGCACAAATATCCATGCCCGAGGGGGGATTCGAACCCCCGACCGTAGTGGCCGTGCAGACCGTGACTGAAGCGCCTCAGTCCTCTCGAACACCGCGGCCGGCGCTTGCCAGGAACTGTTTGACAATATCGGCTGTTTGTGGGCGAGCGTTGTCGCGCAACTTGAACAGCCACAATACTCGCCGGATCTCAATCCTAAAAACTTCTTCCTCTTCAAAAATTTTCAAATGTTTGTATAGCTTATGGGTCTTAACTACGAGGTAATCAGTCCCTAAACTTACAAACTACTTATCAGCTAGCTTATCCTAAGGACGGCACAAATATCCATGCCCGAGGGGGGATTCGAACCCCCGACCGTAGTGGCCGTGCAGACCGTGACTGAAGCGCCTCAGTCCTCTCGAACACCGCGGCCGGCGCTTGCCAGGAACTGTTTGACAATATCGGCTGTTTGTGGGCGAGCGTTGTCGCGCAACTTGAACAGCCACCATACTCGCCGGATCTCAATCCTAAAAACTTCTTCCTCTTCAAAAATTTTCAAATGTTTGTATAGCTTATGGGTCTTAACTACGAGGTAATCAGTCCCTAAACTTACAAACTACTTATCAGCTAGCTTATCCTAAGGACGGCACAAATATCCATGCCCGAGGGGGGATTCGAACCCCCGACCGTAGTGGCCGTGCAGACCGTGACTGAAGCGCCTCAGTCCTCTCGAACACCGCGGCCGGCGCTTGCCAGGAACTGTTTGACAATATCGGCTGTTTGTGGGCGAGCGTTGTCGCGCAACTTGAACAGCCACCATACTCGCCGGATCTCAATCCTAAAAACTTCTTCCTCTTCAAAAATTTTCAAATGTTTGTATAGCTTATGGGTCTTAACTACGAGGTAATCAGTCCCTAAACTTACAAACTACTTATCAGCTGGCTTATCCTAAGGACGGCACAAATATCCATGCCCGAGGGGGGATTCGAACCCCCGACCGTAGTGGCCGTGCAGACCGTGACTGAAGCGCCTCAGTCCTCTCGAACACCGCGGCCGGCGCTTGCCAGGAACTGTTTGACAATATCGGCTGTTTGTGGGCGAGCGTTGTCGCGCAACTTGAACAGCCACCATACTCGCCGGATCTCAATCCTAAAAACTTCTTCCTCTTCAAAAATTTTCAAATGTTTGTATAGCTTATGGGTCTTAACTACGAGGTAATCAGTCCCTAAACTTACAAACTACTTATCAGCTGGCTTATCCTAAGGACGGCACAAATATCCATGCCCGAGGGGGGATTCGAACCCCCGACCGTAGTGGCCGTGCAGACCGTGACTGAAGCGCCTCAGTCCTCTCGAACACCGCGGCCGGCGCTTGCCAGGAACTGTTTGACAATATCGGCTGTTTGTGGGCGAGCGTTGTCGCGCAACTTGAACAGCCACCATACTCGCCGGATCTCAATCCTAAAAACTTCTTCCTCTTCAAAAATTTTCAAATGTTTGTATAGCTTATGGGTCTTAACTACGAGGTAATCAGTCCCTAAACTTACAAACTACTTATCAGCTAGCTTATCCTAAGGACGGCACAAATATCCATGCCCGAGGGGGGATTCGAACCCCCGACCGTAGTGGCCGTGCAGACCGTGACTGAAGCGCCTCAGTCCTCTCGAACACCGCGGCCGGCGCTTGCCAGGAACTGTTTGACAATATCGGCTGTTTGTGGGCGAGCGTTGTCGCGCAACTTGAACAGCCACCATACTCGCCGGATCTCAATCCTAAAAACTTCTTCCTCTTCAAAAATTTTCAAATGTTTGTATAGCTTATGGGTCTTAACTACGAGGTAATCAGTCCCTAAACTTACAAACTACTTATCAGCTAGCTTATCCTAAGGACGGCACAAATATCCATGCCCGAGGGGGGATTCGAACCCCCGACCGTAGTGGCCGTGCAGACCGTGACTGAAGCGCCTCAGTCCTCTCGAACACCGCGGCCGGCGCTTGCCAGGAACTGTTTGACAATATCGGCTGTTTGTGGGCGAGCGTTGTCGCGCAACTTGAACAGCCACCATACTCGCCGGATCTCAATCCTAAAAACTTCTTCCTCTTCAAAAATTTTCAAATGTTTGTATAGCTTATGGGTCTTAACTACGAGGTAATCAGTCCCTAAACTTACAAACTACTTATCAGCTAGCTTATCCTAAGGACGGCACAAATATCCATGCCCGAGGGGGGATTCGAACCCCCGACCGTAGTGGCCGTGCAGACCGTGACTGAAGCGCCTCAGTCCTCTCGAACACCGCGGCCGGCGCTTGCCAGGAACTGTTTGACAATATCGGCTGTTTGTGGGCGAGCGTTGTCGCGCAACTTGAACAGCCACCATACTCGCCGGATCTCAATCCTAAAAACTTCTTCCTCTTCAAAAATTTTCAAATGTTTGTATAGCTTATGGGTCTTAACTACGAGGTAATCAGTCCCTAAACTTACAAACTACTTATCAGCTAGCTTATCCTAAGGACGGCACAAATATCCATGCCCGAGGGGGGATTCGAACCCCGACCGTAGTGGCCGTGCAGACCGTGACTGAAGCGCCTCAGTCCTCTCGAACACCGCGGCCGGCACTTACCAGGAACTGTTTGACAATATCGGCTGTTTGTGGGTGAGCGTTGTCGCGCAACTTGAACAGCCACCATACTCGCCGGATCTCAATCCTAAAAACTTCTTCCTCTTCAAAAATTTTCAAATGTTTGTATAGCTTATGGGTCTTAACTACGAGGTAATCAGTCCCTAAACTTACAAACTACTTATCAGCTAGCTTATCCTAAGGACGGCACAAATATCCATGCCCGAGGGGGGATTCGAACCCCCGACCGTAGTGGCCGTGCAGACCGTGACTGAAGCGCCTCAGTCCTCTCGAACACCGCGGCCGGCGCTTGCCAGGAACTGTTTGACAATATCGGCTGTTTGTGGGCGAGCGTTGTCGCGCAACTTGAACAGCCACCATACTCGCCGGATCTCAATCCTAAAAACTTCTTCCTCTTCAAAAATTTTCAAATGTTTGTATAGCTTATGGGTCTTAACTACGAGGTAATCAGTCCCTAAACTTACAAACTACTTATCAGCTAGCTTATCCTAAGGACGGCACAAATATCCATGCCCGAGGGGGGATTCGAACCCCCGACAGTAGTGGCCGTGCAGACCGTGACTGACGCGCCTCAGTCCTCTCGAACACCGCGGCCGGCGCTTGCCAGGAACTGTTTGACAATATCGGCTGTTTGTGGGCGAGCGTTGTCGCGCAACTTGAACAGCCACCATACTCGCCGGATCTCAATCCTAAAAACTTCTTCCTCTTCAAAAATTTTCAAATGTTTGTATAGCTTATGGGTCTTAACTACGAGGTAATCAGTCCCTAAACTTACAAACTACTTATCAGCTAGCTTATCCTAAGGACGGCACAAATATCCATGCCCGAGGGGGGATTCGAACCCCCGACCGTAGTGGCCGTGCAGACCGTGACTGAAGCGCCTCAGTCCTCTCGAACACCGCGGCCGGCGCTTGCCAGGAACTGTTTGACAATATCGGCTGTTTGTGGGCGAGCGTTGTCGCGCAACTTGAACAGCCACCATACTCGCCGGATCTCAATCCTAAAAACTTCTTCCTCTTCAAAAATTTTCAAATGTTTGTATAGCTTATGGGTCTTAACTACGAGGTAATCAGTTCCTAAACTTACAAACTACTTATCAGTTAGCTTATCCTAAGGACGGCACAAATATCCATGCCCGAGGGGGGATTCGAACCCCCGACCGTAGTGGCCGTGCAGACCGTGACTGAAGCGCCTCAGTCCTCTCGAACACCGCGGCCGGCGCTTGCCAGGAACTGTTTGACAATATCGGCTGTTTGTGGGCGAGCGTTGTCGCGCAACTTGAACAGCCACCATACTCGCCGGATCTCAATCCTAAAAACTTCTTCCTCTTCAAAAATTTTCAAATGTTTGTATAGCTTATGGGTCTTAACTACGAGGTAATCAGTCCCTAAACTTACAAACTACTTATCAGCTAGCTTATCCTAAGGACGGCACAAATATCCATGCCCGAGGGGGGATTCGAACCCCCGACCCCAGACCGTGACTGAAGCGCCTCAGTCCTCTCGAACACCGCGGCCGGCGCTTGCCAGGAACTGTTTGACAATATCGGCTGTTTGTGGGCGAGCGTTGTCGCGCAACTTGAACAGCCACCATACTCGCCGGATCTCAATCCTAAAAACTTCTTCCTCTTCAAAAATTTTCAAATGTTTGTATAGCTTATGGGTCTTAACTACGAGGTAATCAGTCCCTAAACTTACAAACTACTTATCAGCTAGCTTATCCTAAGGACGGCACAAATATCCATGCCCGAGGGGGGATTCGAACCCCCGACCGTAGTGGCCGTGCAGACCGTGACTGAAGCGCCTCAGTCCTCTCGAACACCGCGGCCGGCGCTTGCCAGGAACTGTTTGACAATATCGGCTGTTTGTGGGCGAGCGTTGTCGCGCAACTTGAACAGCCACCATACTCGCCGGATCTCAATCCTAAAAACTTCTTCCTCTTCAAAAATTTTCAAATGTTTGTATAGCTTATGGGTCTTAACTACGAGGTAATCAGTCCCTAAACTTACAAACTACTTATCAGCTAGCTTATCCTAAGGACGGCACAAATATCCATGCCCGAGGGGGGATTCGAACCCCCGACCGTAGTGGCCGTGCAGACCGTGACTGAAGCGCCTCAGTCCCCTCGAACACCGCGGCCGGCGCTTGCCAGGAACTGTTTGACAATATCGGCTGTTTGTGGGCGAGCGTTGTCGCGCAACTTGAACAGCCACCATACTCGCCGGATCACAATCCTAAAAACTTCTTCCTCTTCAAAAATTTTCAAATGTTTGTATAGCTTATGGGTCTTAACTACGAGGTAATCAGTCCCTAAACTTACAAACTACTTATCAGCTAGCTTATCCTAAGGACGGCACAAATATCCATGCCCGAGGGGGGATTCGAACCCCCGACCGTAGTGGCCGTGCAGACCGTGACTGAAGCGCCTCAGTCCCCTCGAACACCGCGGCCGGCGCTTGCCAGGAACTGTTTGACAATATCGGCTGTTTGTGGGCGAGCGTTGTCGCGCAACTTGAACAGCCACCATACTCGCCGGATCTCAATCCTAAAAACTTCTTCCTCTTCAAAAATTTTCAAATGTTTGTATAGCTTATAGGTCTTAACTACGAGGTAATCAGTCCCTAAACTTACAAACTACTTATCAGCTAGCTTATCGTAAGGACGGCACAAATATCCATGCCCGAGGGGGGATTCGAACCCCCGACCGTAGTGGCCGTGCAGACCGTGACTGAAGCGCCTCAGTCCTCTCGAACACCGCGGCCGGCGCTTGCCAGGAACTGTTTGACAATATCGGCTGTTTGTGGGCGAGCGTTGTCGCGCAACTTGAACAGCCACCATACTCGCCGGATCTCAATCCTAAAAACTTCTTCCTCTTCAAAAATTTTCAAATGTTTGTATAGCTTATGGGTCTTAACTACGAGGTAATCAGTCCCTAAACTTACAAACTACTTATCAGCTAGCTTATCCTAAGGACGGCACAAATATCCATGCCCGAGGGGGGATTCGAACCCCCGACCGTAGTGGCCGTGCAGACCGTGACTGAAGCGCCTCAGTCCTCTCGAACACCGCGGCCGGCGCTTGCCAGGAACTGTTTGACAATATCGGCTGTTTGTGGGCGAGCGTTGTCGCGCAACTTGAACAGCCACCATACTCGCCGGATCTCAATCCTAAAAACTTCTTCCTCTTCAAAAATTTTCAAATGTTTGTATAGCTTATGGGTCTTAACTACGAGGTAATCAGTTCCTAAACTTACAAACTACTTATCAGTTAGCTTATCCTAAGGACGGCACAAATATCCATGCCCGAGGGGGGATTCGAACCCCCGACCGTAGTGGCCGTGCAGACCGTGACTGAAGCGCCTCAGTCCTCTCGAACACCGCGGCCGGCGCTTGCCAGGAACTGTTTGACAATATCGGCTGTTTGTGGGCGAGCGTTGTCGCGCAACTTGAACAGCCACCATACTCGCCGGATCTCAATCCTAAAAACTTCTTCCTCTTCAAAAATTTTCAAATGTTTGTATAGCTTATGGGTCTTAACTACGAGGTAATCAGTCCCTAAACTTACAAACTACTTATCAGCTAGCTTATCCTAAGGACGGCACAAATATCCATGCCCGAGGGGGGATTCGAACCCCCGACCCCAGACCGTGACTGAAGCGCCTCAGTCCTCTCGAACACCGCGGCCGGCGCTTGCCAGGAACTGTTTGACAATATCGGCTGTTTGTGGGCGAGCGTTGTCGCGCAACTTGAACAGCCACCATACTCGCCGGATCTCAATCCTAAAAACTTCTTCCTCTTCAAAAATTTTCAAATGTTTGTATAGCTTATGGGTCTTAACTACGAGGTAATCAGTCCCTAAACTTACAAACTACTTATCAGCTAGCTTATCCTAAGGACGGCACAAATATCCATGCCCGAGGGGGGATTCGAACCCCCGACCGTAGTGGCCGTGCAGACCGTGACTGAAGCGCCTCAGTCCTCTCGAACACCGCGGCCGGCGCTTGCCAGGAACTGTTTGACAATATCGGCTGTTTGTGGGCGAGCGTTGTCGCGCAACTTGAACAGCCACCATACTCGCCGGATCTCAATCCTAAAAACTTCTTCCTCTTCAAAAATTTTCAAATGTTTGTATAGCTTATGGGTCTTAACTACGAGGTAATCAGTCCCTAAACTTACAAACTACTTATCAGCTAGCTTATCCTAAGGACGGCACAAATATCCATGCCCGAGGGGGGATTCGAACCCCCGACCGTAGTGGCCGTGCAGACCGTGACTGAAGCGCCTCAGTCCCCTCGAACACCGCGGCCGGCGCTTGCCAGGAACTGTTTGACAATATCGGCTGTTTGTGGGCGAGCGTTGTCGCGCAACTTGAACAGCCACCATACTCGCCGGATCACAATCCTAAAAACTTCTTCCTCTTCAAAAATTTTCAAATGTTTGTATAGCTTATGGGTCTTAACTACGAGGTAATCAGTCCCTAAACTTACAAACTACTTATCAGCTAGCTTATCCTAAGGACGGCACAAATATCCATGCCCGAGGGGGGATTCGAACCCCCGACCGTAGTGGCCGTGCAGACCGTGACTGAAGCGCCTCAGTCCCCTCGAACACCGCGGCCGGCGCTTGCCAGGAACTGTTTGACAATATCGGCTGTTTGTGGGCGAGCGTTGTCGCGCAACTTGAACAGCCACCATACTCGCCGGATCTCAATCCTAAAAACTTCTTCCTCTTCAAAAATTTTCAAATGTTTGTATAGCTTATAGGTCTTAACTACGAGGTAATCAGTCCCTAAACTTACAAACTACTTATCAGCTAGCTTATCGTAAGGACGGCACAAATATCCATGCCCGAGGGGGGATTCGAACCCCCGACCGTAGTGGCCGTGCAGACCGTGACTGAAGCGCCTCAGTCCTCTCGAACACCGCGGCCGGCGCTTGCCAGGAACTGTTTGACAATATCGGCTGTTTGTGGGCGAGCGTTGTCGCGCAACTTGAACAGCCACCATACTCGCCGGATCTCAATCCTAAAAACTTCTTCCTCTTCAAAAATTTTCAAATGTTTGTATAGCTTATGGGTCTTAACTACGAGGTAATCAGTCCCTAAACTTACAAACTACTTATCAGCTAGCTTATCCTAAGGACGGCACAAATATCCATGCCCGAGGGGGGATTCGAACCCCCGACCGTAGTGGCCGTGCAGACCGTGACTGAAGCGCCTCAGTCCTCTCGAACACCGCGGCCGGCGCTTGCCAGGAACTGTTTGACAATATCGGCTGTTTGTGGGCGAGCGTTGTCGCGCAACTTGAACAGCCACCATACTCGCCGGATCTCAATCCTAAAAACTTCTTCCTCTTCAAAAATTTTCAAATGTTTGTATAGCTTATGGGTCTTAACTACGAGGTAATCAGTCCCTAAACTTACAAACTACTTATCAGCTAGCTTATCCTAAGGACGGCACAAATATCCATGCCCGAGGGGGGATTCGAACCCCCGACCGTAGTGGCCGTGCAGACCGTGACTGAAGCGCCTCAGTCCCCTCGAACACCGCGGCCGGCGCTTGCCAGGAACTGTTTGACAATATCGGCTGTTTGTGGGCGAGCGTTGTCGCGCAACTTGAACAGCCACCATACTCGCCGGATCTCAATCCTAAAAACTTCTTCCTCTTCAAAAATTTTCAAATGTTTGTATAGCTTATGGGTCTTAACTACGAGGTAATCAGTCCCTAAACTTACAAACTACTTATCAGCTAGCTTATCCTAAGGACGGCACAAATATCCATGCCCGAGGGGGGATTCGAACCCCCGACCGTAGTGGCCGTGCAGACCGTGACTGAAGCGCCTCAGTCCTCTCGAACACCACGGCCGGCGCTTGCCAGGAACTGTTTGACAATATCGGCTGTTTGTGGGCGAGCGTTGTCGCGCAACTTGAACAGCCACCATACTCGCCGGATCTCAATCTTAAAAACTTCTTCCTCTTCAAAAATTTTCAAATGTTTGTATAGCTTATGGGTCTTAACTACGAGGTAATCAGTCCCTAAACTTACAAACTACTTATCAGCTAGCTTATCCTAAGGACGGCACAAATATCCATGCCCGAGGGTGGATTCGAACCCCCGACCGTAGTGGCCGTGCAGACCGTGACTGAAGCGCCTCAGTCCTCTCGAACACCGCGGCCGGTGCTTGCCAGGAACTGTTTGACAATATCGGCTGTTTGTGGGCGAGCGTTGTCGCACAACTTGAACAGCCACCATACTCGCCGGATCTCAATCCTAAAAACTTCTTCCTCTTCAAAAATTTTCAAATGTTTGTATAGCTTATGGGTCTTAACTACGAGGTAATCAGTCCCTAAACTTACAAACTACTTATCAGCTAGCTTATCCTAAGGACGGCACAAATATCCATGCCCGAGGGGGGATTCGAACCCCCGACCGTAGTGGCCGTGCAGACCGTGACTGAAGCGCCTCAGTCCTCTCGAACACCGCGGCCGGCGCTTGCCAGGAACTGTTTGACAATATCGGCTGTTTGTGGGCGAGCGTTGTCGCACAACTTGAACAGCCACCATACTCGCCGGATCTCAATCCTAAAAACTTCTTCCTCTTCAAAAATTTTCAAATGTTTGTATAGCTTATGGGTCTTAACTACGAGGTAATCAGTCCCTAAACTTACAAACTACTTATCAGCTAGCTTATCCTAAGGACGGCACAAATATCCATGCCCGAGGGGGGATTCGAACCCCCGACCGTAGTGGCCGTGCAGACCGTGACTGAAGCGCCTCAGTCCTCTCGGACACCGCGGCCGGCGCTTGCCAGGAACTGTTTGACAATATCGGCTGTTTGTGGGCGAGCGTTGTCGCGCAACTTGAACAGCCACCATACTCGCCGGATCTCAATCCTAAAAACTTCTTCCTCTTCAAAAATTTTCAAATGTTTGTATAGCTTATGGGTCTTAACTACGAGGTAATCAGTCCCTAAACTTACAAACTACTTATCAGCTAGCTTATCCTAAGGACGGCACAAATATCCATGCCCGAGGGGGGATTCGAACCCCCGACCGTAGTGGCCGTGCAGACCGTGACTGAAGCGCCTCAGTCCTCTCGAACACCGCGGCCGGCGCTTGCCAGGAACTGTTTGACAATATCGGCTGTTTGTGGGCGAGCGTTGTCGCACAACTTGAACAGCCACCATACTCGCCGGATCTCAATCCTAAAAACTACTTCCTCTTCAAAAATTTTCAAATGTTTGTATAGCTTATGGGTCTTAACTACGAGGTAATCAGTCCCTAAACTTACAAACTACTTATCAGCTAGCTTATCCTAAGGACGGCACAAATATCCATGCCCGAGGGGGGATTCGAACCCCCGACCGTAGTGGCCGTGCAGACCGTGACTGAAGCGCCTCAGTCCTCTCGAACACCGCGGCCGGCGCTTGCCAGGAACTGTTTGACAATATCGGCTGTTTGTGGGCGAGCGTTGTCGCGCAACTTGAACAGCCACCATACTCGCCGGATCTCAATCCTAAAAACTTCTTCCTCTTCAAAAATTTTCAAATGTTTGTATAGCTTATGGGTCTTAACTACGAGGTAATCAGTCCCTAAACTTACAAACTACTTATCAGCTAGCTTATCCTAAGGACGGCACAAATATCCATGCCCGAGGGGGGATTCGAACCCCCGACCGTAGTGGCCGTGCAGACCGTGACTGAAGCGCCTCAGTCCTCTCGAACACCGCGGCCGGCGCTTGCCAGGAACTGTTTGACAATATCGGCTGTTTGTGGGCGAGCGTTGTCGCACAACTTGAACAGCCACCATACTCGCCGGATCTCAATCCTAAAAACTTCTTCCTCTTCAAAAATTTTCAAATGTTTGTATAGCTTATGGGTCTTAACTACGAGGTAATCAGTCCCTAAACTTACAAACTACTTATCAGCTAGCTTATCCTAAGGACGGCACAAATATCCATGCCCGAGGGGGGATTCGAACCCCCGACCGTAGTGGCCGTGCAGACCGTGACTGAAGCGCCTCAGTCCTCTCGAACACCGCGGCCGGCGCTTGCCAGGAACTGTTTGACAATATCGGCTGTTTGTGGGCGAGCGTTGTCGCGCAACTTGAACAGCCACCATACTCGCCGGATCTCAATCTTAAAAACTTCTTCCTCTTCAAAAATTTTCAAATGTTTGTATAGCTTATGGGTCTTAACTACGAGGTAATCAGTCCCTAAACTTACAAACTACTTATCAGCTAGCTTATCCTAAGGACGGCACAAATATCCATGCCCGAGGGTGGATTCGAACCCCCGACCGTAGTGGCCGTGCAGACCGTGACTGAAGCGCCTCAGTCCTCTCGAACACCGCGGCCGGCGCTTGCCAGGAACTGTTTGACAATATCGGCTGTTTGTGGGCGAGCGTTGTCGCGCAACTTGAACAGCCACCATACTCGCCGTATCTCAATCCTAAAAACTTCTTCCTCTTCAAAAATTTTCAAATGTTTGTATAGCTTATGGGTCTTAACTACGAGGTAATCAGTCCCTAAACTTACAAACTACTTATCAGCTGGCTTATCCTAAGGACGGCACAAATATCCATGCCCGAGGGGGGATTCGAACCCCCGACCGTAGTGGCCGTGCAGACCGTGACTGAAGCGCCTCAGTCCTCTCGAACACCGCGGCCGGTGCTTGCCAGGAACTGTTTGACAATATCGGCTGTTTGTGGGCGAGCGTTGTCGCGCAACTTGAACAGCCACCATACTCGCCGGATCTCAATCCTAAAAACTTCTTCCTCTTCAAAAATTTTCAAATGTTTGTATAGCTTATGGGTCTTAACTACGAGGTAATCAGTCCCTAAACTTACAAACTACTTATCAGCTGGCTTATCCTAAGGACGGCACAAATATCCATGCCCGAGGGGGGATTCGAACCCCCGACCGTAGTGGCCGTGCAGACCGTGACTGAAGCGCCTCAGTCCTCTCGAACACCGCGGCCGGCGCTTGCCAGGAACTGTTTGACAATATCGGCTGTTTGTGGGCGAGCGTTGTCGCGCAACTTGAACAGCCACCATACTCGCCGGATCTCAATCCTAAAAACTTCTTCCTCTTCAAAAATTTTCAAATGTTTGTATAGCTTATGGGTCTTAACTACGAGGTAATCAGTCCCTAAACTTACAAACTACTTATCAGCTAGCTTATCCTAAGGACGGCACAAATATCCATGCCCGAGGGGGGATTCGAACCCCCGACCGTAGTGGCCGTGCAGACCGTGACTGAAGCGCCTCAGTCCTCTCGAACACCGCGGCCGGCGCTTGCCAGGAACTGTTTGACAATATCGGCTGTTTGTGGGCGAGCGTTGTCGCGCAACTTGAACAGCCACCATACTCGCCGGATCTCAATCCTAAAAACTTCTTCCTCTTCAAAAATTTTCAAATGTTTGTATAGCTTATGGGTCTTAACTACGAGGTAATCAGTCCCTAAACTTACAAACTACTTATCAGCTGGCTTATCCTAAGGACGGCACAAATATCCATGCCCGAGGGGGGATTCGAACCCCCGACCGTAGTGGCCGTGCAGACCGTGACTGAAGCGCCTCAGTCCTCTCGAACACCGCGGCCGGCGCTTGCCAGGAACTGTTTGACAATATCGGCTGTTTGTGGGCGAGCGTTGTCGCACAACTTGAACAGCCACCATACTCGCCGGATCTCAATCCTAAAAACTTCTTCCTCTTCAAAAATTTTCAAATGTTTGTATAGCTTATGGGTCTTAACTACGAGGTAATCAGTCCCTAAACTTACAAACTACTTATCAGCTAGCTTATCCTAAGGACGGCACAAATATCCATGCCCGAGGGGGGATTCGAACCCCCGACCGTAGTGGCCGTGCAGACCGTGACTGAAGCGCCTCAGTCCTCTCGAACACCGCGGCCGGCGCTTGCCAGGAACTGTTTGACAATATCGGCTGTTTGTGGGCGAGCGTTGTCGCGCAATTTGAACAGCCACCATACTCGCCGGATCTCAATCCTAAAAACTTCTTCCTCTTCAAAAATTTTCAAATGTTTGTATAGCTTATGGGTCTTAACTACGAGGTAATCAGTCCCTAAACTTACAAACTACTTATCAGCTGGCTTATCCTAAGGACGGCACAAATATCCATGCCCGAGGGGGGATTCGAACCCCCGACCGTAGTGGCCGTGCAGACCGTGACTGAAGCGCCTCAGTCCTCTCGAACACCGCGGCCGGCGCTTGCCAGGAACTGTTTGACAATATCGGCTGTTTGTGGGCGAGCGTTGTCGCACAACTTGAACAGCCACCATACTCGCCGGATCTCAATCCTAAAAACTTCTTCCTCTTCAAAAATTTTCAAATGTTTGTATAGCTTATGGGTCTTAACTACGAGGTAATCAGTCCCTAAACTTACAAACTACTTATCAGCTAGCTTATCCTAAGGACGGCACAAATATCCATGCCCGAGGGGGGATTCGAACCCCCGACCGTAGTGGCCGTGCAGACCGTGACTGAAGCGCCTCAGTCCTCTCGAACACCGCGGCCGGCGCTTGCCAGGAACTGTTTGACAATATCGGCTGTTTGTGGGCGAGCGTTGTCGCGCAACTTGAACAGCCACCATACTCGCCGGATCTCAATCCTAAAAACTTCTTCCTCTTCAAAAATTTTCAAATGTTTGTATAGCTTATGGGTCTTAACTACGAGGTAATCAGTCCCTAAACTTACAAACTACTTATCAGCTAGCTTATCCTAAGGACGGCACAAATATCCATGCCCGAGGGGGGATTCGAACCCCCGACCGTAGTGGCCGTGCAGACCGTGACTGAAGCGCCTCAGTCCTCTCGAACACCGCGGCCGGCGCTTGCCAGGAACTGTTTGACAATATCGGCTGTTTGTGGGCGAGCGTTGTCGCGCAACTTGAACAGCCACCATACTCGCCGGATCTCAATCCTAAAAACTTCTTCCTCTTCAAAAATTTTCAAATGTTTGTATAGCTTATGGGTCTTAACTACGAGGTAATCAGTCCCTAAACTTACAAACTACTTATCAGCTGGCTTATCCTAAGGACGGCACAAATATCCATGCCCGAGGGGGGATTCGAACCCCCGACCGTAGTGGCCGTGCAGACCGTGACTGAAGCGCCTCAGTCCTCTCGAACACCGCGGCCGGCGCTTGCCAGGAACTGTTTGACAATATCGGCTGTTTGTGGGCGAGCGTTGTCGCGCAACTTGAACAGCCACCATACTCGCCGGATCTCAATCCTAAAAACTTCTTCCTCTTCAAAAATTTTCAAATGTTTGTATAGCTTATGGGTCTTAACTACGAGGTAATCAGTCCCTAAACTTACAAACTACTTATCAGCTGGCTTATCCTAAGGACGGCACAAATATCCATGCCCGAGGGGGGATTCGAACCCCCGACCGTAGTGGCCGTGCAGACCGTGACTGAAGCGCCTCAGTCCTCTCGAACACCGCGGCCGGCGCTTGCCAGGAACTGTTTGACAATATCGGCTGTTTGTGGGCGAGCGTTGTCGCGCAACTTGAACAGCCACCATACTCGCCGGATCTCAATCCTAAAAACTTCTTCCTCTTCAAAAATTTTCAAATGTTTGTATAGCTTATGGGTCTTAACTACGAGGTAATCAGTCCCTAAACTTACAAACTACTTATCAGCTGGCTTATCCTAAGGACGGCACAAATATCCATGCCCGAGGGGGGATTCGAACCCCCGACCGTAGTGGCCGTGCAGACCGTGACTGAAGCGCCTCAGTCCTCTCGAACACCGCGGCCGGCGCTTGCCAGGAACTGTTTGACAATATCGGCTGTTTGTGGGCGAGCGTTGTCGCGCAACTTGAACAGCCACCATACTCGCCGGATCTCAATCCTAAAAACTTCTTCCTCTTCAAAAATTTTCAAATGTTTGTATAGCTTATGGGTCTTAACTACGAGGTAATCAGTCCCTAAACTTACAAACTACTTATCAGCTGGCTTATCCTAAGGACGGCACAAATATCTATGCCCGAGGGGGGATTCGAACCCCCGACCGTAGTGGCCGTGCAGACCGTGACTGAAGCGCCTCAGTCCTCTCGAACACCGCGGCCGGCGCTTGCCAGGAACTGTTTGACAATATCGGCTGTTTGTGGGTGAGCGTTGTCGCGCAACTTGAACAGCCACCATACTCGCCGGATCTCAATCCTAAAAACTTCTTCCTCTTCAAAAATTTTCAAATGTTTGTATAGCTTATGGGTCTTAACTACGAGGTAATCAGTCCCTAATCTTACAAACTACTTATCAGCTAGCTTATCCTAAGGACGGCACAAATATCCATGCCCGAGGGGGGATTCGAACCCCCGACCGTAGTGGCCGTGCAGACCGTGACTGAAGCGCCTCAGTCCTCTCGAACACCGCGGCCGGCGCTTGCCAGGAACTGTTTGACAATATCGGCTGTTTGTGGGCGAGCGTTGTCGCGCAACTTGAACAGCCACCATACTCGCCGGATCTCAATCCTAAAAACTTCTTCCTCTTCAAAAATTTTCAAATGTTTGTATAGCTTATGGGTCTTAACTACGAGGTAATCAGTCCCTAAACTTACAAACTACTTATCAGCTAGCTTATCCTAAGGACGGCACAAATATCCATGCCCGAGGGGTGATTCGAACCCCCGACCGTAGTGGCCGTGCAGACCGTGACTGAAGCGCCTCAGTCCTCTCGAACAACGCGGCCGGCGCTTGCCAGGAACTGTTTGACAATATCGGCTGTTTGTGGGCGAGCGTTGTCGCGCAACTTGAACAGCCACCATACTCGCCGGATCTCAATCCTAAAAACTTCTTCCTCTTCAAAAATTTTCAAATGTTTGTATAGCTTATGGGTCTTAACTACGAGGTAATCAGTCCCTAAACTTACAAACTACTTATCAGCTAGCTTATCCTAAGGACGGCACAAATATCCATGCCCGAGGGGGGATTCGAACCCCCGACCGTAGTGGCCGTGCAGACCGTGACTGAAGCGCCTCAGTCCTCTCGAACACCGCGGCCGGCGCTTGCCAGGAACTGTTTGACAATATCGGCTGTTTGTGGGTGAGCGTTGTCGCGCAACTTGAACAGCCACCATACTCGCCGGATCTCAATCCTAAAAACTTCTTCCTCTTCAAAAATTTTCAAATGTTTGTATAGCTTATGGGTCTTAACTACGAGGTAATCAGTCCCTAAACTTACAAACTACTTATCAGCTAGCTTATCCTAAGGACGGCACAAATATCCATGCCCGAGGGGGGATTCGAACCCCCGACCGTAGTAGCCGTGCAGACCGTGACTGAAGCGCCTCAGTCCTCTCGAACACCGCGGCCGGCGCTTGCCAGGAACTGTTTGACAATATCGGCTGTTTGTGGGCGAGCGTTGTCGCGCAACTTGAACAGCCACCATACTCGCCGGATCTCAATCCTAAAAACTTCTTCCTCTTCAAAAATTTTCAAATGTTTGTATAGCTTATGGGTCTTAACTACGAGGTAATCAGTCCCTAAACTTACAAACTACTTATCAGCTAGCTTATCCTAAGGACGGCACAAATATCCATGCCCGAGGGGGGATTCGAACCCCCGACCGTAGTGGCCGTGCAGACCGTGACTGAAGCGCCTCAGTCCTCTCGAACACCGCGGCCGGCGCTTGCCAGGAACTGTTTGACAATATCGGCTGTTTGTGGGCGAGCGTTGTCGCACAACTTGAACAGCCACCATACTCGCCGGATCTCAATCCTAAAAACTTCTTCCTCTTCAAAAATTTTCAAATGTTTGTATAGCTTATGGGTCTTAACTACGAGGTAATCAGTCCCTAAACTTACAAACTACTTATCAGCTAGCTTATCCTAAGGACGGCACAAATATCCATGCCCGAGGGGGGATTCGAACCCCCGACCGTAGTGGCCGTGCAGACCGTGACTGAAGCGCCTCAGTCCTCTCGAACACCGCGGCCGGCGCTTGCCAGGAACTGTTTGACAATATCGGCTGTTTGTGGGCGAGCGTTGTCGCGCAACTTGAACAGCCACCATACTCGCCGGATCTCAATCCTAAAAACTTCTTCCTCTTCAAAAATTTTCAAATGTTTGTATAGCTTATGGGTCTTAACTACGAGGTAATCAGTCCCTAAACTTACAAACTACTTATCAGCTAGCTTATCCTAAGGACGGCACAAATATCCATGCCCGAGGGGGGATTCGAACCCCCGACCGTAGTGGCCGTGCAGACCGTGACTGAAGCGCCTCAGTCCTCTCGAACACCGCGGCCGGCGCTTGCCAGGAACTGTTTGACAATATCGGCTGTTTGTGGGCGAGCGTTGTCGCGCAACTTGAACAGCCACCATACTCGCCGGATCTCAATCCTAAAAACTTCTTCCTCTTCAAAAATTTTCAAATGTTTGTATAGCTTATGGGTCTTAACTACGAGGTAATCAGTCCCTAAACTTACAAACTACTTATCAGCTAGCTTATCCTAAGGACGGCACAAATATCCATGCCCGAGGGGGGATTCGAACCCCCGACCGTAGTGGCCGTGCAGACCGTGACTGAAGCGCCTCAGTCCTCTCGAACACCGCGGCCGGCGCTTGCCAGGAACTGTTTGACAATATCGGCTGTTTGTGGGCGAGCGTTGTCGCGCAACTTGAACAGCCACCATACTCGCCGGATCTCAATCCTAAAAACTTCTTCCTCTTCAAAAATTTTCAAATGTTTGTATAGCTTATGGGTCTTAACTACGAGGTAATCAGTCCCTAAACTTACAAACTACTTATCAGCTAGCTTATCCTAAGGACGGCACAAATATCCATGCCCGAGGGGGGATTCGAACCCCCGACCGTTACGTTAATGTTACAGGACTATTCACCGCATTTTATTATCAGAGGTTGTATACAACAATGAGTAACTTGTGTTAGTTTCGCTTAAACTAAGGATATAGGCTGATTTGAATTTTGCTTCCTTTTTGTTCGCTCTGATGCAGAGCTAGTTTAGAAAAAATGTAGGCAAAACCGAATGCAAAAGCTGAAATATCGAAAAAGAAATCCTAAAACAGACTCTATAAAGAATTGTTTGGGAGCTGCAGCAATGCGGATAAAACCTGCTACTTCTTTAATGCGTCGTAATATGTGAACAAGAAAATTGAAGTACAGATTTTTAGTTTTATCTGTCTTGTAGATAAATAACAGTGTCCCTGCAGTGGGTTTGTTTGGTTTCAATTCATAATAATTTACGGTTTTATTCCGATCTAGGTGAGACTAACGGAAGGTCACTGTTATAGATGTACCATTCTTTTTTCAAACAGCTGTGTATTCACTCATGTTTAGCTCTCGATCAGATTGGTTGCACTATGTAAGTTTCTGTAGCTATGATTTTCAGAATAATGAAGTTGCTTATTTAAAGTTAAAATTATTTTAAAATTATTTCTTGATCATTCCTTTACCAAAAATGAAATTTTCCATTAATATGAATTTATATAATAGTTTTTCATGAATCTAGCATGCCATTATCGTACAAGCGAAGTTTAATTGTTGGAGGACGGAATAATTAAACTCTAGTGCTTCTTATCTTTAGCCCAGTGAAATAACGGTGGATGCCGGAGGGTGCTTTAGTTACAGACTTCAACACATACCTACAGTCCTATTTCGATCAGAAAGGGGGGCGTTAACTGACACTCTTCGAAACATACCTACAGTTTTATTCCTATTTTAAAGAAATTTTGCATCATTGATTAACAAAAGAACAGAGTATCTTGAAACAAACTTTGACACCGATTTACTAATTATTGGAAAGTTCGCTCATGTTTGAATGTTGTTTGCTTGGCGAAAGATATATTGCAATAAACGTTGACAGTGTTTTACTGATTATCGCAAAAGATATATGTGAGTTTTCATAAATGGAGGAGGAGATAAACTGAAGACGCGGAATAAACAGAGAGAGGAAATGGAGGGGAGGGGCGGAAGATCTCGGCGAGAAGAGAAAAGGACATAGAGATAAGAGAGAAAGAGATGGACAGAGAGAGAGAGGCTTGGAGGGGCGATGGACTTCGAGAATACAGAATAAATAAATAACCAGGCAATACCAATTTTCAACCTAGTGATATTATAAAAATGAGGAGAATATTTTTGAAACGTTTATTTTAATGTTATCAGATGATTTAAGTCCTACAATAACAATAAAATTATTCATAACAGCGAAAACTTATCAAATAGAATTAAGAGAAGCATTTTGTGTCGAATTTCCTTTTGTCTTTATGGTCCGAACAGCTTCTCTACATGTTTCGGAAGTAGTTTACCATCATATGGTGATCCCAAAGGCCTTTAAACCTTTCCTACATCAGTTTGATATCCTGGTGGTATCATACCTTTTCTCCTCTGTAATCGCGCAAGCTGTCAGGAAATTTATCTATATGACTGTATAATGCATACAATTTGACAAGCACATTAGCTTCTAGTTTTTAGAAATTCTACAGATTTTTGTCTACTATTTCGAAATATTCTTTACCGTCGTTACTCCCCCAAAATTGTAAACAACCGATTCAAAACTTTTCCAAGCTTCCAATTCAACTATAGACGTGTGATTTGTGAAATCATTGTTGTTTGTAACAGTTCGGATTTGTGGCCCATCAAAATTTCCTGCTTTTAACTTTTCTTTTCTGAGACCAGGGAAAGAAAGGCATGAAATTGCCATTCGTATATAAAGTTTTAACAGACTGTTGTATTAGAACAAGTGTAATATGTAGTGGAGGAAGAATGATTTACTTTCCCGTCTGACCAACCGTTCATGAACAATAATATCGTATTGCAGAAGCTAGATTAAGGAAAGGCAAACCTACATTCTAGCCTTTGTAGATTTGAAGTAAGCTTTTGACAAGGTTAACAGGAATATATACAAATTCTGAAGTCAGCAAGGATCAAATATAGGAAACGGAAGATTATTTACAACTTGTACAAGAACCAGACAGCAAAGGGACTAGAAGAACAAAGGAATGGAATGTTTAAAGGAACTAATATGATGAACATCAGCAGTCCAAGCAAATGAGATGATGCCGAAAGAATTATATTTGGTAACGAAACAACATAGGTGGATGAATTTTGTTACTCGTCAGTAAAACAACTTATGATGGTCGCAGTACAAATGATATAGAATGTATAATGGCAATGAAAAAACAAATCTTTTTGGAAAAAAGAAATTTGTTAACAAGGAGTATTAATTGCAGTGTAAGGAAATCTTCTCTGGAAGAATTTGTGTGGAATAAAGGCTTCTACGGGGGTGAAACATGGGGGAGAAATAGTTAAAATGTTTGTAAATCTATGAGACTTAACTACTCTGGTCATTAGTAGCTATGATTACAAACTACTTTAACTTATGCCCGAGAGAGGACTCGAAACTGGAACAGCGAGCAGCGGCGCGTTACGCAGAGAGCCGCCTAGGAACGCACGGCCACTCCACCGCGGCGATAAAATGTTCAGACAGTAAGAGAATAGAGGCCTTTGAAATATGGTGCTACAGAAGAATGCTGAAGATTAGGCGGGCAGACCGCGTAACTAATTAGGAAGTAGTGAACAGAATTGTGGAGAAAAGGAATTTTGGCATATTTTGACTAAAAGAAGAGATCGATTTGTGGGACACATTCTTAGCCGTTAAAGAATCGTGACTTTAGCTTTGAAGGGGAGCGTGTGGAGTAAAAATCGCAGTTGGAGACCAAGAGACGAATACAGTAAGCACTTTAACAGACAAAGAAAACAAGGATATGTGTATCCACTTTATTGACCCAGTAAATAATTAACTAAGCTGAAATCTACGTATACCTACTACCGATGTTGACAATATGATACTGTTTGTAAAACGTATGGAACATTTTAATATTCTTCCTTGATAGTAAGTGAATGAGCTATTGGGCTCAAAGCTAATTTATTTTCGTTCTGCAGTAAAAATTTTTAATTTTATTTATTTATTGATTTTTGAGGTAATGAAGAAAACGCCCCAGTCTTTTAGTTGGTATTAGTAAAAAAAAAGTATATTTTTATAGAGTGGTTAGACATGAGACCAAGAGTGTAAGCAGCGCGGAATGATTGCGTGTTCTAAGGTGTCGTGGAACACACTGGATTGCCATTCCCACCGGAGGTTCGAGTCCTTCCTCGGGCATGGGTGAGTGTGCTTTCCTTAGCGTAAGTTATTTTAATTAGTTTGTAAGTCTAAGGACTGATGGCCAGAGTGGTTTACAGACATTTGAACGGAGAGCCAATTAAAACAAAATAGTTTACAGGTTACCGTGTAATTTTTCTTATTTAATTAGCTACAGTTAACTGAAAATACCATCAGTCAAACAAATAATGAATTACTTGCACTGTATGTTACAAAATGTGCTGAAAATGGCGGCCATCAACCTTAATGCAAGCATTACATCAGTGAACAAGATTCGGACAAATAGATATGTTCTGTTTCGACTCACATCACAAGCAGCTGCTACTCTGTCAATTAATTTTATCTCCGTATCCACTGCGGTCTCACACATACGTGACTTCAGATACCATCATAGCTGACCTCGAAGGCCGCGGAATGGGACCTCCCCTCTATATTACCGACCATGAAATGCAGCGTCGAGATGGCTGTGGACATCCACGTTCAAGTGGAACGGTGCACCGCTATGTTGTACCCACAACCTCTCACCAAAAGCGACGGGTGCGTACTCCAACAACTCAGGTAGGACTGTTTGCAAGAACCTCGTGTATAGCTGGCCATTCAGACCTGCATCATGATTTCCTTGCAGGAAATAAACAATGTACTTGTAAGTGTAAAAGTGTACGCATAAGCTGGAAAATAATAACAGCAGGCAAAGCGCCAGATTAGCCGGTCGTCCGACCTCAGGGTCCCTACTTCAAATTGTTCAGCGCAACAGTCACTATATCCTTTTAATCTTTCGCACATTTAGCAATTTCATACTGTAATGACTCCAGCGAAGATTTTAAATTTATCCGTGCCATTCAGCTATGTGATGTTAGGTACCGATAGCAGGTGACAAAACAGTTTTGTACTCTCGCTGAAGTGCTCGTCTCTCGACGTATCTGCCATGCTTCATTACAGAGATAAGGGGTGAATTGCACCTCATACCAAACAGATTACCCAACAGCCTTCACATGGATACCAAAGGCCAGTATGCCGAAGCGCTATCTAGTGCCGAGTTATCTGTCGCACACGCTTAAAAAACCACGACGTAATATTTTATATTATTACATCGTTGGGTGGAGACATAGACGCGGCAGAGTTCATGAATATCATACATCTATTTGAGTTAATCACATGTTCCATGCAGTATTTGAACAATATCTTTTTTGGCAATAATGTGGAACAAGTCATTTTACAGGAATGTATATCTGCTGATTGTTAACATTAAAGTAAAGGAGTCAACAATCGAAAGACTGTTATGAATGCCACAGTGTTTTTCTCGACACAGTCCTCTTCGTAGCGATATGCTTTTGCCTTCCTCTGATCTTTGAAATGAATTAGCCAATTCTACGGCGAGATAGAAGGTTTTCGTGGGTTTGGAATCACACATAATCTCGGAATTTTCACATCAACAAACATTGTCACAACTGAAAAAAGTAATAAGAGACAGTTAAAAAACTTTGTTCAGCTTCAGCAACTGTGTAAACAAAATCCAGATGCATAGGACTGAGCTGGTAATGAGTTCCAGTGTTCAAACGTTTGTAAAGCTATGAAACCAAATTACAGTAGCCATCAGTCCCTGGACTTACGAACTACTTAAACTAACGTATACTATGGACAAAACTCTCTCTCTCTCTCTCTCTCTCTCTCTCTCTCTCTCTCTCTCTCACACACACACACACACACACACACACACATACACACATCTACGCCCGTTGGAGGTCTCCAACCTCCGACGGAGAGCAACCGCGCCCTCCACAGCATGACGCCTTACACCGCACGGCCACTCCCTGAGGCTGGCAATGAGTCCGAGACCTTTGGGTCTGTAGTGAACCATTAATGACATCTTCAGGGTGCCTAAAGAATCACCGGCAACGCTTAGTATGTTGTGTGGGACGGTAAAGTGGTCGGTTTTCAAGAAGAAACCCATATTGGGAAACGCTCAGCTTGGGCGCTAGAGAACATTCAAGTCTGAGAACGGTCTGTTGTGTTCCGATCTGTTTTGGTGCCTGCATACTGAATGTATGCAACCCTTCAGGCTTCTGACCTGCCGGCCGCGGTGGCCGAGGGGACTGAGGCGCTCCAGTCACGGTCTGCACGGGCACTACGGTCGGAGGTTCCTATCCCCCCCCTCGGGCATGGACATTTGTGCCGTCCTTAGTTGAAGCTAGTTCATAATTAGTTTGTAAGTTTAGGGACTGATGACCCCGTAGTTAAGTCCCATAAGCTCTACAAACATTTGAACATTTGCTTCTGACCTGATCCTAGTAACACTCCTGTGCACGCGCTTCAGTATTTCTCCACACATCCGTCGCGCCCGTCCTGCTGCGGACATTGTGTTGTCCACCAGTTTAATATATCAGTTCACAGCTGCGGAAATGATGGGTAGGGTGTTTGCATACGGCAAAGCGGATTGCAATTGGGGAGCTGTTGCACTAATGTATGCAGAACGTTTTCCAAATATACATATCCCACATCATTCCACGTTAAGGGCCATAGAAAGACGCCTACGAGAAGACGGCAACTTTCACGTAGGTATTTTGTGCCTGAGATTCGTCCACTGAACAGTAAAGTAGGAGCACCTTGTGCTTGGAACCTGCAAATATTATCCCCTGTCTACTGTTTGTACTCTGGTGCCGAAAAGTGTTGCGGGTCGTCCATGCTCGACTCGAACACTGTTGTTGGAGGAGAACGTGCTGAGAATGTTCGAAGAGGACCCAGGCACCAGCACACGGCAGGTGGCGCAAGCACTACAGACGGATAAAAGTGCCGTGTGGCGTGTTGTCCTTGATTACCAGCCTTATCCTTACCATCTGCAGAATATCCAGGCATTACGGGAAAAGGATTACCCATGGCGGGTACTGTTTGTGCAATGGTATTTACAACAATGCATACTCCAGCCACAATTACCAGACGAATGCACGTTTACTACAGAAAGAATGGTAAACGTGCAAAAAATGAATGTCGGGTGGACGAAAATCCGACCATATCGTTGGGTCATACCTACTGCCAAACAGACAGACAGGACTGATCTACCTCACATTTCTTCTAGATGTTTTGCCTCCCTGTTGGACCCAGTGCCACTAAATGTTGGGATGGAAATGTGCCTGCAACGCGACGGAGCTCCAGCACACTTTCTTGTTTCATTTCATAATCGCTGTGCAGCGTTACGCCTACATTGATGCACTCTGTCATATAGCAAACTACTAATACTGTGTTGTAACATTACGAAATTGTTCCTCCTACTCGTCAGCATTACATTGTTCTGCACTTCTCCCATTCCACGTAGAAATTTGGTCCAAGTCATCCCGCATCCTGCGACAGATTTTTGTACACCACAGCATCATCAGCAAACAGTCGCAGGTTGTAACTTACTCTGTCCGTCAGATAATTTATATAGAATATGGAGAACGATATACTGAGTTGAATTACTTAAGTAGGCTTCGAGCCACTCACGTATTTGGGTACCTATCCCATATGCTCGAGCCTTCGTTAGCAGTCTGCAGTGTGGCACCGTGACAAAAACCTTTCGAAAATTGTAAATAAGCGATCTGCTTGTTGCTCTTCATCCACAGATCGCAAGATGCATGAACAGAAGCTTTTCCGACTCAAGGAAACTTAGTACACCAGATCTGACAATATGTTTAAAAATTCTACAGCAAACCCATGTCAATGGTATTGGTCTATAATTATACGGATCCGTTCTTTTGCCCTTCTTATACACGGTAATCGGCTGCGTCTTTTACCAGTCGCTTGAATCTTCGCGCTGGATTAAAGATTCGCGTTAAATGCAATGATGACCGTCAGTATGAGCACATTTTTTTAAGATTCGATGGAATTGATACATTCATTGGCTCAATGATGGTATTTGAAGTTAACTGTGGAAATGAGCGTATGGCATTCTTGGCCGGGAGATCCCTTACGGGATTGTTCGACTGCCTGAGTAAATACTTCTATTTGACGCCGCGTGGGCGACTTACGTGCCAATGATGGTGAGATGATGATGATTAGGACAACACACAACACCCAGTCCCATGCCGGGAATCGAACCCGGGTCTCCTGCTTGGTAGTCAGCGACGCTTCCACTGAGCTACGGAGACGGACTGAAGTTAACAGTAACCAATGCAGATTAAAAAAAGTACACAGTAATCTACATAAGACACTCTGCAAATCACTTTTAAGCTCCTGGCAGAGGGTTCATCGAACCACCTTCAAGATATTTATCTCCATTCCATTCTCGAATAGCGCGCGGGACGGAAGAACACGTAAATCTCTCCGTTCGAGTTCTTATTTCTCGTATTTTATTCCGATGATCATTTCTGCCTATGTAAGTAGCAAACAACAATATATTTTCGCATTCGGAGGAGAATGATGGCGATTGCAGTTTTGCAAGTAGCCCACACCGTCCCCATAAGCGCCGTTGTTGTAATGATTCCCATCCCAGATCCTGTATCATTTCCGTGACGGTGTCTCCTCTGTATCGTGACAATACAAAACGAGCTGCCCTTATTTGAACTCTTTCGATGTCCTCCGTCAATCCCACTTGATAAGGATCCCATACTGGGCTGCAATACTCCAAAAAAGGAAGAACAAGCGTAGTTTATGCAGTTTCTTTAGTAGTTCTGTTGCATCTTTTAAGGGTTTTGCCAATAAAACGCAGTCTCTGGTTAGCCTTTCCCACGACATTATGTACGTGTTCTTTCCATTTAAAGTCTGAAGTAATAGTAATTCCTTGGTATTTCGTGGAGTTTACGGCGTTCACTTTCGACTGATTTATCTTGTACACAAAGTGTAACGGATTTTTTTAGTACTCATGTGGACGACTTCACACTTCGTATTATTTACCAGGTTTGAGTATTGCTATTGTGTGAGCTGTTTTGAACTGCTGTGGTAGCTTACCAGTGCTGAGTATGTCGTTGTAGAAGTCTGTTAGCCAGGTTACTCCATTCTTAAAGAGTAGGAGAATTCAGTCCGTAATTATCACCTGATAAGTGATCCCTCAAAAGAACTGAAAAGAAAAGACTGAACTAAGCTCAATCGCATCAGCAGTGGCCATACCAGATATAAGGCCATGCTTTGTTAAGTGGGGACTCACGCAAGTTGTGATTGTGGAGCAACTGAGCAGATGCTGGACCACATCATAAAAGTGTGCCCAAAAAGAAAATATAGTGGCTCTGTTGAGGACTTCACAGAAGCCACACCTCAGGCTATGAAGTGGATTCAAGATCTGGACATTGATGTGTAGCCAAAAGCTTGTCTCACATGACACATGTCGTAATTCCAAATGTTATGTCATAATAAATCATTGATCACTCACATGTACCGAAAATGAGCTCTTGTACAATCTTTCACTGATATTTGTATACATATTATTGTTCTTCGTTTAATTATAGTTGTATATATGCTGCTTTCATATGCCATACGATAAATTATTTAGAGTCGATAGCCAATTTCTACACCTTAGTGATATCTTATTTAGATCGTTCTGCAGTTGGTTTTGATCTTCAGATGATTTTACCAGGCGGTAAATGACAGCGTCATCTGCAAACAACCTAAGAGATCTACTTAGATTTTCTCCCAAATCGTTTACGTAAATAAATTACAGCAGAGGACCAATAACACTACCCTGTGGAACGCCCGATGCCACCTCTGTTTTAGTCGATGCCTTACCATCGATTTCTACAAACTGTGTCCTCTCTGACAGGAAATCCCCTATCCAGTCGCAAATTCGGGGCGATATACCATAACAACGCAATTTGATTAAAAGCCGTTTGTGAGGTAGGGTGTCAAAAGCCTCCTGGGAATCAAGAAATACGGAATCAATTTGAGAACCCTTGTCGATAGAAACTTATCACTTCGCGTGAGTAAACAGCTAGTTGTGTGTCATGTGATTGTATTCCTATTATTTCCTTACGCTGGCTTCTCTGTCCCCTGTTCCCTACCTCAAACTGTTCAGTGGAGCTTTCTCTATGTTGTTAAATTTTTGACGCTCTTGGGGAAACATCGTGTATGTAAACAGAATATTACCTGAGGCAACATTGTCTGAGACGACGCATTCGGTTTAGTCCAGTGTAGTGCACGAGAGACGACAGCCAACTGCAGACGTCCCGGAAATGCGAAATCGCGTTTTTGCCGACAGGGTTGGGTGCCGAGGGAATACGCACGCGTGTCCCAAGAAACCCGATCCGCGGCTGCGAGACGCTGGCCAGGCAGCGCGGGTGACACTTTTATACCCGCCGCTGACGATGGCCAGGCCGCGCCACGGAACGCGCGGAATTCGGGCCGTCGCGTGGCCTACGGTTCTGTACACTGTGGCGCCTTCACAACACGAGCACGGTAAGCCTACAGTATAATAAGCGGACGATGTTGAGGTGACGGAAGCCACCGAACGGGAGGTACGGTACCAAATGTTCAGATATTTGTAATAATCCTAAGGGACGACACAACTCTGTTCATCAGTCCCTAGACTTACAGACTACACTGGTCGAAACAGGGGATCAGTTGTCATATCTGGGTTCTGATGATTTGTCATCGGCAAAATGAACTAAATGTTTCAACATCTTTCTGTGGGATCTACGCAGTGGAGTCAACATAACAGCAACCGAGATAGTGCTAATAATGGAAACTTGCTGCAGAGAGAGTTGATGTTGACTAGTGTTTACGAAACAAATTACACAGATAGCTAGGTTCAGATAGTGTAGTGAGCAGGGAGTGCAATGAAACAACAACGTGACTTACCCCAAGCTGTGGCACAAAGAGTGGTAGGAAGGTTGGGAGCGGGCATGCACTGAGAGAGATGGCTGCTGCTACTGAAGTGTCCCAAGAAACTGATCAAAGAAGGCAATGTCAAGGTCGTCTATTGGTAACATCAGCAAGAGATGACCGTTTTCTCCGGTTAAAAGATCGTCGAGACAGGATGCTGAACGCAACTCAGCTATAACGCACCGCCGCGGTGGAGTAGCCAAACGGTCTAAGGCGCCTCCCAGCGGAGCGCGCGGTTGCTCGCCGTGGAGGTTCGAGTCCTCCCTGGGGCATGGGTGTGTGTGTTTGTCCTTAGGTTAGTTTACCTAGGTTTAAGTAGTTTGTAAGCTACGGACTGATGACCACGCAGTTTGGTCCTATAGATTTAAAAACATTTGAACATTTTTGTAACGCACCCTTCAGGCAGCAGCAACACAAACAGTCCGAAATCGCCTTCAGGAATGTGACCTCTACGCACAGAGCCATATGATGTGCGTCCCATTAAAATCACAACACCGTTTAGCCCATAGAATCTGGGCGGAGGAACTTCAGCATTGGAATCGTAACGAATAGCAACGATTTCTGTTTACAGATGTTTCAAGATTTGTGTTCTGCCGAACAGTCTTCATTCCCGCATATGGAGAGAATGTGGATCTCGGAGCAATCCTGCATATGTGCAGGAAACATCGTTGTGATGGACGAAAGGTGTGGGCAAGAGTTAGTATTAACGGACGTACGGACCTCTACGTTGTTCAGAATGGCGCTTTGGCTACTCAGAGATATTGAGAAAAGATCCTTCTATCTTTTGTTGTGCCGTACCATGGTGCCATAGGAGATGGATTCCTTCTGGTGGTGAATAACACTCGTCTTCACAGCGTTATCCTGGTGAAGCAGAGAGATGTGAACAACGAATGGAGTGGCCAGCTTCTACACCGGACTTAAGTCTGATTGTGCATGTCTGGTATGCACTTGATACGGTTGCACGGATCCAGAGCTACATAATGCACTCATGGAGGAATGGCTAAATATCGCTGATGCTGGTTGATAACTTCATACTGTCCATGCCATGCAGGTGTGCGTCTGTACTAGCCGTCCGAGGTAATCACCTTTATATTAGAGGGCAACGGGAATGACTTTTTCACTAATGTTTCACTTAATGTTGGCGTTGCGCAGTGATTACAGAAATGGAGTACTGATTTTGCGGCCCGTATTCGATCCCAGTCACTTCATACTCTTTTAATTTTATAATATTGCTTTCAATGTTCAACTTTTAATTAGAAAATATAAATGCACTTAAACATTTCTTTGCTCATGAATGACTATAACAGCGTGAGCTCTCGTCAAGATAAGATGCAATTTAAACTCATTCGATCATACAGCTCCTTTTCAGGATCATCACACTAATACGGTACGCATGATATGCATCATCAGACGAAACACTTCCGTTTAAAAAAATTGTAAGACGTATGCTTTGCACTAAAGCATATTTCGGAAAAATGTTCTTGTTCAAAACATGTTTTCATGAAATGCGCATGGTGTGAACATCGTTCTTTCAAGATTACAACCCAAAAATATTTTATAGATCTTTGCCTGAAAATAACGTGGAAAAATTTTAGGAAATATTATTTTCATTTAAAATTTAGCATTATAACGAAAATCAATACTTAAAACAATTAAATTAAAGAAATTGTAAGTAAACCGAATACATTCATTTCACCTCAATAAACTGATAAGTTTAAATGCAATACTTAAAAGTTTAAAATTGGAAGGAATACAAAAATTAAACAAAATTAGAAAGTAGCAGGACCGAATGCGGGCAGCAAAAATAAAGAAAACATTCACGTAACTTCTGCGCTACGCAGATACGAGTAGAACTTCGTGTCTTCTTAAACTAGTGTATATGGCGCTAATAATGTAACTGTGGATATCTTGTTAACGTTTTCTCTTTCTGTGTGAGCCACTCAGGAGTGACATTGTAGAAATTTTAAAGGTTCATCTGTCTGCTTTTCCCCACACACTTTAAGCCGAATCGGCGAGACCCATCCCGCGACCACCCCGTGTAAGGCTTGGTAATCGGTGGGGAATACAATATTCGGCGATCAAAATTGGTAAGTACGTGCCGAGAATAGCTTTCATAACAACGGCCGGCACACGGTGTCAGAGAGCAGCAGAACCATGAAATAATCGAAGACATCAATGTGGAATGTACGACGAACGTATCTGTCAGGACAACACGGGGCAATCTGTCGTCGATGGGCTACGGAAGTAGACGACCGACATGACTTTCTTTGCCAAGAGCACAACATTGTCTTCAGCAGGTCCTGGCCTCGTGATGACATCGGTTGGACCTTAGATACTTGGTTAGATGACTCGGTCTGAGATTGTAGGAGTCGGTGGTAGAGATCCAGTGTACTGCACACCAAACAAAGCCGTGGACACTGGTTGTTAGAAAGGCACTATGTAAATGGTAGTATCTCCATCATAGTATGGCCTTAATTGAATTAAATGGGTCCTCTGGTCCAACTGAACTAATCTCTATGTGGTAATGGTCATATTCTCCTATTTGGAGACTTTTTATCACCATTCATGGACGTCATTTACCGGAACAAGGACGCAACGTTTATTATGACAATGTGCCAGGCCACAAAGTTCCACTACTGGTTTGAAGCCGGCCGCGGTGGCCGAGGGGACTGAGGCGCTCCAGTCACGGCCTGCACGGCCACTACGGTCGGGAGTTCGAATCCCCCATCGGGCATGGATATTTGTAACGTCTTTAGTATAAGGTAGTTGATAAGTAGTTTGTAAGTTTAGGGACTGATGACCCCGTAGTTAAGTCCCATAAGCTTAACAAACATTTGAACATTTTTGAACTGGTTTGAAGAATATTCTAAATAATTACAGCGTATGATTAGGCTTCCCAGTTTGTCACCGATGACATTGAACTTGTAAGTGACATGCTCAGTTCATTTCACGTGTCAGTTGCAAAAGGAGGGCCGTAACGGTATTATGAAGTATCATATGACACTTGTCGCGTTATTGCGCGTAGTTTTCAGTTCCGTCCATCATTTTGGAATCGATACTCTCTTTCGCATCCTTATCACATCACTTAGCCTTTCAAGTGCAATTATCGCCAACAGTTTCTAGATTTGTAGCTCCTTCTGCTGTAACGGCACATATTGGGTGTAAAATTGAGCATAGTGATGTAGACTGAAGGGCCAAGGTAACTGGCATAGTCCTCTCAGAGGACGGTGCTGCGGTCTGTATAAAACAGAAGCTGTCTGGAGTAGACGTTAGATCGCTTACTGCTGCTACAGTGGCAGGTTATCATCAGATTGAACGTGGTGTTCTAGTCGGCACACAAGAACGCAACACAGCGTCTCCGAGGAAGCAATAAGGTAAGTGAAAGGTGTTAGTGAAATGTCATGAACGATAGTAATGATAATAAAAATTATGCTTCTGCTGAGTCAAAGTTGATAATAAAAAGTATAGATGATGGTAATAATCGTAAATGTACTGCATTGGATACGTGAGAGTCGCCAGTTAAATAAACTTAAATGCTTCGCCGTTTGTTGTTGTTGTTGTTGTTGTTGGTTTTGAGGAGACTACATCGCCGTTTTGTAGTTACTTGGTAAAGAATAAAGAAAATTGATTACAAAATTAATTATTAAATTATTAGTGTTGTAACTGCAGATTGTTAATAATATGTTGTCTTACAAACATGTTTTACGTGCGTTGTGGAATGTGATTGTTTGTTGTGTGTGTATACATCTGAGACTAATTCTGCACCTCACACTTCAACTACAACTCGTCTATCTAACTGTTATGAAGTTGACTAAAAAAATGCGCAATAAAGCAGATTCAGATTCTGTAACTGCGTTCAGGTAAGCTCGTCCGACAAATTTTAACTTCATTCCCTTTACTTCTTGTATAACATTCTCACTGTTCACTCATCTGAGTCCAGGCCACAACTACTACTGTTGAAAACGCGCGACAGCGAGAAGCGAAGACTGCCTTCGTAGAGCCAAAGAATGAGTAAGAGATATACAATCTAACATGTCTAACTTTCATGAGAATTTCCCGTACGACCGTTTCATGAGTGGACCGTGAATATCGGGGATCTGAAGATTTTATCTCTACATTCAAAGATAAACTTTTTCTAGCGCTCATGTAACGAGGTTCTAAAGGAAGAGTTCTGTGTATGTCCATATTTCGGGTCCAGTTTCAACGAAAAATTGTTTCAGTTTTGGAGTAGATTTCCTCCACGGAATTTGTAATTTGCGAGACAGTTTTCCTTCCGGGTTATTCCTGACTAAGAACAGGGAAAAGTTAAATAATTTCACAACTTTAAAATTGAAATTAATTTACATGTGAGTAAATCTCTTTGTAAAGGGATCTGGTTTCGGTCAAATAAAGACCATGTACAGACCCTGTGGATCATTTAGGCAGACTGCGACGTAGCATTGGCGCAGATAAGGTGACTGCACAAATGTTAATAGTTAGCGTTCGTCCAGCCACTATACAGGGTGAGTCACCTAACATTACCGCTGTATATATTTCGCAATCCACATCAAATTCTGACGAACCGATTCCACAGACCGAACGTGAGGAGAGGGGCTACTGTAATTGGTTAATACAAACCATAAAAAATGCACTGAAGTATGTTTTTTAACACAAACCTACGTTTTTTAAAAAATGGAACCCCGTTAGTTTTGTTAGCACATCTGATCATATAAACAAATACGTAATCAGTGCCAGTGTTGCATTGTAAAATGTTAATTATATCCGGAGGTATTGTAACCTAAAGTTGACGCTTGAGTACCACTCCTCCGCTGTTCGATGCTCATGCAAATAGAAACTGACAAGTCGTGAAACAATAACCTATATATTCTGAATTTGTCTTATAGACTGCAGCACACAGCAATATATCTTATGTTCGGTAACTCGTCCTCTTACACTGATGCTTGCCTGTATCCGTCGTGGCATACTGTCCAATACATCATCAAGATACTGTTGGTACATATTGTCACACTCCTGAACGCCGATTCGGCGTAGATCTCTCAGATTGGCTTCTGGGTCGTCAAAAAAAGCGCTTTTCGAGCTATGGCAGATATGAAACTTCCTGGCAGATTAAAATTGCGTGCCGGAACCGGGACTCGAACCTGGGACCTTTGCCTTCCGCGGGCAAGCGCACTACCGACTGTGTTATCCCGACACGACTCACGATGTCGCCTCACAACGTTACTTCCGTCAGTACCTCGCCTCCTACTTGCAAACTTCACAGAAGTTCTCCTGCAAAACTTGCAAGACTAGCACTCCTGGAAGAAAGGATATGGTGGAGACATGGCTTAGCCAACGAATCCAATGCACGATAGAAAAAAAAAAAAAAAAAAAAAAAAAAAAAAAAAAAAAAAAAAAAAAAAAAAAAAAAAAAAAAAATAAATAAATAAATAAAAAAATAAACCTATTGTTCCATTTAAAAAAATTACATTTTTGTGCTGTAACTGTTTGGAAAATCATACAATAAACTATGTTCATAGCTCCGCAGAAAGTGGAACATTTCTTGTGTTGACCTACCACATTAAAATTTCCCGTCACCTGTTATTGTATAAGTTACAGAGGCAAACACACTTAGTGAAACACCCTGTATGAATTTCATTTTCTATTGGGACAAAAAATGGATTGAAACCACTAGAGGACTTGAACTTGTGCAAAAAAGGCGTCGCTTTTTTCTTCAGGGACGTTAAGGTTTCTTCACTATAATTCCAGTAAAATCAGGAAGTATGGAACGTCGAAATTTATATGGAATGAAATAACTACATTACTTAATGTACCAAATAAGCCACCACGGCTGTGTCTGATGAGGAATCCTCACTTCTGTGGTAATAAAACGTCACAATCAATAAAACTGGTTGCCCAAAAGATATTCAAATTCTATACTTATTGTTATATCTGAAACAAAGCGGTAAGAATTTCCAAGACATTCTGTTTCCAAGCAATATAAATTACGTTCAAAAGTGTACGTATGCTTAAGAATGACAAATGAAGTTTAAAAGTGTGCGAATCATTAGACTCCCTACCGAATAGTAAAAACAGACCATAAAAGAAATTTATCTTTCCCATGTGTTCACATTCTCTTACTTTCAGCGGAGTAAGGTGCAAATATACAGAAAACCGCTTGACGCGAAGCGGAAAATCCGGGTTCGAATCCCGGTACAGCACAAACTTTATACTTCGCCGTTGAATTTATTTCAACGCCCTGAACTAATCGAAATGTTTCAATATTTCGAATTCGTAAAATTACGACCGTTAATGTCAACAAATGGTAACTGTTATTTCGGACATGTCCAAAAGAACAGACACCATATCAATAATTGTATTTCTTCATTTATAAGTGGCTGCTTATGTCACTGAATTAATGAAATTGGGCTGTTTTTACATTTATGTCACGATAATTCCTGTCTCTTGAAATTTTAGTAATGATTGGAACCCCAAAATTACAGCACCCATCTGGATAATTAAATACAAAAATAATTATCAACGATCGTGACTCTTGCGGCGGCTTGCTCACCGCTAGGAGCGCTAGTGACGCTCCAATGGTCAGTCGGTAATAACTTTCACGGCAGTGAATGTCGCGTCTGTATAATACGTTAGACGGTGACTCAGTACTAGTTTCGTCATCTTTCGCACTTCACACGTGACTACATTTTGAAGCAGATGATTTTATTTTTTGCATTTTGAATGAAACACACGATATAAATGTGTGATTAGCTGCAAATTTATTGTGTTCACTAACAGGTTTTGGCTGTTACGCGATTATCAAGTAAACATTACAGAGATATTCACCTGATTTTCCTGATGATGGGTAACCGGTTATTAAACACAATAAAGTTGCAGAATATTACACATTTATCTCGTGTGTTTCTTTCAAAATGAATAAAATATTCTGTCGAGAACCGACGGAACAGTCAATGAATTCAATCGTACGATATTTGTACGATGTGTTGTATCTTAAACAAATTTTGCTGTGAAATCTTTTTCCTTTTGGTAGTGTTGTATTTTGGATATCCGAAAGTGTAACTCGTACAGTGTGGCATACCTTTCGTCATGCACTTTACTGATGTAAATGTACTGTTCATACGAACGACGACAAATATATACTGCAGAAACAGAAGATGGACCGCATACAGTTAGTAGGACAGTGAAGGAAAAATAAAGCACGAACATAGGTGTTAAACACTTTCTAGTGCTCTTAGTGGTTTTAGCATCTATATGTCCTTGCATATCCCGCAATCTACTCGAAGGTGCGTGGGGGAGGATATCTCGTTCTACAACTAGTCATTTCCGATTTTGTTCCACTATCAGAGAGAATAAGGGAAAAGCGGTTACTTATATGACTCTGGTTGTTTTAGTTTTGGTCTTCAGTCCAGAGTCTGGTTTGATACAGCTGTCCACCCTGCTCTATCCTGAACAAGCCTTTCCATCTCCTCATGAGAACGGGAACCCACATATATTTGAATCTGCTGACAGTATTCGTCTCTTGGTCTCCCTTTGCAATTTTTACCCCACACACTTCCCTCCAATGCTAAATTCACAATTCCTTGACGTCTAAGAAAGTGTCCTCCCAATCGTACCCTTATTTTAGTCAAGGCATGCCTTTTCTCCCAACTTCTCTTTAATGCCTGAATATTAGTTACGCGATCTACGCACCTAATCTTCAGCACTGTTCTGTATAACCACATTTCAAAAGCTTCTATTCTCTTCTTGTCTGAACTAGGTATCGTTCATGTTTCACTACCGTACAAAGAAACACCCCACAGAAATGCCTTCAGAATAACTTCCTACATTTAAATTAAATTGCTATGGTAACAACTTTTGTTTTTTCAGAAACGCTTTTCTTCCCATTGCCATTCTGAACTTTGTATCACCCGTACAGCGACCATCGTTTGTTATTTTACTTCCGAAGTTACGAAACTGATCCATCACCTTCATTGTTTCATTAACTAATTTAATTTCTTCAGCACCGCCTGATTTTCTTAGACTTTGCCGTCTCTGACAGTATTGCAATGTCTCTGTAACAACCATAATTTCTCTTATAGTGGTGATCATTAGGTGAAATGTAAGTTGGCTGGAGCATATTCGTTCTGCAGACAACTTCAAAATCCAGCCCACTAAATTTCCGGAATAGTGTTTGTCGAAGCAAACTTCGGCTTTCATCCAGCGATTACCATTTGAATTCCAGTGGAGTCTCTTTAACATTCGTGCATCGATCGAACCTAACAGCCCGCCTTTGAATTGCTTCTGTGACTTCCTTTAAACCACTCTAGTAGAGATCCCAAACCACGATGGATCTATTCCATCCTTATTCTATTTTGTCGGCACATATTTCTCCAGCTCTTCATTTAAAATGTGTCCTGAACTCCTTTTTTGTTCGTCTTGAAGAAACTGAACGATGTCGTGGGATGTTAACAATTGCTTATCAGCTCTTCCTAGCATAAACACTCTTACCCATCTTGACCGATTTATTAACTTTGATAACCATTCTACCTATAATGTCTTCGTGATCAGTAAATCCTGTATCTAGCCTGGCATCGAAGGTAAGGTCAAGCCTGTTCATGGTAACAAAAATAATCTCACCGTGAGTGGATTGTCGAATTAGCTGCTCAAGTTAGTTTCAGGAAAATTGTTCAATAATATTTCACAAGACTGGTCACCTGTACCAGCACAAACGTTCTAAACGCGATCTACTCCACGGATTAACGTCTCGTTTTAAATTCAGTGAAACCAAAGATCTCGGTACGTTATACTCGCCCCTCACTAATAGTGTATGGTTCCAGGACATTTCACTTTCTTTGACCCACTCTAGATCTATGACAGTGGAACAGGGTGGCCAGTAAGAAACACCCAACCATCAACTTCACAATCACCCTTGACTTCTACCTCAGCAGAGAAAACATTTTTGTCATTTGCAAAGAACATATTCCTTTTTAATTTTGCGTGATCCTCATTTCAGATATACATTCCACATTCCCATAAATATTTTACATCTTCTTCTTACGTCAGGCTTCTGCCAGCTCTCGCTTAAGGTGACAATCTGAGTGCAACAAATTTTCTGTAGTGCAGTTCATTCTGGACGTTCGTTACGGATACTTTGAAAACTTACGGCTAATATTTTGATAGTCGAAGTGTCTTTCCTATAAACGCGGTCTGATTTCACTGTCGGCGTACTGACTAGCGAGTGTTCAACAGAACAGCAACTAACGCCTAGCCTATGTGCACTCCGCAGATACTCTTGAAACTTGTCTATAATGGTGGCGAGTTGTTATTTTTAAATGATGTTTTTTTCATCTGACGGCGAATGTGAATGAACATTGACTGGCATACTGATAAAATAAAAATATATTGCTGGTATATCTAAGCAATAAGATTGTCCTACAAAATAGTATAGCTCTGATGGTTTCAGGTGTTGTGTGTGTTTCGTGATTGAAAGCATAAAAAATAATTTCTAAGCACTTAAAATTTACAGAAATAAAATTCAAATTAAATTCTCGAACTTGAGTAGGCCCTTACAATTACTGGGCTGTCACACAAAAGAGATACACTATGTATGAGGTGATCACCAGGTAAATTTTCATAATTAAATTTCATTTGAATGCTAGCTGCTGATACGGTTTGATTACTGTTGGCACAGACGTTTAGCGAGTGTTACAACAGTGAGATTTTTTATTTTTTTAATTTTTATTTATTTATTTGTAAATGAACTGATTATTCTCATAATTACAATACATTTGATTACAGGAATAAAACTGATGAACAAGATGGAGGTGAGATACTGCTCACATAACCGTTAGCCTACTGATAATACTTTTTCTAAAATGCAATCTTCCAACTCAGATTTTCTCAGACATAAATTTACGTGAACAGGTTGCTTTCACTATTTTAATGAACATCTATTAACTGGCATGAACGTTACAACATTTTCTACACTTTACCATACTTTGTTTTTAAAGCATTGATTGTCATTATTGGAAGAACATGAATAAAACAGTTCACTTTTTTATTTTATTTATTTATTTATATATTTTTGTTATTGTTATCACATAACCATCTTGACATTTGTAAGGTAAATTGCACCAGTACAAGATTAACGACTGATCAGGAGAAAATAACATTGTTTTTGTGAAATACCCTAACATTGACTGTCTGAAGGAAACCTACCCTCCAAGCAAATTTAATTTTAAAAAAATTCTTATTTCTCTTCCAAAAACCTTTCATCTCATGAAAATTGCCTCGGCCTCGACAACAATCATTTTTCTCAAAAGATTGTTAAATTGTTTCATCAGCATATCTCTTCCTAGTCCCACATCGTTTGGTAATCAAAACACACTAATCAGAGTCATTACTTGTTTGTCACTGCCGCGAATACCTGGGCTACGCCAACGACACGTGAGAAAACAAAACAGCCTCTGAGACATTTCAGTAGTAACCTAACCAGCGTTAATGTTTTGCACCGAACAGACACCTGTCATACTGTCCGCCTCCGTAGCTCAGCGGTAGCTGACTACCATGCAGGAGGCCCGCGGTTGATTCCCGGCATGGGACTGGGTGTTGCGTGTTGTCCTAATCATATCTCATCATCATCATTGGCACGTAAGTCGCCCACGCGGCATCAAATAAAAAGACTTACACTCAGGCGGCCGAACAAACCCGCAAGGGTTCTCCCGGCCAAGAAATCCATACGCTCATTTCCATTTACCTGTCATTCTGATTCGGAATAGCTGCTTCTTTGGCGTAGTGTACCCCAGACTTATCGAAGAAAACCGTACAAATCCCCGCACGATAGTGCAGGTTCAGAAATCCACATGAAGACTGGTAGTGGACACGATTATTTGGGAAGGATGGAACGGGAAATGTGTGTGTGTGTGTGTGTGTGTGTGTGTGTGTGTGTGTATTCATAGAAATGAGGGACGAAACAACGAGGTCATCAATCCCATTAACTCCGAATTGTACATGCGACAGAACTCAACGAAAAATGTAGGAAAGCTAAAATACCATTCCATTAGGAATTAAAATCATCTCACCGACAAGACTAAAATCAATGTAGGGTAGCGAAAGCAACAGTGTCCGCTCCCATAGCTCCGGAAGCGACGACAACCTTCTAAACCACAAGTTACTAACGGCATAGTGGTCAACAGATCACAGCCTCAGAGTAGGGAGAAATAAAACGACGTTAATGGAACAGGAAACAGACCACCTGTTTTTTTTTTAATAGAATTATCCCCACGTTGGCTTCAAGCGATGCACAGAAGCCAAGAATATCCATTAGGGAATCCACCTAAATGTGACTGCAGTGTTTTTACCTCTGTGCCGCCTCGCTCGGTTAGTTTCAGTTACGATGCAAGTTTCAACGTTTGCTCAATTGGCATTGAGGTTTTACTACACAAACCATTAGTGAGTCACAATATGACTTAAGATTTAAACGGCCATGAATTTCGAAACTGCGCACTTGCGGTCACGTGACACTTTCGCGTTTTAGAGCCGAGGTCCTTAGGGAGATGACAATATACGGTGTCGACACCGCTAGGTTGGCGATTGCGTGGCAGAAACAGAGGAGTTGTTTGTGATTACAGGTGTTACTAATGGTTCCGTTAGCCGTAAAAGCCGGCGGAGGACGCGCGGGATTCGCGTCGTCTGCGCGGGGACTCGTTAGGCGCGGTGACGGGGCGGCCGTAAAACACGGCGATCCGCGCCTTACAACATCCTTAGTGGCGCTCTCCGCACTCATTACGACCAGCGCACCCAGGCGGCTTGTTTTCTCTTCCAGGAAGTCCCATCGCGCCTTTCCGGCCTACGGCGAAACGGGTTGCGGGGTGTCCCGAGCCTGGACTGCAGTTCATTCTAGTTGATGGACACGTCCGTCTCAAAGCATACCAGCAAAGTCATTAGTCGTTTTCTCGTATGCTGGCTAGTTAAAATTCTGGACTGGAATTTTTGACAATAAAGATTTTTCCGAAACAATTATCTATCTTTTCAGATAATGTCGAGTTGCTCTCAGTTGCTTAGTATGTTAACACTCCCATCTCTAATCCACATACCTTTAGGAAATCTTTCACGCAGGAGGACCGCACAAATGTACCACCATTTGATCAACGTACTAATTTCTAAAAGGAGGACATAGTAATAGGTACTTCCGGTGTAGAGAAGCAGCTGAGAGAGCTAAATACGAAAAAGTCTGCTGGTCCGGATGGAATACCAGTTCGGTTTTACAAAGACTATTCTGCGCCGTTGGCCCCCTACTTAGCTTGCATTTATCGCGAATCTTTAATTCAGCGCAAAGTTCCTAGTGATTGGAAGAAAGCGCGGGTGACTCCCGTTTATAAGAAAGGAAAGAGAACTGACCCACACAATTACAAGCCAATATCGTTGACATCAGTTTCATGTAGAATTTAGGAAAAGCTTCTTTCTATGAATCAGCACGGGTTTAGGAAACATCGTTCATGTGAAACTCAGCTTGCCCTCATTTCACATGACATCTTGAGAGCCATGGATGAAGGGCAACAGGCGGATTGAGTTTTTCTCCACTTCAAAAAGGCGTTCGACGCGGTCCCACACTGCAGACTGCTAACGAAGATACGAGCTTATGGAATAGGTTCACAGATTTGTGACTGGCTGGAAGACTTCCTAAGTAATAGATCGCAGTACGTTGTTCTCGACGGCGAGTGTATCGTCAGGCGTTCCCCAGGGGACTGTGATAGAACCGCTATTATTTTCTATCTATATAAATGATATGATGGACAGAGTAACTTGTAATTTGCGGCTGTTTGCTTATGATGCTATGGTGGATGGGAGGGTGTCCTCTTTAACTGACTGTAATAGCATACAGGATGACTTAGACAAAATTTCTAGTTGGTGCGAATAATGGTAGCTAGCTCTCAATGTAGAAAAATGTAAGGTGATGCGCATGAGTAGGCAAAACAATCCCATAATGTTCGAATACAGCATTATTAGTGAGCTTCTTGATGCTGTCGCGTCGTTCGAATATCTAGGCGTAACATTGCGGAGCGATATGAAATGGAACGAACATGTAAGGACAGTTGTGAGTAAGGCGGACAGCCGACTTCGGTTTATTGGGAGAATTTTGAGAAGATGTACTTCACCTGTAAAGGAGACCACTTATGAAACGCTTGTACGACCACGTCTTGAGTGTTCGGGACCCGCAGCTGATCAGTTTAAAGGAAGACATAGAGGCAGTTCAGAGGCGAGCAGCTAGGTTTGTTACTGGTTGGTTCGACCAATGCGCGAGTGTCACGGAAATGCTCCGGCAACTCAATTGGGGATCGCTGGAGGAAAGACGACGTTCTTTTCGTGAATTTCTGTTGAGGTAATTTAGAGGACCGGAATTTGAAGCTGAGTGTAGTACGATCTTGCTGTCGCCTACTTATATTTCGCCTAGTGATAACAAAGACGAGATAAGAGAAATTAGGGCTCGTCCGGAGGCATATAAGAATTATTTTTTTCACGTTCTATTTGGGAGTTGAATAGGAAAGGAAATTCCTAGTAGTGGTACAGTGTACCCTCCGCCACGCACCTTACGGTGAATTGCGGAGTGTGTATGTAGATGTAGATGCCACCTTGGGCAGTCTGTTCCAACAGATTGCTCCGCGAGCACGAGCGCACACGAGCACTCACTGCCCCAGCTCGGAGCTGAGGTTAAAGCACTAGATACACCGATCTGAACAATCTGACATTTTGAATTCCAATCCGACAACAGAGTTGTACACTTTGTGTGCTGCAGCGAAATGAATCAGCGAATATTGGTAGATCTGAAGCATTGAATTAAAATTTGTGGTGCGGCCGGGAATCGAACCCGGACCTCCATGCTTACTAGGCAGACGTCTTAACCGTTTTTTTTTTTTTTTTTTTTTTTTTTTTTTTTTTTTTTTTTTTCCGGGTCTCCTTCCTCCCCTACAACCCGTCCTTCCGCTCGCCAAAATGCCTTCTCCGGCTAGCTTCTGTAGCTTTGATATTTATGTGTTCATTGATAAATGAAGGGAAACTTCTTATTGATTACGAAATTAAACTGACGCTTAGAAAATAAATTGTCTTGTTGGCTTCTTCATCAACAGACGTGAAAAACTTAATTCCTTTGAAACCAAATTAAGGACCTTCTTTGTAGGGTTTATAAAACCCATTCCTTCCATAAAGGAATGAAATGTGTCTCCAGGTAAATTATAATTATTGTTCCTTTTCTTCTTCTGTACTTTCATGGTTGCACATGCGCTGTTTCGGCTTACCGAGTACTTCAAAGTTGTCTTCACGTAAAGGCTGCTACTGCAGTTTATGCCGTTTCACTCGTTTTCTTTGTTTCCTAATTATCGCTTTCTATTTGTTTGTCTTCTCAGTATACCTTGAGTATCGGCCAGCAACAGCTCAGGACTATCTTACGAAATCCCAGAAGTTTTAAGGACATTAAAAAAAAAGAGTTAAAACGTAAATATAGAAAATTAAAAATACTTTTATGGGTGCACACCCATATTTTCTTATGTTATGGTTCTAAGTAGAAAATTCGCATACTTGTCTTTATATTCCTTAGTTCTCGTAAGTTTTTCGTGTTCTGTCGTGAGATAAATCCAATAGTCGTCTTTAGTCTTGTTCTTTTCTGAAAAAATGTAGTACACAGTATGTCCTTTAATCCAATTTATTGCTCTTCGTTTTGTGTTTGGGTAGGGGACTTCGTCTGGGTGGAGCATTCTAGCCGGTGTGATTGTTCTGGGAGATGTTCGCAGTACACTTGCGAGTTTCGATGTACAGAGTGTCCAGATGTTTTTCACAGCGTCGCATGTGAAACGGTGTTCCTCTGAGTCAACTAAATTACAGGTGATGCAATTAGGCGTTTCTGCGAGATGAATTGCATGCAACTTTGTATTTGTAGGAATTTTTCTGTTAACTGCCGCATACCATGTCGATCGCACGTTAGTCGGTAAGTAAGGGTCTTGAACGTTTTCCCAGATCTTTTCCCAGTTGTATTCTTTGTACTTCTGCTATATTCTGTTTCTCGTTTTGTTTTTCGTCATGTTGTGATAGACTTCTTTGACTATGTATAGCTCTTTCTCGGGAGTATTTCGTCGAATATAGCTCAGTTCTATAAGAAAATGTCTGATATGATGGAACGAGTTGGGGATGTGATGCACGTCTACGGGTGCGTCCATACTAATCGGTGTCATTTCATTTAAAAGATGAGCTGTAAGAGAATCGGGAGATTGTTTCCACTGTTTGTAGAACTTGCTGACGAACAGCGCCTGTGATTTACTGTAAATATGTGTCAACTGTAAGCCTCCGTTCCTGAAAGATAGCGTTAAGGTCTCATACTGGACCTTAAAAATTTGTCCTCTGGTGACAAAGTGGCCGAGTGCTGCTAGCATTTGTTGAGCTATTATCTTTGGTATTGGTAGTACTTAGGCGACATAATTAACTTTAGAAGTTATGTAAGTGTTTGCTAATTGCACTTTTTGGATGGCATTTAGATTACGTAAACTGTGTTGCTGTATGGCAGCTCGTAGTTTTGCCAACAATTTTTTGAAGTTAAGGTCAGCCGTGCGGCGGATATTTGGCGTGTATTCAATTCCAAGCGTCTTGATAGTACCTACGTAATTTATTTGTTCGTCGGCTCTATGTTCTAATCCCCGGCCGATGTTCATTATTCCCGATTTATTACGGTTTAATCTTGCTCCTGACGCCTCTTCGTAGTTCTTTATATTTTGGAGCGCTTTCCGTAGTTCGTCACTTTCCGTGATAACGAAACTGACGTCGTCTGCATACGCTTGACATGTTATTTTGCGGCCGTGTATATGTAGCCCTGCGAGGTCCTGCGTCAGGGAGCATAGCAGAGGTCCAATTGCTATCTCAAACAAACTCAGGGACATTGGGCATCCCTGGCGTACTGAGCTCATAATTCTGACCGGTCTGCTTAATTGGCCGTTGACACATATTCGAGAGGTGGAACTCTTTAGTAGGTTTTTGGCTGTAGTGATAATTTTTTGTGGAATGTTCATTGCTTCCATGGTCCGAAAAAGATATGAATGGTTAACTCTATCAAAGGCTTTTTCAAAATCAAGAGATACTATCGCACCTGGAATGTCCAGAGCTTCTGCTGTTGCAATAATATCTCTGTATTCACACAATGACTGGTAAATGGTTCTATTTTTCCCAACACTCGTTTGATATTTCCCGGTAATGGTTGTTATAACCGAAGTTAATCTTTGCGTCAAGATGCGCGCGAAGATTTTGTAGTCGGTATTGAGTAGTGTTATTGGACGCAGGTTGTTGACGGTCTTCCCTCCTGGCGTTTTAGGGACTAACACCACTATACCTTCACAAAATTCATGTCACTACCGGCGTTCAGAATTTCATTACATATAAGCGTTAGCTTGCTGATTAGCTGTTGTTCAAACGTATGATAAAATTCTGCTGGTAATCCGTCAGGACCAGGGGACTTATTCTTCGCGCTTCTTCGAATGGCGTCTGCCACTTCCTCTTCTGTTACATCTACTGATAGGTTTGCCGCTTCTTCCGGATTTAACTTCGCGGTTAGCCTTGCGATGACGGCTTGTTGCGCCACTTCATTCACTGGTTTGTCAGTTAAAAGTGTCGTAAACTATTTATAGATTTCTTCCCGTATGTCATGTTGTGTTGTCAAAATGTTTCTGTCTACTGATTTCAATTCTGTTAAAATTTTCCGGTTTGTTCTTTTCCGTTCTTGTATTATATGATACATGGATGTTGTTTCTCGTTGAACTGTATTTTGTAGTCGTGTTCTTACTATGTAGCCTTCTAACTGCTTTCGCTTGAGGCTTAAAATTGTGGCCTTTGTTCTTTTGATCTGTGTATAATTTTCTATGATGGTAGCATCTTGTTTGTATAGATCTCTGAGGCACTGATAATAAAATTCTATTGTATTCTTTGTCCAAACACCTTTCTCCCAAGAGTAATGTTTCATGGCCTTTACTAACGCGGGTTTTGCGCATTTCACCCACCACTTAAGGGCTGAGTCGTACTTTGGAAACTTTCTCTCGCATTCTCTCCACGTATTCTGGAAGGTATCTTGGCATCCTGGATCTGTCAGATGTGTGACGTTCAGTTTCCATTGTCCTTTTGCTCTGTACGTTCCTTGTTTTTGTAGATTAACGGTGCATATGTAGGCCACATGATCGGAAAATATATTCGGCCATAGTTCTGCTTGCAGAACGTGATGCTGTAAATGCGGCGTGACGTAAATTCTATCAATACGGCTAGCGGAATGGTTGGTGATGTAGGTAAAACCGGCCTTATCACCATGTTTGAGTTCCCATGTGTCTATTAAGTTGACCTCTCTGATGATATTCGCAAGTTCGATACAGTTATTGAAATTTGGTATCTGATCTTTAGAGTTGATGACACAGTTAAAGTCGCCTGCAAATATGATTTGTTCGGGACGGCGCATGAAGAGTGGCACTATTTCTTCTTTAAAAATTCCGCTCTCTGGTGTTTTTCCCCGTTCCGGATGGAGCGTAAATATTAATGATCCTAGTATTATTTACTGTGCAAGCTATGCCCCTGCTGTTCGTGAGCCTCTCGACGTTTGTTGTCAGGATACCTTCTTTTGTCATGATCGCTGTCCCGAGTTCACTGCCGTAACCAGGATTAATTAAGGTGTTGAATCCTGTTATACGTTCCAGGTTAATGTCTGTTACTTCCTGTAATAGCGCAATGTCTATATCTGCGGCGTACAAGAAGTCTTGAAGGTTTTTTAATTTAAATGTGCAGCTTATTTTATTAATATTAACGGTAGCAATCCGATACGCTTGCAACGATGTCACATGTGCAGGCATACTTGATGTCATGCTTCCTCTTAACTGTTGTTAAAGACACATGACTTAAAAGTATTCTGGATCATCGTCTATTCCACCCGATGTAGCAGCAGTGTTTTGCTGATGAAAGAATCCCTGAGACGGATTTACGCCTCAAATATGTCAAAGACATTATTGATAGATCAGGGTTTCTTTCATTGTATTTAATTGATATTTATATCACCATAACAGGATTGTTCCACCATGTCCATTGCTGAGGTGCTATTCCGCTGCATGGAGAGCCTTGGCAGTAGTGGCAATTATCTCTGGAACAAAGAAGCTGAATTAAAGTTTGTGTTGTGGAGGGAAATCGTACATAGACTATTCCGAGGCGCCTTAATAGTTAGTGGTGTGGTAGTCTAACGGTCAGTCTGCTCGCGGGCGTGCTAGTGGAAGGTTGTGCCGTGCGGTGCGCCGCGCCTGCTCCCTCCGCGTGGTAAGTCTTCGCGCTCGCTGCAGCTTTTCGCTGTCATTATCTAAATTGTGACAAGTTATGAACCGAAAGTAACGATGGAACAACCAACGAGGAAAGACACTTTGAGATTGACTTTTGATACCCGATATGCACGAAATAGAGAATTGGATTGAACGTGACTTGAAACTGTCTCTAAACGACATTGTGGGGATTCATTTGTCTATTGTGGCCTGCGTAGTGTTTGTAAAGCTTAGTAGTGCCGATCTGTGTGCGAAAATTGTCGAGTCTTGCGGAGGTGTCATGAAATTTAATCATTCTGACGGGAATGTTGGGGAGGTTACACTTACCCATGCTGGCTTTGGCATCCGGACGGTTCGTGTATTCGAGCTTCCATTTGAAATAACAGCTGAGCAAATAAATGAGGTTATATCACCTTTTGGTACAGAACTTAGCAACTTTGCTGAGAGGTGGTCAAGTGCTCATAAGTTTCCCGTACTAAACGGTGTACGTCAGCTTCGAGTAGAGCTACGAAAGCACATACCATCTTATATTAATGTTTGTGGCTACAGAGGTATTGTAATTTACGACGACCAACCACGAACTTGCTCGGCCTGTAACAAACCTGGACACGTCAGAGCGAACTGTATACAGAGGCGCGTGGCGCAGCTGCCGACAGGCGAGCCCGCTAGGCCGCAGTCTTTGACGTCACTGCCCGTCACTTACGCTGCCGCGACTCGCGCTCAGCAGATTACCCCGTCGGCCCCCGAGCTTACTGAACCCAGCAATTTTATTGACGCTGAAATACCGATGGATGTCAGCACTCTTATAACTGAAGAATTACACGCATCCCGACCTCCTACAACGACTGTTGAAGCTCCGTCGACGCAGGTGCCTCTAACCGTGTCGGAAGCAGACCCTCCGGTAACCGAGGAGGAGACCTCTGTGCAGGAAACGGACAATAATCTGGATGCCGAAGATCGGCCATCGGGGAGCAGTTCATTGAAGAAAAATAAAAAGCGTCGTCTGGCGCACCAAGGTGCGAACGAGACAGCCCCTATGTTACGACAAAAAGCCAAGGACATAGCGAGCACCCTCAGTCAAGACAGAGCTCACAAAACAAAAGAGTCACCAGCCTCTAAAAAACAACCCACTCCTGTTCCCGCAAATCATGACATTGTAGAAAAGAAGTCGAAGAACACTGCGAACCCACGACAAGAAGGAAGTCACCCCCGGGTAACTCCCCACGACTTAGACGATGCGCACACAAAAACTAACTGGGCAGATGATATTGAACCCGACACCGTGGACGACAAAATGAAGGACATTTCAGCAGTCGATGGACCGTCACTTCCAGAAAAAGATGATACGGGCAATGCGGATGTCTCAATGAAAGATGTTTCCAAACGACAAGGACGCGTCTCTGACCCATTTGATACGGACGAATACTATTAAAATGTGTATAAAAATTGATATTTTTGTGCTGAAACTCAAGATTATTTTTTAACGAACGATCAGCTAGACAGAACCATGCCTGACCTACAATCTTACAAGATTTCCACTGTAAACCTTAATAAAATCCAGAGTTCCTTCAAATTACAGAACTTAAAGGATTTTATATATGCCTCTGACAGTGATATTATTTTCTTACAAGAAGTCACGGACATTGAACTTGATCGCGTACCTGGATTCAACTCCATCATAAACCCAGGCAATGGCACAGAAATGGGGACTGCTCTACTAATGAGAGAGGGCATCATAATACGAGACGTTGTGAAGCTACCTAATAGTAGAGGTATAGCGGGCACCATCAACGACACCCGTTTGATGAATATATATGCACCATCAGGTTCCAGCAATAGGCAACGCAGAGCAGACTTCTTCAAAGAGGAAATCGTCCCCTTATTTGGAAGCCAGTGCGACCATTTTATCCTCGGGGGAGATTTTAATTGCGTACTGCACGCCAAAGACCAGATTCCCAATTTTAATAAGAGCACTGAACTGGAACGTATTGTTACAGAACTACATCTAATAGACTCCTGGGAGCAAACACACGGAGCAGCCCCTGGTTTTACTTATGTCACTAACCACTCGGCAAGTCGTCTCGATAGAATATATGTCTCGCACAATCTAAAAGAGCACATCTTGCAGTCCGAAGTTTGGCCTACTGTATTCTCCGACCATGCAGCGTACGTGTGTACAATTAATATGGCGCATCAGGGAACATTCAGAGGCAGAGGCACGTGGAAGATGAACGTAACACATCTGGAAGACCTTGCGTGTCAGGAGGCATTCCACGCACTATGGAGGGAATGTGAAAGCAAATACCCCAAGTACAAATCAGGGATTGACTGGTGGCTGAAACACACAAAACCTAAAATAAGAAGATTTTTTATGAATTACTCTAAGGAGAAAAGTTTTTGGTTCAGAACAACTATTGAGTTTTACTTCCAGTGCCTACGGGACTTGTATAAGTCAGACGCAACAGTTGTGGACAACTACGAAAGAATCAAAAAAGTTAAGGCAAAGATTCTGTCTTTGCGGCGCAAACAAATGGAGGGCTACAAAATAAGGTCGCGAGCCCAGAATATAGCACAGCACGAGGTCACCTCCATGTACCACGTCATCCGCGAAAATAAAAGAGCGTCCCACAAAATACTAACGGAACTAACAACCGATGATGGAAGGAAGCTGATAAAGCAAGCGGAGATTCGAGAGGCGATTATACAGCACTTTGCCTCCTTCATGTCTTGTCAGCCTGTCAAAGAACAGCTTCAAGTCGAATTACTGGACAACCTCGACGGCAGGATTACCCACTCGGAAGCTCACGCTCTTGTCTCACAAGTGACTGAAGAAGATGTTACGGACGCAATAGAAGAAAGCAAGAACAACAAGTCCCCGGGGATAGACGGCATACCAGCGGAATTTTATAAAAAGTTCAGTGACGTCATAAAAGCGAAGTTTACACTTATTTGTAACGAACTATTGAACCCTGCAAATGACATCCCAAAAGAATTTCGACAGGGAATCGTGGTGTTAGTGCCCAAACAGCCGGGTGCTAAAACTATCGGCATTCTCAGGCCGATTACGTTGCTGAATAGCGACTATAAAATCTTTGGCCGCATCCTTGCACGAAGACTAAAAACGACAATGGATACCGTCACAGGTCCATATCAAACAAGTGTTGGAAGACATAGGAAAATACTGCACACCCTCTGCGAATACAGAGACCTAATTTCAACCGCAGACGTCTGTGAAATACATTGCGCACTTGTCTCATTGGACTTCGATAAAGCTTTTGATAGGGTTAACCACCGTTTTTTACTTCGAACCATGGATGCTATGGGCTTCCCACCTCGGTTCACTGCCGTTGTACGGAATACGTTGCTGAACAACACAGCCAGGATAGTTATTAATGGACAACTTAGTCGCCCACTTGCAGTTACCAGCTCTATTCGGCAAGGGTGTCCGATGTCCATGGCACTCTACGCCATTGCCATCGAACCCCTGCTCGCCTCCCTTACAAAACACCTACGAGGACTGCAAATACGGGGAGAAAAGATCGCGTGCAAAGCGTATGCTGACGATGTTGGTTTTCTGGTGACAAATGGCAACGAAGTAGAGTCCGCACTCCAGATAGTGACTAAATACGAACAGGCATTTGGAGCAAAACTCAACAGAACTAAGTCCGGGATCTTTAACATTGGCCGTGGAATTGGTTCGCAAATGCAAGGCGAGTTACGTACTCTTCAAACACTGAAATGTCTCGGCATTGAGTTTCATAAGAGTATACAACGTACTGCTGCTGTGAAATACCGGAAAATTCTTAACAAGATACGTGCTTGTGTGCAAGAACACAGCATTAGGAAACTTGACGAAATACAGAAAGCAACCGTGGCCAATGTGTATATTACTTCGAAATTGAACTACGTAGCACAAGTTCTGCCACTACCTGCATCAATGGCCAACCGCATAACATCCGCACTAGGACATTTTGTGAGCCGTGGCCGAATATTCAAAGTGAAGTACGACACTCTAATGCTCCCTACGAAATCTGGCGGACTAAACCTTACAGATGTCAGCAAAAAAGCGCAGACTTTATACGTTTCAAACACGTACAAGCTTTGGAAAAGAAACAACGGTAGCCTTGCAGCACATCTTTTAAATGAAATAGCTCCTGTCGACCTCAACGCACCCATCAGTGTTCAACACATTACCAACGGGCTGTACCATCTGAAATACTTTCTACTCGAATACAGTTATATACAAGCAAGGATTCCGGAAAAGGAAATCATCAGAGTAAAAGATCTATACCATCATCTGATAACAGACAAAACCAGAAACAGGATAGAACACAAATACCCTTCACAAAATTGGAAAGCAACGTGGGAGAACATACACAGCCGGAATCTACCGTCATATGTGAAAGCAACATGGTACTTTACCGTAAACCGTAAGATAGCGACCAATTCAAAACTTCATTCTATCCGTCTAGCGGAGTCACCAATATGTGTGTCCTGTAATGAAATAGATGACGAAGAACATCGGGTGTCGTGCGACAGGGTAAAAGATTTATGGCTTTACATCCGACGAAAGATAGCGAGCATCAGCAGAACCACGCCAAATGCCATAACGCCTGCTGACTTTTTAAACCCGGACGGTATCCCTTACCCAAGAACTAACGGAACGCAGTCAATTGGCTGAAGGGCCAATATGTACACTACATCTTCACCAAGCAATCAGGACACCTAGAGGATTTCTGCCTGTACCTGACAACTGAGCACTACGCATTGATGAACACTAAAAAATACAAGGAAAATTTCGCAAACTTCCTAAGCAGAACTATACCGTAAAATACCAATACGGACGAAGCGAAGTTTACTTGCTCATTCTCACATGTAACATAGAAGGCAATTGGACAACGAAACATTCACGCAACATGACTATATTTCGATATGACAAGTGTAACGAAAGATTCAAAGATTATAGTGAATAGCAGATACGAGAACACTATATGGCTTTTGTTGATTTCATGTAACCCAGTGGTGAAACTGGGAATTTGCACTTTTTTTTTTTTTTTTTTTTTTTTTTTTTTTTTAAAGAAAGACCACGTTTTCCGTTCGTTCAGAATCCATTACTAAAGTCTCAACGCCGCTCTCACCAATAAGCGTTAATTTTACGGATCTTCGCACTAATTAAGAAAGAAGAAACATTATTTTCTTTTATAATTGCTAAAATTTTTTCCTGCCCAAAAAAAAGTATGTAACATAAAAAAAAGTACCAAGAAGAGTACTCCAAATAAGAAGTGAGAAGAAAAGGATATTTTCGTTTAAAAGGCGAAGGAAGCCGACGCCGAAGAAGGCGATTTTGGAGAGCGTAAGGTGGGGCTGAAGGGGAAAAAAAAGAAAAAAAAACGGTTAAGACGTCTGCCTAGTAAGCATGGAGGTCCGGGTTCGATTCCCGGCCGCACCACAAATTTTAATTCAATGCTTCAGATCTATCAATAATGTCTTTGACATATTTGAGACGTAAATCCGTCTCAGGGATTCTTTCATTGTATTTAATCAGCGAATATTTTGTGATTGTATTATTTCACAGTGTGAAATGATTGGTTGTGCAGCTCCAAACTGCTCAAATAATAGTGGATATGGTCGCTATAAGTTTTATCGGTTTCCTTCAAACACAGATCGGCGTAAAAGGTAGCTTGTAAATTCCATACGCGAAGTATGGACGCCAAAATCGAGTAACTATCTGTGTAACTTTAAGAACAAGTTTTTCTTTTTTAAAATTAGAAATTGTTATGCTCGCAGAGAGGTGGTGATGAAAAATAGGCCTATACATGTAAGCAATGGTTTGTTTTAATTTCGCTACAGATTGTTAACATAACACGACATACAGTGTGTTTAAAGTTACTTTTCTTGATTTTTTTAGACCAACTAAGGAGTTAGTATAAGGGCTGTTAATGTATTTTAAGTGCTGCATGATTGTAGCTGGCTTTACCCAGCTAGTGGTTTTAAATTATATTATTTCGCATTAGTTCAGTGTTTAACTGACATGTGACTCTTAACACGGGTATACGTAGGCCTAAACCAAGCTGTGAACAGGATGTCAGAAAAAAGAAAAGAAACTGACCTTCGAAAAGAACCTGAACGGGAAAGTAGTCGTATAAGAAAGGCAATTCAAAACTTAGCCTTCAACATTCACTTTATTTCAGAGTGAATACTACCAGAGAGATTTTATTTAGTCGTTATCTAACGAATCCAGATGATCAAAATTATTAAACAGATTTTTGACGTAAAATCTTCTCTGAAATATGTTGTTTGTAAAATATGCGAGACATTAGATGCGGGAACACGGGAAGAATAGTATCGCAATTTAACATTATTCCGTAACTGTTTTCGAATGCAGCTCTTAGTTAACGTAAACGTATGTGGATGTACAATTTATAAACAAGAAAATATGACAAGTGTAACGTATTTTAACTGTATTTGGTAAATATTTAGAACGTCAACGTATGCCTTAATATGGAATGTAAGTGAATGTATCATATCTCTAAATATCCGCCGCGGTGGAGTAGCCGAGCGGTCTAAGGCGCCTCGCTGCGGATAGGAAAGTATATATAATGGCTTTAAGAGGATATTAAAAAGCGTAAATGTTCCGTATTCTTTAAATGCGCGTCTTCAGTGTGGGAATCAAAATGTCGGATTGATCTGTTTGTACTATACAGTGCTCTAGATACGTTGGTGGGACAAGGTGGCGTCACGAACATCAGTAATCGGGCGGATATAAGGAAACAGACGCGTTCGTTATGTTCTCGTCAGAAACTGACGTCGACAATGTCTACTGTATCATAGCTCTTATCGCACAAAAATATTCGAGTTACAGTGTCATTACAGTAAAAAGGACAGCCACGATTTCCCCCCCCCCCCCCTTGTGTGTCTCACATCCGTACAGTTTTTAAGAAGATGCAAATTGGGTCCGTATTTTCTTGAACTGAACTGAAATAGTATTTGTGCCATTTCTTGTTATCAATGCTGGATCGACCGTTATGTCACATATTGTTGCTCATGTTTACCGCGTTCTGAAACTTTTAAGACAGGCGACTTTTGGTTACTCTAGTTATTACCAATTAAGGTGGTGTGTTACTCATTTGCCTGAAGTAAGGTATTATGCCTAAACGCAAATGTACCATTTCTTCGTACATAAAAAGATACCTACGTTTATCGAAGACCGACATCCTAGTTATGAAATGCACTGTAAAATTCATATTCCCATATTTAGGTTTAATATTGTGGAAAATAGAATGCGATTCAGCTTATAGAAACAACTTCTACAATAAGAATTCTTCATTAAAAAATAATGGGAAAATTCTTTACACACATGATAAGAAATACTCCTTATGTTGGTTCCATGAAATAGGTTTTAAAAAATGTAAAACAATGCCACAATGAACATGCTTTATTAAATTTCAGTCATGAAACCACATCATTGATATTAAGATTAACAGAGCTTTTACATTAATTAAAATAACAAAGAACATTGTTATCGCTGAGGATTGATCTGGCGTCACGTGTTCAGAATTTTCATGGAGAAAATTGACAATTTCAATTATAGCTATTTCAGAAACAGTTGCGCTCGTCGCGGGAATTGAATGTAACTGGTAGTTTCTCGTGACGTCACAGCCCAGCTGCTTTACTTGCACATACGCTCGCCTCTGGCCCACGCGACGACAGCTCACGGCTGAGAAGCGACGATCCGCGAGCAAGTGAGCTCACGGGCGAGCACGAAAGCTGGAACAGCCCGATGTAGAGAACTGGAAGAACTGAAAAGGGACACCTTTGACCTCGAACGTTCTGATCGCACGAAACCATGCTTGTAATAACAGGCAGTCATAAACAAAAAAGTGGTGTGCGTCATTTCCATGCAAAACGCCGCACTTGTCTGCTAGCGTCACTAGATGTGGCATAGTGTGGCTGTACTAACCAGGGCTCCAGTTGCGTGAGCGGTATAGCTGCAGTACGTATTTGTCTCTTGGAGTGGTCGTAAGCAAGTTACTGAGTAAACTGTGTACAGTGCAGTGATTAATGAAGAGAATTAGTCCTACACATGTGGTCTAAATATTAGTTAGGGACCTGAATATGGAAGTGACATCTGGGCTGAGGATATGGAATTCCCGGCTATATTATATAATATTTAAGAAGTATAGTGGCGACGACACAGAAGTACATGATGTTGCACTGGATAGATATAAAGGATTTGAAGGACACGAGGAACCTGATCTGAAGGTGGCTCTTCAACGCGACATTTATATCCAGAGCAACAGGAACAGTCAAGTCACAGTGAGTTCTGGTCTGATTCATGCAACAGCACATTAATATTGACAAATTCAAATGTTCAAATGTATGTACATCTATCGGACCAAACTGCGTGGTCATCAGGTAAACTAACCTAAGGACAAACACACACACACCCATTCCCCAGGGAGGACTCGGAACCTCCACGGCGAGTAACCGCGCGCTCCGCAGCGAGATGCTTTAGACCGCTCGGCTACTCCACTGTGGCAATATTGACAGACTGTTGATGTTACCTTCTTTCTGCAGTATAAACTCTCTATAAAGGGATTACTGATTTTGTAACTCTACAAGGTGCCAAACCACAAGGGAAGGTCAATGATCGTTATTTTATCATGAAACTTCACTCTGTGGTTTACAATAAATTTGTTGCATCTACGTCTAAACCTATGTTGCAATATGCTTGGCAAATGGCAAGAAATGATATTGACATACCAACATCATTTGAAAATGTAATTAGTGTGGCTTTTGATATTGGACTGCGTGAATGCGAAAGAGATTTGGAATAACCAATTCATAGCAAACCCGCATCTGCACTTTCAGGACTAATACAAGCAATTCACTTCCTATATATGTGTATTTGCGCTATTATAAGAACTTTAAGCAGAGAGTTTTTGGCGCTGCTGAATGAATATGCAATGATACACTGACCGCCATTAAATTACATATAATTTCCTTTGTTTGGTATTGAAATCTTGTTGCTTTGTTTCTCTCTGTTAAAATGTTACTTTACGTACAGTGCAACGTTTTGCATGGAAATGACGCACATTACTGTCCTGTTTATGACTGCCTGTTATTCGAAGCGTGATTTCGAGCGTTCGAGGTCAAAAGTGTACTTTGTTATTGTACCCATCAGTACGTAGGTTGTTCTGATTTACCTTGAGATCGCAGATAGTTCATGGAAAAAAAAAATTGTTGGTAAAAGTTACTGTGAGCTAGATTGTATCTGATATTCCCTTTCACTGTTTTCCACCCGAAATTAGTGTAAGTGAAAACAAGATGTTGGTTAACACCCTGGCGGCTATCCAAACGATTTCTATAAGAAAAGGAAAGGTACTGTTGTGAAGTAAACAACTTAATAGGGTTGTGTTGACACTGGTCAGTAAGGCTCGCAGTCCATGCAATGAGTTTACGACATGTAAATCATACCGCGTCTTCTTTTAGTGAGGTAATAATAAGATCATGGAGAAGGATTTCACAGTACGACAAGTACTTCATGACATATTAGGACATACACAGTAACATTCATGGAAAACCGCCACATCACGCACGAGGTTTTAATCTATTACATACTTACCACTAACTAAATTCGCAACAGATTTTACGGACATGAATATATAATTGCAAAATTATACAACTGAATAACATACAATTCAATTAAAATGAAATCATATATACTGCAATGGGTAAAATCCTGTCATATCATGCACCACGTTTTAACCCATCTGTTATTTACTACTAAGACACTCCTGTATTGCAATCAACTTAACGAAATTCCAGAAAGCTGACGACGGTGTTGACTAAACTGTGAAGCGCATACGGCTGTAGGCGAAAGCAATAGACTTCTGTAGAGGTACAGGGAAATGAAGAGAATGAAACAGTGTACAGTCAACGAATACCCATTATTTCCGAGAGATCTACATTTTAACTTCCAGAGACTGCAGTTTCCAGTGAGATTTGCATTTTCTATTATAATTAATAAATGACAGGGCAATCTATTAAATACTGCAGAGTGGATTTCACATCTCCATGTTTTCTCACATGGACAAATCTAAGATTCATGCTTAAGATAGGCTGAAATTTTTTCAAAAAAATCAGTTTTTAGTTTTTTACAACATTAGATACCATGTACTTTCGTGAACATTTATATGTACTTTTTAATCCTGTCCACCATTTAGAACGGCATTTTTTAAAATTTTAAGATATCTGGCAGTTGTAATAATTTACGCCCCTTTTCGTAACAAGGATTATACCATCGGCACTTAGAGAATTATGTTCTTTTTTGTTTTGTACAGAAGTGTAAGGTTCATATGTTGCTTAACCTGCTCGAGCTCATTTCGATAGTGAAATACCTGCAAGCGCGCTTGTTCTCTTGGCAAAAACGTGTCTCGTTGGTTGCTATTGTTTGTGAATACGAAGTTTCTTGAAAGATCGACACAGAATTGCTCTTCATAAACCTGTGGGAGAAACTATGCTAAAGTGGGGGGATGGAAGTTTCTGCTGCTGTTTCAGATCTGAGTCTGACAGAGGTATACTGTATAGTAAATACCTAGGCGATGGAGAAAATCGAATTTTGTAAATCTATCGGACCCAATTGCGTGGTCATTAGTCCGCAGCTTAAAATTACTTCAACTAAGGTAAACTAATCTAAGGACAACACACACACACACACACACACACACCCATGCCCGACGGGGGTAAATCGAACCCCCAATGGCCCCCAGTGCGCACGGCTAATCGGCCGCGGTGGCGATGGAGATAGCAAAGCATTCAATGTTGTCTGCCAAAGTAAGCCTTACGATCTTCCAGTAATAAAATTAGAATGTGTGGTGCATGTCAAAAACAGGGTGGGCACCCGCCTTCTTTACAATCAAGAGCAAACTTCGTGGAAATAGCTTTCTGATGGCAAGGTTGACAAGGATAGGTTGGCAGATAAGATTATCAATGCGTTGCAGGAATATTATGGGAATGTCATTAGGAAGAATTCTGGAAGGAGATCTGAGGGCAATGAAGAAAGCAGTGTGGGCCACGTTCTTCCGCCGTATATCCACTGACGAGAAGCCAGCACGTTTTCTATGTCCGTCACCCACGTGGTGCAAATTTAGGAAATCACAGGCAGCTAGTAACCTCAACACAATCACACACAAGCACTCCATCCCAGAATCAATTATGGGTCAAATCAAACCAATCTACAGAGAGTTTGCCCACCCTGATCTACTGAGGAAGTGCTTGCATGGAAAAACTCAAAACGTAAATGAGGTCTTCAACAAAATCTCGTGGACTCGCATCCATAAAAATGTGTTTGTTGGTTACAGAACTTTACAACTAGGTCAGATGATGCGATAACGTGGAACAATGGAAACATTGCCAGACTAAAAGTCTTAGAATAGTTAGGCATATCACCCGGACAGAATACCGTAACTATTGTAAGAGAACTTGACAGCTTGCATATTGCCAAGTCGGATTTTGCTGCTTCTCTAATGTCTAAAGAGTCAAGAAGCAGGAAAAGGAAAAAGGCAAAATATACTAAAGATAATGAGGACCCTAATTATTGTGTAGGCTGCTTCTAACCACTTCTTGGGGACAGGTCTGTAAGTTTTTCGTAGAATAAACATGTTGTAAAGCTTTGTCTCATTTTCTCAAAACTATAAATTCTGAAACATTTACCTCGTTTTCTCAGAAACTATAAGAGAAACTTTAATGAAAATTTCACAGATTGGAAACAATACTGCATTACAGCAGTCATGTTGATTGCATCAGTAATTTTGCTGTAATAAAAATATCTATTGCTTTTTTAACAAACAAATGTAATGCACGGTAATTAAATCAATATGTATAGTATCAACTACAAGACCACAACGATTTCGGATCAGCAAGTTTCACAAAGATCATTTAATTTTGTGAAAATTTCAGACAAATCTGTTCAGTAGTTTCTAAAAAAGGGGCATGAATTTGCTTAATTTACCATTGTTGTTATAGAGTCTACCATCTCACCTTAAGAGTTATCTCACCAAAGAATTTTTTCATACTAGCTCCTGGACAAGTAACCAGAAGTATTGTTTATAATCAAGTTTTGAATTAATAGACTGTGAATATTACATATCATTGTTTCTTGATGACTACCGTTCTTTGTTTGGATCCTGCACTTATTATTTTGTACATTATGCAAGACATCCTTATTTTGTAAATATTCTCCCATAAATAAAAGATCATTTTAGGAAAAAATGAGTTACACGGATAGAAATGGAAGGGATAGGAGAAGTACTAACTCAGGGCTTGAATAAATAAATAAATATCGGGGCAACAATGGTTTTTCAGCTAATAACAAAAAAAAAAAAAAAACTATCAACATTGGCCCCCGCCATTGCCTGAACGTTCAATAAGTCTTAACACTTGCTAAATTTATCTGCCGTTAAGCCATGATATCTCGACAACGGATAATGATCACTGAATGAAACAAACTTATATTCGACTTGACTCACGTCCCGTAAAGTTTGAACCAATTCGTGCATGTTAAAGATGAAAAAGAGGCGTGTTACATAAACTAGGCAGAAAATTTTCTGCAGGTAAAAACCGAATAATTACGTTAAAATGGCTCCATTAGCTATCAAAAAGATATATTTTTGCGAAAATAATTCATCAATTCGCATAATTTGCCTCGTCGCCAGCTCTGGGTGATACTTCAGATATTTCTCAGTGTGTTTCAGGAGAAATAGTAAATATTTTATTAGGTGGTAGTATTTATCAATTGAAATCGAATGCCATATAACATGCAGCCAGTTATTATTGAATTCAGAAACACGGCTGTCAATATGTGACCCAAACTAAAGGCAAATGAGAACGTACAGAGTATATTTTCAAAAATTCCACCATTAACATCAATGCAGTTTTGAATTCTCATCATAACACCACATGTAGCATTCGTTTCTGAGGGCTGCACCACAATCTAACATATACAGCGAGACACTGACTGCTGTGAAAGTTGTTACCAACTGACACAATTGCAATGACACTAGCGCTCCTAGTGGTGAGTAAGCCGCCGAAGGAGTGATGTTTGTTTATAATCTACGTAATTAACGAAATAGTTAGTGTAATTTTTATGGCACAAGCATTAGTAAATTATCAAGAGACGTACATAATATGGAAATTAATTTAAAAAGAGTCGACTTTAACTAATTCAGTAGTATAAAGAACAACTTCATCATGAAAAAGGACTTACGAATGTGTGTATGTTTGCAGCTTATTGCGCTGAAAGTAAGTAGAATATAAACACGAGAAGCATAAATTTCTATTATGGTCTGTTCTTTCTATGATTGGCAGGTTTTTGACACGTATCAGTTCGGTGTGAAATATAATGATTCGCACATTTTTACACCTCACTCTTCTTTCTTATACGCGCATATTCTTTTGAGCGTAATTACTTTAGCTTGCACAGACACTGTTTTGAAGATTCTTGTCATTTGTGGTTCAGCTGTAGTAACAATTGGGGAATTGGGTTGTTCTTTGTTGGAAAATAGTTTGATTGTTTCGTCTTTCTGCCAAAGGACAGGTCTTCTTACGTTTCCAGGCCATATTTTACTTTTAATAGAAAATGTAATTGTTCAGTAAAAACGTGCAGGTTACAAGATAATTGTAAATAAACTGTTGTGTAATGTATCGTTTCATACCTTGTCAGGGATCTGAGGAAACTTAATAAAGACAAATGTGGACCTATTTTTAGGTTATTACCTATTTAATGGGCACTCCATAACTTACGCTAATGTAAAATTAAAATCAATATAAACACTACTATTCGCACTTATCCGATACCGTATTCAAAAATTTAGCTTGCCGGCTGCTTAGAGCGCTGCTGTCGTATTGTAAAACAATATTCAGTGGGAGTGTCGTGACCGTTATGTTGGACTGTGGCTGTACTCTCCATAGTCCGGTTGGTAAAATCGGTTGTTCTGCTTGTTTTGTGTGTTTAGATCGGCTTTCCCCATCTCCACTGGCAAACATCCAAAGGGTAAGGTCCGGGACCTTGGTGGGCCAGAAACCTGCAATATCTATCGTTCCATATCCCGATTAATGTTAGATTCAGAAGATGTGTCACTTGACGAGTGCTAGAAGAAGATATGTACTCTTGTAGCCAAAGGAAGCTCATTTTCAAGACACTGTAGACCGCGAGGTGTTGTAAGACTGTGGGTTTACACAAGAGGCCGAATTAACTGATTATGAAAAAATACCATACGTTTACAGTGTCTCCACAACGGCATTGGGCTGTCTTCGGTTCACTGATGTGAATTACGAGTGTCACTGAAGATGTACGAGAGAAAGTTGATTCATCAGTGAACTGTACAAATGGATTTACTTTGAGATTTTAGTGTATCCAAAGTCAAAATTACGTAATAAACAAAACCTGTAGAACAAACACAAAATTGTGTAAGTTAATTTTCATAATGAATTTGTTCTACGAAGAACCGACGGGAGAGTCAGTTAACATAAAAGATATTACCCCAAGAACCTGGTACAGATAGGAACCGAATAGCAAAACGCTCAAAACTGCATTTGGTATACAGGGCTACCACTTTTTATTTCTTCTGTTTTTTTTTTTTTTTTTTTTTTTTTTTTTTTTTTTTTTTTTTTTTTTTTTTTTTTACATGGTCGTTAGGAGTGGAAGATTCTCAACACCACGGATGGCAGTGCCGCGTGCTTGCGTGCTGGGCACAACATTGGTAATAAGCTTGAGATATGAATGGCTCTTCGATGTCCGTGTTTGTTACAATTTTTTTAATTTTTTTTTTTTATTTATTTTACATAAACATTGGGTGAAGTGAAAGTGTCAAAGTGCTTCTTCATAAGGTGAAAACACCACAAATAGGTCAAAAATTCAAACTGTCAAAAATATAGAGAGATGTGGTAAGACATTCTACGATAGATATCCCACTAATAATGCTGCAACTCCAGCGAAACATGTTTGGGAAAAACTAAAAACAACTTTGCTTGCTCAAGGCAGATCATAGCTAAATAGCAAATTGATTGGTAATCAGTGCTTGTGATTAGGCGCTTCTGTCTTGATAATGCTCGACGCAGACGTCCGCCTACCGATTGTTTCCCGTCCGTCTGCCTGGCAGGTCAGGCTGAGCGTTGGCTGGTCGCCCCCTCGGCCACGCCCGCGTCCTCTGCCCTCAGAGGTCCCCACGGTGGACAGCCATTGTGCACGCCGGTGCCGGCTGCTCCGACGCTCCCATTCCGCCCGCTTTGGGGCGCCGACCGCTAATTACGAATTTTTCCTCCCGCATTATCCAAAATGGCGGCCCTGGGCGGGAGGCGTCCGTCCCGAATCGCCTTGTGTGGACTGCGCCGCCGCCACGGCCGGGGTTTGTTGTCTCGTCTGGGGGCGGGGGCGGCCGGTTATGGCTGTAAAACCTGCGGCGGACGGCCGCACTAAATATTTTAACGAGCGCCACTTTGGCCCGGCTCACCGCCGGTACAGTCCCACACACGCCCTGCGACCCTCTGCTGGAACGCTCGAGGCCACTGCTTCAGGGAGGCTAATTTTGACATAAGGTATGTTTGAATATTCCTTCAAACCGTCTTGATTGCAAATTTTTTACTGGTTAATGACGATTTTCGCCCTTTAACAGGGTATCTTCAGATTATAATGAAAATTGAGTGGTAATCAGTCCTTGTGGTTTGGCGCTTCTGTCTTCATAATCTGTACAAGTCGGCGGAGCAGCACACCACGCCCGCCCACCGTCCGTGAGCGCAATTGTAAACATGGGCTTATCTTGTGTCATCAGAGACCACCGCTTCGATTAAGGGCCACAAGGAAATCCAAAAAACATTCCAGGAAAATAGAAACACCGCAATAACAACTTACGGTGTCACACCACGGAGAGCGCATTATAATCTGAAGATGCCCTGCTAAAGGGAGAAACGCGTCATTAACTAGTAAAAAATTTGCAATCAAGACGGTTTGAAGGAATATTTATTCTAACTGATTGCTGTTGTACACCATGGATTGGAAATCATTTTAAGGTATGTTTGTTAAATAAAGATACAACATGTACAATTAATAACTAGTTCTTTACTAACACGAAGTGATGGGTACTATCGACAAGGGTTCGTAAATCGATTCCGTATTTTTTTTATTTCCAGAAGGCTTTTTACACCGTGCCTCACAAACGGCTTTTAATCAAATAGCGTGGTTACGGTAACTCGCCCCAAATTTGCGATTGGATAGGGGATTTCCTGTCAGAGAGGACACAGTTAGTAGTAACCGATGGTAATGCATCGACTAAAACAGAGGTGATATCGGACGTTCCGCAGGGTAGTGTCATTGGTCCTCTGCTGTTCCTTATATACATAAAAGATTTAGGGGAAAATCTAAGTAGCTATCTACGATTCGGCGGCATGTGAGTGTGATCCTGAAACAGAAGCTGATGTCAACCACACCCTGTTCGGGTGCCCCAAATTTGACCGAGAACGTTTGAACTTCCTGCAGACATTGGTGAAGATGGGATATCCCCTTCCCCAGTCAGCTTCTTTCCTTTTGTTTACGAAAGACGTTCGTGTATATAAAATCATAATTAAGTTTATTAAGATCACTGTACTCAATCTTTAAGCATCAAGTGTGATGGTAATATAAGGTTTTGCTTGTGAATATGTGAAACTGTTTCAACATTATTTAAATTGTAATGTAACGCAGTTTTCGCTTTGTTTCCACTTCCCCATTTTGACAAAATGTACTTCTGTTTTGTCTGTTTATTAAAATATACGTACATTTCCACTGTGTGTTGTAGATGGCCACATTGCGTTAACACCCAGAAGGCCAAATAAATGAAAATAAAGAAAATAAAAAGAAAAAGAAAAAGAAAGTAGCTCTCTTAGGTTGTTTGCAGATGACGCCGTCATTTACCGTCTAGTAAAATCATCTGAAGATCAAAACCAACTGCAGAACGATCTGAGTATCACTATGGTGTAAAAATTGGCAATTGACTCTAAATAATGAGAAGTGTGAAGTCGTTCACATGAGTACGAAAAGAAATCCGTTAAACTTTGTTTACGAGATAAATCAATCAAAAGTGAAGGCCGTAAACTCCACAAAATACCTGGGAATTACTACTACTTCAGACTTAAATTGGAAAGAACACGTAGATAATGTCGTGGGAAAGGCGAACCAGAGACTGCGTTTTATTGGCAGAACCCTTAAAAGATGCAACAGAACTACTAAAGAAACTGCATACACTATGCTTGTCCGTCCGTTTTTGGAGTACTACTGCGCAGTGTGGGATCCTTATCAGGTGGGTTTGACGGAGGACATCGAAAAAGTCCAAAGAAGGACAGCTCGTTTTGTATTGTCACGATACAGGGGAGACAGCGTTACGGAAATGATACAGGATCTGGCATCAGGATGGGCATCATTACAACAACGGCGCTTATCGCTGCGGCGTGGGCTACTTCCGAAACTTCAATAGCCAACATTCTCCTCCGAATGCGAAAATATATTATTGACTCCCACTTACATAGGTAGAAATAATCATCAGAGTAAAATACGAGAAACCAAAGCTGGAACGGAGAGATTCAAGTGTTCTTTCTTCCCACGCTCTATTAGAGAATGGAATGGGAGATAAAATAGTATAACGGTGGTTCGATGAATCCTCTGCCAGGCACTTAAATGTGATTTGCAGAGTACCCCATGGAGATGTAGATGTAAATCTAGAATAACACTACGGCCAAAAAATATCCTCAAATTTCAGTGTGGAGGTTCACTTCAACGGAAAAGTCCTACAACTCTAGTAACACATCATAAATTTACGATGTTATTATAAACTGACATAATGTCAGTTAGGAGTGCCATTGGAATAAATTATGTGATGAGGTATACAAATGTATTCCAAGTCACAGTTGCTTGTTGAATTTTTTTAAAATCTTTTAATACTTCATATGTATGACACAACCAGTTTCGACGTACTATGCCGTCATTCCCAAGTGCTACACAATAAGGAAAATTTATTAAAATACAAAGTTAAGACAAAAATATAAAATAAGATACATTACAATTTTGGAAATGGTCAGAAGAACTTTATAAAATATGATTCTGTAGGTATCATTGTGGCCAACAGGATCATATTTTAAGACGTTCTTCTGAACATTTACAAAATTGTAATTTATCTTATTTTATATTTTTGTCTTTGTATTTTTATAAATTATCCTTATTGTGGAGCATTTGATAATACGGAATAGGACGTCGAAACTGGTTGTGCACTACATATGAAGTATTGAAGAAAAAATTTTTCAGAAGAAACTGTGGCTTGGAATACGAGGCGTGTTATCAAGTAAGAACCGTTTTGAAAGTAAAAAAAAAAGACGTACTAAGATATCTCAATAATTTTAAGCGCACTGGGTACCTACATCTGTTGTCTACGCTCTGACGCCATTACGGTCTGATTCCTCCTTGTTTACTTGGGTACTGAGTGTTTAAGATGCCTCCGATAATAGTGAGTCCAACCGTCTGTGAAGTACGGGCTGTTATCAGATTTCTTAGTGCTAAAGGTCTAAAAGCGATCGATGTTCATCGTGATAGTGATGGAATGGTACGAAAATGGGTGAGAGCATTTAAAGATTGCCGCACAAATGTGCATGATGAACAACGGACTGGGCGTCCTTCGGCGGTTAATAAAACTTTGGTGCAGGAAGTGGACAATAAGGCGAGAGAAAACAGACGCTTTACGATTTCCTCCTTGCGGGATGACTTTCATAATGTTTCTCGTAGTGTTTTGTATGGTATTGTGAGCGAGCAAGACGATGACGATGACAAAACACTTGTGATGCAATCAGGCGGCAGACCTCTATGTTCAAAATGTTTGTATAGCTTATGGGACTTAACTTCGGGGTCATCAGTCCTTGAAATTACAAACTACTTATGAACTTATACTAAGGACGGCACAAATGTCCATGCCCGAGGGGGGATTCGAACCCCCGATCGTAGTGGCCGTGCGGACCGTGACTGGAGCGCCTCAGTCCCCTCGGCCACCACGGCCTTCTATGAGGAGAGTATTCAAAAACTGGTACAACGTTGTGACAAGTGACTCAATATTGACGGAAATTATGTAGGAAAGTAAAATTTGAGAGGGGTGTTCAGATGAAAATGTACGAAATGAAACTGTGGGTATAATAAAATCCTTATTCAAAAGTAATCACCAAAGGCCTGAGCACAACTATCTCACAGGTTAACGTGTCGAAGGGTTCCCTGATCCCAGAATTCCTGTGGCTGCGACAAGAGCCTGTCCTTTCCTGTGTCCTTCAGTTCGTCATCCGAGATGAAGTGTTTCGCTATCATATAGTTTTTTAGCGGGCCAAAAAGTTGAAAGTCACAGGTCGACATGTCCGAATGTAGGAAGCTCACTCTGCTGCCACTTGAACTTGGCAAATACACTTCGTCTGACCCTGAAGACGTGTGCACGCGAGTTGTTATAGAGCAGAATCATTCCGTGAGAAGCCCAGACCGTTTGTTTTTGATGGACTTGCGTAGGTTACCGAGTGTCTCACACAACACGTCATTGCTAACGGTTTTTTCGTGCTCGAGGATTTCGATAAGTATCGGACCTCGGACGTCGAAAAGAGACGGTGAGTATCATCTTGCCTGCTGAGGGAACAGCCTTGAATTTTTTAGGGAGAGGTGATGACTGATGCTTCCCTTTCCTAGATATCGCACTACGTTATCCCAAAGCGGAATATTAAAATTTGAACCGCTTTGGTTGCTATGATTTTCTCATCTTTTCATTTGAACACCCCTCATATTAACATTAAATGAATACTCATCTTGTTCTTGTAGAGGGTAATGATACCTAATAAAGTTAAACGCCAGGTTTCTTGAGTTAATTTTCAAAGATATTTTACTGTCCGTAATATTTCTAAAAATTAAGTATCAATATGTGAGCACGTGTTGAGGTACTGTCTTGCATAGCGTGGTACTTTGTTCTACAAGTCTACTTGCAGTATCGTAGCATTCCAACTCAAAGCACTAACTGGATGAACACGTTGCAGTCTATGAACACGAATATAGTCCCTGAATGAACACGTTGCAGTCTGCATGAAGGCCATATGCGCCGTCTGTTTAATTCTGATAATCAGATTTCAGATGCTGTTTTGTATTCGAACTGCGTTATCTTTTGCACGATTGTAGGAACTCGTGTTGCCAACTGTTTGCGTTGTCATGTCGACATAATGTAGCAGTTCTTGGATAGGAAAGAAGTTTAGAGAGTTTAACGTCCCGTCGACAGCGTCGTCATTAGAGACAGAACTTGCACTCTGTTTGTATATGGATGGGGAAGAAAAACGGCCACCTCCTTAAAGAAACCATAACGGCAAGTGCCTGGAGTGATTTAGTAAAAATCGGGGTAAACAGATGCCTGGAGGTGGATTTGAACCATCGTCTTCCTGAATGAGGGTCCAATGTGTTATCAATGCAGCATCTATTTCGGTATAGCTGTTTTTGGTTGTCTGACAACATTCGATACTACCTACTAAGGACTTTTGGAGCAACAGTAAAAGAGGTGCCCCAACCACCTAGGGGGTGGGTGTTGAATGTTTGGCCTGAGGTACCATTAGGACAGACAGAGCAGCATACTATGATGTCATGATTACAGGGTAAGGCTTTTCATACTTTGCCTATGAATAGGACAACAATATTCCATAATTTTTCTATCTTGATGTAGAACTGTGCAGCCGGGCGAGCAATGAGGTGGTGCTGTCATAAGTTAACAGAGACGGAAGAAGCGGTAGAAGAGACGTTTGAATGTGCATACGTCCGCAGCCGCAACAGGTGGGATCAGCATCACATTAGGAGGATATGTGCCTGAGCCACCAGCAGTTAATGCATGGGGGGAGGTATATAGGGTTTAACATCGCACCGGTAATTCATCACCTCGACCTTCAAAGGCCAAGATGAAACCACCGGTAGTGACACTTCTGTCTTTTGGACCTCTATGAAAACACGGAATAAAATCTACTCCTCACCCCTCTAAGACTGATCTCATCTTTTACATCCCTTCCACCGCTAAAAATTTGTCCTCTAGATGTTAAAAAAAAAAAAAAAAAAACAAGAGTTTTTGTGGTGATGAACAATTTACCTTCTGTCTTGACACATACTAAAGTTTTTGGAGCTTATGTCTCGCCTTGATATCCAGGCATATGTTCAAATGTTTGTTGAGCTTGAGGGACTCAACTGCGGGGTCATCAGTCCCTAAACTTACAAACTACTTATGAATTACCTTATACTAAAGACAACACAAACATCCATCCATGCCTGAGGAACCACCAACAGTAGCGGCCGTGCAGACTGTGACTGGCGCGCTGAAGACCGCTCAGCCACTGCAGCCAGTGGCAGATGTTCGTTCCATGATGTAGCCAGGGAAGGGAACCGATTAGGGTTATATTTCGCTGCATTAAACTCTGTCTTTCCACGTTTGGAGACACCAGTAAACGTGCAACCACCAGCATTATTCTAAGAGGCGTTTTATTTCGGTCCAATAAATAGCTATGGAAAAACGGTGCATCCAATCAGAGTCCTGTATGCTTTGATAAGTCTAATACGATTGAGGTACGGCTGATACCGATATGCATCTCAACAACCATGCATCTCCCTGGCGCGAAGCACACCTTGAAGTTAAGTTTTTTTAGAGGTTTTTGACGGTCCTCATGCCCGGGCTTATACGATATCATTACCAGGTTCTATTAAAACGTTCCAACTTCCCACCATACGGTGGTCGCTGAGGCACGCACAGAACTTATGATATTGAGGATTGGCGTGGTGAAGTCTCCAGCTCAGGCATCCCGGGTTCGCTAAGCCCGTATCACGCATGCTGAACACCTTCAAGGGTCATTTTTAAAGCCCTGCTGCTATTTCATATAGAGCAGGATGCACATTTGCAATTTTATATAATACATTCAGTTCATCGATGTTACATATTTTGAGCATTTTGAAATAGATAGAAATTGGAAAAACAATACATGGAAGACAACGGCCAAGTATGAGGACACATGATAATTTGGGTTGGCCGGGGTATGTGCTTGAATGACCGATGCAGCTGTGTCAAAACCGTGCTCAGGATTAGTACATCTACGTAGTAAGTATGAGTTCCGGTTCGAGTCTCGGGTCTGCCATAGATTTCATAAGACCACGCTGTTATACCACCTACCAGCAGTCGAGACAAAAATACCCCAACTAAATCTATTTTGCGACAGATTATGTATAGTGGGCATCCACAGCTGTAGACTTGAGTCATAATGATGGAAACCGCTTCAGATGTATGGTAATTTTTTTTATTAAAAAATACCATACAGCTGAAGCGGTTTCCATTATTATGACTATATAATGTTCCGTCATCCTGAAACCTTGCTTCTTGTGTAATTTCACACTTTTAGGTCAGCGAGAAGACCCCCATAGTTTTTTTATCAATGGACGAATCCTTTGACTATATTCACTCTATAGTATTTTCTCTCTTTTCTTTTCATTATTTTTAATGTAAGTCGCTGAGGGAGTGTGAGACTTTTTTTCAACTAGATAACTCTAACTGATTCTAAGGAAAAGGAGTCTCAGTAGTTAGGCACGCAGGCAGACGCACAACGAAGTGATTGTACAGGTCCACAGTTTGTATCCATTACTGTGCGGATTCGTGAAAAGGACAGCGAATAAAGCAGTGGCTGGCTGCGGTGGCCCATATTCCCTGGTACCGGATTACACAACACGAGTCGCGATACTCACAAGACTGGCAGCTGATGGCGGCCGTCGATCTTCCCGGGAGCTCTGACATTAAATGAGACGTATTTTGCAACCGCGCGGCCAACAAGCGGCCCGGGACAAGTGCGGCTCATGAAATATGGAGGAGCCGAGGAAAGTAAATGGGCCGGCAGCGCGTCACCGCCGGCGTCCGGCGGTCGTGGCAGCTCCAGAGGCAACCTGATGGAGCGCGGGCCAGCTCTGATGTTGGCTCACTCGCCGCGCGGCTACAACTGCACTTTACGGTCAGTATAAGCGCTGCAGAACAAAGTAGGCTTACCGAAAACGTCAAAAAAGCAGGCCAAAGCAATTCGCACTACTGTAGAAACCAGACAGCAATTATAAGAGTCGAAATGCATCAAAGGAACGAGTGGTTGAGAAGGAAGTAAGGCAGTTTTGTAGCCTTTCCCAGTGGTATTCAATGTGTACATTGAGCAAGCTGTCAAGGAAATGAAGGAGAAATTTGGAGAATGAATTAAAGTTGAGGGAGAGGGAAAAGACTATGCGTTTTGCCGATGACATTGTGGTTATGTCAGAGACAGCAAAGCACTTGGAAGTGCAACTGAACGGAACGGACTGTGTCTTGAATGGAGGTTAAAGGATGAATAGCATTAACAAGAAGAAAACAAGAGGAATGGATTTTAGTGTAAGAAAAAGGAATTAGATTAGGTAGCTGAGATTTATTTGGTTGCCGGCCGCGTTGGCCGAGGGGACTGAGGCGCGTCAGTCACGGTCTGCACGGCCACTACGGTCGGGGGTTCCAGTTCCCCCTCGGGTATGCATATTTGTGCCGTCCTTAGTGTTAGCTAGTTCAAAAGTAGTTGTAAGTTTAGGGACTGATGACCCCTTAGTTAAGTCCCATAAGCTATACAAACATTTGATTTGTTTGGTTGATCATCATCATCATCGTTAGAGACTGATTATGCTTTTCAGCGTCCAGTCTGGAGCGTTGTCCCCGTAATGAAATTTCTACACGATCCCCTATCCAATGTCAACATTGATGCCTTGTTTGATGTAAGGACTTTTACTTCAAAATTATTCTTGAGAGAATCTAATTTGTTTCTCCTTGGTCTACCTCGACTCCTCTAGTTGCCATTGGTAAAGAAGATATAATAGAGATAATCGCTCTGGGAAGAAAAGCATTTCTGATGAAGCGAAATTTGTTGATATCCAAAATTAATTTAAGTGTTAGAAGTCACTTCTGAAAGTTTTTGTGTGGAGTGTAACAGCGTACTGAAGTGGACCTTGGACGATAAGGAGTTCAGATAAAAAGATGATAGAAGCTTTTAAACTGCGCTGATTCAGTGGAATGATGATGATTAGCTGAATAGAAGGCATAAGGTATGAGAAGGTGCTGAACAGAATTTGGGAGAAAAGATATTACTGGCATATCTGGCTCGATTTGTGGTACACATTCTGAGACATCAAGGAACTGTTAATTTAGTATTGAAATGAAGTGCTTGGTGTAAAAATCGCAGAGGGAGAGCGACAGGCGAATACAGTAAGCATATTCAAATGGATGTCGCTTGGCATTCTTATGAGGAGAAATAGAGGCCTGTGCAGGATAGGGTAGGGTGTAGACCTGCATGAAACCAGTCTCCGTAATGAAGGTCACAGCAACATACTGTCAAAGGATTTCGTACATTCAGCAGAGGAGGTCGTGTTAAGTGGCACGTGCTGTCTTCCCTGGGTTTTTAACTTTGTAAATTATCTAGTTTCACTAGACGGGCTTTCTTGCTAAACGAGAACGCCTTTCGTTCAGATGTATGAGGAATAGCATTTTAGTTCATGTTTTTAAATGTTAGTTTCTGTAATATTGCTGGGATTTTATTATGCTAATAATTTATCATTGTGTCTGTGAATGTAGTAATATGAACGGTTTCTCCGTGATGCCACTGTCCCAGTGAGAATGTGTACTTGCTTTATTCTGCATGTCATCTTCTGGCAATCTGAGTGTATGTATGAGAATTTTTGTCGTCAGCTGCTGGCTGTGCGCTTTGCATCTCTGGCGTCATGTCAATAGGATGTCGTTGCCAACCTCTGCTTTCGATGCTACCAAAGAGCTTCCTCCACCCCTTGGTTTCAAGTTGGGGAGGCAATGCCCAGTTAGCGAGACTTGTCAAGAGGCTCGAGTTTAAGCTCTCCCCCATCACCTCGTTTTTCCTGGGTTTTGTCGATTTCAGGTGGATTTCCGGCCGCTGCCGAGAGCCTCACAGGTTGGCCGACTTTGACATTCTTTGGTTGCGCTTCGACCTGGTAAAACGTTCTGATATTCATTCCTCCCTTGAGATGGTAGCGATTCGTTGTCTAATTTTTTAGACTTCAGATCTTAGGTTCATTTTTTGGGATTAGTTTCTCTGATCATGTACGGAAATGTATTCAATTTCATTTTGGTGATTTTGCACAGGTAAACGCAGTGAACAAGCAACTAATTGGGTTTGATTATGGCGGGAATCGGTAACCTGTGTGAGATTAGCTGGTGGTGTATGAACTCTGTTTAATTTCTTTTTAGCTTTGTGGAATGCGACAAATATGCGGGAATATTTTTATTCTGTGTAGTGCATGTGAAATATTCATTTCCCTTTCCTCCTTCTGTGAGTGATATGTGCTCCACATAGTGTGTTCTTAGAACAAAGCCTTCAGCTACCTATGTGACTGTTTCTAGGCCCTTCAGGCAAGAAACCATGTATGTATCTTTCTGATTTTCCTTATTACATCACACTCTATTTTAAATTGCTGTTTCATTTCCAAACTTGTACTTAGCATTTGGACTCCATCAGCAAATTCTCTTCTAGCCTTGTACTACCCCCTTTATTAGCTTGCTTATGAAATACTAAATATTTCTAGGGGCTGCATGCCGTATTTCTTAGTTGATTTACTCCGACTCTGAATTTATTCCACTTTTCTGACTTTTGAAGACTGGACTTCGTCCATCTATGTAAAAGCTTCCCAATCGCGTCTAACTGTATTTCTTTAGCTTCCTTATCCTACGCATTTCTAAGGCTTGCATGCCGTAGCTATTTTTCTTTATTTTTCAGAAATTCAATTGTAGTATTTTTACTGGTTTTCGGAACCACGTCGGTCCGAACTCCGACTTCAAAGGTTTATAGCTAGTTACTTGCGTTCTCGCCACTGCTCACACACCAGTGCCTTCCTATTGTCTATTCTTGCTTCGTAATCTGTGATTCCGTTGGTTTTTTGTTGAAATGAATACAATCTTTAAGCACTTCGCCTTCAGTGGGATGCGAATATATAATGTCTCAATAATTCCGCATGCTCACGTTTTGATTTGAATGGAAATTGATCTCGCTATTATTGCGTTCCATCTCAGGTAGAGAAAGACAGACCAGAGCGACCTACGAAGTTTATTCTTTCTTGTGTTGTGTGGTACATTCTGGTTCGCTAGATTTCGCCTACGATAGCGGTGCCTGCTTCTGTTTCGTGTCTGCACGTTGAGTTGGATGAGTTTCGCTTTGCTTCGCGCGTCTCAGTGACTGAATGCTTGTTGACTGTAAATCCCTCCCCCGAAGATGTTCAGTTCAGATTACTTTAAGTTAGTAGTTCAATGAGATACATTTTTATTGTTTAACAAATTTGGTTCCCCCATTTGCTTATGTTTGAACTGAATAAATAATTTATTTTCAATGAAGTTTTATACTTCTTATAAATATTAGTTTATGAATACCCTCCTTTTTTAATTTAATGTTGTTTTTCACCAGTGCTGAGAACAAACTCAGATGAAAATTATCATGGTTTAATTCCGTTGCGCCACCTCATGAAATGGTTTAGTTCCGGGTGGCTTTTATATTAATGATTGTGTGTAACTCTCGTGATCTACGACGTATGTTGGCCACCGTCTCTTTGGCTTCCTGCCGCTAAAATAAAGTTTGAGTCGGATCTAAATTCTGGGCCAGGAAACAAGATTCTGTTGCAGGAAGTAGTCAGTAGTTCACGCGAATCCTTTAGCTGGCTTGACGGCCAGTGTTATATGTTTAAAGTTAGCTCTTAACTGGCTCCTTTCAACTAGAGTTAATTTTACAATTAACGGTGGTATCTCACGAAGGAGCGATGCTACAAGACGTAATTCAGCTGTCTCAGTAAGTAATAATCAGCTGAGGACACAAAAATCGTTCTCTCACTGCGAAGAAGGGTAGACTGGGGTCGTTCTGGTGGTTATGTTCCTGTGCAATACAAGAAGGTTTCATTGTGGGCGCGCGTTGCAAGACGTCAGCCATCTGCAGTGCGAAACACTTTCAAGCAGTCAACAAATACGTCATACCTGTGCATGGAACTGCTCTCTCCAACTGCACGTGTGCGAACTCTAGGATAGTCTTAAATCACTCCCATTATGTTGCTGTCACGGCTGAATGGCGAAGTAGATGAATGGACTGACATTTCAGCCCGGCCCTCGGAGACAGAAGCATATGTGACATTTACCGGAACAGGAACGCGTCACGAGGGGCGCCTGGGGCAGTGAACGCACGTTTTCTAAGCCGGTTGCGCAAAGCGCGCTGCGAGCGGTCGTTTACTGGAAAGCCGGCAGCCTTTGACGATACTACGCCGACCACTGGCAAACGACTGACGACGCGCTTTCCCTCCTGCGATGTCCCACCGATACCGCTACGCTTCAATTATGCGGAACGCTCCGAGGCACTATTATCGGCATTTAATACCGGCACACACGATGCAAGCGCGAGACTCGATTGTTTTGCGTCCCACTTTGTGCACAGTGAGTAGCGGAGCGTGACGTCACGTTTGCAGTACACTGCGTGTCTGTTGCAACTGAGGACATGCGTGCTAGTCATACGTCTGAGGCAGTATGGCCACTGGCCACTGACCCCTAATGGAATCTGAATACGTATTTTTAAATTCATAACAGAGATCTCACGAATTTCTAACAGTGAATGACTGGTACTACATGCCGAGAAATGATATCGCTTTAGCAGCTGCAGTACACTGAGATAGCAAAAGTGATGGGACAGAAATATAGATAACGGTGGCGAGTGATTCACGTACACAAGATATAAAAGGAAGGTGGTTTGGAGCAGCAGTAGTTTGTACTCCGATGACTCACGTGAAGGTTTGTAGAGGAACCTTGGAGGAATGAAACTAATATCCGCGGCGCCATATTGAACTATATTGAGAAACATGTGTTACGTGCAGTGATGTCAAAGATAAAGGTATAGCCAAGGACTGTAATGAACATTTTTCACAACAAAAAATTTTAATGTCGTCATAAATGTCATCTCAGCTCTTTGTTAGAGTCTTCTGCAGTCTTCTATTGCGTATTTAATTGTATTGAGAGGACGGCATCGCTGTTAGATTGTTTGTTCTCACTACAAAATTTTGAGGAATAACATTATTGTAAAGTGTTGAAAGCCGACTATGATATACATAGAGATCAGTGGCGTATCCCTCCCAGTAGAGCCCGTCCCCAGACCTTGCTGCAACCCGGTGATTGACCTCAGACCGCCCCCCTCCCCCTAGACCTTGATCCTGGATACACCACTGGTAGAAATAGATAGTCCGCTGAATTAATTATGACATAAGAAAAGTGTTGGGTAGGATCGCCACAAAAATGTATCTGTTACCAACATTGCCACAAATTCGAGTTAGTAATCAATTCCATGAAAATTACTCATCATGGACCTGCTCGTAATATATGCAGAAGAAATATTCTTATTACGGCTTGTGTGAACCAAATCAGTAGCACGCCTATGGCTGACTGAAATAAAATGGACTGCGAGGGAAAGAGAGAGAGAGAGAGAGAGAGAGAGAGAGAGAGAGAGAGAGAGAGAGAGAGAGAGAGAGAAGAACCTTATCCTTTTCATTCACCACTCCGAGGAGTTGGAGCGGGCTGTTTGAGATCCGGGCCATAAAGAGTTGCGGTTCTATTCAGCCAATTATCACAGAACCTGATAGTGGGGCAAAGGGGGTATCTCAATTGAGAATAAGTGGGGGGAGGGGGGGAGCTTAACCAGTTCCGGCATACGCCTTACAACCAAGGGAAACCTCTCAAAAACCTTCGTCGGAACCGAGGAATTAGGACCAATTTAATTTATCTCTGCAACGTTGCCCCAGACTACAAATGAATTATCGGGAGAGCGCGAGTGCACTGACGCCACGTAGAGATCAGCACGACCAACAGTGGACATGCATCCCACAAAAGGAACCGCACCTGTGCGCACGGCATCCTCTGCGTCACGTCGTGGACTGCCAGAAACAATTCTGCTATATCAAAAAATATAAGTTATATCACCTGCGAGAATTTATTTTGCTGTATTAAGGTGTAATGGCACGCACTTTCGTCTAATAATGACTTTCATCTAGGGAAGTACAGAGAACAATCACAATCAGTAATATTCATTGAGCATTTTCCGCTGAATAAAGGAAATGACTTTAAAAGCTAAACAGAATGTTTTATCCTATACTCAATATTTCTCACTTGAAAAAACGGTTGAAGCAACTAACTACTTAAATGAAACAATACTGCAAATAAAATTAAGAATTATTGTTATGGAAGATCAGAAGTGTACATTACCTTAGTTTTCAGAATATTACGGAAATAGCAGATACAGGAAGTCGTCTGGTATGTCCTTCCAATAAACAAGAATTCTGCGCAAACTGCTACCACTCACTGCACACAAATGCTACCACTACTCTACTCAACCAACATTACCGTTAACTACTACTAGAACAGTGTAGACTACAGTCAAAAACCTTTGACAAAGACACTAAACATCCTGAGAAGTTTGTACTACCACAGATCACAGATAAGAAAGCTCATTCAAAACTACTCAAATTCCAAAGATACGTATTTCATCACTCCATAAATTCCAATGATACTTGTTTCAATGTCATATATGATTTTAAATAGTAATGATTGATTTCGTGTTATCACTCGTTTAACAGCACGCAAACAGGCATTTTAAGCGTTTCAGAATTTTAGCTCCAGCTGCAGCATCTCCAACGTAATCGCTGAACTGCAGTCTCTGCCTCAATTTCGCGGCTAATTCAAGATAATAACATAATTATTTCGTACAGAGACGGGAACTGAAATAAATTAGGACTTTTAACGCTTATTTTTCAGCTTGGACGGAGTCGAAAAAAAATTTAATGAGTCAGATTTTTAATGAAAATCTACGGACAAAACAGAGTGCAAATGAAATATCCAAATACGACTTTATGTCGAGAGCGGAATCATAGACGTGCTTTTGTATTTTGGCGTCGGATATTTCTTGCGTCAGCAACAGTTACCTAACTGACAGACAAATCTCACGCTTATTATAATTTACAGAATGAGGTTAGGGCATGATTACTGATCTCTTTTATATAATTTTTCAGTGTAAAGTTTCGTCACCCTAATGTAACGTAATAGTTTACGATAAAGGACAGTTTTAAATATCTTTATTAAGATCAGTTCTTTGACTCACGCAGTCGATATCACAGTAAAAAGAATGTCAGAATTTGGTACAATAAATCAGAACTAAGAAATCTCAGAATAAGTAGAAGATTATTTCATCTTCACGCACACTTAAAGAAAATCTCAGCATCCAAGATAATGAGAAAGATATAGTAGTGCTCGTTAATCAAAAATTGATTTCACATTTACTATAAACATATTCAGAGAATTTTTGTTTCTCAAAGAGTGATTTCAATCAGCATAGTTTTTTATTTGTAAGGACGCCACCGGTTTCAGATTTTTTTGTGCCTACACGACAGGATTTAACAAACTTTTAACGCGGAAATTTGTCAGAACTTGACGCATGGGAAATCAGCAGGGAATTAAACATTCCGAGATCCACATTGTTAAGACTGACGAGAATACCAAGTTATAGGCATTACCTCTCACCGCGGAAAATGCAATGCCCTAAAGCTTGCACTTGGTGACAACAACATGACATTGCTTGCAGTGATTTTCCTGGGTTGATCAACGTATTAGTTGGGGCCTAGTCTACTGGAAAACAACGGCTTTTTTACATGAGTTTCCAAAAAAATGTTCAAATGTTTGTAGAACTTATGGGACTTAATTACGGGGTCATCAGTCCCTAAGCTGACAAACTGCTCATGAACTAGCGAAGACTAAGGACGGCACAAATATCCATGCCCGAGGGGGGATTCGAACCCCCGACCGTAGTGGCCGTGCCGGCCGTGGTGGCCCAGGGGACTGAGGCGCTCCAGTCACGGTCTGCACGGCCACTACGGTCGGGGGTTCGAATCCCCCCTCGGGCATGGATATTTGTGCCGTCCTAGTTCGTAAGTAGTTCATAAGTAGTTTGTAAGTTTAGGGACTGATGACCCCGTAGTTAAGTCCCATAAGCTTAACAAACATTTGAACATTTCGTAATGGCCGTGCAGACCATGACTGGAGCACCTCAGTCCCCTCGGCCACCGCGGCCGGCATGAGTTTCCGTTTCAGTTGATAAAAGCTGATAATAGGATACATATGTGGCGCATACAACACGAAGCGATAGATGGACTAGATCCTCCGGAAAAAAAAAAAAAAAAAAAAAAAAAAAAAAAAAAAAAAAAAAAAAAAAAAAAAAAATCATTGACTGGAAATGGTTATGTTTGGATACATGAGAACCATATGCAGTCATTCATGAATGATTCGCGTTCTCAAACAACGCTGGAAGTATTACGGATGGAGGCATTTTGACCAGTGCCGCCAGTAGTATATACTTCGTAAATGACATTCGTGCTGATTATGTTCACTTCTTCTCAGATTTTGGACCCAGCTTTATCAGCAACATACGCTTCTCGCTTGGACATACAGTCCTGAAACGTTGAAGTGAACTGTTGTCATTCTCGTGAATATTTCTTGAACTTGAACCTCCTGTCTAAAAGCCAGGTCACGCATTTGATTAGTTTTTTTATGTGACACTCCTCTCAATGCTTTCTGGCATGTCCTTGATACTTTTTAGCTCTTCCGTTAGTTAATTTATTTTGTCTGGAATTTCTGAGTATGCGCCAGTAAAGCTGCAAACTTACTCAAAATGTTCAAATCAAATGCCAAAATGCAGTTGTCATCAGCCCCTAGACTTACAAACTACTTATTCTGAGGACAACACACACACACACACACACACACACACACACACACACACACACACACATATATATATATATATATATATATATATATATATATATATATATATATATGCCCATCCCGGGTGAGGACTCGAATCTCAGACGGAGAGAAACTGTGCATTCCGTGCTGCTATGCTGAATGATGTAACATAATAATACTGTTTTCGGTCATTACTTTCACAAATTATCTGTTAGTTTTTTGTGATTAAAGCTTAAAATTCGTTCATTTTCAAGATTAAATCACGTGATAGAAAACACTCTGTTACTGGCTAAAGCCATGGTGACGTAACACGACAATACGAAAACCGAAGCTATAAATGAGTTATAGTATGTTGGCGAATGTCACCAGATTTTTGCCGGCCGCGGTGACCGAGCGCTCTGCGGCGTGCCAGTCACAGTTTGCACGGCCCCTACGGTCGGGGGTTCGAATCCCCCATTGGGCATGGATATTTGTGCCGTCCTTAGTATTAGCTAGTTCATAAGTAGTTTAGGAATTGATGACCCCGTAGTTAAGTCCGATAAGCTCTACAAACATTTGAACATTTGATAACCAGATTTTTCCCTTATGGTTTAGTTTATTTGTGATGTGAAACAGATTAACAATTTATGCGTAAGAATGGAAAAGGATTTTGTGAAGGCAGATACTGGATACCTTGCAAAATTTGATGCGCTTGTGGTATCTCCTTCCTACTAAACCAACACGGACCTTTACATGCTAGAAATAATTAACATGTAAACTGCATTGTAAGTAAAACACATCTACATTTTAAAGCTAATTGTTGCTAGAGATGTTTTCATGCAATTTAAAAAAAAGTACTGACCCTAAAATCTTCAAATTAATTAAAAAAATCATGTAATTTAGGAAGTAGTTTCATTGTTAAGTTCTCTGATGTAGGGAGTAATTGTAACACCAAAAACTGTGAAATTCGGCGAATGGATTTATGTATAGTTGCACAATATGGGCGAAAGTGCAGACTATGGCGGCTTTTCCGTATCGTTCAAAGGTTGGCAACGCACACTTCGCATAGTGAAATCATGCCAATTCCAGGTCATATTTTACTTTCCGTGCCGGAGGCCTCGCGCGATTATATTGGCAGCATCAACAACACGGTAGAAACTGTTTGCCAAGATGTTAATATTAGAAATCCAAACCACACTGAATGACATGATTAGTGTTTCGTATGACCTTGAATTACATATATAACGCTATTCCTGTTTCATGGTTGTCAGGTTCTTGTATGTACCGTTGTCCTCTAAGTAAAAGTAATTGCCATCGTAAAACGAAGATTTGTCACGCGATTTGCTAATGCCAAAGTCACGTGATTGCCGGCATTCAGCAACCTTTTCAAACATTATCATGTGAAGTCACCGGGTCGGGAAGTAAAAATTACCTATATTTCGCGTAAGTAATGAAAGACGGGAAAAGTTTGTTTCAAATTCAAAAGATTCATTGGTTTGGTGTTTTTCGAACTGATGTTTGCAACTGTATGACATATACAGTCGCAGATTTATCACTACTTCCCTTAAATATACAATATTTGTTTTGTTACGAATGTATCATTACATTTTACAATACACACTAATCTATTTACGTTCACTAGTTCACAGAAATAAACACACGAAGTGACCGCTATCTCATCTGGATCTCTCAAGCGATTTTCAGCCACATTTTATGGATCTTTTGAACACGCAAAAACAACTTTTCTGGCATCTTTATAGTTGTATTATTGCAGTGCGAAACTACACAATATTTGTAGGCTCTTTATAAGGAACTTGAATGCCCAAACAATGGATCAGCAATAGAGAATTTTACCGCAGCTGGCGCAGCATGTCATCAGACGACGTCACTGGCATGCGTGACTCAATAAATCGTTTTCGCGAGCTTGAATTATTTGAATTTCATTTCCTTTATTTTTACTTTCATTTTTAAACATGCTATGAGCATAGGTTAACATAATTAACCATTGAAGATTTTTTCAGAAAACAGTCGAATGCCCTACTCCTTGTAAAGCTCTCTTAGACTTCCCATCAATACTTTTTAAATGCTCGCTTAATCGCTCTCCTAGTTTCTGATCTATATTTGGGCTAACTTCTGTCACTAATGCAGCCTGCATTTATTTTCTGAACGATTCTATCATCACGTGGTTACAAAATTACTTTTTGCTGGACTCGTGCCAATGCCACCATGGACAACGTCACGTTCAGCGTCACCTTTATCGTGTTTTGCCTGTTACCATTGTTTTTGCTTTACCAAATTTAGTCATCAATGAAATATTCAACTACTCACGTAATTAAGTATTAAAATTAGCTAACCCAAAAAGGTAATTTCTGTAACGCTGATATGCACAAAATCAAAAAACGAATACTTTGCATAGCAGTAATAAATTTATGTTTGATCGGCGGAAATATGGATGCGGCTACTAATCAAACTACTGAAGGTTGCACTAGCCATACCGTAGCATTGCAACTAGCGGCATGTTCATAAATAATATGACAGATTAATTGTCCTCAACAGCAAGATTTAAAATAATCAGAAAACATTAATTGATATGAATATATATTAAAGAAGCTGTCGAACGCGGTAAAGAGGATGACAAAGTTGGTGCTCCTTACTTCTTTGTTGTTCACCGCACGAAGAACTGCATCGCCCGGAAATTTTACTAGTTGGCAGACAGGCCTCGTGTAAGGAATTATTTTTCTTTTTTTTTTTCTTTTTTCTTTTTTTTTTTTTACATTGAAGAGAACAGAATTAAGCAACGCATTAATACAACATTTTAAAGTGTCTCACGTTCGGTGCCAACTGTACTGTTTGCGATTCCTTAATAAAATTTAGGAGAAGAGATTGGAATGACTGGCTGCGTTGTTTTTACTTTTTACAAAATTGATGTAAACTTGCTGCTTGTGCATTTGACGGTCACCAACCAATAGGATTTCAGCCGCGGCGGAGTGGCAGAGGGCATTGAAGTCCTATGCTCCGATGCGCGAGGGTGCTCCCCGTCGGAAATTCGAATCCTCCCTTGGGCAGGGATGTTTCTGTTGTCAGAGTATAAGTTAGTTTATAAGCAGTTTGTAAGTTTAGGCACTGATGACCCCGCAGTTAATTCCCATAAGCTTAACATACATTTGAATCAGATTCCACGTCAGTAACAAAAATCACCGTGAAAGAAATCAGGCCACAAAATAAAGAAACAAAGCACATGCATCTCCTCCAGTCTGCTTTAATAAAAGGGAGATATGGCTGTGGTGCGTGAGAGATAAGACATCGTGATTGTTGTCGCGTAATGTAAGCAAACTTGCAAACTTTCCGGCTAGAAATTGTTAATTCTGAGTTCTGATGGAAAATCTCAGGGATGCCTAGCACTTTACCTAAAGGAAAGACAATGGCCTAGCATTCGTATGCGGTTATGTCCCCTTCAACAACCCGGCTGTATGAATCAAGTTTGCCTGTAACACTTCGATTACTGTAATGAAAGTAAACACTGAAATTGAAATATCTGGTCTGAAATGGAAAAGAAAAGTTACATGAGTGCATAAATCAAATATGAAACATAAAAGACTAACATGTATTTGTTCCGCTCTCAGAATTACTTACATCAGCGTCCGCTAACTATATGGAGGTAGACAGAAGAACAAGGTACCAGTAGAATGTTTTTTCTGTTCATTGATAGAAAACTCAAATTCACCAAAACTCTCTGGATACAGACACATTTGTTAACATATTTTCACATGAATATTTTTCTATCGCTTTAAACAGGCGCTAAATAATTCTATATCAAAAAGAAATGAATGTAAAAGTCAATTACATAAAAATATTAAGACTATTTTATGGACCGCTAGTATGGCTTATTATTCACGCGGAGAAATCGAGCTCCGCCAAGATATAAAGAGGCATCCCATGACTTTTGTTGGCTCAGTGAGTTCATTTTTTGTGGTTTCCATGCTATTCAGCAAACAATGTCAGCTGCTTGTTGCGGCGGCGCTACGTTACTGTTGTGGAGACCAGACAAAAAGTGTGGAAATTATCGAATAATTTATGCGCCAATTCTTCGTACTGCCTCACTGATTGACAGAAGCATCGGTCCAACTTACTGGCATCGTATTCCTAGATACATTTCCAGCGTAACATGAGAATGATAAGTACAAGTTCCCGATTTCTCTCCAAAACTCCATATAAACGCCAGCTCCGTTTGTTGCACAACACAACCACAAAAGAAAATTACTATCACTCCTCGTTGACTAGCTAATTGAACTTTCTGGTCTACACTTTAGAGCTAACCGTAGGTTTACAATTAGTGCTCTCGCTATGGACTTCCCCCAAATTTCACGATCACTGATGCATGAAATTGTTACAGGCGGTAGATTTCTATGAAGAAGGTATACAAAACCTGGTGCCACGCTATGACAAATGCTTGCAAAATTTCGGCAGTTATGTGGAAAAGTAGTTTAAGAGTTGTAGAATTTTGTGCAATAAAAATTTCTTCTGTATCTTTGTATAATTTCATTTTATTACCAAACGGAACTTATTTTCTGGACGCGCCTCGTATAATAAAATAATTTATATTACCAACTGATTAAATATATACACCATATGATTAAAAGTATACCCCAGTTTTTTACATTAGGTGCATTGTGCTGCCACCTGCTGCCAGGTACTCCACATCAGTCGTCACACATCGTGAGAGAGCAGAATGGGGCGCTCTGTGCAACTCACGGATTTCAAACGTGGTCTGGTGATTGGGTGTCACTTGTGTCAGAAGTCTGTACTCAAGATTTCCACATTTCTAAACATTCCTAGGTCCACTGTTGCTGCCGTGATAGTGAAGTGAAAACATGAAGGGGCAGGCACAGAACGAAAGAGTACAGGCCGACGTCCTCTGCTGACTGACAGAGACCGCCGACAGTGGAAGAGGGTCGTACAGAGTAATAGGCAGGCACATATCAAGACCATCACACAGGAATTCCAGACTGCATCAGGATCCACTCCAAGTATTATGACAGGCGGGAGGTGAGAAAATTTGGATTTCATGGTCGAGCGATTGTTCATAAGCCACACATCAGGAAGGTCAATGCCAAACGACGCGTCGCTTGGTCTAAGGAGCATAAACATTGGACGACTGAACAGTGGACAAGTGTTGTGAGGAGTGGCGAATCACACTCTGACTATCTGCTGGCAGGGTGTAGAGGTATGGCGAATGCACAGTGAACGTCATCTGCCAGCATGTGTAGTGCCAACAGCAAAATTCTGAGGCGGTGTTGTTATTCTGTGATCGTGGCTTCCACCTTCTTGTTCAAAATGTTCAAATGTTTGTAAATATATCGGAACAATCTGCGTGGTCAGCAGTCTGTAGCTTACAAACTACTTAAACTAAGGTAAACTAACCTAAGGACAACACACACAACCATGCCCCAAGGAGGACTGGAACCTTCGACGGCGAGCAACCGCGCGCTCCGCTCGGCTACTCCACTGCAGCACTTCTTGTTCTTTTGGGTGGTATTGATTTTTAAGCATATTCTTGCTTCCTACTCTTGAAGAGCAATTCGGGGATGGCTATTGCATCTTTCAACACGATCGAGCACCTGTTCATAATGCACGTCCTGTGGCGGAGTGGTTACACGACAATAATATCCCTGCATTAGATTGGCCTGCACAGAGACCTGACTTGAATCGTATGGAACACATTTGGAATGTTTTCGAACGCTGACTTCGTGCCAGGCCTCACCGACCTAAATCGACACCACTGTCCAGTGTAGTACTCCGTGAAGAATATACTGCCATTCCCCAAGAAACCATCCAGCTCCTGATTGAACGTATACCTCCGAGAATGGAAGTTGTCATCAAGGCTAAGGGTGGGCCAAACCCATGTTGAATTTTCCAGCATTACCGATGGAGGGTGCCACGAACTTGTAAGTTATTTTCAGCCAGTTGTCCGGATACTTTTGATCACGTCGTGTACAACCCAATAAATATGAATAATAAAACGTTTGAAATAATAACATATTATTTTGATAAACTTAATTTAAGAGAGGGAAAAGATTAATTGAGTCTGATCATTTAATACTAAGCAGGAGTCCTGTATCATATGTTTGTTAATTTCCATGTGTCCGTAAATGTCATCCAACGACATATTCCGCACTACTTAACCTTCCACTCAAAATTTTCAAATGTTTGTATAGCTTATGGGACTTAACTACGGGGTCATCAGTCCCTAAACTTACAAACTACTTATGAACTAGCTAATGACGGCACAAATATCCATGCCCGAGGGGGGATTCGAACCCCCGACCGTGACTGAAGCGCCGCAGTCCCCTCGGCCACCGCGGCCGGCATCCTCCATTCCCTGCAATAAATATCTTCCATTGCAAGGTCTTTGCTATTAAAATGTCGGGGAAAGGTACTATAGAACAAAAAGAAAGACAAGTAAATAAAATGTGAACATGGTCACGCATATCTTAAGAACTATGAGCCCTATTTCATCTTCTATACTCTGAAATAAATCTCTCGGACTGGTCAAGTGCCCATAGTCTCAGCCGCGGCTCATTAGCCGTGCGTACTGGAGCGCCGTGTTGCGGTGCGCGCGACAGTTCGCCGTCGGGGATCCGAATCCCTACTCGGGCATGGATGTCGGTGTCGTCTTTAGTATAAAGAAGTTCGTAAGAAGTTTGTAACTTTAGGGAGTGATGACCCCGTAATTAAGCCCCGTAAGCTCTACAAACATTTTAACATTTTGAACCCATAGTCCTCAACGTATGCATGTTTGACTCCATGTTTACCAAACTTCCTTTCTGGTTGTTGTGCATACTACCTCTTCCCAAAACATGGAAAGCAAAGAGCTGGTAGTAGAAGATGAAGAGTTATTCAAAGCGTCGAATGACATTTCTCGTCGTTGGTTTTTATTCCAAACTAATTCTCGCTGTTTCGCAAGCTTTGACTAGATGGCCTGCATTATTTGTTTCCACGTCTAAATATAAAATTTCATAGATTTAGCTTTAAAAATGCTTTTCTAATCACGTATTTTAATACAGCTTGCCACTTATCCCCGCCCCATCCCTAGTGCACCATTGATGGTAGAATTCGAAACATCCCGAAACACTTTTTTTTCTTTGTTTAAATTTTAACGATGGTTCCAAATCCAAATTTTCGCATTTCTAGCATCAAAATAATCTTGGTAGCACCCTTAAAAGATTTTCCCTTATTTCACCCGCTTAATGGTTGAATTTCAAAAGATATGAAAACACTCGTTTTTTAAATTCCAATCAAAAATCTAAATCCGAAGTTCAGTATTTCTTCCTTCGAAATTGTCTTAATAGCAATGTAGTTTAAGAAAACCGTTCATCCCCTATTTCACGTCCTTAGGGTTGGAAGTATCGAAAAATCGCTGAGGCCTACACTGTAAGATAAACAACTTCTACAAATTTATAGTTTCTATTGTCTGTAGATTTACTTTTCAGCGCCGTTTACTGTCTTTCTTTCTTGCGCTTTAACATCCTTCTTGGTAGCTTTACTTTTGAAACTGCAATATGCACTTATTTTTCTTTATTCGTACGCTTGTTTCAGAAAAACAATTGAACAATGTGCATCACGTTTCGCTGTATATAACCTCTTTGCTTTTATAGTGTCAAAATTCATCGGTGGTCTTCAGTCCGAATTTTATATAAGCTGGCGACTTTCATCCACCATATCTGCCACCATTTTATAGTTATTGACACGGAACTGCTATGGAGTACAACGGGAGACTTACACCACAACAACACAGACAGATCGTTCGTCTTCATTGTTTAGTTTTTGCTGAAATGCAAAATATTGACACCCACACATAGAATTTTATGTAAGTCGGTAACTTTCAACTCCTTTATCCTCCACCCCCTTATCGTTATCAAACCTCTACCACCGTAGTGCACAATGGGCGACTGATACCTACTATCACATACAAACACTATTCGTCTGCGTTGTGCAGTTTTGGCTGCAGTGTGATATATAGGCACAAACACTTCAATTCTTATTTATACAGGGTGTTTCACTAAGTGTGTTTGCCTCTGTAACTTATAAAATAATAGTTGACGGGAAATTGTAATGCTGTAGGTCAACACAAGAACTGTTACACTTTCTGCGGAGCTATGAACATAGTTTATTGTATAATTTTCCAAAGAGTTAAAGCACAAAGATATAATTTTTTAAATGGAACAATAGTTTTTTTCTATCGTGGCGGTCTATTAACGTGTGGTGTGAATCCTTGGGGATGAAATCATCGGTCCACACTGCTTCACAGGTACACTGACAGGTGAGTTATATCGCGTTTTTATAGCCGACAGTTTGGATGGTCTCCTTGAACATGTGTGTCTACACACGAGAGTCCATATGTGGATGCAGCACGATGGTCACCCAGCCCATTCTGCGCTTACTGTTTTCGAAGAACAAAACAACAGGTTTGCAGGAAGATGGTTGGGGCGCCATGGTCCTCGTTCATGGCCCGCAAGGTCACCAGATTTAACACCAGTAGATTTCTTTTTGTGGGGATATCTGAAGGATCGTGTTTATGTCACTGAGACCACATTCCCAGATGATCTAAAACGGCGCATCGAGGACGCATGTCGTTCCGTCACACCAGTGATGTTACATCTCGTTCGCAGATCCTTTCAACGGCGCATTGCATTATGCATTGAGGAACATGGATACATATTTGAACATCTCATGTAAATCATCTTCCCACCGCCATAACATCCATCACCCACCACACAGCCATGTATTATGTACAGCGTGTGGGATCTGCCCCTGAAACTTTGAAGGGCTGTAGCTCCCAAACTAACAGTGATAGGAATGTAGTTTAAATTGATTTGGACGCAGCTGGTTTCAAAGAATCCAATGCACGATAGAAAATACTATTGTTCCATTAAAAATTATATCTTTGTGCTGTAACTGTTTGGAAAATGATACAATAAACTATGTTCATAGCTCCGCAGAAAGTGTAACATTTCTTGTGTTGACCTACCGCATTAAAATTTCCCGTCACCCATTATTTTATAAGTTACAGAGGCAAATACACTTAGTGAAACACCCTGTATATTAAGATGTTATATACTCATTCCATCTGTGAGTCCTTGACGTCTGTGAACGGTTTTTAGAAACACCCTGTATAACGTCAATATTACGAAAACAGTTTCTAATCTAAACCGGAATGGCCACTGACGCACGGCTTGTTATGATCTCTACCCCTGCGTGGAAGTATGAACGTCGTGTCGCACAAGGCCACAGGATGCGAGAACACGTGCAGTGGGCACTTGACGCCACACTTCGCAGGCAGGAAAAGTCGACCAGCTCCAGAGCCATCGTTCCTCGGAAACGCGCCGCCCAGGCGACGACGACGCGCGAGCTGTGACGTCACAGGCGGGCGGCGGCCTGTGATTACGCTACGTTCAATCACAGTCATCTGCGGCGCTCTCCCTCGCCATTTACATTGCCATAACAAATTCTCAGAAAATCCCTCCCCCCCTCCCCCCTTTCCACGTTTTTACCCGGCGCAACACCGTCACGCGTCTCACGAGTCATCTCCGCTCTTTTCTCAGCTGCGACGAGATTCCTCCAGCCAGCACAGGGAAATATCACGGGAATGTAAGTTGTGTGGGCAGTGTGAAATTTCGAAGTACTCCGTACATCAGAAAGCCCAAGCTCTCTATTTCTCGTTTGAGAAATCGTTCACGCAGGAGGTTCGCACAAACATTCCTTCGTTTGACTATCACACAGTCTACCCCAGAGGTGGGCACAAATCGGCTCATTGAGTAGCGCTCCGTCTCAGGCCGGAAAAAGAGCAGCGTTCGTGCTCGACCGATAGTTATCCTAGTTGACGCTAGAGGTCTGCATGCTTGCTGGCGCACCTGACAAACGTTCGATACAGCGAGTTATAGTACGCTGCGACAGACTCAAACTTGGGAAAGAACGTGATTAACTGTGGACATAGTTCGTCTGCTATGACTTCCACACACTGCTTCACAAATTCACCGTCACAAAATGGTCGGGAAGTACGGGCTATCAGCAAAGCTATTCTGTAACTAGCACGAACAGCTGCATCGGAGGATGAGGCATCACATTCCTGTGTAAGAAATTAACAGAGTTGTCATTTCAAAGGAAAATTGGTTTTACTAAACAAAACATTGTGAGTAAGTTATCTCGTAAGTAGGTACAGCATTATAATACATATCTCTACTTCCTTCCTCGCGTAGGTTATTAAGAAGATTAAATCGCATTTCACCTTCTGCACTTCCATACTGGTTGAAGTGATGTGTTCTATAGTGGCGTTCTAAATTGTACTTTTTTATGCCTAGTATTTTACCAAATACCAAACATTTTGCTCCTCCTTCGCTTTCAGTGAACAAGTAATCACACTCCCAACTAGAGTTGAACTGGAAAATAGAACGCCACTTTACCGCGCCGATTTGACTAGCCATTTCAACTCCAAAGCGTACTGTACCATAACGTAATATCATAGATTATAACGAAAACCCTGAAGTACAACATTTGAACTAACAGATGGTACTGTTAGCGGTGTCTTCTGAAACAAAAAGAAAAAAAAAAAAGAAAAGAAAAAAAAAATAGCTCTTATCTTTATAAGATATTTGCCGGCTCGACTGCACGCGCTGGAAGTTTTAGAGAAGAGTTTCCAGTATTGTGTTTATGAGTTACTTACTTATAAACATAATAGCATTTTTCAGGAGATACCCCTAGCAGTGGAATCTGTTCATTCGATTTGGATACTAAAGAGTTTGCACTATTATCTTTATAAGTCATTTTATAACTCACTCAGCCAGATGCATTTCTGCGGCTACGTTGGCTGTGCATAACGCCCTCTAGTCCTTTCAGCAGGAACTACGTGATGACGCCAGCTGCTCGCGGCTCTGCTCCCGCTCAGGCAGGCGGCTCCGAGGGCGCGGCTCGCTCATTGCCCACCTCTGGTCTACCCAATGGCCGCGGTGAAGTAGCCGAGCGGTCTAAAGCGTTTCGCTGCGGAGCCCGCGGTTGCTCGCACGTGGAGGTTCGAGTCCTCCCTGGGGCATGGGTGTGTGTGTGTGTTTGTCCGTAGGTTAGTTTACCTATGTTTAAGTAGTTTGTAAGCTACAGACTGATGACCACGCAGTTTGGCCCGATAGATTTATAAACATTTGAACATTTCTACCGAATGCAGGCAGAGTAGCATCTGAAATAACTGGAAACAAATATCTTGCCAGGTATGAATGTGACCCCAATTTCGTTTTACGAATAGTACGACATTGGCCAGTTTCTGCATTTGTCGCGAATCTTTTGTCAAATTCAGTCCACAAGCGTCAGGGAGAAAAGTGCTGGTGATTCTTACGTATAAAATAAGTAAAACAACAGAGCTACAAAATTATAGACCAATATCATTAATATCAATTTGCTTTATAATTGTTGAACATAATTATCAGAAAAAAGTTGCGTTTGCTGATGACTATGTAATTCTATCAGAGACAACAAAGGACCTGGAAGAGCAATTCAACGGAATGAACAGTCTCTTGAAAGAACGGTATAAGATGAACATTAATAAGAGCAAAATAAGGGTAATGGAATGTAGTCTAAGAAAATCAGGCGATGCTGAAGGAATTAGATTAAGTGACAAAACAGTACACGTAATAGATGAGTTTTGTTACTCGGGCAGTAAAATAACAAACGATGGTCGCAGAAAAGAGAATTTAAAATGCAGAATGGCAATAGGAAGAAAAGCGGTTCCGATAAAGAGAAATTTTGTCAAAAATCGAATATTAATTTAAATGTTAGGAAGTCTTTTCTGCAAGCATTTGTGCGGAGAGTTGATTCGTACGGGTGAAACATGGACAATAAGTAGTTCAGACAGGAAGAGGATTGGAGCTTTTGAAACGTGCTGAAGATTAGGTGGGTAGATCGAATAACTGATGAGATACTGAACAGAAATGGGAAGAAAAGGAATTTTTGGCATAATAATTTCTGCAGTAGTGCGAACCACAACCTAAATTACGTGGCACGATAACTAATTTGCTTACACTAAATTGTACGTAAGCATTATTTACATTTAAACCAAGCACACCGTGCGTGTGACGTGCTACAAAATACTTAACAACTTTATATGCAACATCACATGCGTCGCTGATTGGTCTTTATACGGTAAGTTGTAGCTCGACAGCTCCATCGATTCTTACACACGTCTGTGTGCACCTAAAAAACACGCGCAGAAGGTAGACGCCGCGTTAGAAAACGTTGTGAATAAAGTCTTCGGGCCTCATCTGCATAGTTATCACATATGCACATTCTTCCTACAGTATATTGCAGTTAATACCTGTCTAACTATAAGACCTGATTTAAACCACAGGTAGACGGCACCGCGACCTAATCAGACCGACACGCTGTTGGCGGCACAGCTCACTAGGGACAGCTTTGATCTCGAACGCTCGGAATCGCACGAAACCATGCTTGGAAAGCAGGCAACCATAAACAATATAGAGGTATGCGTCAATTCCATGCCAAATGTTGCATTGTACTTCAATCAAAATTTTAACAGAGAGAAACAAAGTAACAAGATGTCAATACCATAGGAAGGAAATTGTATGTAATTTAATGGCGTCAGTGTATCATTACATTTCAATCAACGGCACGAAAAGCACTCTACTGAAAGTACTTATAATAGCGCAAGAGACACATATACAGCATTACCACACACCTAAAATGCTTATATGAGTCCTAAAACTGCAGACGTTGGATTCGGATGAAGTGGTTGAAACAAAATGGGGGAGAAAAAAGAGCGCACGTCACTAAAGCCACATTATCACATTGCAAATCACTTTTGCCTTCATGCAGTCCAATAGCAAAAGCCACATTAATTAGATTTTCAAAGAATGATGTTGGTATGTCAATGTCGTACTCTGGCTTTCGCCAAGCTTATTGCAACATAGGCTTAGGCGCAGTAAACTGATTGTTAATAACAGAGTTGATTTTCACGATGAAATAACGATCACGTACCTTCACTTGTGGTTTGGTACCTTTTAGTCTTACATAACCAAAAATCCATATTGTCCAAAAGAAGTAAACATTAAGGAGGTTGGCAATACTTTGTTGTTTTTGGAGGCAAGATCTTCAGTGTAACATCGTTGTTTGGAAAACTTTCATCTAGAATGGTACGATCTGTATGACCCGCCCAGGAATAACACAGCAATAGGCTCTTTTCATTTGTTACTTGTTCACCAAGGACCGAAGTTGGAAAACGTCTCTTGTGTTCGTTAGTCATATTTTAACTTTTGCTTGCCACCACACGAATGTTTCGTGGACAGGTGGTTTCAAGTTTCTGTAAAAAATTTGGATCGAAAGCACCTTATGTCTCTTGAAAACAGACGTATAAGGTGTTTGCTTGTCTGCCTACCATTGGTAACGCAACATCGATTGTGTAGCTGTGGGTAGTGCTATTTATAGACTGCAACCCGCTTCCTGTAGTTTCCTCTCCTCTGTAGGACAGTCTTGATGCAGAAGACTTTTGATACTGGAAATGACTCTGGTCCCTGTCCCAAACATTGCCTAACCATTCTCCACATCCTCCTCCGTTATAAACATGTTCACTTGCTCCACAAACTGACATATAATGTTGTTGTTTCAATATCCGTACGTGTGACAAATATAATAATATGCCTACATGAAATGCCATAGTGTCTTTAGATGGTCGATAAAACATATGGACGCTTTGAAATTGACCAAGCCAACCATTTTAGCCCTTTCTATTGCCCACGTCTGGAGATGTCAATAGTAAACTGTAGATCTATACCTCCTTGCACCATCAAATTGCGATATTACGTACTCTACCATAGTTTGCAATTGCGACAAAGTTTCCTTTGAAAGAATTCCGTATATCTATCCAGCGTAACGTCGTGCATTTCTGTCTCGTCAGCACTATATTTCTGAATTAGTATGTTCCTAATATTTGGACTACATGCGTGGGATTATTTTCTTCGAGATATCACTGCACTGTACAACGACATTAACTTGCTTGCGAACAGTCCAAGAGACAAATACGTACTGCAGCCATAACACTCAAGCAACTGCAGTAGTGGTTAGTGCAGCTACACTATGCTACCACCTAGTGGCGCTAGCAGACATGTGCGGCGTTTTGCATGGAAATGACGCAAAACCCTGTTTTGTTTATAATTGCTCGTTACTCTATCGTGATGTTCCGACCGTTCGAGGTCAAAGGTGTTCCTTGTCAGTGGAGGTCCGCTTGTACGTGCACTTCCCTGTGGACAGCAGTGACGAGGCAGCTCTTCTTGCACCAAGACACACGGAGAACACAAAACGATAGAGGGCAGCGATCGTGGGCCAACAGGTACAACTGCCAAGAATATACCAATGAAAGTATTCGCATTTGCAAATATAAATTCGTATGATTTATTGGTGACACATAAAAATCGGGATCGGGATTTCACCCCAGATTTCCTGCTTGCGACATGTGGTCGCTTTAACTAATACTATATCCGTGCACGTCTCCCGCTCCGACCCATACTTCCATATGTTACACGTTGTTTGCTGCCCGTGAGTGCTCGTACGTTCACTAAGTGAAAATTACGTAATCGATTGTACGATCCCTCACGAGTAGCAGACAATGTGTGACGTATGAAAGTTTGGGTCCATGCTGGAGGCGTGCAAAGATAGCGTAATGATTGACCCTTTCCTTCCCAGTGTTTTCTGGACAAGAACGTACTAAAAGTTGATTTATACCGTATTTATTGCATCAACCCTTCAAGTTGTATTTTTGTTGATGAACAACATGCTTCTACTACGACATTTTGCCGCTTGGTATGGCATGTAGCCACTTATGAGGCATTAATCCGTCCATCTTTGTGTTGCGTTTCCGCCTGTATGTGGCTGAGAGTGTGTGCCTGAGTGTGGTTCCTTTTATTTTATTCCAGCAGTGAATTGTCTTGTCTTTGGTGCTGTGGCGAAGATTATGCTAGCATTATTGATCCGGCAGTGTTAACTATCAACAAAATAACATCCAAATAATAAAATACCTCGACACAAACACCTGTGTTGTGCATGAAATACATGACATAAAAAGTCAATAGTTCGACCAAAAATTTTAAAACACATATTTTGGTGTTTACTGCAGTGTATTACTACAAAAAAAACACTGAATTTTAATTTTTCCAAAGCTGATTTCATAATGTGGGACTGAAAGGGTTAATGTGGACGCTCACAAAATTCGGAAACGTTTGTTGTAATCTAGGTCCAGCGAATAATTTTCACAATTGACGAATTTATACATGTGCTGATTCATATTCGCAGTTGCGAATGGATTTTTTGCCCCACGATCTTGGTCGGGGTGAAAGGAGCGTTAGGCGCTTCTGGACAGGTGTCCACTTGCCCCGCTCACGAATGTCACGCCGTTAAGCGGATCCTTCCGCCCGTTATCTTCGCACGATTCCTCGAATCCTCGGTCGAGGTCTTTCACAAGCAGCCACTGCGGTGGCCGAGTGAGCTAGATCAAGGGCAGATAACATACGTCGTCGCCATTACTTGACACCCTCGGCCGTCGTTTCGGCACGACAACTGCTTCCCGGGAGCGCTCGGCCGAGCAATAAGCATGCATTACGGCCGCAACAGACCGCGGTAACGGCAGCGTAACTGTGCCTCTTGGGCTGCGGCGTCGACGCCGGAGGGGACGGCTGGAGAAGGCTGTCCTGGAGAAGGGTGCAGCGACTGGAGTGACTCACGTCGTCCCGGACGCGATGTGGCCGGACCGCTGAGCCGGCGGCCGCGTATCGCCCTACAAGGTCCCAAAAGAAACGACGAAGTAGAATTGTCTACAGTGTTGCAGTTCCATTTCCATACAAATGGTGGTAATCAAAAAGTTAAGGTCAGGGAAAGGGAAAGAATAATATGAATATGGGCCGCGGTGGAGTAGTCGAGCGGTCTAAGGCGCCTGGCTGCGGAACGCGCGGTTGCCCGCCGTCGGAGGTTCGAGTCCTCCCTCGGGCATGTGTGTGTGTGTGTGTGTGTGTGTTGTCCTTAGGTTAGTTTACCTTAGTTTAAGTAGTTTGTAAGCTACGGACTGACGACCACACAGTTTGGTCTGATAGATTTACAAACATTGGAACGTTTGTATGAATGTGGTAGCAGTATACGTTGACAGTCTGTTTTGGGGAAGATGTCTTTAAAGATTGGCAAGACTTTGTTGGGGCGGGTAGATTAGTAACAGGTCGGTTCGTATTTTAAAGACACTCTACTGCCCATGCCTCTGATCCTATTTGTACTAGGAATGCAGGACATATCAGGGGCCAAGTTGTATTCTACGTTGTCAGGATGGAACAATGAAGGGTATTTTTTTTTTTTTTTTTTTAGTCTATGGGACTTACTTCGGGGTTATCAGTCCCTAAACTTACAAACTACTTATGAACTACTTACGAACTAGGACGGCACAAATATCCATGCCCGAGGGGGGATTCGAACCCCCGACCGTAGTGGCCGTGCAGACCGTGACTGGAACGCCTCAGTTTCCTCGGCCACCGCGGCCGGCACAATGAAGGTAATCTAAGAATTTCTGTACACGTCGTTGCCCCAAAGCGTAATTGGATCTTCGGTCCTAGCTCAAAAGGTCTTGAAGTGAGACTGAAAGTAAAAGTAATGGAGGCCAAGGCTTTTGAATTTACTGAAAGAGTGAATGAATTCGTCACTCGAGTTTTATGGACGCCAAGTGCTTTATAATTAAATATACATTCATTACTTCGCAATTTGCGAGAATTTCCGACTTTAGCTGCTCTTCTTCAAGTGGTCTATCATATCTATTATAATTTATTCTGTTGAACATGTATCCTTGCAGGAAAACGCCAAACTGTAGAAAAAGAAAGCTCAAAACTTTCCGAAAGAATTCAGTAAAAGTCTTCTTATCAGTACATAAGCTTATCCACTTCTATACTACTTTAAAATGATCTTTGTGAATTTTTGTTCCACTGCCCGCACTCATCTCCATGCCAACGCTCAGTGATAGAGCGATTCGTCCCTCTTATCTCATTTTGTGTATATTGCAAATAATTGTAAGATAATTATTATTGAGATTTATCAAATGATGACTATACCCTATTGTGAGAGTATTTTAGCAAGGCATCCTGAATACTTGACGCTGTTTCGTAATTACATTCAATATTCCTGTAAAGGATTTTCAATGACTTGTTGAGTCCATGCTACGTCGAGCTGCAGCAAAATGTCCTAAACGACATTATATGGTATCCTATCCCATACGTCATTTCATTGTGAGGAGCAAGTGGAATGAAATAAAATGGTGAGATCTGGACCGAAAACTGAAGGAACACTTGGACCTTAACTGAGGAGGTCGGCGTAGTATAAAGCATATTACATCCTTACGTAGACTTTTCCTGCGTATTAATTATGTGCTTGTTGGCTCTGAATTATAAAGGCACAACATTTTCGTGATCCATCAGGACGTCATGTTGAAGAGAGAGCTTTGCTTGCTAACCTCACCGCAATTGAGTCACATCTGGAGCAACGACTCTTCTATATGCCGCGGAAGATCAACAACGCGTGCATCAGAAATCGTTGCTGCTGACCCGTAACGCAAGTGAACGTAGAACGTCCTCGTGGTGAAAGCTGGCAATAAACGATGAATCGCTATTGAGTAAGACGGTCGATACATTCTGTCTGGTCGAGTAAACACGGATCGCTATTTCATAATGTCAGCTGAAACCGGGTTCGAAACCTTACAAGATAACTATTGTTTGTACTTAGAAAATTGAATGTCAGTCTAATTTCATTTGACTCATTTAAAACAGTTTCGAGATGCATGGAAATTCGTTTGTGTCTTACCACATTACATACTCCGCTAACACACATTACTCACAACCAAGGTGCTCAATAGATTTGACGAAACTGGTGCTAATTGGCAAATATACAATACACTATAAAGTAAAGGAATTTTAGAAGTGGTGGTTTTCCTCAACTTTATGGCTTGCTCAGGTTAGAGAAGGGTGGAGAGCTGCATCAAACCAGTCTCCGGATTGAAGACTATAACAACAAAATCTTTTTATAAACCATGGTGTCCTCTAATGTTCGAAATAGAGACTTTATATTATATCCTCCTAAAATCCGCCCCATCTTCGAAGATACGTTCTCCAGGCAAGAAAGACATTGTCTACAAACAGATTCTACTGGTTTGGCAAAGGCCATAAGTGTACGGAAATGTTTTCTGAATATTGCTTAAATTGCTTGAAGACAACATTGGTGTTTCATCGTTTCTGTCACTGTTTCTGCCTGTGAGATGGCTTAAACCCTCTTGGCCAACGTCTGCAAAACCCCTTGCGTTGATACCGTGAATGAGAGTTAATTACATGTTGTACTTACTTGAAATTGATCTTCAGCTGTTTATTTTTATGCCCATTGCTACCGGTTTTGATCTCAGATGTTTTAAAGCCAAAGTAGAGGGTATACAGATTGCACGACAAAATTTGACATATATTCATTTGGTGTAGTTGAAAAAGCGTAATTTATATTAAGTTACGTAATCACAAAGATGATCCGCGTAGGAATAGCATAGCGGATCTAGGCACTTGTCATGACACAGCTGCTTTCGCCGAAGGTTTGGGTTATCCCTAGGGAATGGGTGTGTGAACGTGAGTTTACGTTAGTTTAAGTAGTATGTAAGCTAGGGAATGTTGACCTTAGTGGGTTTGGTCCCAGCCAGTTACATCTGCCGTTGCGTGATCGAGCTCTTGGCGAAAAGTGTTGACAATGTGAATACATTAGCGGCAATTGGAAAAGTTTCTTTACTCAATTTCTGTAAAGTATTCGTTTCCGTACCCCATAAATGATGACAAAAAATTCTCTGTTTACAGTTGTTTATCCATCTCGTCAATTTTGAGTTGATTGCTCGTCATAACCGTTAGGGGTCATTTTCTCAAAAACAGGGAGTTATTGAGTCAATAATATCTTGGAGCCCTTCCTTTTGGGTTGTACGTAAGTGACCTGCCAAATTTGAACCGTTTCGGTTTGCCGTATCTGAAGTCTCCCCTAATTAGACGCAGCTTACGGGTTATGTCTAGAATGAAATCTTGTCTCTGCAGACCTAGTCTCGAACGCGAGACCTTTGCCTTTCACAGGCAAGTGCTTTACCGACTGAACTACCTTACCTACCTTGTACCTCCCCTTTTACTTATCAAACTTCACAAATCACAAGTTACATATGCCGGAAAATTCATATCGCAGCACACTCTGCTGCCGAGTGAAAATTTCATTTTGGGAACATCGTCCAGGTTGTAGCTAAGCGACACTTCCGCAATATCATTCCTTCCGAGAGTATTAGTCTCGTAAGATTCGCAGGATGGTGGTGCCTGGAAGCAACAAGGTTGATGCTTGTGGAGATTATTAGTACTTTCTCAACGGTACATGGTGATCTAAGATAAATGATTCTATAGGCCTTTCACGGTTGGCTGTATTATTTTATGTTTTTTTTTTTTTTTTTTTTTTTTTTTTTTTTTTTTTTTTTAAATTGTTGGAGGACAGTTTATATCTTTTAGGTTAAGTAAAACAGGCTATAAAAACTACAGGGACATTAGTTTCATGTAGGAAATACTCAAAATGTGTGTCATTGCCAACCCCCAGTTCTTTCTCTTCTAAATCTCGGCCAGGTGCGTCTTGAACGTCTAGGCCAAACTATTTTCTGCATCATTGGAAGAGGGAAGAAACAGATTAGGTAGGTGTTGCTGCATACCATTGAGAGGACAAAATTAGAAACGGTTTAGGATCGGAATGCCGTCCATTGCTCGAAACAATAACTTTTAGGTAGTTTTTCTGTTGCTTTTAGGCTTTATCAGCAAACTCAGGAAAGATGGGTTCAACTGAGATTGAGGACAATTTGTAGCACACAGGGAAAATGTGAACGGGCGTCCGTTCCTACCATAGACAAAGGGCATAGAAATGGCCTCAGATAGTGTAATGCTGGCAGCCCGAGGTCTCTGCAGTAGTGGCGAGGAGTAGAACTGCTGACTTTGTGCTGGTGCACGTCTGGAAATCTGCGACTAGCGTGATACTTTGATTAAGGTGGTAAAATTATGAATTCTACCTTGCAGTGAATCTACTGTCCTTGTTAAGGTAGTACTAAAACCTTCGACTTTAGTGTTCAATGGATACAGCCGAAATGTGAATACATCTTTAAGACGTGGATGACTTGCCTTGCCATTATGAATGGAGGAATTGGATGCGCTGTAGAATTGAGAAGGGCCAGGTAATAGAGTCAGAATTAGTAAATACATGAGCATAAATAAGTCAAAGAATATTTAGTATTGCATTGGAATTTTCCAAATCTTTTATCCCAATTACTCGCTGGTCCAGAGGAAGAAGAGTAATCGCCCATTCACCTTCGGTAGTAGGCCTCAACAAGTTGATGGAGTGAACGCAGCGTTTGATGTTACCTTGGGTGAATACCCCGATTAGCACGCATGGAACCCAAATGTACTGTCAATGCTAGTCTTTGGGCATCACATAGCTAACTGAGAGGTTTTCAGAGCTATGGGTGCTTAATCGTCTATTTACCAACAGACCTACGACCAGGCATCAAACAGTTCCTCTGTACCAGCGATTAACTGGGATAAAAGATTTTGGAAATTCCAATGCAATATTAAATATTGCTTGACTTATTTGTGTTCAGGTATTTACTATCTATTACCCGGTCCTTATCCTATAATGTCTCCTATTTCTTCTTCCATCATGGCAGCAGGCAAATGATCCACGTCTTAGAGATGTATTCACTTTCCGGATGTCTCCATTGAACACTTGATGTTACCGATTTTGCTTTTAATTTCACCGAAGTTTGGACTGACTATTCTGTATATTGAAAAATCATTCCGACGAACTTTTCAGTGACATTACCTCTATTCACGATGAAATACTTTGTTTTGTGGAGATTTTCTGCTTAAGATTATTGAGATAGTTTGCTTGGCTGTTGGCAGTGTATACTTTCCTGTCCAACTGTCAGTTACCCCATTACCTCCTCAATTGTTCGATTATGACAAACTTGTAGCAACAGTAATCAGAAAACTAAAGTTAGTTTCTCGTAATGTAATGACGAAATGAGCTTGTTGTTCATATTCCGAGAGTGTTATGTTAAACACTACAGTAAGCTGTTAATTATGTTAGCTTGAGAGCCTCCTGCTCCCCTCAGCTGCAATCTGTTAAACTGTTTACTTAATAAACACGCACTACCCCTATCAGTAAACAAACAATATCCAAGCTGTTGCCGTGTATTTATTATTGGCAACAGTGCGGAAAGATCCAATTATGCACAGAAAGGATATTTGAATCATAATGCCATTCACGAAAACGAGATTATAATCTAAACATACGGTATTATAAAAATAGTTTTGTGTGTGTATATATGTGTGTATCTATGCATGTTTGCATGTTCCATATCTTATGTACCAAATTTGGTACACATATTTCTTACGATCAGTCAACACTTGGCGTGGGGTAACAACCACCTCTTGTAAGAGCTATGCCGCCATAAACAATAAAATTAAAGAAAAACTACCATATCAAGCGATGATTTGCTTGCTACTAATTGTATCGCGGGAAATTCTAGACACTAAACAGACATACAACTTAATGTACCTACGAAATGATATCACAGTTCGACACGTAGGTCATGAGATATGAGGACAAACAATAACGTTCTTGGAAATAAACCCCACCACATCTTTACTACTAACTTTACTGGCAACAGATTTTACAGACATTCAGAACTTATACCAATGAATATATAGCTGCAAAACTACGTCACTGTTCAACACAATGGATCAATAGTTATGATATCATAAGTATTGCAACGCAACATGCCTTATAAATTATTTATTCCCCACATGTTCCTGAATTCCAGTTTCCATAAGGAAATTCCTCAAACTTAACAATACTGTTGACGACTTTGAACTGTGAAGTGCAAACGACTGAAGGCGAAAGAAGTAGCTTTCTATAGAGCTATGACGAGATGTTGTCATATCATGTTTACAAAATCGTACTTTAGAAAACTGAGGCAGTGTCAACAACAGAAATCTGGTATCTTCTCACATCGAGTAGACTGCAAGGGTGCATGAACAAACTAAATGAACATGTTCCTGACTATTTTGACATGTTGTAATGAACATATATTTTTACAGTTGAGTGCGATCTATATTGTTTCAAAAAATTCATAAAGGCATAAGTTGCCCAAGATAATTCCTGTATGAAGGGACATAAGGAAGATTTTAGTCTTGCCATGCTGTTGGTCCCAGCATCCTCCTATTTTAATCCAGGACCAATAGTTGACATCAATATCATGTATATTTAACAATATAATAGATCTTATGATGACAGATCTGGCGAAACTGGTCAAAAAGTAAAGTTTTTTTAAAGCGATGTTCGGCAACCTATGATGTTTTGTCATTTTTGTTGTACTGTACAGTTGTTATTGACGTACATCTTACAAATTTAAATGTGGCATAAATGTTAACAAATTTACGAAATACGTCAGTGAACTCAGCAATTGCAGGAATAGCTGCCCTGGTGGAATGGCCGAGCTCTCTAAGGCGCCTTTCTGCGCAACGCGTGGATGTTCCCCATCGAAGTTATGTGTGTTGCCCTTTGGTTAGTTCAAGTAGTTTGTAAACCTAGCGCCGGCCCCAGTGGCCGAGCGGTCTGCAGCGCGCCAGTGACGTTCTGCACGGCTACTACGGTCGTGGGTTCGAATTCCCCCTCGGGCATGGATATTTGTGCCGTCTTTAGTATAAGCTAGTTCATAAGTAGTTTGTAAGTTTAGGGAATGATGACCCCGTGGTTAAGTCCCATAAGCTCTACAAACATTTAAACATTTTGTAAGCCTAGCGACTGATGACCACAGTAGTTACGTCCCATAGACATACAAACATTTGAGCGTTTTTTGAACATGAATAGCTTCACGCATGGAACACAGGTTGAATTATATCGCCCCAGAGCCCAAAATATAGGTAGTTCAATGTTTCCCAAGGTTTCAAAGCATTATTTACTTTTGTATGCGAATTTTGTCTAAATTATCTTCTTTGTTATAGCGAAATTGTATAGTAATGCAAAATTGTTTTGTCTACTATTACAGATTTAGTAGCCGAAACAATTCTCCCGAAAAGACTGGAAGACACGCTAAAATCCCAGTTGTAATTCATCGTGGCCAGAGAGAGACTCCGAAATCTACTATAAAGAATGCCCTGAATCAGAAATCAAGTAGAGCATAAATCGTTGGAGGAAGTGACAAGCAGACGCTATTCAAACTATGATACTAGCGACCTACTATGTGGCTTTGTGAAAAATATCAACAACACTATACAGAAGATAGCAAGGACAGATAATTTTGAGCTACATAAATCCAAGCCGCTGACGAGAATAACATCCAGAAAATTTGATGATGAGTCTGGTTTCGGGAAAGATAAAGGCACTGCTGAGGCACATATCACTTAATAATGGAAGCAAGACTGAAGAAAAATCGAACACGTTCCTAGGTTCTGTCACCATGGAAAAGGCGTTTTACAATGCACACCGGAGAGCACGAAGAAGAGCCGCAACAAGGCGTGGAAATGTTTGGACTGTCTGTGGAGTTTGTCTGTGGAGTTTCGTTGCAACGGAGGTAATGAAGCTCATAAAAGTGTATCTGGAGCCACTCTGTAACAATTCTATACGTGTGAGGTGAGGGAGTCGCAATGTCTTGTTGGAATTGCGTAAGTCCGTCGGAATTGACAATTGACATGAATGGATGCATGCGATCAACCAGGATTCGTATGTAAGTGTCAACAGTCAGAATCGTATCTAGACGTATCAGGCGTCCCATATCACCCCAATTGCACCCGTCGCACACCATTATACAGCCTTCACCAGTCGAACAGACTCCTTCTGACATGCAGGTTCCATGGATTCATGAGATCGTCTCCATACCTTCAAACGTCCATTTCCTCGATACAACTGGAAACGAGACTCGTCAGACCAACCAACATGTTTCCTGTTAAGAGCAATCCAATGTCGTTGTTGACAGGCCCAGCTGAGACGTAAGGATTTGTATCATATAGTCAGTAACGGTACACGAGTGGACCTACGGCTCCGAAAGCTCATGACGATGAAGTTTCGTTGGATGGCTCGCTCGACTGACACTTCTTCATGGCACAGCATTGACATCCGCAGCAATATGCGGAAAGGTAGCATTTCTGTCACGTTTCTCTTCAGTCGTCGTTGATCCCGTTCTTGCAGGATCTTGTTATAGCCGTAGAAATGTCGGAGATTTGATGTTTTATCAGATTCCCAACATTCACGGTGGACTCGTGAAATGGTCGTACAGTAAAATCACTACCTCACCGCTACCTCGGATATGCTGATCCCCCATCTCTCATACTCCGGCTATAACAAAATGTTCAAGCTCTCTTAAATCGTCATAATCGGCCATAGCTGCTACAGTAATCGATCTAACGCCCATGACACAGACATGTTGCCGTATATAGGCAGGCCGACCGCAGCGTCTACTTCTCAGTGTTTACAAATGTGTTTGCATATGAAAGCCTGTACCAGTTTCTTTGGATCTTGGTGCAGAATGTCCAAACATCGCAGGAAAATAGTACTAAGGTATGGCGAAAGGTTGGTAACATATAGTATAGATAAGAACCGAGATGGAATGAGAAGATTAGAACGTTAAGAATGGAATTACTCAGATTAAGCTAGGGCGTGAGAAACGGATGCAGTACACGGCTCCGATTGATTAACATACACACCGAACAGTCAATGACGGAAATGAAACGTACAAGCGTGACATGAGATTTGCTGACATTGCTAACCCCTGTGAAGGTGAAGAAGAATTACAGAATGAACAGTGAAATGAGAACAGAGTACTGATTGGGAGCAACAACAACATAATGAGAAGTAGAAGTAATGAAACTGATGAGGAAACTAATATCAGAATTAGTGATCGTGAGGTAGATAATCAAGTAACTCTGCTACCTTGGGAGCAAAATTACCCACTCCCGACGAAGCAAGGATAACATGAAAGACGGACTAGCACAGGCAAAGAGGGCTACCATAGCTAATAAGACTTTTGTGTGACCAATCTTATATATTAAAAGAATCTACGAAAACTAAAGTCAGTCGGCCAGACCAAACTACCCGGCAGATTTCCTTCATTTTTATTTTAAACGAAAGGTATTCATCCACAGATTTGTCATCAAGTACCAGAATTTACATAACTCTCGTCTTCTTTTTCTATACTCAAGAGCCATTTCCTTCTGTATATTTCTTATGGGGATATTCTTGCTGTAAATTAAAGTGAATCGGTCAGTCCGTTCTATCCGACAGATCTTCATAATTTTTTATTTAAACGAAAGGTATTGATTCGCAGATTTGTCATCAAGTATCAGAATTAACTTAAGTCTCTCCATTCTTTATTTTTATTCAAACGCGGTATCCTTCTGTTGTTGCATTGAATATTTCGATCGGCTTGTTTGAAGATATTTTCGGTTCTAATTAAGGTACGCAGTTCTTATAGCCCTAACATCACTCAGCGGATCAAACTATTTCACTTGCATTGATTGATTCTGAAGAAAGTTATGCGTGAACATTCAACTTTACTTCTGTTTTGTCATCCTGGTCAGCCTCTATTTAATTCTTCTCGGCTTGTCTGTCAGGAAAGGTTCTGTGAAGGATGCGTTGTCTGCTAAAAGAGCTTTTCAGATTAACAATAAAAGTTGTATTTACTGGACGTTTTACAATTACTTAACCTTTGTAAAGCACCGGGTGATAATAAAGTCAGTATAAATTTGAAAACTTAATAAATCACGGAATGATGTAGATAGAGCCACAAAACTTGACACACAATCTTGGAATGACATGGGATTATTGAAAAAAAAGGGGGGGGGGGGGGGGAAGAAAATCATAGTTCAAAAAATGTCCGACAGATGGCGCTGGAAAGCAAAACGTCAGTGACTGATTCCGTCGTGACGGGTGAGAGGTACGCCGGTATGTTACAGAATCGCATCATCCCCAGCTTGGCTGATAAACACCTGCTGGAACGTAAGATTTTTATGCAGGATGGCGCTCCGCCCCATATTGCTAGACGCGTAAAAGATCTCTTGCGCGCGTCGTTTGGTGATGATCGTGTGCTCAGCCGCCACTTTCGTCATGCTTGGCCTCTCAGGTCCCTATACCTCAGTCCGTGCGATTATTGGGATTTGGGGTTACCTAAAGTCGCAAGTGTATCGTGATCGACCGACATCTCTAGGGATGCTTTTAAGACAACATCCGACGCTAATGACTCTGCACATGCTTTACAGTGTTGTTGACATTATTCCTCCACTACAGCCATTGTTGAGGAATGATGGTGGACATATTGAGCATTTGTTGTAAAGAAAATCATCTTTGCTTTGTCTTAATTTGTTATGCTAATTATTACTTTCCTCATCAGATCTAATAAAACCCCATGTCATTCCAAGCATGTGTGTCAATTTTTACCTCTCTATCTACATTATTCCGTGATTTATTAATATTTAAAATTTATAATGACTTTTTGATCACCAGGTAGGACTCTTCTCATTCTTCTCTTCTCGCGGCTTCGTCTTCTGTACGATGCTAGCTGCGCTGTGTCCCAGTGACTGCCTATTTCGTTGCCGAGTTCAGACGGGCTCTTCCTGACGCATGTCGGCCTAGGTATAGCAGCTTGTAGAGGACGCGCAGCTTGGTTTCTCCCTCCAGGATGCGGGGCTCCGGCGTGTGATTGGCTGCCGGTCGTCCACTGCCTTCTGCACGATCGTTCTCGGGCGTCTGACGTGTGGCGCTGACCTTACGCCACAACTACTTCCAGTTTTCCCAAACTTTTTTGTTAATCCACTAACGGTGCGAAGAATTCTCATGGGTCCTTTAGTAAATTTCTGAAAATGGACATCTGAAGGAGAGCTTTGAATGAAACTGAAACACGGACACTATGAAAATTGGAAGGCAATCGAGGTTTTGAGATAAGGTTCTACGGAATTATTTTGAAAATTAGGTGGACTGATAAGATTACGAATGAGATGATTCACCGTATAGTCGTCGAAAGAAAGAACGCATAAATAGCTGTGCAAGGAAGACAAACATTCTGTGCGCTAAGAGATGAGGAAGCAATCTCCGTAGTACCAGAGGGTAATGACTGTAACAGTGAAGAGGAAGACTGGAATACAGAAAAACAAATAATTGAGGACGTAGCGCACAAAGTGCTGCTCTGGAATAAGGGCGTAAGGGACAGGAAAGGAATTCGTCGCAGAGCACATCAATCAGATGACTGATTACTGGAAGAAAAATACCTTTTCGATAATAGTGTGTGTGTACCTGAGGACCTCGCTATTGATCGTGAAATTGGCGTCGTTACTGCCGCGTCGCCCTACGCCGCCGTCCTCGGCCGCTGCGTGTACGGCCGGCGAGGAGGCGGGCGCCGAGGAAAGAGCGTGATCCTGGACACGTGGTCAGTCTCTGCCGGCAGCCACTCAATTACACAGATAATTGTCCGGCCTGGGAACAAAGACAGCCGCCGGCGGAGGGTGGGCACGTCTCGCGCAAACCCAATTACCGACCCTCCTGGGAGGGCGGGGCGCATCTGCGGACCGACACTTCACTGCCGACCCTCACTGCGGGACGTGGACGTGGACGTGCACGCCGACGCACGCGGTCACAAAACCTGCCCTTACGTCCGCCGCCAAACCAACAACACGGACTCCCAGCAGGCGTGTTGCAAATACACCCAAACAGCAACGCCATCAAGGTTGAAACACGTACACTGAATGTGCGTTCGTGATCCGTTTTGAGTTATTCATTACTCTTATGTGGTTCTCCACCATTAATATTTTGCATTTATATGACAATTATTTTGTTCTTTTTATTAATGATCAAAGCACTATGTTTATACAGGGTGTTACAAAAAGGTACGGCCAAATTTTCAGGAAACATTCCTCACACACAAAGAAAGAAAATATGTTATGTTGACATGTGTTCGGGAACGCTTTATTTCCGTGTTAGAGCTCATTTTATTACTTCTCTTCAAATCACATTAATCATGGAATGGAAAGACACAGAAATAGAACCTACCAGCGTGACTTCAAACACTTTGTTGCAGGAAATGTTCAAAATGCCATCCTTTAGCGAGGATACATGCATCCACACTCCGTGGCATGGAATCCCTGATGCGCTGATGCAGCACTGGAAAATGGCGTATTGTATCACAGCCGTCCACAATACGAGCACGAAGTGTGTCTACATTTGGTACCGGGGTTGCGTAGACAAGAGCTTTCAAATGCCCTCATAAATGAAAGTCAATAGGGTTGAGATCAGGAGAGCGTGGAGGCCATGGAGTTGGTCCGCCTCTACCAATCCATCGGTCACCGAATCTGTTGTTGAGAAGCGTACGAACACGTCGACTGTAATGTGCAGGGCCGGCCGCGGTGGCCGAGGCGACTGAGGCGCTTCAGTGACGGTCTGCACGGCCACTGCAGTCGGGAGTTCGAATCCCCCCTCGGGCATGGATATTTGTGCCATCCTTAGTCTTAGTTAGTTCATAAGTAGTTTGTAAGTGTAGGGACTGGTACCCCGTAGTTAAGTCACATAGACTTTACAAACATTTGAACATTTGATTTTTTGAAATGTGCAGGAGCTCCATCGTGCATGAACCACATGTTGTGTCGTACTTGTAAAGGCACATGTTCTAGCCTTGGGTATTTTGACAATTGTCTGCACGAATTATTTCAATTTACATTTAAAGAAAATACTAAAATGAGTTCTTGCATTGAAATTAAGCGTTTCCTGACACATGTCCAGATAACATATTTTCGTTCTTTGTGTGGGAGGAATGTTTCGTGAAAGTTTGGCCGTACCTTTTTGTAACATCCTGTATATGTTTCCACCCGTGTGTTCGTGTATTCGTGTGAATGTGAAAGGTTGCTTTTAATATTGACTGCCGTCCGTTGGCTTACAGTCGCCGCCTCGCGCTTTAGGCCTCGTTTACTTCAGTTAAGAACGTATGGCTTCCATGTCGTCTGCAATGGCGTGTGGTGGGTGGTCAGAGACAAGCTTACTTGGCCTGTTCTTAGTGTAGTACCAACATAATCATGGTCGAAAGAGGCGACAAAAGAGACCCCTCTGGAGCTCTAGAAGAGGGTATTATCTTCCCTAGGTAGCGAGGGTTGGTAGATTTGTTCTGCTCTTGTGACTGCGAAGATGGTAGCGATTCAGTCCAGTGATTTCCAACAGATAAATGCGGTGTATGCGTTACTAGTTGCAGTTTGATAACGGCCTGGAATATTTAAACCTTTTGTGATTATGTAGTGGTGTAGGAACTCTGTGTAAATTCCTTTGTGGGCCCCGATTTCTAACAGACGATATGTTCATTTTCGTACGATGCATGTGAAATCTTTCTTATCGTTTCCTTCCATGAGAGATACGTGTTGCACGTGGGTGGTTCTTAGAACAAAGCCTTCAGCTTCCACTATTGTCTGTTCCATGCCCATCAGGCAAGTAACTATGCGTGTATTCTTCTGATTTCCACTAAGATTTCGCGATCTTCTCTCCCCACCTATTTTAATTTTGCTGTTTCTTCTCCGAACTTGTAGTATGCACTCAGTTTTTGTCAGTAATTCTCTCCGAGCCTTGTACAACCCCCTTCAATATTTTGCTTATGAAATTATATGTATTTCTAAGGGTTGCATGCCATAGTTTTTATTCTCACTTTTCCGTCTTTGTAATTATTTCACTTTTCTGGTTTTTTGAGACTGGACTTCATCCGTCTCTGTAATCGCTCCCTATCACGTGTAGCTGCATTTCATTCGCTTCCTTATGTAATTCTAAACATTTCTATGGGTTGCATGCCGTAGTTTTTATTTTTCCGACTTTGTAATTATTTCTCTTTTCCGGGTTTTGAGACTGGACTTCATCCGTCTCTGTGAACGCTCCCAATCTCATGTTTCTGCATTTCAGTAGCTTCCTTATGAAATTCTACGCAGTTCTTGTGCACTTTTCGTTGTGAACTGGCACTGTTGACATCGCCACGGAAGATAGCACAATAAGTGCCGTAACATGTTTTTTTTATTATTATTATTATTAAAAACGAAACAAGGTGTCTTGCATAAGGCGGACTTATTCACAAATCTATGTCCTGTGAATATTAACTTCTTATCTCTAGTCTTTCAATTTGTGTTTCTTTTTTAATATGAGTTTATGGAATAACCGGGTCCAGTGCAGACGAATTGTGGTCAATAAGAAGAACCCGGATTTCTGCTATAGAAATGCACGTGTTGATGCATAATATTCTATAGAGAGTGTGGGGGACCGCGAAATTTATATCAATTTTAAATTTAAGTTTCCGAGATTGTTACATCTGACAGATCAACGAGTCGAGGCATAATGCCAAAAATATGAGGATGTGTCTCCTGTACATTGTAGACTGAAACAACGGAATGCCCCTTCCAGACCCCAAACATTAAATTTATTCGAATGTGCTCGAAGAGGACATAAGAAAAAGAACATTTTCTAATATGAAAAAGCATACCTCTAAAAGGAAATAATCAAAACAAATTCTCGAAGAAGAATGAAACAAAATCCCATCTTCTGTGAGTGCAAACGTTGGCAAGCTCTACAACAACACGACTACAACCAGTATTAAATGCAATAGTAATCTCCAACATACATTATTTTTCTTAGTACAACTATATGTTGAGGCTAAGTAAAGCTATGATTGCATGTATACTTCACAAAGTAGCTTTACTGTAAAAGTTCGTATTATGTTGACAGGCGTTGATGTACTATGGGAAGGGATCTTCAGATTTTTCTTTCTAAAATTTTTTAAAATACATATCTGGACGAATGCTTTTCGACCCCCTGTACCTCCTTTCCATCGTGCCGCCGCCGCTTCACACTAGCAAATGATTCCTGGCAGGTTCCACACAGCTGACCGGTATTTACGCACCATTTTACTTCCATGTTTACGTCGGCATCGAAGGATCGTGTGTTAGCCTCGTACTGGTTCTTCACTGCTTACAGCACTCCCAAGTGACCACCGTATTCTATTAAGGAGGTGGCTTGAGCTTGTATCCGCTTCGAGCTGCCTGCAAAATGTATTCTGAATTTATAGCGATAAGTCTATTTTCCGTATTGTAAAACACTGTAACTAAGCCAGGAGAAATGTAGTATCGCATTTGAGTAATGTTTCTTGTGCCACATTATCTGTAGGACTGCAGCGCTATTACAGCACACACGTGCTATAAAGCGTTACTGCCCCAGCGAATGTTTCGCACCTTGAACAAGTGCCGAGCTACAGTAGAGTATCGGCTTTATGACACTGCACGGGCGACCTTGCTTTGAGAGTTCGCCCTTCCCTGTAATCCCACGATTAATGGGCCGCCGACCCGACACGAGACCTTACATTGGAGTTACTTGTCGTCCGAGTTCGTCATTGCCGCCGAGTTCCACTTGCAGGACCTGCAGACAGTAATAACGACAGCTTTGATTCTCAAACTTATTCTCTTCGACATTTTTATTTTTTCCCGTATTTCCTGCTTAAAGAAACAAATTTTCCCTGACAAACGGCATCCTTTTAACGCTGTAGTTCCACAGTATCGATCTGTGTTCCCAACCTTCGTCGGTAAAAACGCCACTCTGGCATCTGCCTTACTCAGTTTGCATTTGATGCTATCATTCCGGCCTAAACAACAGCGTAAGTGCACTTCCAGGTATTTTACGGCACTAACTGCCGTCAGTTATTGTTCTAGCGTTCCAGAATCAAACAATAAAGGCTCCATGTATTCGGAATATATTTGTTCCTAATGAAGGCCAATTGCCACTCTCTGAACTAAGAATCCATATGCAGCAGATCCCCCTTCATCACGGAACAATTTTCCATAGGTTCAAAAAGATTTCGGGTTTCAGGCGGTCGTCGTAAACTTCAGTCCACGATGAAACTTCCTGACAGATTAAAAGTGTGTGCCGGAACCGGGACTCGAACCTGGGACCTTTGCCTTTCGCGGGCAAGCGCACAACCGACTGTGCTATCCCGACACGACTCACGATGCCGCCTCACAACTTTACTTCTGCCAGTACCTCGCCTCCTACTTTCCGAACTTCACAGAAGCTCTCCTGGTTCGCAAGAGTGCTAGTCTTGCATGTTTCGCAAGAGAGCTTCTGTGAAGTTTGGAAAGTAGGAGGCGAGGTACTGGCAGAAGTAAAGTTGTGAGGCGGCATCGTGAGTCGTGTCGGGATAGCACAGTCGGTAGTGCGCTTGCCCGCGAAAGGCAAAGGTCCCAGGTTCGAGTCCCGGTTCCGGCACACAATTTTAATCTGCCAGGAAGTTTCATATCAGCGCACACTTCGCTGCAGAGTGAAAGATTCATTCTGGTTCATTCCACGATATTTCAACTGGGCACCTGCCAGTCATCTTCAGGTGAGCCAACAAGGACTGACGAAGACGCTCTCAGCTCCGCCTTATATAGTACGCTGGTGGTAGTACTGTATCAACAGAGTGGGGGCTCTTCACCTGAGTAGTCCGGACCTTTTAGTGAGTTTTGAAGTAGTATCTCTTTTGGAAAAGGTACCTCTTGCTGATTCCTTGGCGCTAATTATGACACCGATGAGGTGCAACATTTTGGCCCTCACACGTGTATACGGAGTAGTTAAATTGGGGCAGATGACTGTATTAAATATATGACTGCAAAATGTTGATGCCTTTCACAGTGCCGTGCCGGAATGTCCGTGTGATCGATCTAAGGCGCCGTACCATAGATTGCGCGGACGCCTCTCGTCGGAGGTTCGATTCCTCTCTGGGGGGATGAATGTATAGTTTGTTCTTAACATATTTTAGATTAAGTAGTTTGCAAGTCTAGGGAACGATGATCTGAGCAGTTAGGTCCATTAGCTTTACAAATACGCTAACTATTTGCGCGTTTCAGTTAGCTTTATGCCACACGGAACGGGATATCTGTAATTTTTATATTTCTAGAAAACTGAACTGGAAAAGTCAATTATCTGACAATTTCTTCATAAACATGGTATAATATAGAAAATCCAGTAAGTCTTGTAGCACCCTCAAGTAAAAGGTATATTTTGTACCATGTGAACAATAAATAATACTTCTACTAATCTTTTGTCGAAGGCTGACGTTTTATGGAATTGAGTGTTCTGGAACGTGTGAGTTGTTTTGTTGGCTTTCGAAACGAAAAAAATAATTTTTCTCTGCCTAAAATGAACAATTTAAATTAGCACCGTGAATGGATACCGATGCATCACCAGCCACTTACTTCAGATACTGAAATGCTTGTATAAGATTTCAATTTATAGCCATCGCAAACTAAATATACCGGTCCACGATTACTATAAACAGGTCACAAATTATGTGTGTTTGGCATATTTTGCTCTTCGATAACCTTAACTCGAAGGACACTGGGCAAGACTACAGTAGTATGGAGAGATCCCAACCAGTTGATGAAAAGGTGACGAGGTATGCTTGCAAGCAGAAGACCCGTTCCTTGTGACTCACTGCAATGGTCCGACCACCCTGGGGATAGAGTTGCCGAATTCGAGTGAAGGATTATTTGGCCCTTTTCCAAGACATTACTTGTGCTCGTTAAAAGCTGCCGAGTTTGAGGGTGACATAATTCAGCGTCATACTAGAAATATTTTGGATGTTGATAATATGCGAACATACTGTGTCAAGTGGTCCCGATCGTGGCAACACAAAAGAACAGTTAAGGCCGTTTCACACCACGGTCAGACTATGTCACGTGACAGACGTCACAGACGTGCAATTCACACCGCCACCGACGTCTGTGAGCTAGTAGGACATCGTTCCTGCTCTAGTCAGTTCAGTTGAAACAGGTAACATGGCAGGTGGTTCGTGGTGCGACAGCGCGTTTACTAAAAGTGTGCCTTGGTTGGGTGATGGCAAAAGTAGTTCGAGTAATGATGAGGAAGACATGCTGTTGTTCTCTGTTACAAACCGAACGCACTGGGTACACCCCATCAATCAGAGACGGGAACAGTACGGCGAGTATCTTCATCTGATGGTGGACTTACAGCTAGATGATTACAGATTCACAACATACTTTCGGCTTTCTAAATCTGAGTTTGAAGAGGTATTAACACTGATAAATAACGCTATTAGTAAAAAAGACACCAACTACAGACCTGTTTCCAGCAGAGAGAGATTGCCGCTATGCCTACGGTAAGTTTACTAATACTGTATACAATTTACCTTTTTGAAATCGTACCGCAGTCGGAACATAATTTTGGTGAAAAAATTAAACATTTAAACAATTATTGATTTCCTTAGAATATCAGCATCTATTTTCATTTAATTCTCTTTACGTCAAATTCAAATACTTTTTTGGTGTAAAGGAAAAATAAATTAACAGTTAATGGTAGTGGGTGCCGAGTTCGATTTTTCCCCCTAATTATTAAACGTTCATTAAACTGTCCTCCTATGACAATCAACCAAAACTAATTCTCTACAAAATATTGATAGTTTCTAACATTTTACAAAAGGAAATGACTCTTTTTACTTATGAGAAATTGTACATATAACAATTCAAAAAGTAATAAGAGACGTGCAGGGAAGAGTCCTCTGCAGTGGGGCTGATCACTGTGTCCTCAGTGGCGGAGTGGTCAACGCGTCTGCCTAGTAAGCAGGAGATCCCGGGTTAGAATCCAGGCCGGGCACAAATTTTCATTCGGCACAGTTTGGTATTTCATCTAAACCTAATACAGTGAAGCCATAACATCGCAAATTGCGATTTATTTCATTAATAACATTTAGCTCAATCTTTAATTAGGTGCCTTACAAGTTATTTTAACTTAACAAAACTCCTCCGTAACAACAAAACAGCTTCTTGTTGTAACGAGAAACTGACTGACAATGTGTGAAGTGGCCATGCGCGCGGCAGTGTAGTGGGCCAATACGCATGCGCGAGGCCACAGACGTCGACAGACGGTTTGAAAGGATCGCTCGCTGAGCGATCCCGTAGATCCGTCTGTCGACGTTTGTGGCGTCTGTGAGGCTCTGCGAGGTCGGTGTGAATTGCCCCATTTGAAACTATGCAAACAGATCTGTAGAAAAGTTTGTCAAGTGACGTCACGAAAAAATGCTCAAATGTTTGTAAATCTATCGGACCAAACTCCGTGTTCAAACTCAGTCCGTAGCTTACAAACTACTTAAACCTATTTCCATAAAATCTCTCGTGCGAACTGCTGGATGTCAGTAACTTCCTGCCACGATATTTCGGCGCAGAGTCTTCTGGCCATCTTCAGGTGAGTACCGCCGAAGTACTGGCGAAGACGCACTGAGCTGTGCTATTTATGCCCAATTCAGTCGACATTGCGCATGCGCGTACTTAGCGTGCGCGTTCACTACAACTACGTACGCTGCTCAGAGCGCCCTCCGTGGTGGAGGCTTGCCGCTTCGATAGCAGTTCGATTATTATTGTCATTCAGTTGCAGGAAACTACGCCGACTACGAAGTTTTGCAATTACAGGATTCCATGCAGCATTTATTTGGAAACCGCTGTCTCGATTGATTGATAAGAGTCTCACTGTCAGACAGTCTTATTTCCACAGCTTCGTGAATAATTGAGCTCCAAGAGTGTGTTGTGTGGGCCACAATTTTAGTTTCGTTGTAGTTCATCGAATGACCTGTGGAAATACAATGTTCGGCGATTGCGGATTTGGTAGGCTGGAGTAGCCAACTATGACGCTGATGTTCCACAATGCGCTCCTACACAGTGCGCGTCGTCTGCCCTATATATGACTTGCGGCACTCGCACGGAATCCTGTAAACACCTGCTTTACACAGCTCCAGATCGTCTTTGACAGAACCCAACAGCGATGAAATTTTAGGAGGAGGGCAAAATATGACTCTTACTTTATACTTTTTTTAGTATTCTGCCTATCTGCGATGAAATATTCCCAATGTATGGGAGATAAGCAGTCGATTTGAAAGCCTCTTCTTCTTCCTTGTTCTGTCGTTTGGAGGTGTTTAAACCTAGGTAAACTAACCTAAGGACAAACACACACACACCCATGCCCCAGGGAGGACTCGAACCTCCACGGCGAGCAACCGCGCGCTCCGCAGCGAGACGCTTTAGACCGCTCGGCTACTCCACCGCGGCGTGACGTCACGTGACATAGTGTGACCGCGGTGTGAAACGGCCTTTAAAGTCAGTAAGTCACGACCTGTAACAGGTCGCAGCTGTGCCTCCCGGCAAGGCGTAAACAAGTTGTTTGATTTCGTTTCGCTGTTGGAGTGTTGAGCACTGACATAGCGCTAACGCAGTTCCAGCCTGGACGCAGAAACAATAACTCGGCCTTAATAGCGGCGGCACGACCTGCCAAGTGCTTTCCCGTGGCGTTGTCAGTGCGGCGGCGGGTCTCTTTGTTGTCAGCTGCCGCGCCCAGCCGTCAGACGCGGCGGCCTTCCGCGTGCCCGAGGGCTCCGGCGGGGGCGGGGGCGACCCCTGACCCCGGGGGAGGCGGCGGCGGGGGAGGCTCGCCCCCGCAATTACCGCGCCGGCCTCGCCTAGCCCGCCGGCCGTAATCACACGTATTAGCCGGCACCTGGCGGGCCAGCCATTGTCGCCACCACCGCGCCGCCTAATGGATATTCACGCCGGATCGACGTAAACGCCGTTTCATTACGGCCGCGGAGCCCTGCCTGTCCCACCGGCGTGTCCGAGGACCGCCGACGCGCTGCTTAGCGTGGAAATTTAGGAGGCCGAGGCAGGAATCCTCTCCAACCTGACGCGATCACGAGGGATGATCGGAAACTTGGGCGCCTTTCACACGGGTGGCCGCGGATCCAGCTGCAGAGAGCTGAAGCGATTCGCGGTACATTGGACCCTATGCGACCTTTCACACGAGAGAGGCAGAGCTTCGACTTCGGCTCGCTGAACCGCAGTGTAGGTTAGATTAGTTTTTCGTTCCGTACATCCATGTTGAGGAGATCCTCGTGGATGTGGAACATGTGAAGAAACAAAATTTACAAGCTGAATAATAGATAATACCTAATAATATAAATACAGATACATACATAATTTTTTTAGCTGATAATATAATTATACTAATATAGTGTAACGATACACATTTTTTTTTTTTATCTTTGATCAGCGATGCTTATCGCCTCCGGTTCCTTCTGACTCGTAATGCAACTGATTTAATTTCTTTCCTCATTTTTTACTTCCGAACAAGCGAGAAGACGGAACCGTGATAGTCGTTTTAATCACTCTCTTGTCTATGTTCGTTCTGTACGGACATCTTCCATTCATGTATCCATTCAATGTAAGTAATTGTGATGCAAGTTGTTCTAAAAATATATTACTTAAATTTAAAATCATCCCCTCTCTTTGGCTTTTATTTAAATGAATCCCTCGACGTCAAATACTTATTTTCTACTGTTTTCAGCTCCTCGACGTCCGTAATAGTTAAATGTTCAGACGCCATTACTATGGCTTCGCATGCCTTCAAAATTTCACTTCCTATTAGTCATTCTTATACAATACCTTGCTTGATTACAGAACCTGCAGTCATTTCTTTTGTAATTTCACGAAGTCCGATTTTTAAAAAATTATTCTATCATTACCAGTAACTTCATATTCCACCCACGGTCACAGAACAATGAAATGCGAAGTGAACAGTCTGAACATTGATCTACTACGGAAAGTATCTCCAACGTTCACATATTAAAAAAAAAAAGTTATCATTTCCAGCTTCTACAATACGAAGCGCAGGATCCAGCTAGATGCTTTCCGTAAGTCTTATAACGTGCTGTTGCTTGTATGGTGCCCGACTTTAATATGCAAAATGCGGTTTATTTGCTTTAATGTTCAGTTTGTGCTGTACTTTAGCTAACTTATTTCAAAATCAAAAAATTCGGTACCATCAATTCCTTGTCCAAAATATAATCGCGAAATCTACTTTAACAATTATGGCATCATACTAAGCAAGGGCAACGTTATAACAGTATGAGTACCGATACATGTATCATTTGGTACAATTTAGAAATTCATTAATGGAGTAGAAGGAGTTGGCCACTAGATGTCTTTTACGTTCCTCTAAAATTGATCTTTATTTGTAGCTAAATTTTTTATACTTGATGGTAAATGATTGAAATTGGATATTCCTGAGTAGTAGACCCCTTTTTGAACTAAAGTAAGTGCTTTTAAGTCCTTGTGTAGATCATTTTTTATTCCTAGTATTGTACGTATGAACTGAGCTGTTTCTTGGGAAAAGGGATATGTTACTGAAGACAAATTTCATCAAGGAATAAATATACTTAGAGGCAGTAGTTAATATACCCAGTTCTTTGAATAGACTTCTACAGGACGTCCGTGAATTTACTCCACGAATAATACATATTACACGCTTTTGGACTCTGAAGACTTTTGACTGACTTGCAGAGTTCTCCCAAAATAATATACCATGTGACATTATGGAATGCAAGTAAGCAAAGTATGCTAGCTTTGTTACTTTTATGTTTCCTATGTCTGATAACACTCGTATTGAAAATACAGATTTGTTGAGTCGTTTCTGCAGTTCTGTTGTGTGCTCCTCCCAACTAAATTTATTATCAAGCTGTAATCCCAGGAATTTAATACTGTCAACGTCTTCTATCTGCTCTTCTTCATACTTAACGCATATGCTGGCGGAAAATCTCTTATATGTTCTTGTAGCTTGTCAAGTGAATCGCCTGCTACTAGCAGTACACGGACCCCTATGGGAGCGTTCACACGGGATACAGGGAGCCAATTATTGCCCTCCACGCGCAGGTTTGCTACACATTGTTGATTCAGAGTTGATTGCGTTAATCTACCAGTGTATAGGGGAAAGTCGGATAAGATAGCGACATTTAAGGTATATTCATTTTTTCTGGCCGTTACGTTGAAATCACGTACTTAATTTATGGAAAACGATTACTTAATGTATCACCATTGTAATAAAGCTTTTAAACGTTTCCTAAGACAAGATTTTTTAGCTAGACCTGTTTTTGTTAGTGATAGTACTATTCGTCGACTTGCCCTACAGGTAGGGTAAGATGACGAAATGAACATTTTATTAAAAAAAAAAAAAAAAAAAAGACTTTTGTTGATGCTTATCTACTTATCAAAAGAGACACAAACATAACATTTCTCCTTTGAATTCCTGTAACTTAAGGCCGTTCACTGAGCAGATACTACTTCATCAACACGTTTTTTTACATAGTGAGCTGGGGGTAGCTTCAGGTTAGTTGAACTTCCTAGTGGCACCTTTAACAGGCTTACCATTTCTTACACGCTGCATTGCCTCTTTCAATGATTCCTTGCTCCATTTCCGTCATCCTGTCTTCCTCATAAACTGCATAATTCGTCATCTTAACCGCAGTCGACCTTTTGTATTCAGACTTATACATGCACACAGTCTTACACAACAAATTCATTAAATCGTTATTAAAACATCAGTAAATCCACAAGGTTTAAGAGGAATCAACTCACATTCATTGATGAAGAAATATTTTTTACATGAAGCTCATTTAAACCACATGAGAAATTGATACAAAAATAGCATCATCTTCTGAGGCTCAGTTGTTAACAAAACATAATGACGAAGCTTTTCTATTTCAATACACATGCCTGTAGAGCGTGCTAAGGGAGTAATACGACAGTGCATGTTGCACAGTCAGTAGAGTTATCGGAGAAATTGAAAATTCGTCATATTAGACTCCTCGTCATCTTACCTGACCTTCCCCTACCACTAGCAAAGATCTGCTGTATGCCTCTGTAACTAAGGAGGGTCTGATGACAACAAACTTTTTTTTATTACCTTTGGTGAAAGATTTGAAAGCTATTCCAGAAAACAGAAAACTTCAAGAAACTGATAAATATAAGCTGAAAAATTCTACGATCTTGCATCAGCCAGGATTACCCAGGTTTGCAGCACACATGGCGCAATGGTATTATGTCCGTCCTGTTTCTTTTTATCCACCCCAACAGTTTTCTCCAAACGCCTTTGAAGTAAATCACTCAACTCCTGCCGCGGTGGAGTAGCCGAGCGGTCTAACGCGTCTCTCTGCGGAGCGCGCGGTTGCTCACTGTGGAGGTTCGAGTCCTCCCTGGGGCAAGGGTGTGTGTGTTGTCCTTAGGTTAGTTTACCTTAGTTTAAGTAGTTTGCAAGCTACGGACTGATGACCACGCAGTTTGGTCAGATAGAATTACAAACATTTTTTGAACTGAACTCCTCCCTCTCCCCTTCCCAAATAACCTCAATCTTGGTAAGTAGCAGTTACACACAATGTCCCTCTCAATCAACTCCAGAACTCGATAACCAATCTGATAATTCAGCAGTTGGGAGTGTCTAAAAAAACATAGTACTTCTGCAACACATATCATACTTACAGTGTCGTACTATTTGGAAAAACTTCCATGACATGAAATTCTATTAAGTTCATTGACATACTGGTATTTGTAACTACCCTGTTAAAATTATAATAAAATGTTCCATGTTTCTGTCACAAAGTTTTTTTGCCCCTACCTCATATTCACAGCCTCCCACCGTTATATGCTTCCTCATGTTGGTCCACCAACCGAAAAAATGGTTTCTGTGTTGCACATTGCTCATGAAAAGAAGTTAATGACATTCAATGGAAATTGAAAACAATTGTCACGTTCTGCTCGTAGTGTCGTAATACTTCTAAGCTTAAACGAAACGTAATTTTTGGATGTCACTTTTGGTTTATTTTCCGTACTCTGCGTTTCTTCATAAGAAATGCTGCAGCAACAACAACAACTACTTCCTCTAAAGGAAACACTTTGTTACTGTCTGGTACTAGAAACTGCAAACCAACAAGCAGCAGCTCAGGGGCGGGAGACCGTCAGCTCCGAGAGCCAAAGACCGGTTGCACTTAGCCGGACATTGGCTGTCTGTACCGAAGAGCAGTGGCTCACTGCATCCAGATGCACGGCCTCCCTTGTGAAAGGGGCCTTAGGTTTCTAAACCTTACAATAAAACCTGTCCGTTTTATGTCACACAATTAATACAGACAAATGTTCCTTCCTACAGTGAGTGGACAAAACAATATACGAGGTTTGGAACTTAAATAGTGGCAACACTGCTCTGGAGACACTATGCAATGGAATCTACCATTGTCGGTAATTACATACGTTATTGACATACCTACCTTACCTCCGAGTAAATGGACTCAGCCGTCCCACGTCACCGGCGTGCGCACAATCGAGGGAAACGCAGTCAGTTGGCCGCTATGCCCCGATGCGCGAGGCCGTTTCCCGTCGGGAGTTCGAATCTCTCCTGGGGCATGAATGTTTATGCTGTCTTTAGTATAAAACAGTTCGTAAGTAGTTTGTAAGTTTAGGGACAGATGACCTAGCTGTTAAGTTCCATAAGCTTTACAAACATTTGAACAGTCACTTGTGAGTGATCGGTCTAACGCAAGCGGGTAGCCGGCCGAGGAGACGGAGGCGCTCCAGTCACGGTGTGCACGGCCACTACGGTCGGGGGTTCGAATCCCCCCTCGGGCGTGGATATTTGTGCCGTCCTTAGTATAAGGTAGTTGATAAGTAGTTTGTAAGTTTAGGGACTGATGACCCCGTAGTTAAGTCCCATAAGCTTAACAAACATTTGAACATTTTTGCAAGCGGCTAGCAGGTGATGCATACGGCCCGCCAAAGACGTTGCCAAAAATCTTCCCCACGCGAGCAAAAAATTAGGATAGGATGGACGTCATACGCATTCTATTTGTGCAGACAGAGGTGTCCTCATCACACTGGATTATGGGAGCACTCTCATCAGCCTCCAAGGCGCGGCGTATCCTACGATTCGTGCGAACGTAGCTGAAGCTTGATGCGATGGCTGATGGGAATTTAGGTCCTGTTGGTGTTCTGAACACAAGAAGGGCAAGGGTGCTCCATCAAGGACAATTCATATCTCTTCTTGAGAACGTGGGGGTACAGTATAAAGATGTAGGCTAATCTATCGTAGCAGTGTGAGGTAATTGATCCTGGAGAAAGTGTCAATAAGAGTTGGGGCATTACAGAATGAAATTATTTATGTACACGAAGGATATATCTCACCATTTTGTTACAAAAATAGGATGTGAGGAGTGGTCATATGAGATTATGTTAACAGATAATGAATTAAAAAAATTGAATGTGTTCAATGTGACATTGTTGGGAAAGGGAATTTATGCATATGTAATGTAAAAACATTCAAATGAAAACTAGGTCTATTTGCAAGGGGAGCAAATGAAGGGAATTCTTGTCATTTCCCTTTACTAGGGAAACAGAAATTGCCAGAAAGTGTTTCTGGTAAGATTAAGCACTATCTACAGAGTTTGGAGGTTGAATTCACAAAAGGGCTTAAGGACTGAATTCAATCTGCTGTTGTGTACTATCATCGCTTATTTTGTCACACCACCGGAGTAGAGGTCGCTTGAACTTATTCACCTGTAGGCAGACCACTCAGTTAACGAAATTTTTAATGCTGTGCCATTAGTTGACTTTTACTTTGATAATTGAAAAATTTCCATGTATATTCTAGATATTCTGAGCTACACATATTTCTGAACAAAGTCTTCCTTGCTTAAAGGTCAGTAACAGCAAGTACCAAAGCAATGAGGATTTTTAACAGACATTAACTTGCAGGCTGTAATAAGAATATCTACTAGCAATCTCACTCCCGATTTTTTTACGTGCAAAAGTATGACAGGATGCATGACTCTGTAAACGTATTCTGATTACATACATATTTGGAGAATATTACGAAATCAACAACATAAATTAAATTGAAGAAAACTATTACTCGCTTATTACAATATTTGCTGATTTTATGGTGCAGGTTATAACTTTTGTTAAAAGCAGCCGGCCGCGGTGGCCGAGGTGACTGAGGCGCTCCAGTCACGGTTAGCACGGCCACTACAGTCGGGGGTTCGAATACCCCCTCGGGCATGGATATTTGTGCCGTCCTAGTTCGTAAGTAGTTCATAAGTAGTTTGTATGTTTAGGGACTGATGACCCCGTAGTTGGGTCCCATAGGCTTAACAAACATTTGAACATTTTGTTAAATGCAAATCTAACTAAATGAATGCATTTTGGAAATGCGGCCCTCGCTAACCTTTGCATCTGCAACGCGGACCCCGGGCCAAAACAATTGCCCACCTCTACTTTAACGTAACGGTGTCACTACACGTCACGAAACACTGAATGAGACATGGGCCACATCGTACGAGCCATAACTAAAACGCCAATCCAACGAATGGCGTCATTATGGGTCGCCGCAAATTCGAAACTGCGTCAGAGCTCCAGTATGGTGAAAGTTATTCTCGTGTACGCCTGTGATGGTGTTATCCTAACGCATTACGTTCCTTCACGGCAGACCGTCAGTGCACAGTATTACAGCATCATCTGTGAGCGGCTTTGCGAAATAAACAGCAACACTTCCTGCGCAACCCACCCATAATTTTGAATGACAATGCGCAAGCTGTGGCTGCTCAGTTCAGCCGATTGGAATGGGAAGTACTGTACCATCCACCATACTCCCCGAACTTAAATCCTTGATTTGATTCCGAAGATGAAGGAACCACTTTTTTGGAATTCGCTTAATAACTGTTCCAGAGATTCGACAGGCAGTAGACCGCGCCATTCACAACATCAACAGAACAGGCTCTGGTAACGGTATACTACGTCTTCCACATCAAGATGAATTGTGGCCAGACAACATAAAACTACCACCGCAAAACCAACTGCAAAACTCAACATCACTTGAGTAGTACAGCGTGAAAACGGCATGGCCGGGCCGTACCATTCATGTAAGAGCTGCAGTTACTAAATCTTTGACAGCGGAAAAGAACGCAAAGCTGCGAAGGAAGTGGCACCGCGATAATAAAAACTGAACACCTGATGACTGGAAGTGTGTGGTGTGGTCGGATGAATCATCGTGGTGACGGTGTTGTTATAACGCATTAGGTTCCTTCAAGGCAGACTGTCAGTGCACAGTATTACAGTCGTTTTTTGAGCATCACCTGCGAGCGGCTTTGCGAAATAAGTGGGAACACTTCCTGCGCAACCCACCCATAGTTTTGAATGACAATGCGCGGGTGCATACAGCGCTTCCTACAAACAACCTGATTCAAGTATCGAAAACGCATGATACGGCATGCTTGTATCCATGGAGGAGTTTCCTTCAACATTTGTGACTCCAAATCGCGCTATTCAAGAGTTTTGTGATACTCTGACTGTTCAGAAACTGTGAATGAGTACTTCTTGACTGAAAACTGGTTAGTGTGACTAACATACAGCTAACAAACAATACCAAATTCAGACATAATAATGCGCCCACACACATTCGAAATAGGTTACGGCGTGAATTTACCAAACATCTTTCCTAGACAGCAATATCGCTAAATCTCAACATAGTTGAACCGTTATGTGTACGGTGTTAGCCCATATTGTTTAATTTCGCCCCGTTTATATAGCTTTTGATTTATTTTCGTATGGCCTGTTGTTTTATTGAAGAGCATCCCGGTACACAGAAGCTAGCAGCGTACCGGCTGCGACAGACCTGACCGTGAGAAGATTGCGGCAGTGCGCGCAGGCAGCCGGTGCTTTTCGGTCGTCAGCATGGCGGAAACAGCAAACGTTTAATTCCATTTATTTATTATTTACAGTTTATTTTTCGTAACTCCAGTACTATCACAGATTATGATCATGTTCAATTATATTAACTACAGTTTTATTATTAATTAAAAATACAGTTTATTTAAAATATATTTTGCTTTTAACCAGCCAATCGTGTGGAGGCTTCTAGAACTAAGGCGCAAAGTAAGAGCTTGATTTCGAGTGGTAGTCGGTGGCGGGCCTCTGGATAGGCGCCACGTATGTCGAAGTGCGGTTCTAAGTGACATAGCGGAAGTGTTATCAGCCTGGTGTTACTATCTGAGGAAGTTCATTAGCGTGTGGAGGTCTTGCGCCAGCATTTTGTGAATTAAGCGAGCTGTTGCTCTAGTGATAGTGAGAGACGAGATTGTTTATGTGGTACGATTGCTTCAAATACTTAAATTTCATAATTAGAAGGTGCTCATTAGATTAACATTTAGATACCGCGATGAGTATTGATGATATCTGTGTATATGACTCCAAAGTTACGCTGATCGTAATAAATAAATGTTATTTCCAAAAGGCCGTTCTTATTTCAAGTAGGCAGAGACAGTTTCCTTGTTACCAATTTCTAGCAGCACACATCGAGAGCTGCACTACATTAGAATCTGCGACCTGAGGAGAGGAGACATCCAGTGGGACTGAACACTTATCAGGTAAGCTATTCTGATATGTTGTGGAGCGTGCAAGTGGGAGAGGACACTAACCACGGAATAATAGGAACATTCAGTGATAGTAGCATTTACTAAGGATGTGTGTGTCTCTGTCTGTGTGAGTCTCTGTGTGTGTGTGTGTGTGTGTGTGTGTGTGTGTGTGTGTAAAGCTCACGTGGAGAATTAATCAAGCATGCATGCATGGCTGGCATCCCTAACTTAATAAAATTTATGTTACCAAGTCTTAACGTAGAACTCAAAAATTGTTTCTAAACATTGCCAGGTAGCCGCCTAGAGCTATATATGTGGAGTTTCAGAACAGAGAGTGAGGAACGAATTTTCTTCCCCTACATCGCTGAAGTGATTTGGCGAAGGTTTTGGTACAAGTATGGATAACATTCCATTCGACTTTAAGAATCCGTTCCTTCAAGAGTTGCAATTGTTCTCGAAGCCGATGGTGCGCCAACTTCTTACTAAAAAATAAACGTTATGTCTGTGTTAGGTATTATTTTGTCGACCCCTTGCACTCTGAGGTGCCAAAAGCCATGTGATAGCGATATGCACGGATAGAGATGGAGGTAGCATAGCGTATGTGTGGTGTAAAAGGGTCGTGCATCGGCATAGCTGCCATTTCTTCTCTGTTGATTCACGCTAATGAGTTTCCGATGGTATTATAGCATCTCGACTGGAATTAACAGTCTCTGAACACGGTATGTAAGTTGGAGGACATTCCATTCAGGAAATTCGCAGAGTCAAGCGTGTTCTGAAAATATATTCCTGCATTACCTTCCACCTCGGACGACGCAGTGGTCATCGATTTGCACATAATAACTGACAGTAGCACCATCAACGTACCATTGACAGTGCTGACGTACACGTAACATTGTGTGAAATAATCGAAAGAATTTATGAACGTACCCGTTAGAACAGTGCATCCTCATAAGGTGTTAGTGGGTTAAGGTAGCAGACGACCAACTCGATTGCTTTTAATAACAGCACTTCGCCCGCGGCGCGTCTGCTAAACATGTACGATGTTTGGAAAACAGTGGCTTTGTCAGGAAAATCCCGATTTCAGATAGCGTAGTGAGTAGGTAGTGGAGTGCACGGAGAGCCAAACAGGAGGTTGGAAGTGGGACTGACACAGAGGGAGGTGGCTGCAACTATTGGAGTGTCCCAAAGTATAACTTTCAGGTCCTGGACGCGATGTCAGACAATAGGAACCGTTAAAAAAAGGCAACGCTAAGGTCGTCCATGGGTAAAATCAGCAACAGATGACCGTTATTTCCAGTTAACAGCCCGTCGAGACAGGAGGCTGAATGCAACTCAGCTGAAAAGCACTCTCCAGGCAGCAACAGTCCGAAATCGTCTTTGGGAATGTGACCTATACGCACGAAGGCCAATTATGTGTGTACCATTAACAGCAAAACACTGACCGGTCTCAGATAGAAAGGCAGACAATGAATCAACACATCATTTAGCCTGCAGAAACTGGGTGGAGGAACATCAGAATTGGTGCCGTAACAAATGGGAATGGCGCCGAGTTCTTTTCAGTCAAGATTTTGTGTTCTGCTGAAAATCTTCGTTCCCTTGTCTGCAGTGAACGTTGAACCATTATGCTTATGTACTACCATGCGCAAAAATATCCGAACGACCTGAATTGGGTTTCGCCTGATGTGCATGCAACCCATATAACGTACGTGTTTTGCGGGTGCTCTAATCGCTCGGCGGTATAGTCGTTCGACTATTCAAAATGGATCCACTACAGACAACTGCTCTTTATGGCAATCATTCCACATGTAAATTAACACCACGATTTTGCAAATACAAGGAAACACGTTATTAACTTCTTAATGTTTACTAAATCCAATTTATTACAATGACATATCTTAAGTATTATCACACTTATTACAGTCTGATATAACAAACTCCGTCACATAAAACATTAATTAATCCTTAAACAACGTTTAATATTGCAGAATGAAACTTTCACTCCGCAGCGGAGTGTGCGCTGATATGAAACTTCCTGGCAGATTAAAATTGTGTGGCGGAACCGGGACTCGAACCTGGGACCTTTGCCTTTCGCGGGCAAGGCACATATATGGATTCGAATCCAGGTCCAGCACAAAATATTCATAATTTCATTTGACGCCCTAGATAGAGCACATTGGACTACTAGTAAAAAAAATATATTTTGAATGTCCCTTCGTGCATTATCAATACGAACCTTGGTGTTCAGGTGATCTTGTGTTAAAGCGCTTGAATGGTAACTGAAGGGTCGCAGGTTCGAAACCTAGTCGGATCACCAATTTTTTTCAATCTGTGTTTTAACCCAGCATTCACGTCTCAACAATGTGAGGAATCGTCATAAACTACACGTCATTTGGATTGCACATTAAACTGTAGGTCGCCTTTCCCGGTTGGATAATTGGGGCAGGTTAGGGACATGCAAGTCTCTGACTTGAATGACTTGTACCAGGACACTGAGCTCCACGAAATTATTATTATTATTATTATTATTATTATTATTATTATAACAACGCATCGTCATTCCTGTTGAATTAACATTTGAGATTTAACGTCCATTCGCACTTAGAAATGACATCGGTAGGTTCGGGGTTCGATTCCCGGTGACGCATAACGTAATTATATCCTGATTACAGATTCAAACATCCGCTGCTGGTGAAATAATTCGACTACTAACATCTGACTTTACTTAGTTATCTTCCATTTAGATACCGGATATGTACCACAAAATCAAATGTTTGTATATCTATGGTACCATAGATCAAATCTGTGGTTATCAGTCCCTAGACTTAGAACTACTTAAACTAACTTAAACTAATCTAAGGACAACACACACACACACACACACACACACACCCCTGACCGAGGAAGGACTCGAATCTCCGACAGGAGCAGCCTCGTATGTAAGTCCCACACAGAACTGAGTCTGGGCACTTGTGATTAGGGACATAACGGTGATTATTAAGTTCCTGGTTCAGTAAAAAATAAATAAATTAATTAAAATATTTTAAGAATTGGTATTTTATGTGATTTGATTTGTGCGTTCTGATATTTGTGAGGAAATCTCCAATATTTCACTTATCATTATGCTTCGTCAGCTGTGACAATCTTAGGCATAATCGAGTATCTATAAGACATGAATGCATTGCTTGGTTAGCTACAGCTACAGGTGGTTGGTTTGATTCCAGAAAAAGGTAGTTTGTCATATCAATTCAAGTTTAAAGATGTGTACAAATACTTGTCCAGGTACGAAAACGGAGAAAATGTTGGTGATACACAGTTAATATTGAAGTTTTCATAGTGCGTTAGCTGCTGTTAATTGAGTTTTATTATCTGGTTAGTTCAACAGTTGGTTAATAAGAATCCGCTCGCCAGTCGAACGACGTTTCGCAATTGTGAGAAAACTATTTAGAGAACAAAAGTACTTTAGGACTACAGGACTTTAGGAATTCAGATACTATAGTAAAATCTGTTTTTGTAACAATATTAAATGTTGTTTAATGATTCATTAATGTTTTATGTGACGGAGTTTGTTATATCAGACTGTAATAAGTGTGATAATACTTAAGATATGCCATTGTAATAAATTGGATTTAATAAACGTTAAGAACTTAGTAACGTGTTTACTTTTATTTGCAAAATCGTGGTGTTAATTTACATCTGGAATGATTGCCATAAAGAGCAGTTGTCTGTAGTGGATCTATTTTGAATAGTCGAACAACTATACCGCCGAGCGATTAGAGCAACCGCAAAACACGTACGTTATTTGGGTTGCATGCACATCAGGCGAAACGCAATTCAGGTCGTTCGGATATTTTTGCGCATGGTAGTACAAGAAACTTTGCCTTATCATGCTAGTGGACAAATTCTACGGGTACGTCTCAGTATTTGCTGACGTGCGGATTTCATCTGGGTTCAGAATGGAGTTTTGACTGCTTAGAAGTATAGAGACGAGATTCTATTCTGCTCTACACTGATGCCATTGGAGTTCCTTCTGGTGGTCGATAACGCTCACCCCCAACATGATTGAAGCTGAGGGAATTGATCGAATGGAGTGACCAGTTATTCACTGGACTTAAACCCCATTAAGCATATCTGTGATGCACTTGGAAGACGCATTGAAGCCAGACCAGCACCTTCCAGCATCGGTTGCAGATCTGGATATTGCACTCATGGAAGAATAGTGAAATATTCCTAAAGAGTTGATTGATAACGTCACACTGTCCATGCTAGGCAGGTATGCAACTCTGCTGGCCTTCCGAGGTGATCACACACCATATGTATATTATGTCAGGATCCAGGAGAAGTTCGTGCATAAAACTTGCAGCGGCAGCATTACTGCGGTTATTATTGACGTCTATTGAGGCAGCATGATTCACCATTAGTACACCAGGAAAGATAAAGTCGATTTCGATCCGATTACTTCAGATGTCACCTAGACAAGACTAGATGTACTTACAATGGTTTCTACGTCGTCCGCCGAAAGATAGCGTAGTAAAAATTGATTCCAGAGTGTTAGCTGTGTGTGTACTTTTTAATAGGGAATGATTGCAGCAACAAGGCTAAGTGTGAAATCAACGTATAGAGTAAACAGGCACCAGGTCACAAAGAAGCACTCGTGCTTCCTACAGCCGACTGAGCGAGTTTGAAAGGAGACCAATTGTGGCCTTCTGAGTCACGTGTCTTGCTTCGGAGAATTTCCTAACGAGCTGGACGTTCAGCGTCAGCTGCGCAATGGCGCCATTAGCATCATCACATATATAATCTCACACCCGTAGATGGGGTTGTGGACGTCCATACAGCACACACCTGTGCCAAGATCGGCACATTGTGAGGGCACCAGTGGCAAATCGTACCACAGCACAGATACCTGGGTTTGCGAGCCCAGAACTAGCAACATGAACTGTTGCCAACCAGTTTCTAAGAGCGGAACTTTGGGCACATACTAGTCTAATCTGTGTTCCATTGACACCACAGCATTGACGTGCACAGGTCGACTGAATCACTTGAAACATCGAATCTTGGACCGTGGTCCTCAGAGCTGAAACCAGATTCTGGCTTATGATGTGGTACATTTTCGTTCACCTTTGGGTTCTGTGGAGGGAATATTGCACAATGTATGTGCAGAATGTTGTAAGACCCGTTCTTTTGCCGTTCTTGTAACAGGAATGTAATCTGTTCTTCCCACAGGATAATGCTCGCCAACCCACTGCGCGTGAAACTTTGTTCTGCAAGACGTGCAGCAACATCCGTGGCCAGCACAATCACGTGACTTGTCTCAATCGAGCACATAATGGGACAGCAACTGACATGTGTTACTCGTCAACACACAGCTCTTGTAAAACTACGTGCGCTGGATCACTGGCGTGGAACAATGTATCCCAAGGTGGAATGGGTGCCAAAATCAGCGCCTGGATTGCCCTCTATGAAAACTATGCCACGTACTAATATGGATGTTTCGGCAAGTATCGACACCTGGTACTTGAGTACACCTTGAAGTATTTATCTGTACCCGTTTGATATACTCTTAAACTTCTTCAATTGGCGTAACATCTGAGGGGACAAACTACACAGGTCCCTAAACTTTCACACAAACTAACTAATGCTAAGAACAACACAAACCACCGGCATTACATTTTGTTAATACATTTGGAAACGAACAGACGTGAGGCAATACTCACTTATCTTAGGAGATAGGTTTAACTAAAGGAAACCTATGCTTGTGGCATTTGTAAATTTAGAGAAAACCTTTGACAACGTTGACGGGAAAACACTTTTTCAAAATCTTAAAGTAACAAGGGTAAAATGTAGAGAATGAAAAGTTAGACACAACTTGTACAAAGACTAGACAGGAGTTATAAGATTCGAAGGGCACGAGAGAGTGGCGCACTAAGGTTGCCGGAGACCCGGGGCGGGGAAAAAAAATTAAGAAATAAATAAAATAAAAATAAATAAATAAAATAAAAAATGAGGCCCCCGTCCACTTGGATATACATGTATTACAACCCTCCCCCCGTGCCCTCCCCCCTTAATTAATTCGGCACTGGAGTGTAGTGTAAAGAATATGAGTCGATAATGATGGAGTTAGAAATTAGGTAATGAAAGTAGTAAATCAGTTGTTAGATACAAAAGTAACTTCTGATGGCCGAAGTAAGAAAATGTTCAAATGTTATAAATCTACCGGACTGAACTGCTTGGTTATTAGTCCGTAGCTTACAAACTAGTTAAAGTAAACTAACCTAAGGACAACACAGGAATCCATGCCCGAGGGGTGACTCGAACTCCCGACAGCGAACGGCCGCGCGCACCGCAGCACAGATCCCCAGTACGCACGGCTAATCCGCCGCGGCACCGAAGTAAGGAATGTATAAAATGTAGAATGGCTATGAGAAGAAAAGCATTTCTGAAAAAAATGAAATTTTTTGACATCTAATATTAATTTAAATACTAAGAATTCATTTCCAAAAGTATTTGTATGGAATGTAGCATTATAAAGGAGTGAAACGTGAACGGTAAGTTCAGAGCATTTGAAATGTGGAGCTACACACGAATGCTGAATATTAGGTGAGCAGTTCGCTTAAGGGTGGATGTAGGAGAAAATAGACCTGTTTACATAAGATAACACAGTCTTTCGTGTGTGAAAGATTATAGTACCAAATTTTGCACTTGAGGTAATTTTGTTATGGGCTACATACTAAAATATTTTCAACTTTTTTCTCAAAAAATATGATCATTGCATTGTTGTATATTTTCACAATACTTGCTATTACACAAGGAAAATTTTCACAAAAATTACTTTTTTTATAACTTTCATATTGTGTCATTCATTCTTAGTAATCAGATAAGCAAATGTGTAGAACAGTTTCTTATTTAGAGCTCTCACAACTTACTCCACAAATAATGCGTATGAAACAAAACAATTTCAGTTTTATAGAAAAGAAGCTACACTTAGAGAAAAGATATACCACAGGAAGTTGTGTTATACTACGAACAAACTCTGCAGAAAATTTCGCTTTTCTGCCTCCGGTGGTTCAGGGGGAAATGTCCCTTATACATTAAAAAAGGAAAAGTTTCGGGAAGTGAACATAAAAAAAATATCATAAGGATTTGCACCATAAGGTAGAGCCTTAATATTGATTATAACCATACTTTTGGTCATCTTACTATTCGTGTACCTGTTTCCTTTTTATCTGATGTTCCTAGCATTCCCTTTAGGCTACAGCCTTCACAGAATGTTCAGATCTTTCAGAACACACAGTATTTAACTTCTTCAATAGCTTCTCTGTGAAGCAACCTGCAATGAATCCTAGTTCAGTAAGGGTTCCTTATTGTTACAATGTTACCATCATTAAACACCAGACATGCATCATATGTGGCAATTTTAAAAACAGTACATGAACTAAATGTTGTTTTTGGGCATTTGGGTTTTGTGTTCCGCCATGGGTACATTTCTTTAACAAATCTGGATGAGCAAGAAACTAAAATGTCGGCTTTGTGGTGTGTAAGACTATTTCAGGAAGACTGCGTTTATGTGAATAGGTGTTGTTTTTTGCTTTAGCTTGCTTATATTTGCACCTAGATGTATCACACAATTCGTGTGTCAGCTTCTCATCAGCTGGCAACTTCTGATAGTGTATTTCCCACACTGCTTCTGCATTGCCTACAATCTTCAACGTGTTTTATATATTTTTTTCCATTATATATTTGAAAATTGTGGATCTCTTTGTCAGTCAGACATTGTGGGCCAACCAGTAACTTTCTATATTTGAATTTTGCACTTTTGTGCTCTCGTTTCAGTTTCAAAAGTCTCCCGCCAATTCTCTTCTGAATGTGTCCCAGAGACTCTAGCTTTTCAATGTTGCCATCCATTTTCATATAGCAAGTAAGAAGAGTGACGTCTAGAAAAATTACTGTGGCGCTGCGCAGTGACTGAAACATGACAGTTTTTTAATCGCTTGTAGTTCGAATTAATCTGCAAAAAATGCAGTGTTTCTAACAAGCTACAGAACTATCTGTTAGAAAATATTTAAAAAAAAAATTGACCAATATTGCCTACGTCCCTCCTTCACTAATAAGAAAGTGCTGAACAGAATAGGGGATAAAAATTTTCTGGCAAATATTGACTAAGAGAAGGGATCGATTGATAGGACACATTCTGAGACATCAGGGAATCGTCAATTTAGCTTTGAAGGGAAGCGCGTGGGGTAAAAATCTCAGAGAGAGAGAGAGAGAGAGAGAGAGAGAGAGAGAGAGACGAATACAGTAAGCAGTTTCAAAAGGATATATGTTGTTCTCCCGATAATGACATGAGGAGGCTTGCGCAGGACAGGGTAGCATGGAGATATGCCTCAAATCAGTCACTGGTCTGAAGACCACCTCAACAATGGCAGCGCTCACGGGAGCCGATCAAGAAAATAGGCCATGAAAAAGAAATCTATAGTTAACACTTTCGGTACAACGCCGATGGATAAGACCCGTTATGTTTGACTCTCTGTCAATTTATGATAATACGATAAGGTTTTGAAGCGGCCACTGTCTATTATGACTTACTAGCTGCTGAAAGATATCAAATTATTAGAAGAAAACGGTGACACTAGACGGCAGCTGTCTGTGAGAAGGACAATTCGTAAGCGGAAATTCAGAATATGTAGATCGAACGTATAGCAAAAAGAGAAAAAAAAAAATAGTCTTCTGTACTAATGCTCCGTTACTAAATGCAGAAAAAAAAGAGATGTCATTTCAGATTCGTTCCGTCGCGACCAAAGATTAACGATCTCAGCAGCAGAAAAAATAGCGGTTGTGAGGCTAGTAACAATGGCGGTATTTGTCTGTCTTTCGCCTTTGTCGCGGACTGCCGTTTGCCTTTCAAAAGACATTTCGCGAACTACCTATTGGCATACAACGACGCTTTCCAGAGGAACGTGAGAAAAGACAGCATGAGTTCAGGAAACCAGGATGCCATTAGTGGGAGCCTGGGAAAATCTGTGGGACCGAGAGCTGGCGAGCTGCTCAGCAAACGACAGACCGCGCCGTGACCAAAGACTGACAAAGGGGGCGCCTCCTGAAAGGGCGATTAGTCGAGCGGGCTCGGGCTCTGTCCTCAGGAGGGACAGGTCTGGCCACTGCCAACTGTTCTCGTTACACCCACACCAACAGTGAGTTTTTCTGTAGTCGCTAATTTGCAAGTTCTGCGACTTGTGGCAACAAATACGCTTCGTGGAAAAACAGATACTGCAGTGTGAATTTAATAATGACTGTCGCAACTTAACACTGCTTTGTTTCGACACTGAGCAACAATTGTGGCCGGCCGCGGTGGCCGAGGTGACTGAGGCGCTCCAGTCACGGTCAGCACGGCCACTACGGTCGGGGGTTCGAATCCCCCGTCGGGCATGGATATTTGTGCCGTCCTAGTTCGTAAGTAGTTCATAAGTAGTTTGTAAGTTTAGGGACTGATGACCCCGTAGTTAAGTCCCATAAGCTTAACAAACATTTGAACATTTTTGCAACAATTGTATTTTGAGACTGTACGTTATCTCTACTGAACAGAATTGGTGAGAAAAGGAATTTTTGGCATATCCTGACTAAAAGAAGGGATCGCTTGGTAGGACACATTCTTAGACATCGGGGAATCGTAAAATTAGCATTGGAGGGAAGTGTGTGGGGTAAAAATCGCAGAGGGAGACCAAGAGACGCGTATAGTAAGCAGATTCAAGCGGATGTGGGTTGCCCTTCTTATGAGGAGATGAAAAGGCTAGCTCAGGATAGAGTAGGGTGGAGAGCTGCATCAAACCAGTCTCCGGACTGAAGACCATAACAACAACAACGTTATCTCGTCCTTACGAGAGGCATTTTCGACTATTATCACCAGCAGTGACAAAGCCAGGATTTGGTTCTGCGGGGGAGGGCCTCATTTTTAAAAATATAAACCTATTGAATGTATTAATCTGTGGCTTATTTTTACACTTTTTGAACTTAGCCAATTATACTACGAAAACAAGTTTACAAGAAAAAATGAGTAGGATCGCATTATTTTGTAAGTGGAACAGGAGCAACGCGGTGCAAATGGAGTGTATATAATCAGTTCGTAAAATAATTAAGCAGCTTCTATGTTACTGTCTATGTTACTTCACAGTATAATTAACGTGAGATTCTATGTGCAAATATTGAACTAAAATATCAATATTGTTGTTCATAAGATTCCACACGGTGGCGCCGCTGACCTGCTAAGCAGCTGGTCGCCGCATATGAACAATCGGCTCGTAACTTCAGCATAGAAGTAACAATAGCGGCAGCATCAAAGCTGGTTCCGGCGGGATTAAAACCGCTCAAAGTAACAGCAGCACAAGTTTTCAGTAGCGGCATCACTATTTCAATTTTCCGGTGCCGACCTGTTAAAAAAATAAAAATGGAAACAACAAAAAAATTTAGAAATAAAAAATCTTTTGGAGCTGCCGCGGGGGGGGGGGGGGAGGGGGAAAGGCCTCAGCCCCGTTACCCCTCACCCCCTCCGTGGCTGCGCCACTGATTACCATTGTTTTTTTATGTCCCGGCATTTTCGTTTTGTAATAAATGTTACGTCTTAATTATTGTGTTATTCGTAAGTTACAGTATGTAAAAACGTGTTTTCAGTCTATTGGATAAAGTAACAGTCTAGATCGCTCCATCTCCTGTGGACAATGTTGCCTAAATTCACAAAGTGTTCCGCATTCCTAGTGAAGGCAAACCTCACGTGGACACATTAATTTTATTTCTTAATTGAAAAAAAATAATTATACCGTTGTAAAGCATTGTTTGGTCTGTGAAGTAATACATTATAAATAAACGTTAGTAATATCAAAGAAATCGAACCAGTGACAAGTACAGTGAAAAAGAAACGGAAGAGATTTTGCGTGGAGAACAGGAAACAGAATTCGCGTGATGTTATCGTTTTCAGCTTGAATTGTTTACATTACCGACTTTTCTAACTGTAAAAATTAGTTTAATTCAGACCAGATGGATACTTGCTTTTTGTTAAAGCATCCTCAGTGGTCAACTATATAATAGATATTTATTTACATTTTTGTGTGGTTTGTACTGAATTTGATACGATCACATCTGATGGTATGAGTTTATTTTATTCTGCATAAAATTAACTATTGAGGTTGCTCACATTTTTATGCAGCCCTCTTCATACGTTTTTGTGGCACTCACATTACTAAGCCTTTTTTTTCTTTTTAACGAAAGTTGCCAAAAGTTCCCCATTTCTGTAGGCTTTTGTTTTGTTTTTATTTATCAAATCAAACGTTCAAATGTCTGTAAATCTATCGGACCAAACTGCGTGGTCATCATTTCGCAGCTTACAAACTACTTAAACCTAGGTAAACTAACCTACGGAAAAACACACACACCCATGCCGCAGGGAGGACTCGAACCTCCACGCCGAGCAACCGCGCGCTCCGCGGTGAGGTGCTTTAGACCGCTCGGCTACTCCACCGCGGCTTTTTTATTTATCGTATGTGTGCATGTTAATTAGCATACAGGAGCGGCATACGCTGTACGATTTGAAAGGCAAGATAGAGATGCTCAAGCTACATCCAAACTGATACAATACACTAGCAAATAAATAAATAAAATTGTAAATAACAGATATGGGAAGGAAGATTTCACACGAGTAGAGAAGGGCACGATTTGAAAGAATGAAAATGTATTGGACCAACAAAAACAGAATCGAATTCGTGATACTGATTAAAGTGGTAAAATGTTGGACATAAAAGAAAAAGAAAAAAAAAGGGGATGTTGGTGTTGTGAACTTCCTCGGTCGACGAATCACGTCCACAAAGCAGGTGCGGGACGTGTGTGCAGTTAAAAGTGCTGATGAAATGGGAAACAGACGAGGTGTCCCACGCCTTTGAGAGGGCGTCTTCCCCGCCACAGTGGTCCGGACTATTAATTTTTTAGTGCCCACCGTGCCGCGACCGCCGGCGACTTCCAATAAGCAGTCGCAGCCGGCCGTTAGCCGCCGATACGCTTTGTCCGCGCTGCCGTCCTCCCGCAATAATTAACCACATTGTGCTGTGAATCGGACGCGATTGTTGTGTCGCTTTACCGTCGCCGGTACACCCGCGCGCTCGCAGCCGCTTGTTGTGCAATTAATGCCGGCTATTGAGACCGCTGCTTCCCAGTATTAACAATCAGGCTATAAGTCACAGGGCCTGCCGCTCCTCCGAGTCCTCCGTCCCCTTTCTTCCTCTTCTTCTTTTTTTTTCCCCGCCTTCCTCCTCGGCGAACATTGTCCGTCCGGTGGGAGTAACAAGTAATTACCACAAGTTTGCCCGGTACCCACGTTCTAGACTGTTTCCTCGCGGAACTAAAGGCTTCTTTCGCCGCTCGGCACAAAAGCGCGGGTGACGAAAGAAAACAGTGGCGCCAATTACGGCGTGTCGCGGTGCGCCGGCGACGGAAGCCGTTCCCCGGCGCTGTGTTCGGCTAATAGCGCACCCTGGGAAAAACCTGCGTTAGTTGTTAATTAACTGTTGCGGCGAGCATTAGGCAGTCGCGGTTTCTGCGAACGGCGGCCGGCGACCTCTCGCTAAGTGAATGCCCGCTACGCCACAAAGCCGGCGTCCCGGTATAATTTCCGCTGATTAAGGACTCTGCCTTTAATAGCCGGCCAGATCCCGGCGGCACGACCGTGGCTAACGCCGTGTCGTGGACTCGCCGGCGCGCGCCCCGGCCGTCCACAAAGCCACCTTCCTGCCTGTCCGCGCCTTATTCACTTAACACGACGCGAGGCGCCGACACGACGCGACAAAGACCGCGCCGCTCAAAGCGGTGTCAGACCTCCGCGCGTAATCCCCCTTCACGCACGGAGGAGTGCACTATCATACTTTGGAGCAGCTCATGCAATGCAGATTGTTCCGCTCCCAGCCCCCTCCCCAACTTCGAAAGCAAAAAAAAAAAAAAAAAAAAAAAAAAAAAAAAAAAAAAACTGTTCGGGCGAGCAAGTCGCGTATTTCACACTGCACGACTCAAGAACTCTACGTTTGCTTCTTGTGTTCGATATACCGGTGTACTGTGCCTGTTTAATTAATTTACAATAAAATTAAATGATATCTCAAAATCGCTTGTTCAGCACTTTAGATCACCGGTTTCGACAAAATGGGTTGTCATCTTCAGATCTGAAATGTTGAAATGTTTGTAAATCTATCGGGAAGAAATGTGTGGTAATCAGTCCGTAGATTACAAACTACTTAAACTAACGTAAACTAACCTAAGGTCAACACACACATCCATGCCCCACGGAGGAATCGAACATCCGACGGCGAGAAACCGCGCGCTCTACCTTAGACCGCCCTTCACGCACGGAGGAGTGCACTATCATACTTTGGAGCAGCTCATGCAATGCAGATTGTTCCGCTCCCAGCCCCCTCCAAAACTTCGAAAGCAAAAAAACTGTTTGGGCGGGCAAGTCGCGTATTTCACACTGCACGACTCAAGAACTCTACGTTTGCTTCTTGTGTTCGATATACCGGTTTACTGTGCCTGTTTAATTAATTTACAATGAAATTAAATGATATCTCAAAATCGCTCGTTCAGCATTTTAGATAACCGGTTTCGACAAAATGGGTTGTCATCTTCAGATCTGAAATGTTGAAGTGTTTGTAAATCTATCGGGAAGAAATGCGTGGTCATCAGTCCGTAGCTTACAAACTACTTAAACTAAGGTAAACTAACCTAAGGTCAACACACACATCCATGCCCCACGGAGTACTCGAACATTCGACGGCGAGAAACCTCGCGCTCTGCCTTAGAGCGCCCAGCTACTCCACCACAGCTCATCAGATCTCTACATTTTAAAACATAGCAGTCAACAAGTGGGAAAAAAATGACTTGTTTGCAGTGGCGCAGCCGGGATTTGGTTATGGTGGAGAGGGATATTTTTTTATTTTTTTATTTTTATTTATTTATTATTATTATTTTTTAATAAAGCCTATAGAATTTATTAATCTATGACTGGCATGGCCAACATTTCCGTCCGGCGGGCGCGCCAGCGCCCCGCGGGCGAAGTACACTGTAGTTCACCGCCCCAGCCGCGACCGTGTGTCGCTAGTGTCGGCAACGGAGCGAGCGAGAGAGACAGCTGAGGAAAGAGTGAGACCGCACAGCAATGCTCTGCGCCGGACTGTCCCGCTGCCGGACCCAACGTAAACCAAGTAACAGGGGAAGCGCAGCTGTGTAATGTGGTCGAAGGAGAGTATAACAAGCAAACCGTTTAATGTTTAAGTAACAGTGTTTGTATGGCAGAATGACTACGCGAAGCTTTAGTATATATCTCGAGTGTGAAGATCGGGGTGAGAGTTTAAAATAGGGAAAGTTTAATTTTTAAAACTCACAACCACCAACTGCGAACCAAATTCCTAAACATGCAAAAACACTGGCTCTGTGATTGCTACTGTGTGACTCGTTTTCTAGGGGATGATATCACACATTCGCAGCTTTCCTTCCCTGCATATGATTAACAAAAAAATTCATAATCAAGTCAGGTTCATGAGAGAAAAGGGTGTACTAACTACTGTTTTTGAAAACACGTAAAAGTTCACTTTATGTTGTTTATTTCACAATATTAGAACCCTGTGGCTGATACGTCTGTACGTCGACACATTTATCAAATAAAGTTATAGCTTGTGCGCCCCTAGACAAAATGAATATTTGTTTTCACACCATGTGGCTGTCTCAAACACCATTTACGTTCATGCCTATGCAACGACACGTGTTACATTAACAAATCACAGTCACTTTAATTCAATGTGATGCACACCTTGTTCCACCGGCTAAATATTCACCAACACACAATAGCACTCGATTCAACTTGATGCAGCCTACGACGAGCCACCACACGTGGCGATTGCCACACACAAATCTATAACCTCCACCTGGAGATCCACATGCCGACTGTTGCAGAGCGACGCCGCCCGGCCAGCTACCCCACTTGCTCCCGACTCGTCACTTCCTGCCCTCGCGCGCGCACGTGCCAAAAGCCCAACTGCCCGGGTTTTTTCCCTACGTCATCAACTTCCCCATGTGAGCTGTTCTAACCCACTTCCAACGTACAGCGCTCAGCCAATACATTTCCAAAACTTTACTTAAAATCAAAATAATTGTACTACACATTAAACAAATTTCTTATGTTTTTATATTGGTATACACATCCTTTGCACTATTTATTACAATCGTGCAATTTCTTATATCACAGATAAGTGATTTAACTGAATATTTCAAGATAAAATACACAAGATTAATTGAAAATCAAATGAGAAATAGTTAATATATTACTTTTATAAACAAACATTGCAATGCTAGTTGTGTAACTGTCTTGTATTCATTGGTAATTTATTACTTTTCATTGTCAATTAAACATATTACGTCAGATGTGACTATATCAGCTAATGTATTGTTTATTTGTCAACAGGCTATTTTGTAATTTGGGCCTTAAAGGTTCCTAACTGCATCGTATTACTTCAAATGCAAGTAGTATTAGAATATTTTATTTCACGCTTTGCACTGGAATGTGCCTGGCCCTCGCCATTGTCCCTCTCTCTCCTCACCGGAAACGAAACTGGAAAATCCTAAGCTGGAACAAGCCACCAACGTCGGCCTGCTCGCTGGCCTCCCGTCAGCTACAAGCACACAGCAAATCTCAACGTGGAGAATTTCTACCTTTGGCCTAACTATAAATGTTGTCACCCAACTGCGTAGATACATTGTTACCATAATTAATAAGATTAAAATTGTGTAACATTTGGTGCATTGGCATGGTCAATGTTTGCAGTGAACTTCATACTGTTTAATTAGCAAATGCTATTAATTACCAATATTTCTATTGGGCGGTAATCTCACAATATCCAAAACACAAATCGAAGAATAACTTAATAATTGTGTGACCCAAATTTGATTCTGTTTGTATTGTACATGCACACTCGCCAAATATATATAGTAGGCTTCTTCTGAAAGTTATATGTTTCTTAAATGAACTAGTGTCATAAATATGCTTTTTTTTAAAATAATTTTACGTAAGGGCTAAACGAATCTCATTGTTAGAAGTAAATATTTTTTGTTAAAACACAAATAAAAAACTAACAAAAAAGATTGGTTTGTGGTGCATTTTCTCCCCAGTTCCTCTGAAAAGATGCTAGCGCAATTTGGGCGCGAGTCATTTTGACGGGAAAGGTGCACGGCCCGGGGGAGGAGGCAGGGGCGCAGCGTGGGCGCCCGCGCCCGTGTGGTGGTGTTTTGCCATGCCTGATCTATCAATTATTATTACACTGTTTATAATAACCAATTATACTACAAAAACACTTGCACAAGAAATGAAACCCGTAGGCTCGCAGCAATTGAAAGTGGAAGAGGAGCAACTCAAAAACTCTACGTTTGCTTATTGTGTCCATCCAAGTTTTGTGATCGCTTCCATGGTTTTTTGACCGACATATGCCCGTGAAATGTCGTGCAACAGCAAAACATCCTGTTTCTGCCGTTGTGGTCGAACACGACTCAGTCGAGCTTGAAGTTTCATCAGTATCGTCACATATTCATCAGAATTTATGGTGGTTCCACAGGGCATGATGACCACAAGCAAGAGTCCTTCGGAATCGAAAAACACCGTAGCCATAACTTTTGCAGCAGAAGGTGTGGTGTTTTTTGTTTGTTTCTTTTTATTAATTTATTTATTGATTTATTTTTGCTTGGGTGAATTTGCATGACACTCCATTGATTTGCCTCTTCGTCTCTGGTGAAAAATGATGGAGCCATGTTTAATCACCTGTCACAATTCTTCCTAGAAATTCATCTCCAACATTTCTGTAGTGTTACAAAAGTTCACTGCCCACCGTTTTTCGTGTTTCTTTGTGAGCCACTGTCAACATCCTGGGAACCCATCTGGCACAAAATTTTTTTAATGCCAACACCTTCAGTATTCTGCAAACAGTTCCTTCCCCTATCCCAATTCGTTAACTGTCTGCGCTAGAGGTCTGCACGTCGCTCGGTTGCTCGCTCGAATTGCGAGATACATGTCGTTCTATGTCAGTCCGACAGGTGTCGGTACTGCAGCTTGCGGCAAGGCGTTTGGCTGCGCTCGACTTCCTCCACGCTCGTTCGAGCGGCGCACGATCGACTGGCCCGACCGTCCGCACTGCCCGCTCGCCACTCGGTCGCCCACCGCAGCGACACTCGAGTCCAAGGCGAGTGTCGGGAGCAAACTAGACGCTATAGAATACATTCTGACTGCGAAATTTGGAATTGTTTCCTTTCCCGGGTGCTTTGAAAGCTGTTCTCTCGATCCAGTTGAATTAGCCATTCAGTTTCGCGTTTTATACTTTACCATACAGGTTATTATACGTGATTACTATAAAGTTTCTGTGCTAAGATCATTTACTAAATGATTTTTCCAGGATCTTTTTTTCTTTCTTGTTGCCATTTTGGGGACTGTTAGTGCATGTTTAGTGGTAGGTGTTACTTGCCGCCTTATCGAGGAAGTGATTGTATTTTATATCTCAACTCGATCTACAACGTGTCAATGATATTTAACAATACATTGTAATTACAATGCCACCAACGAATAGTTTGGGGATAATGTTGTTACTTTTCATGTATACTTCGTTGTACGGTAACATTCACTTTTGTGCATTGCAATGAAAACGTCGTTCGTTCCTTAGTTTCTCTTTGGATCCTTTACATTACTTCCAGATGTTGTAGTTGGTGAAAACAACCTTTTTGTCTCGTTGCCGTATAATGATATTGCGGTTACATGCTACTATACAGGAATACACGTCTACAGCATAACTGATTTGAAGTTTCTTTAATTAGTGGGGGTTCGTCAGACGCAACAGCAGCTCACACCTCAGAGCTACAGAGCCGCTGCCGTAGCGACTGACAAGGAAACCTACCCAAGTGTCACCGATTTTTATGAAATTTGGATATCTTATAGTACATGAAAAACTGTGGGACACGTTTTTTTTTTTTTTTTTTTTTTTTTTTTTTTTAGCGGCGGAAAAACATATTCAAGTGGGGAAACGGTCCCTCCGAGATTGTCACTAAAATAGAAAAATTGCGATAACTTAGAGACTAGTGAAGCGATTTTAATAATTTTTTGTATGAAAGTATCTCTTGATAAGAGATCGGCCTAGGTACATTGCAGGGGGAGTAACAATTAGGGGGACAGGTACCCCTAAAGTGTGCTCAAAAATTATTTTGATTTAATCGAAGTTTATGAAATTAGTCCTTTATCAAAAGATACTTTCATACCAAAAATCATGAAAATCGCTTCACTAGTCTCTAAGTTATCGCCATGTTTCTATTTTAGTGACAATTTTGGAGGGACCGTTTCATCCCTTAAATATGTTTCTCCGCCGCTAAAAAGTTACGTGTCCCATAGTTTTTCATGTATTATATGCAAATTTAATAAAAATCGGAGAGTGACACTTGGGTAGGTTTCCTTGTGAGTACAGCGGCAGCGCCACGCTGTGCGGCCTCTGCCCGCGCCGCCCCACGCAGCCTGGTTCGAGTGTCAACACGCTCGCTGCGAGCGTAACACACTCGGTGCGCCACCGACGAGCGTTGCGCACTCGACCGAGTACGAGCAAGCGAAACCGGCGATTTGCAGACCTCTAGTCTGCGCATTATCTGGAATGTGTGCATTATATTACAAGGCCTGCCGCTGCGACAATCCTCAAAATTCCGTGCCTGAATTCATCACGTAACCGCTTGCCCAGCGAGTAACTGTACTGCGAGCAACAGCAGCATCTCCATACACCTTTTTCAACCTCTTGTGGATGTTGCCCACTGTATCGCTTTCACAGCACAGGAATTCAATGACATCACGTTGCTTCTGACGAACTTCAATTCTAGCCGACATCTTGAAGACATGCTGTGACGGCGCCACTTACGGAAACAGGTTGAACTAAGTTTGAAAACAAGCGGAAAGGATGTACCTACACACTGTAAAACTTTCAAACATGCAGAATGAAAACTGTATTTTTTTATAGTGTGCATTTCTTTTGGAGTGACCCTCGTACATAAAACAACTGGTTCATTAATAAAAAGTGTTTTATTCTAATATTTGCAAATGATGATTGGAAAGTCAGAGATTTAGTTGAATACAGTTTATTAAATCAAATTGGTTCCTTATGGAATAATTATTCTTGTATAGAATAAAACTGTTAGACAGTTGCACTGTCTGCGACAAGAAATTTGTAGCACTTTCCCCCAACTAAGTAACCATACTGAAAGAAACACAAAATCTCTGTATATTTCGCGAGAAATCAACATGAAAGTGTCAGCACTTCGAAATAGTTTATGTGTCTCGAACACCATTTCTAACTCGTAAGATCTTATGTAAAAACATTAACACATATTAGCTGTGCTGGCATTCACCTGTTCTCACCAGATTTAGAGTCCCGAGAAGCGACTCTGCGCTGCGGAAATCTGAACACTCTGCCTCAGTCCTATCATCCAGTGCGGTCCTTCTTCTGCCAAGACTAGACATAGAGTTCCTTTTTCCGCTCACACTCTTCGCTCACCTCCTCTCTCCTCTTACATACACTCCTTACCAGTTCTGTCCCTTGGCCGCTTCCTCATGGGTTGATCCCCACCCCTTCCAAGTTCATATGCACCTTAACACTAGTCTTGTGTAGTTCGCGAACGAACTAGTTCTAAAGAGCGCTCCCACAGGCGAACTAGGTCGCAGATCGCTCGCCTCTTCGTTCGTCGTCTCCTTTTCCGAAGACTGACAGGTAACAGCGAGAGGACGCGAGAGCGCGAATCGCGTGATTTCCTTCTGACAGTTTCCGTCATTTCGAGCTGAGATGCAACTCAGCTGTAGTTTTAGTAGCGGTAGCAAAAGCCAAAAACGAACGGACGAACTAAAAAGAGCGACCTACTTTGCAGCCGAGCTGCGAACTAAAAGGAGAGCTATCGGTGGCGAACTAAAATATGCGCGATGGGTCGCGAACTAAAATATGTGTGATAGGTCGCGAATTAAATTATGTGCGATAGGTCGCGAACAGAATTAAAAATCAAGTGTTTCCTTCTGCTGATGAGAGCCATTTCGATGTTATCGTCTGCCTGTTAGATTACATAGTTCAGTGCTACAAAATTTCTGCTTTGAAGTATTCTGCACCCTGCAATATCTGACTAATCAATTCCATTATGCCAAGATATAGAGATAACTCTAAACTTAAACGCAAGAAATTATCGTTAGCGGCTCAAGCAGCAAGTGCATGAACCAGCTAGGTGGGGGAACTCCCTCCACCTGCATGCGCAGACCACGCCGCTCAGCCGTCGCTGGGAGCGGACGAACTAAAAGAACGAACTAGTTCGTGGCAGACCCGCGAACTAAAGTGAGCGCTCCCGATCGCAAATTATTATGCGCAAGTCTACTTAAGACGATATATTTTTTGTTTTTGTTTATTATTGAAAACCGATCATCTTAATCCACTTACTTGCTAATATAACATTATTTAAATACAAAAAAGGACTGTTTAATTAGTATTACATAGAGTCTGGGATAAATAGAGGAACCAGTTTTCGTGAGCTTGACCACTCATGCCACACAATATTTACGTAAATTACTGGAAAATACTACAATAAATCGACACACAACATTAAATATACGAGAGGTAAATCATACTGCTTGCATTTTCAGTCTTACTGTGGAGTATATGAGGATCTGTTTATATTTCCATTATAAATTTCTATCAGTTCAAGTCAGTCATTGTAAACATATGAAAGTGTGCCACTTTCATGATGATAGTTTGAGACAATACGCTTCCATCTACACCAGAGTTTGTTAAAATTGCATGACACTGTCAACAGTTCGTTATATTAAGCCTTATTTTTCTATACTTTGATATAGTAGTCATATACTATGAAATGTGCATACTTATTGCAACACCGTAGATGCCTTAAATGTTGACAGTAAACAATTATACTATTATATAGTTTATTTTACTCTGAATTACGGGGGTGTGAAACTCACAGACGTCTTCCAGACACTCATTACGAAACGTTTTGCTAACAGTGCTCGTTAGTTTTGAGTACAAAGCATTTGCCTTTACCCGATTTCCTCCCGTTTGGACGAAGCTCCAACTGGCTGTTTGGCTTAACCCGCCACTACCTGCTACAACCTGCTTCCCGCGTTCACTGTCAGTCCATGATCTTTCCAAACAATACCGTTAAATATACTAAATGCACGACTCTACGGACATTAGATCAGTAAAGTCACAATTTGATTCAAAACCATCCGACGGCCTCAGCCTTACACCTCCATGTTTTACATTATCGAACCCATAAAGTATGTGTTGGCTATGTATATATATATATATATATATATATATATATATATATATATATATATATACTGCACGGATCGATTATTGATTTTCCAATTTCATAATATTGGGCTTTTTAATTGTACCGTGATTACAATACTTTTCAAGTATCCTATACATATTATAAATGCGAATGTTTGTTACCGCATCACGCTAAAACTGCAGCACTGATTTAGATCAAATTTCATTTAGAGATTTCTTATGTCTTGGATTAGGACATAGGCTACTTGTCAAAATGTTTATTACAAGTTATTTATTTTAAATATATCCGTAGAAATACGTAACGGTTGTAAGAAGCTTCTAATACAACAGCAGAGGTGCTATGTAGTGTATGTCATATTTAGTCGCGAGGGTTAACGCGTCATGACATAAACTCCCATTATTTTGGGCAATGGTTCGTGTCCTGCTATAGTGAATTTTTTTCTTTGTTATTGCTTTCTTTTATACTTTCGAATATACAAAACGATTCTGGGATACTGCCAAAACGGCTTAACTGACATATAAATACATTTGTTGTAACAAATTAGGGAAGTATGTATATAAATTGAAGACTTTAAATAAAATATGCTCTAAGTACCATGGAAAGAAAAAACATTGACGTTTTGTATAGAATGGGATCTAGATACCAAGCCCTATTTTGTGTACAATGCGCGAACTGCCACGTATAAATAGCGTACGTAAACTGCAACGAAAATAGTAGCAAATGCACTCAACAGATGGCAGGCGGTACGCTGCAATTAACATATGAAACGTTGTGTGTTCCGACCAGCTGCAACTAAAGTAGTTGCAAATGCACTCAACAGATGGCAGGCTGTATAACACTCATGAAAATATTTCTCAGGACGTATAATGTGTATTCAACTGTGATATTATCCAGGTTCTTAAATATTGTTTTCTCCTTGGTTTTCGATGACGTGTATTGGACTGTCACCTTCAACTATAGATGTTCGAACATTGTGATGTTATCGTACTTCTTTAAAAGTATATTCTCTTTGGATTTCAAAGAATAATAGTTTCTTTGGTGATTTCGATTATTTATAGCATTCTAACGTTTGCTTTTAGTGCTGGTGACTTTGCTGGCTAGATTTCATTGATTCAATCTTTCTCTGGTGATTTCGTTGGTTTGTAAGACTTCGTTGGTTTCTTTCCCTGTTATATTTATTGTTTCTTTCATTCGTTTAGTTCGTATTTATAGGATCAGGATAGTTTCTTTATTCGTTACATTTGTTGTTTCTTTTGTTGGTTCGCTTTGCATTTGTAGGATCTTAACAGTTCGTTTCTCCGTTAGAATTCTTTTTTATTTCGTTACTTTTCTCCGTTAGAGCTGTCAGGGGTGCCACCCCACAAGTTGGAGCTGAAGGTGGGTGTGCCTGTTTTATTGATGCGTGACTTGGATGCACCACGATTATGCAATGGCACCAGGTAACGCATCACGAACCTGAGAAGGCATATCGTGTAAGCCACCATCATCACCAGTGAAGCCAAGGGAGAGACTGCATTAATACCACGAATTCCCATCATCCCAACAAACTTTCCATTCTAGTTTAAACGGTTACAGTTCCTACTGTTTCGGCCTTCTTGATTACTATAAACAAGAGTCAAGGACAAACATTAAAAGTGGCAGGTATTCATGTGGCCACCCCATGTTTCCCACATGGACAGCTGTACGTAGGCTGCTCCCGTGTATCGAGAGCTAGAAATCTCTACGTATACTCGGAGAGCAAGAAGTCTCGAAACGTCGTTTACAGGGACATATTGCAATAGATTTTTGGCTCTCCATCCGTTCCAAGACAATTATATATTCCGTGCTAACAATGTCGCAAACAGACATGTAGTTATTTATGCCCTTCCTTGGAACTTTAATGTCTGACTATTGAACGGGTAACACCGCGAGCAGCAGCTAGTATTCCATATAAAGATAACATATGGGAGATTGCTTAACAATGAAATCGCTTGAGTAGGCACCTTCAATGCACAATTTTATAAGATTACATTTACATTAAGAACAAACACAATAACATTATTGATTGAATAGCTTTGAGAAGCGATGTGAAAAACGAATGGTTCAAGCATTCCTTTGTTGTGAATAAGAGAAAAAGAATATATTTATCGCTATTCCAGAGCGCCACTCCAGACTCTGACAATTTCTATGTGTATAACAGTGTAAGGTCTAATGAATGCTTTAACTGGAATACTCCTAAACATGACTGATACTTGTGAACCCTTTTTCAGTTCACAATTGAGAAATGCCTCTACTCAAAGACGTGATTTGGTCGCTATTGTTGCTGTGGCCGGTTTAGTGTCATTAATTTCTAAAGCTAAATTCTTTTAATTGATAACATCCGCTAACTGATTTAATTCATAACCTGAAATTTCCCTTGTTAATTTCGATGTCCGATACGAGCGCATTAATCATCTTTACATAGTGTGATTTGAATGGTATTCAATCAATCAGCCTATTGAGCACTAAATTAGCTATTGTTCTATTCTGGCCTCCGAATGAGCATCTGCGGCGCGATATTGTATCTAATTTCAATCTTGTAGGAAACCAAATGAACTATTTTTTCTCCTTTTTTCCTTCTTCTTGTTTCCGATTAGTAAGTAAAATCTCAGCATCTTATAATGTTGCTTGTTCAAATGTTTGTAAATCAATCGGACCAAACTGCGTGGTCATCAGTCCGTAGCTTACAAACTACTTAAACCTAGGTAAAATAACCTAAGGACAACACACACACACCCATGCCCCAGAGAGGACTCGAACCTCCACGGCGAGCAACCGCGCGCTCCGCAGCGAGACGCTTTAGACCCCCCCCCCCCTCTCTCTCTCTTTTTTTTTTTTTTTTTTTTTCTTTTTTTTTGCCTTCTCGGCCTGGCTTCAATGCCGTTTTAGTCTTCTCAGTAAGAAAATTAAAATTTGTACTTCTCTAAACACAGAAATTAAAGTTAAATGTCTTCTTCAAACAAAAATCATATAAACATAGTTGAAAGTAATAACGCTATGTAACTCAGTTCTTGTATTGCACTGTGGCTGGTTGCTAAACTAATATTAGAAGTGCACCTCGCCGATCCCCAACTCGCCTCACGTTGGAGTCGGGCACGTCTTCTCGATAGATTTTAGAGTAAGTTCCATTGTCCTGATTAGTTCTAGCTCTAAGTCGGCGATATAGAAATTAACTTCTCATACCCGGTACTCCCCAACTGCGCGGGGGATCGCTAATAGCACTTCCTAGAAATTTAGCAAAGTAAAGTTTGTATTTCTTCTGGTTCCTGATCGTAGAATGCCGTTCTTGTAGAAATGTCCAAAAGTCAAGTGCGTTCTTGGGGCCTTCTCTGAAAAGGTAGAGGACTGTCAATCCTCGAATCCAAGTTACTGCATTGGTCTTTGTTCGGGGTAGTATGTCTCGTCCGGGGAGAGTAATATCCGTGGTTCGATATCTTGCGGAGCAATTCGAAGGAAAAAAGCTATAATTTTTTGCGCCAAACTCCACGCTTCTGCAGAAGTGCCGCATGTCAGGCGATGTACTTCATTATCCAATTCACTGCACTGAGTACACAGAGGAGTGTCCAATGTATCAATGTATAGCATGTAATCGGGCACGCGTCATGAACTTTCCGTTGACGATCTGATACCACAGCGTACGTGTCTCTGTGTCAAGAAACGCATGGTGCACTGCCCGCCATACCACTGTCCACGTTACTGTCGGATGCCGTCTCTCTATCACGTTGCCTGGTCGTCCAACCTCTCGGCTACTCCACCGCGGCAATGTTGCTTGCCTCATCACTTCCGTCATTACGCATTTAATCTCTTCGTAACACGGTGGAGAGGCCTAGCGCTCTAAGGCACCTTGCTGTGGAGCGCAAAGTTGCTCGTCGTTGGAAATTCAAGTCCTCCCTCGGGCATAAATTTAAATGTTTGTATAGCTTATGGGACTTAATTACGGAATCATCAGTCCCTAAACTTACAAACTACTTATGAACTAGCTAACACTAAGGACGGCACAAATACCCATGCCTGAGGGGGGATTCGAACCCCCGACCGTAGTGGCCGTGCACACCGGGACTGGCGCGCCGCAGTCCCCTCGGCCACCGTGGCCAGTCCTCGGGCATAGGTGTGTGTGTGTTGTCTTTATCTTAAGTTAACTTAGGTAGTTTGTAAACGCAAGGACTGATGACCGCAGCAGTTAAGTCCTTTAGATTTACAAACATCTTAATTTGAATTTCTTGTTTGATCGTTAAGTACAAATAATAAAATTGTTTCGAATTTCAATCCTCCGATTCAAAACGTAATTTTTTTTTATCTTCTGATTTTATCATTATATAAATACGCTAACACGAAAATTGTGATATAGATTACTAATTTATTCGTACAAGAAAGCCAATGAAAGTTACATAATTCAAAAGATTGTTTGTCGTATATTTCACAAATATAAATATTATGTGTGCATTTAGCCATTAAAAGTGGAAAAAGGAGGTAGAAATTTTCCTATCTACAGCTTGGATCAAGTTCTACATTCTCCAACAATCATCTCACTGATTGGCTATTCGCCTCGGACAAAGACGCTGTAATGCAGCGCATCTACAGTATTAAAATAAGTGAATATCGAAACATAAAGTGCTCCCAACTCACTTTCTTGTGCCGTTCAAATGCTTTATTTTCACAGTGATTAAGAGTGGTTAAAGGAAATTGATGTTTTCTTATGAATGCCGATATAAAGCATGATGCGCCGGGAGAGGCATCTAGCGATGCTCGGGTGGAACTACGAAGTCGAGAATGCCGATATAAATAATGATGCGCCGGGAGAGGCATGTAGCGGTGCACAGGTGGAACTACGAAGTCGACATGTTGTCAACCCTGGAATTCTGAATATCGCAGTATCGAAATAACATTATTTCTTGGCGTTGTATAAATATGCGAACACCGAAATTGTAGTTCCATTTCAAATATTAGGCTAATGAAAGTTATATAATTCGAAAATGGCATGATAAGTATATACTTCCGTTTTTATTTGTTGTTATTGTGTCAGGCATTTTACTTATCACGTGAAAGATACCGCTTCATACCTCCCAGTGCCGGTTAAATTTTACCAAATATCCCAGCGGCGTCCTATGATAATGCTGGCAATAGATGCTGAATTGTGAGAATCCTGTGAGTCTTCATTGCAGCCAATCGCTTGACAACGCTGATGTTTTCTCATGGAATCTTCGCTTTACGAGGGCAATTATTTTTACTGAGCGGACGAGGGTACATACAAGAACCTGTCAACGATAAAGCAGGAATAGCATTATTTGTTTACTTCATGGTCTGCACGATACACAAATCGAGTCATTCTATGTGGTTCGAATAAATGGACAAAGATTTTCTATCGTGTTGTTGATGTTGCCAACATAATCACGCGAGGCCGCCAACGTGATGCGTAAAATTTTACCCCCAGTGACCATTGTAAACAAAATTGGTCGAATTTTGACCACAGGCAATACTGTTGTTGTTATGGTCTTCAGTCCAGAGACTGGTTTGATGCAGCTCTCCACCCTACTCTATCCTGAGCAAGCCTTTTCATCTCCTCATAAGAACGGCAACCCACATCCATTTGAATCTGCTTACTATACGCGTCTCTTGGTCTCCCTCTGCTATTTTTACCCCACACACTTCCCTCCAATGCTAAATTTACGATTCCCCTATGTCTAAGAATGTGTCCTACCAAGCGATCCCTTCTTTTAGTCAGGGTATGCCAAAAATACCTTTTCTCACCAATTCTGTTCAGTACCTCTTCATTAGTTATGTGATCTACCCACCTAATCTTCAGTATTCTTCTGTAGCACCACATTTCAAAAGCTTCTATTCTCTTCCTGTCCGCACTGCTTATCGTCCATGTTTCACTCCCGTACAAGGCAACACTGCACATAAATGCCTTCAGAAAAGACTTCCTTACACTTAAATTAATATTCGATGTTAGCAAATTTCTCTTTTTCAAAAATGCTTTTCTTCCCATTGCCATTCTGCATTTTATATCCGCTGTTGCGACCATCGCATGTTATTTTACTACCCAAGTAACAAAACTCATCTACCACCTTCATTGTTTCGTTACCTAATCTAATTCCTTCGCATTCCATTATTTTTGTTTTGCTCTTGTTAATGTTCTTTTATACGCTCTCTTCAACACACTGTCCATTCCATTTAACTGCTCTTCCAGGTCCTGTGCTGTCTTTGATAGAATTACAATGTCATCAGCAAAACGCAAAGTTTTTATTTCTTCCCCCTGAAATTTAATCCTTATTCCAAATTTTTCCTTGCTTTCCTTCACCGCCTGCTCGATGTACAAATTGAATAACATCGGAGAAAGGCTACAACCCTGTCTTACTCCCTTCCCAACTGATGCTTCCCTTTCATTCCCTTCGAGTCTAATAACTGCAGTCTGGCTTTTGTACAAGTTGTAAATAATTCTCCTTTCCCTATATTTTACTCCTGCTGACTTCAGAATTTGAAAGAGTGTATTCCACTCAACATTGTCAAATGCTTTCTCCAAATCTACAAAAGCTAAAAATGTAGGTTTGCCTTTCCTTAATCTATCTTCTAAGATAAGACGTAAAGTGAGTCTTGCCTCCCGGGTTTCTACGTTCCTCCTGAATCCAAACTGATCTTCCCCGAGGTCAGCTTCTACCAGCTTTTCCATTCTCCTGTAGGCAATACCAGTTATTATAAAAGGCAAGTAAAGCCATAGGTGTCCCTTATCAGTGAAGTTTATTCAGAATGGAGTTATGGAACTGACTCCTGTTTATTTGTGGCTCTATAAATATGCACTGTCTTCCTCGTTGTCGGACGCACTGCCACCAGGAGACTTCTCGTGAATACGATCATCGGTACCACTAAAAGAACGGCTCACACTTCAGGAAACAAATGATGATCACCTGCTGTGGTAAATTGCTTCACTCTGAAACCACGATCGTAGAAGGCCTCTGTGCACAGTAAAGCCGTGGTACAATAATAAGAGGGTGAGGCAGTGGCAGCAGCGGTGACCAGACGCGAGAAAGAAGTGCTTGCTCACTGCGGCGCCCCTCGGGACTGCCGGCCAGGGCGTGCTCCCCTGGCCAGAGGCATTAATGTTGCAGAGGCTGGGCTGCGACAACGCCTCCCCTGTCCCCAGGGAGAGACGCAGGCGGTCGTTTGCGGTAGCCGGCCGTCCCCAGGCGCGACGCCGTTTCGCCGAAGAATTGCTCGTTGTCGTGAGTAGGCATTCACTGTGGGCTAGGCACAAACAACTGAACGGTTTCCTCTCGTGTTCGTCTGTAGGAACGGGTTAAACCGTTGCATTCCAGCTAACCTTACTTTTCGGAAACTATTATTTTTGGTTCTGATTTTTTACACCATCATCACCATCATCATTAGAGACTGATTATATGCCTTCCAGCGTTCAGTCTGGAGCGTAGTACCTCTAATAAAATTCCTCCATGATCCCCTATTCAATTGCCAACATTGATGCCTCGTCTGATGTTATGCCTTTTACATCAAAATCATTCTGCACCGAATCTAAGTACTTTCTTCTTGGTCTACCTCGACTCCTCTTACCCTCCGCTGCGGAGCTCATGAGTCTCTTAGGCAACCTTGCTTCTCCCATGCGTGACCCTACCATCTCAGTCTGTTCGGTCTAACTGCTTCATCTATGGTGTTCATTCCCAGTTTTTCCTTGATTTCCTCATTATGGACACACTCCTGCCATTGTTCTCATCTATTAGTACCTGCATCGAAAACTTAGACTTGGTACTTACTTCCTTCTTGCAGAAGAGAGTAGATCTTAGCTGAGCACTCACTGCATTACCTTTGCTGCACCTCGATTCCACTTCTTTCACTATGTTGCCATCCTGTGAGAAAATACATCCCAGGTACTTGAAACTGTCAACCTGTTCTAACTTTGTTCCTCCTATTTGCACTCAATCTGTTTAAATCTCTTTCCCACTGACATTACTTTCGTTTCGGAGATGCTGATCTTCTTATCATAATCCTTGCACCTCTGATCGAGCTTTGAAATATTAGTTTGCAACCTTTCAATTGCATCAGCCGTTACAGCTAAGTCATCCGCATATGCGAGACTGCTTATTTTATTTTCACCTATTTTAATCTCGCACTGCCAGTCTACTGTTTTCAACATATGATCCATGAATAGTATGAACAACACTGGTGACAGGTTACAGCCTTGTCTTATCCCTGAAACTACCCTGAACCATGAGCTTAATTTGCCATCTACTCTAACTGCTGCCTCACAGTCTACGTAAAGCCCTTTAATTGCCTGCAGAAGTTTGCTTCCTATACCGTAATCTTGTGGAACTAACAGTAGATGCAGATGGGGTAGTGCGGTAACTCAGGGAGAGTTGGACCACTTTTTTTTCTTTAGGAAGAAATTTATCGTTTTTTAATTTTTGTTTTACTTCTGACAGAATTTTCCTATAGATTGTCATATAAACGTACATTATTGAGGTCCTTCCACTCAAAGTGTAAGTCAAACAACGAAATAAAAATATACATCAGCGGTCCACCTCACCCATAGTTGTGTGGGTGAGATGGACCACGTAAATAATTGCTACACATGAAGAAAAGAGTGAATGGAAATCACATATTTTTATTGGAATATGTAGTAATGAATACAGTAAGACAGTTCAGACCAGAACAATTTTATCATTTTTTGGTAAATAGTAAGCGAACACTGGATTTTCACTGATTTGTAGATTTTATGCAAACTTTAGGATATTTTTCTGCTTCCACAGCTATTACACTTATTAGCAAATGATGAACAACATTCATGTGACCATCGTGAACAGGAAATACACTGAATCCAATCGTATTTTTTGTTGGTTTCGTAATAGATTTTACCACACCCTACACATTCATCTTCATCCCATTCGTCAAAGCTGATTTCAGCATCTTCTACAAAGTCTTCAGTGTTGCAGCTTTCTGCGTACGATGAACATGGAGGACTGTTTGCAGCATTTTTCTTTTGTTGTTTCTTGGGTCTCGTTTTCTCCTCCCTAGTGCTCTGCTTTGTTGGTAGTTTTTGTTCCCTTTCTTCTGTTGCCTTTCTTTTTTCATCCGTCTTTCCCTTCACACTTTTCATATATTCAGTAGAGTTTAGCACTTTGGAGACAGTTGTTCTGTTTCTCTTGAAATTCGGTGATTTGTCAATAGAAGAACAGGTGATAATTCTTCCAAAAGCTTTGTCGGTGTTTGGTTAGACATCGGAGTGGTTCGTTTTGATGTGGTAATCGTGGAAGTCTCAGATTTCGTAGTAGTGGTGCTTGACGTTGTGTCGGCGGGGGAACTCAGCTCTTTTGACGTGCTTGGGGTCGCTAGGTTTGTTGCTGAGCTGTGAACTGGTTGGTTCGCTTGAGTGCTAGATTCAGCTCCGATATTTGTTCGCACTGACTCAACTTCCCACAAAAAAGCATAGTCGGGGATTGCAAACATACTCAGTGGAATCATTCCGCATGACTTCAAGCCACTTGTACCATTTTCGAGGGTGGCTGATTTAGCCCACGCTGAATTTAGTAGTTTTCCTTCCTGGATTATTTATCAAGAAAGTATTGCAAGCTTTGTAAAAATAGTTTGAAAAATGTTCGATCCAACGGTTGCAACCAGTTCTTCTGTAAACTCTACAATAGAGCTTGTGTGAGAAAAATACCAAGTATGCAAAAATATTTCATTCGATCAGTTTTTAAAATATTAATGTAATTTCCATGGTCACTTAAGATATACTTAATTGTGGTCCATCTATCCCTTTGTCTGGGAGAGATGGACATGAAACACCCCGATTTCAGTCTGCAGTTTTAGAGCTCGGTGGCCATTTTAGGTTAGGTACTTGTCAACACATTTGTCAAGCTTTTAGTAATAAAACTGCAGGAATACTGTGCAAACTGTGCCATAATACTAAAGGAACGTAACTAGATGATAAGACTTTTCGACTTACCAAAACAGAAACTGTGATTTTTCTCCTGAACTAAGGCGATAATGACAAAAATACTTTTGCACGACTTTCATTCAACAAAGAGCTAACTCACAAGAGAACGGTGCTTCTCTCTAGCGACGCATTCACGAAATACGTCACTGGTCCCTTTCACCCAGTGGTCCAACTCACCCCAAGTTACCCTATCGCATACACAAGGGGTAAAAGAACATTGTACTAGAAGAACTGTCACTTCTGCCCCAGTGATCATGTGAAACTGTTAACGACTTTTGAGCGCGAAACGATGGATGTAGGTGAACGCATGCGGCATTCGATTTCGGAAACCTTCAGGGAATTCTATATTCCGAGATGCAAAGTGCTAAGAGTGAGTGCCGAGAACACGAAATTTGAGGCATTACCTGTCACAATAGAGAACGCAGTGGACAACAGTCTGCATTTAATGACGGAGAGCAGCGACGTTTGTTGACAGAAAAGCAACCGCAGAAATCAATGTGGGGCAAACGTACCACTAGTACAGTGAGGCGCAATTTGGCCTTGATGGGGTATGGCAACTTACAATCGACTCTATTGTCTTTGCTATCAGCACGCCACCGCCTGCAACATTTCCTCTGGTCTCACAAACAAATTGGTTGTACCTCATATGGCTGGAAAACCATGACTTGGTAAGTTGAGTCCCGATTTCAGAGATACGGTGTACCGGTACGGTTCGAGTGTGGCGCAGACCCCACTAAGCCTTGGACCCGAGTAGTTATCAAGGAACTGTGCAAATTGATAGTACTTCCATAATGGTGTGGACCGTTTCTGCATAGAATAGTCTGAATTCTATGGTCCGGCTGAACAGGTCGTGGATGAAAATGATGATGTTCAATTGCTTGGGCAACCATTATGTTCTCAACAACAGTGGAGTATTTATGAATGATAGAACGCGATGTCACCTGGTCACAGTTTTTCCGATTGGTTTGAGTAACATTCTGATCAGTTCCAGGGAATCATCTAGCCACTGAGGTGATGCGGCATGAATTTGATCTAACAGTTATGAAACATAATTGAGAAGTCTGTACGCGCTAAAAATTTTCCATCATTTTCACAATTATAGATGGCTGTAGAGGCAAGATGGCTCATAGCTGCAGAGGACATTCAACGATTTGTCCATGCCTCATTGAGGTGCTTCACTTCGCAACTAAATGGCATTTTTGTAGTAACAGCTTTACGTCGAAATATTTGATTTGGGGTTCTTACTCTTAGGCCTAGTATGCTTATTTCCTTGTAAAAATTATGTGTGTGAGAGGGGGGGGGGAGTATTTGTTTCTTATGAACTATATTTAACTTACGTGTTTCTGTTGTGCTGCAAGTGTAGTGAACATTGTGTGTGTTCTGTATTAGACCTGTTGTACTGGAGAAAGGTGCGTTGATTTTCAAATCAGAGCAAGACAGTTAAGAGCGAATGATCAGTTTGAAATTTTTGTTTAAGCTTGATAATTAAAGAAACGCATTCGCTATGGTACGATTTTATGGGGATCAAGTACTGTCCATGAAGTATGTGTACGACTGGTTCGCTCGTTTACGAGGTGGCCGGGAAAGTGGTTCTGAAAATCCCTGTAATGGACGATCAGCGACCGCAGTCTGTGACGAAAATAATGAGAAAGTGAGGACATTAATCACGAACGATCGGTGACTAAGTGTACATGATAGCGATGAACTGCAGACCAACTTCGTAGAGATGTTGTCTTGTGGCACATCATTTGAATGATGATCAAAAGCAACACGTTTAGAGGCGTCACAGGATTTTGTCGAAATGACTGATGTGACATCCAATTTCTTGAACCAGATTGTCACTCAGGATGGAACCTGGTGTTTCTGGTATGAACAAGAAACTACACGGCAAAGCATCGAATGGCGTTCTCTGACATCACCTTGCTAGAAAAGGTTGTAGCTGAAAAGTCACACATCAAAACGACTATCATCAAGTTTTTCGATAGTCCAGGCATTTTCCAGAAGGAATTTCTACCTTAGGGAACGACGTTCAACGCTGGAAGGCACGTTGAAACTTTGACCTGTTTCATGCAAGTGTCTTCTGGATATGACCCAAGTATCGACAACAAGGTTCCTGATTCTTTGTTCACAATAACACTCGGTCACACACACGCACACCGCCAATATCGACAAGCAATTTCTCGCAAAAAAGGTGGTAGTACAACTTGAACATTAACCATACACGCGGGATCTCATTTCTCCAGACTTCTCCCTGTTCTCTCAATTCACACTCGCTTTGAAAGTATAGAGATTTTTGACGGTATTCCTGACATCCATCGAAATGTTGTAAGGAGTCGTGTTCTCCTGACTTTCATTTCCTACATATTCTACTCATCGTCGTATTCTACTCGTCGAGACGATTCATTTGAGTATAATCTCAATGGGGTACGACCATTTTAACAATAGCAAGCACATTTAATATGCAAATCACAGAGTCATGTCGTAAGTGCCATACTGTATTTAAACTCGAGGCTGGAGCAATTACTTGTTGAATTAAATGCACAGTTTCTGTGATCAAGCCGTCACCGACAATACCATGGAGGTAAGAATAATACGGAGCAGCTTCTAAAGAACAACGTTTCAATATAAGTCTGTCAGGCTGTTTTAAGCTAAAGTGCAGAACGCCATCTACCTTTATTCGAACCTCCTTGGCGTATTCGTTCGCTCCGTTACAGCGCATTTGCTTCAAAATGCTCAAGTGTTTGTACAGATTATGGGACTTAACTGCAGGGTCAGCAGTTCCTCAACTTACCAACTACTTATGAACTACCTTATACTAAAGACGACACAAACATCCATGTCCGAGGGGGGATTCGAACCCCCGACGGGGAACGGCCTCGTGCATCGTAGTGCCTTCCAGTGGAGTAACTATAGTTTGTGCAGTGTTCACTGCGTTGGCCGCGATACTGAATGTCTGGCCTGAAGACATAGAAGGAGTAATTTGTTAAAGCTTGAGAGTGCGTATTCAAACGTTCAAATATTTGTTAAGCATAAGGGACTTAACTGCGAAGTCATCAGTCCCTAAACTTACAAATCACTTATGAACTACCTTATACTAAAGACGACGCAAACATCTATGCCCGAGGGGGGATTCAAACCCCCGACCGTATCGGCTGTGCACACTGTGAGTGGCGCGCCGCAGACCGCTCGGCCACTGCGGCCGGCAGAGTGCGTATTGATTCCCGTCACGGTGCGTTGGTTATCTGACCGACGAACCAAGGAACTGAGAAAGAGACTAGGGACTGGTAGGGCGTTCTTGACATAATCGAGACATAGGGAGAGTTCAATTGACAGAAGTCGATCAAGGCTGAGAAAGATAGTATGTTTGGTTCCAGCGGAGACGACACAGCCAACAGCCGTCACAGCTAATGGTACTGTGTGCGAACCCTTAAGCGAATTCCACCCATCCCCACGATAAGCAACAGCAGACCACATTTACAACGCCTCCTAACATTTATTACGACGTGATAGCCTCGACCATAACTAAAGTAACTGAATTGGTTTAAAGTCAGGTAGGCGCGTCACTTTATCCATTATGCCGATTGGACATTTTGTTAATTTAATTATTTAAATAACTTTGAATTTAGTTTATTTAAATTGTTCATAGTATCCTAACAACATTAGTCATTACAACTAACGGTTACTATCCAAATGTTCACTGGAAACAATAGTAATTAATTATATTATCATGAGAAAAATCAGCCGGCCGCAGTGGCCGAGCGGTCTGCGGCGTGCCAGTCACAGTCTGCACGGCCGATACGGTCGGGGGCTCGAATGCCTCCTCGGGCATGGATTTTGTGCCGTCTTTAGTATAAGGTAGTTCATAAGTAGTTTGTAAGTTTCGGGACTGATGACCCCGCAGTTAAGTCCCTTAACCTTAACAAACAACAACAGCAACAGAAAAATCAGTTTCATATGCAATAACGTTCTCAGTAGAATAAATACACAAGTTTCACTTTCTTTAGGTATTTTCTTGCAGTGGCTAGCGACATCACTTTGGTACCTGATCTGATACTCACTAATTACATTACTTATATGTTTTTATTGCAGGCTACATTGTCAGGTCGTTCGGTTATGTAACGAAAAATAGTTGGAAGAGTAAGCAAATTAAAATTACAACAGTACAGTTCAAGTTTTCCTTCTGTTTTTTAGACTTCTTAGTCTCTCGCAAACCCTTCGATTTGAGGGTCTGTGAGGGCTACTCTGAAGTGGCTTGAAGAACCAATGAAGATATTCCCGTTTCCATCACGTCTCATAAGACTCTTAACATTGTACACGGTGTTATCTTCCACCCAGACCTGCTGCGTGGCAATCTACAGAGATGAGGTGTTCACTTCGTCAGACGCGTGTATAAGGGGCCAAAAGATCATTTAGTTGCCACCGGTGCTTTCGACTTTGCACAGTGCCCGAAAAGTTCAAGGTGATGCTTTACCGATGTGACGTAAAGCCATATATTTCTCCCCCAGTGCGGTGCTTTAAGTGATGAAACATGTCTTAATGATGTACAGCCTGACACAAGGACTATGGGCAGCCATCACACCCAGAAGCTACATGTATCCCGTATCCCATTTGTGTCAACTGCAGACAGGACCATGCACCCTGCTTGCTGAAGTGTACAATCCTCCTCAAAGAGCGGAAAATTATAAAAATTAAGACCTTAGTCAGACTGACATATACAGAGGCAAGGAAAAAGTACGAGCGGCTTCATCCAGTACCATGGTCACTTCATTTGCTGCAACTGTAACATCCTCTCCACCGTCTCTGGGATGACTGTAACGAAGGTTCAACAATCGTCTGTGAGCCCTAAGGGCCATAAATCTCAGTCTGCTCTCTTGATGGTTGGGAAGCCCTCTTTCTGTTGCTCCCACAACACCACCAGTGGGAGCAATTTCCCTCAAAACTTTCGGGACATCAGTCCCCAACTCCCAAACGGAGAAACAACAGCCTTCTCTCGGTAGGAAGGAGTCCCTCGGGACACTCCCTTAAGACGTTTCTCCCAGTGAGAAAGATGATCCTAGACAGTGGCTGACAGATACACAAGAAGGTGGTCGACGGCTCACCATTCTCCATTGCCTCTCGAAGCCACTTAAGAGAAGCCCTTCCAGCCCCTAAAAACAAAGCGCCAGCGAGAGACTAAGAAATTAAAAAGCAGAAGAAAACCGAATGTTCAGTGGCTCCTAAACCACAACCTCATATATCGTCAGCCTCTAAAGATGAGGTACAAATCCTTGCATCCCCTGAGGATCTCGCCCTCACAGACTCCCCAGGATCAGTGAGATTCTAAATCGTCTGAGGCAGGTCAACGTATGGAATAATCTCCTCTACCCTATCATGGACTACAGAAAACTTGTATTCTGAAGATGTGAACCCCTGCCTTACGTGGCAATCGGGGTTATTATGGAAATCACACAAAGACAGGGTGCCGGGTGGAGTACACGTCTACATCCTCACCTCTGTCTACAGCGAACCTGTTTTCCACCAAACACCTATAGAGGCTGTGGCACTCGGGGTTAAGGCTACAGTGGGTATTACTGTTTGCAGTGTCTTTCTGCCCCAGGTGGTGAAGTACCCCAACATGTCTTGGCTGCAGCGATTTCTTTGTACCCCCCCCCATACCTTTCCTACTTTTGGGTGATTTCAACGCCCACAACCCCTCGTGGGGTGGTACAACGATTACTGGTCATGGTACAGATGTCGAGACTTCATTATCTCAGCTCGAGCTCTGCCTTTTAAATACTGGTGCTCCCACACATTTCAGTGTGCTTCATGGCACCTACTCGGCCATCGACCTTTCAGACTGTAGCCCTAGCTTCTTCCCATCTATCCACTGGAGAATACATAATGACTTGTGTCACTACCCCAGCATCAGTCCCCTGATTGCTTTCCCAGGACATGTTCACTTCTACTGCAACAGTTGGCCCTCCAACATGTGACGACACGGATGTGGTGGCTGAAAGTCTTACCGTGGCCATTATTTCTGTGGTCGAACGTGCAATCCCTAGCTCTTCACGATTCCCCCGGCGGCGGACAGAGCCCTGATGGTCATCAGAGATCACTGAGGCAATCAGGGACCGCAGGCGAGCACTCCAGCGTCACATGGAAAACCTCATTATTTTTAAGCGGCTCCGCACCAGAGCTCATCTGTTAATCAGAAGGCATGAGCAGGAGTGGTCGAAACAGTATGTGACTACCATTGGATTAAGTACCTCTCCATCACACGTTTGGGTTAAAACCAGGCGTCCATATGGATATGTGGCCCCCTTAACGCAAAATAATGGGAACGACGTGGTTTCTCATGAGGTCTCACAACTTTTTACGGCCGGAGGAATTCGTCTTGAGATTTCCAGTTTTGTACATTTTATGTTTTTGATGGAATTCCTCTTATTTTTGTAGGACTTCCTTTTTTCCATCTTGGGAAACACGGAATTTCTTAAATCCCATTCCTTGTCTCTTTTTGTACATTTCATGTATGCTATGATACAGACCATAGATAACGTAGACTGTGCGTGTCCCAATCTCTGCAGTGTTGTGGTATGAAACCATCATCTCGCGTTTTTTCCCGGCGAAACGTCACCTAGTTTTTGAGATTAGCAACAGTTTACTCATTTATAGCTCAAATCAAGCACTGTGTGTAATAATAAACGAGTTCCCGTATTCCTGTTACTCATATGGTATTAAAGAGTACGTGATTTCACTCCAAATACTAATATTAATGAGATTGCTATTGCTTTTATTTGTGACGTGGGGAAACGTATTGACAGTTATTTGTACAAGCAGCAGAATTACGTATTTCCAGTGTTGTGTTTATCTGCTGATGAATGTGATTATTATCAGCTGGTCTTGAGTTGAATGATTAGTTCTTGTTGTCACATTTGTTGTTGTTGGTTCTTCAAATCAAATGTTCAAATGTTTGTATAGCTTATGGGACTTAACCACGGGGTCATCAGTCCATAAACTTACAAACTACTTATGAACTAACTAAGACTAAGGACGGCACAAATATCCATGCCCGTCCCCCGCCCGTAGTGGCCGTGCAGACCGTGACTGGAGCGCTGTTGGTTCTTACCGAGAGCAAGAAATCCACGCAATTAGTTTTTATCCCTATTTAATGGACATAATACTTCGATTTAGGGGCCTGATGATGTCATAATGGAATGCTGAAACTGGTAGTAAAGGAATAATTGTTTCTGTTAAAAATACGGCTGTTGGTATCATACTTCCTGCGTAATCTTGACCCGCCGCAGTCCCACCATCATCAATGATGTATTAAGATACTCTGGGGTTGAAAGTGTCCTGAACGGCTTCTAGAAAATGATGGTGATGCTGCGCGCGCTAGACTTCCACGCTCCTGATCAACTAAATACCTAGGAATAACAAATGCGAGAAACTTGGAAATAACACATATAAAATATTGTAGGGAAGGCTAACCAAAGCCTACGTTTCATTCGCAGAACACTTATAAGATTAAACAGTTCTACTAAAGAAACTATGTGTGGCCTATTTTGGAGTATTGCTGCCCATTGTGGGATCCCCACCAAGTGAGACTGACGGAGGATATAGAGAACGTTCAGAGAAGGGAAGCTCGTTTTGTATTATTGCGATATAGGGGGGACTGTCTCACAGAAATGATGCGCGAATAAGGGTAGAATTCATTCGAAGAAAGGCGTTATTCGTCGCGGCAAGATTTATTTGCGAAGTTTCTGTCACAATCTATCTCTTCCGAATGCGAAAATATTTTGTGAGCACTCATGTCAGAAGGAGGACTCGAACCATCGGCGGGGGCGGTCGCCCATTCCTAAGCATGATGCCTTAGACCACGCGGCTTCATCCGTGCGGCTGATATTTATACTTGCGATTATTTCACACAGTGCTGCTTGTCTGTTTACACTGACAACTCATCGCAAACGCCGCTCGCTGCTCTCGGGCATTAAGTTCAGGCCGTCCGCCATTGCGTTGCTCGTGGAAGGAGTAAGGCTTGAAGTTTGTCATTCTTGGTTCACTCCTGATAATGTAGAAATCAGATTAGCGCATCCGCTATTTGTATCTGACACGGAGTGTCCTATGCTTCTTGTTACAGGTACCATTATAAGTTCAAGATCCGTTATTTCATGTCTTGTAGCAATAACCCCGATGGAAAGCTTATCACAACAATCTTCAAAGTACAAATGACAGCTCCGTCAACGCAGCGCCACTCTGTACACGCCACGGTACAGATGGCGGTACCGTGGCCCGAAAAGTTCAAGGTGATGCTTTACCGATGTGACGTAAAGCCATATATTTCTCTCCCAGTGCGGTGCTTTAAGTGATGAAACATGTCTTAATGATGTACAGCCTGACACAAGGACTATGGGCAGCCATCACACCCAGAAGCTACATGTATCCCGTATCCCATTTGTGTCAACTGCAGACAGGACCATGCACCCTGCTTGCTGAAGTGTACGATCCTCCTCAAAGAGCGGAAAATTATAAAAATTAAGACCTTAGTCAGACTGACATATACAGGGGCAAGGAAAAAGTACGAGCGGCTTCATCCAGTACCATGGTCACTTCATTTGCTGCAGCTGTAACATCCTCTCCACCCTCTCTGGGATGACTGTAACGAAGTTTCAACAATCGTCTGTGAGCTCTAAGGGCCATAAATCTCAGTCTGCTCTCTTGATGGTTGGGAACCCCTCTTTCTGTTGCTCCCACAACACCACCAGTGGGAGCAATTTCCCTCAAAACTTTCGGGACATCAGTGATCCCATCTGCATCTGTGGGTATCACTGTCCCATGACTTACATCACTTCATCGTATCTACATAAATGTTCTGTAAGTCACATCGAAGTGCATGGCAGAGGGTTTATCGAATCGCACTTATATTTCTCTAACATTCCATTATCTAATAGCGCGCTGGAAAAAAGCCACACCTAAATCTTTTCGTTTCGATCTTATTCTCTTATTTTATTACGATGATCATGATTTCCTATGTAGGTAGGTGTAAAAAAAGAAAAAAAAAAAAAAAAAAAAAAAAGAATACGGTCGCATTCGGTAGAGAATGTTGGTAAAAGAAACTTCCTACATCAATCTCGCCGTCACGAATAATGCCTTTCTTGAACGTTTTTCACCCCAACTCGTGCATTATTTACGTGACACTCTCTTCCCCTATAGCGCAATACTGCAAAACGAGCTGCCCTTCTCTGAAATTTCTCTATATCAACCGTCAGATCCACTTTGGAGCGGGGGAGGGAGGCGGGGGGCATCACACAATACTCCAAAAGTGTACTGTATGCTGTTTTTTTTTTTTTTTTAGTACGCCTGCTGCATCTTCCAAGTGTTCTGCAAATGAAATGTAGCCTTTGGTTCGCTTTCCCTACAATATTTTCTATCTCTTATTTCCAATTTACGTTGCTCATGATTATAATTCCTAGCTATTTAATTGAATTTACTGCCTCTAGATTTTACTAGTATATCGTGCAAATGATGTTTAACGAATTTCTTTTAGAGCTCATATGGTGACTTGACAATTTTTATTATTTTGTGTCAATTGCCAATTTTTATACCATTAAGTTATCTAAATCATTTTGCAGTTGCCTTTTGTCTTCTGGAGACTTTACTAACCGATAAATCACAGCATCAATCGCGATCAGTCTAAGGGAGCTGCTCACATTGTTTCTTAAATTGTTTATAAAGATACGTATGCTTTGCATTCGTTTGCCGAAAGAACGCAAAACACTACTATTTGACAGTTGTAACTTTTGAGGTTCTGTATACTGATGAGAACCAAAAAAGTTTTTTTTTTAGTTGTTTTAGAAAAACTGGCTCCCGTATCTGTGAGGAATTTAAATTCAACGTCCTCATTTAATGTGACATCAATACCAGGTTTAAAAAAGAAAATTTTGCTGCATGTTTAACAGTGCACCTGTCTGTTATGCAAAATCATCAAAAAATAAATAAAATAAATAAATAAAAATGAAATACCAGTCTTTAATATTCCAACGATTTTCCCAATAAACAAGTAGTAAATGACACATTTGTTCCTGGCCGCATAAAGGTACAATCAAGCATATCAAATAGAAATAATAAAAAAAAGATTAACATCAGTCTTGCTAGACAGAAAATTACCTCTTTTAAAGCTGCTGTAAAAGATTGGTAGCGGTTGCTAAACTGTTCCGAAGGCTGACGATATGCGAACCGAGTAATGGAGAGAGAAAATAATTTTGACAGAAAACAATCTAATATCCCTGTTTGTAAACTGTACATTGACGCATATTTAGTTATATTCCTGGAGGCTGGTTCTCATAAGATTAATATCAGAACTGGTAGTAGGAATTCTTCGTCACGCCTATAGCACCTGATGAAGAATTAATGGATTATAAAGCATATGGAACGCTGCTATGTCGTCCCATCACGGGCTGTTATTTTGCTTGAGGGGACACAGTTGGTGAACCTCCTAGCATCAAATGTGGAAAATAAAAGGTATTTTTAACTCCTGAAAAAAAAAAAATGAAATTGCTTCGTTTATGAGTAATGTAGAATTGTCAGCAGTTACAAATATGTTTGCAAAATATTTTCTTGGTAATTAGTAAGTGGTTCTTTGAAAATTGACTGCAAAAAGTAACTCGGTACATGAAATTGTGTGTTGCGCAGTACCTTACCATAGAGAAAGAATGTACCATTCATCAATAAATGAAATAAAACCATTTATATTTTTGGGTGTCATAACAACGTGAACTGGAAGTGACATCTTACGAATCTACTTACGTATATAAGCTCTTCAAATATCTGTTTACAGATAATATTCGATTTTTAAGAAGGAAATACAGTGTAGCCGAAATTCGATTCATAACGAACTGATAAATTAATGATGTGTAACATCAGTACATGTTCAATATTTTAATAAGTCTCTGTTCCTCCAAGTACGGACGGAATATTCCATAGATATGATAAAATGTATTTTCCTATTTCATTCCGTAATGTATATTACCGTAGTACTATGGGAAAAATTCCATTAAAAAGGAATGTATATACAGCAGAGAAGCGTGTGAATTTAACTAATAAAAGGAGAAGGTATAAAAATGCTGTAAAAGAATCAGGTAATATATAGTACAGACGACTGAGAAATGAAAGCCGGGCCGCGGTGGCCGAGGGGACTGAAGCGCTTCAGTCACGGTCTGCACGGCCACTACGGTCGGGGGTTCGAATCCCCCCTCGGGCATGGATATTTGTGCTGTCCTAGTTCGTAAGTAGTTCATAAGTAGTTTGTAAGTTTAGGGACTGATGACGCCGTAGTTAAGTCCCATAAGATTTACAAACATTTGAATTTGAGAAATTAAATTGACAGGAAGTGAAAAATGGCTAAGCAGGAGTGGCTAGATGTCAATTGAAAGTGTGTAGAAGAATGTATAACTAGGGGAATGCCGCCAACTGGAAAATAAATAAAACGTTTAGAGACAACAAAAGCAGCTGTATGAATATCAAGCCCACTATCCAGTCACTCGTAGATCTTTCAGGGGCAGTAATAGAAGAAAGCAAACAGAAAGCTGAAGTTCTAAATTTAACCTTTAAGAAATATTTCACGCAGGAGGACCGCACAAATATACTTTCATTTGATCAACGTACTAATTCCGAAATGCAAGACATAGTAATAGGTACTTCAGGTGAAGAGAAGCAGCTGAGAGAGCTAAATACTAAAAAGTCTGCTGGTCCGGATGGAATACCAGTTCGGTTTTACAAAGAGTATTCTGCGGCATTGACCCCCAACTTAGCTTGCATTTATCGTGAATCTTTAATTCAGCGCAAAGTCCCTAGTGATTGGAAAAAAGCGCAGGTGACTACCGTTTATAAGAAAGGAAAGAAAACTAACCCACACATTACTTAGGCCAATATCGTTGACATCAGTTTCATGTAGAATTTTCGAGCATATTCTCAATTCGAATATAGTAAATTTCCTTGAACAGAAAAGCTTCTTTTTATGAATCAGGACGGGTTTAGGAAACATCGTTCACGTGAAACTCAGCTTGCCCTTTCCTCAAGTGACATCTTGCGAGCCATGGATGAAGGGCAACAGGCGGATTGTGTTTTTCTCGATTTCAAAAAGGCATTCGACGCGGTGCCACACTGCAGACTGCTAACAAAGATACGAGGTTATGGAATAGGTTCACAAATTTGTGACTGGCTGGAAGATTTCCTAAGTAATAGAACTCAGTACGTTGTTCTCGACGGCGAGTGTTCATCAGAGACGAGTGTAGCGTCAGGCGTGCCCCAGGGGAGTGTGATAGGGCCGCTATTATTTTCTATCTATATGAATGATCTGATGGACAGAGTAAATTGTAATTTGCGGATGTTTGCTGATGATGCTGTGGTGTATGGGAGGGTGTCGTCTCTAACTGACTGTAATAACATACAGGATGACTTAGAGAAAATTTCTAGTTGGTGTGAAGAATGGCAGATAGCTCTCAATGTAGAAAAATGTAAGGTGATGCGCATGAGTAGCCGGCCGCGGTGGCCGAGGTGACTGAGGCGCTCCAGTCACGGTCAGCACGGCCACTACGGTCGGGGGTTCGAATCCTCCCTCGGGCGTGGATATTTGTGCCGTCCTAGTTCGTAAGTGGTTCATAAGTAGTTTGTAAGATTAGGGACTGATGACCCCGTAGTTAATTCCCATAAGCTTAACAAACATTTGAACATTTCTCGCATGAGTAGGAAAAACAATCCCATAATGTTCGAATACAGCATTAATAGTGAGCTTCTTGATCGCGTCGTTCAAATATCTAGGCGTAACGCTGCAGAACGATATGAAATGGAACGAACATGCCAGGACAGCTGTGAGTAAGGCGGACAGCCGACTTCGGTTTATTGGCAGAATTTTGGGAAGATGTACTCTGTAAAGGAGACCGCGTATAAAACGCTTGTACGACGACGTCTTGAGTATTGCTTACTGGGACCCGCAGCAGATCAGTTCTAAGGAAGACATAGAAGCAGTTCAGAGGCGAGCAGCTAGGTTTGTTACTGGTAGATTCGACCAATGCGCGAGTGTCACGGAAATGCTCCGTCAACTTAATTGAAGATCGCTGGAGGAAAGACGACATTCTTTTCGTGAATTTCTCTTGAGGAAATTTAGAGGGCCGGAATTTAAAGCACAGTGTAGTACGATCTTGCTGCCGCCTACTTACATTTCGCGTAGTGATCAGAAAGACAACATAAGAGAAATTAGGGCTCGTATGGAAGGAAATGCCTAGTTGTGGTGCAGTGTACCCTCCGCCACGCACCTTACGGTGGATTGCGTAGTATGTATGTAGATAGAACTTAGATGGGAAACCATTTCTGAGCAGAGAATAGAAAGCCCTGTTATGATGAATAATATAGGAAATGAATTTCGAGAATATATTGTTGCAAGGGAACAGAAAGTAGATGAAAATGAAATAGGAGATACTCTCCTTAGAGATAAATTTGACAGAGCACTGTAAGACCTATATCGTAACAAGGCCTCTGGAGTAAACGAAATTCTCTCAGAGCTAAGGAAGTCTCTGGGAGAGAGTCATGACTAAACTATTTCACCAGTCGTCCAAGATGGATATGATAGGCGATACGCACATACAAGAAAAATGTATAATCTCTATTCCAAAGAAAGCAGACGCGCGCAGGTGTGAATATTACAGAACCGTCGGTTAATAAGTAAATTTTAACAAGAAATTATTTACAAAATAATGGGAAGTCTGGTAGAAGTTACCTCGGAGGAGATTAGTTGGAATTTAGGAGAAATGTAGGAACACGGAAGGCAATACACACATTAAGAGATATCTTAAAAGATAGATTCAGGAAAGGCAAACATACATTTTTAGCGTTTGTAGATTTAGAGAAAGCTTTCGGCAGTGTTATTTGGAATACTTTATTTCAAATTCTAAAGACCGCAGGGGTTAAAATATAGAGTAAGGAAGGTTATTTACAACTGGCACAAAACTCAGACTGCAGTTATTAGAGATAGAAAGCATGGAATGGATGCATTGGTTGAAAAGGGATTAAGAGTGTTGTAACCTTCCTCCAATGTTATTCAGTTTTCATATTGAGAATTCTGTGAAGGAAATGGTGGAGAAGTTTGGAGAAGTAATTAAAGTTCATTGTGAATAATAAAAGCATTGCGTTTTTCCGATGATATTGTAATTCTGATAGAGACAGAAAAGGACCTGGGAGATAAGTCAACGCAGTGGACAGTGTGTTGAAGATAAACATTAAAAAGAGCAAAACAAGGGTAATGGAGTGCAGTCTGAGAAAATCAGGCGACGCTGAAGGCATTAGATTCGATAACTAAACAAGAAAGGTGGTAGGTGAGTGACGTTACATGGGCAGTGAAATAACATATGATGGTAGCAGTACAGAAGATATAAAATGCAGATTAGCAATGGGAAGAAAAGTGTTTTTGAAAAATAAACATTTGCTAACACTGATTATAATTTAAGTGCAAGGAAGTCTCTTTTTAAGGCATTTGTGTAGAGTGTTGCCTTGTACGGGAGTGAAAAATGGACGAAAAATAGTTTAGAGAGAGAAAGAGGATAAAGGCTTTTGAAATGTGGTGCTACAGAAGAATGCTGATGATTAGGTGGGTATATAGCTTTACTAATGAGGAGTTACTGAACAGAATTAGGGAGAAAAGAAATTTCTAGCATACATTGACTAAACGAACGATCGATAGGCAGAGCATTTTATTAGACGTCAAGGAATCATAAATTTAGCATTGGAGGAAATTTTTATATTGTAAAAATCGCAGAGGGAGACCAAGAGACTAGTACAGTAAGCAGATTGAAATGGATGTGGGTTGCCGTTCTTATGAGGAGAGGCTTCCACAGTGTAGGGTGGAGAGCTGCATCCCGGCCGGCCGCGGTGGCTGAGGGGACTAAGGCGCTCCAGTCACGGTCTGCACGGCCGCTACGGTCGGGGGTTCGAATCCCCCCTCGGGCATGGATATTTGTGCCGTCCTAGTTCGTAAGTAGTTCATAAATAGTTTGTAAGTTTAGGGACTGATGACCCCGTGTTTAAGTCCCATAGACTATACAAACATTTGAACATTTGAGAGTTGCATCAAACCAGTCTCCGGGCCGAAGACCACAGCAACAACACCGTCCTCTTACCTCCCGTAGGAAGTCCATCAACTCGATGCGCCTTGAACTTAATAAGTCGTTGGAAGTCTCTATATCCGTTCTCAACTGCGAAAGTGATACCAGTAAAGGATGTCTTGTACGCACGTAAGTCTAGATTATGTTCCATAACAAATTTGATTCAAGAGGGACAAATCGGGTGGTCAAGACTTTCGATGGAACAGTGCAGAATTATTTTCCAATCAAATGTCAATCATTGTGGACCAATGAAATGGATAGTATTATCGATAAAAGTTCATCGTTGTTTGAGAACATGAGGGAAATGAATGGCCGTAAATGGTCTCGAAAAGGGAAACTGTCAATGTTCTGAAGCAGAAACCCGGCACATTCCATGTCAAAACATACAATTACGGAGCAACCACCAACTTTCAGCGTGCTTCGTTAACAACTCGGGTTTTTAGTTCGTGAGTCTACGTTCCCCTCTAACCGTATCTTCAGCCCATACGAACTGATACCGGAGTCTTATGGCCAAGCCAGGGTTTTACCATTGTCTACGTCCAACTGATGTGGTCACGAGCCCAGTACAGGCACTGCAGGCAATGTCATGCTTTCAACAAATGCACTTTGGTCATTCTTTTGTTCCCATGGACCACTTACGAAAACTGAGCCGCATTCTCCTATCGGAAATGTCGCCGTTCTTCTTATATTGATTTCCTCAGTTATTTCACTTAATGTATTTAGCGCTTTTTTATAGTAAGAAAACTTTATTGTGAAATTGCCGTCAACAATCTGAGTAAATGTTTAATTACAAATTTACAAGTATCTGGTACACAATATTCATAATACAGATTGATTACAACTAAAAAAGGTAATCTCAGGAATAAATTATAAAGTGACAAATACTTCCATAGCAGTATAATACTTCTCAGCGCATTACAATGAAATATCAGAATAACCTGTGTCCTCAAACACGGAAAGAATCTTTAAATATTGCTGAAATGTTATGCACAGCAAGCATAGCACCAATATGTTTGAGCCTCAAGGTATAATAAAGTTAAACGAATAAGGTCTATTTTAAGTATTAAGCTAAATTTGTGCTTGATAAAATGCACAGAAATGTGTTGGCTATTGATGATTGCACATCCATTATTGTACACCCTAATAAATACTTTTAAATTCAGTGAGAAACTAAACTTAGCAAATGGCTACAGTAAAAAGTCAAAATTTGAGTAAAACAAACTTGCAATAGCAGCAAACAAAAGCCTATAGATATTAGTTTGGGTTAACTGAGCTATGAATAAAACCATTCCGAAGATTCAATGTCCATTTTATTAATCACCTGATTCTTCAAATTCCTGACAGGAATGCTTGTTATTTTTCTCCATTTCAAGTATCTTGAATACACTAATGTTGAAAGCAGATTTACAAAGTTATGATATGTTTTATTCAGTTTCAGATAGGGATTATGTGATGCACAATAGATTACTGTACAAATGTGTTGGTATGCAGATGCATAGAATTTATATTCAAAATACATAAACTGTCCCTTCACTGTTCCTTTTCCCTTTCATATCAACGTCTGTTCAACCAATTTTGTGGATACCTTATGAACAAATTACGAATTTTTACTGTTAAAGCAGGTTAACATTTGCTACTATTCCATACTCGAGAAAACGAGTTCACAATTGGACCTAAGGGTTAAAAGCACATTTCGATGTATTTAATAATCCTTGATGCCAGGACAGTAACTGTGGAATGGAATTGTAGCAGTACAGTGATATCAAGTTACGATTTTTCAGTACGGAGGCCTGAATCTTTTGTAACAAATATCATGAAATTTATTTCAACATAATGCTTATTACACCAGGGGTAATCAAAATATTAAACAAGCTTTGATAACACGAGTCCAATAGCTTCATTAATTTTGGATTAAATTGTTTTAGCGTATGAACAGTGACAATACCAAGCCCAAAAAATGTTCTGATAGCACACATAGCATTAAGCATCACTTTCCTTCCATGATCCCCAACCTTTAATTATTTGTCTAATGCTGTATTAGTTTTAACAGCAATGACACATTTTTCGCCACAGAATTTCAACACATTGCACAGGAGCTCCTTTACAGCTTCAAAGTAAGCTCAAGCTGTGCACCCAACTCGCCTTCAGGAACTTTTAAGTCTTCGTGTAGTTCTCCATTGTCAGCCATTAGATAGAGGTACCCATCATCTGAAATGTCTGTAAGCTGATTGCCCCTCTCTTAACAATGGGCACATCCATATTATGAGTAGATGGACATATATCTTCAGGCATTAAATATATCTGTACCAACAAGATGAACTTTAGCATGTCCATGTTTATCAGACGTTGATGTAGACGTATCCACTATCTTGCATGGACGAGACTTCAGCATTACAAAACCATTTTTGCGAAATGAAGAGCATTGCATAGGGTATGTTACAGATGCTCCTGAATCCCCAATTTCAAAGTGAGTGTCCTGAATGTCAGTCATTGTTTTTTAATTAGTTTCTTACTAAAACCGAAATGAAAGACAGATAATGACTGCTTGCTCGCAGACACAAATTTTAATCCTGGAACTGTACTCATATCTGACAAAAAGGGGACTCAATGCTGTAAGTGAACTCCGCTGTTCTTGGTCACTACCTGTGGTGAGACGTAATACGTGATGTATAGCGTTTTGGGCACACTCTTGAGACTGTGGGCCTCGATAAGTTGAATTGCGTAACAAATTTTGGAATGGACGGTGTCATTCGTCTAGCCCTGACTACCATACCGCGTTCAAATTCCAGTCATGCAGTCAGTCACGTCGGAAACAGTTTCAAATAATCAAATTTTTATTGAGATAAGAAGCAAAAGCCGGGTGATATTTTAGGAAGTTACATGTTATGAACCGTCAGCTGTTTATTATAACTTCGATCGAACCATCTTCACAGAAGTAAGCCAAACGGACTGACTAAGTGGATATATTATCTGCTATCTCATTCATACTGTCATGCAAGGCAATTAATAAAAATTCATAAGATGTCACTCGTCACCGAGTTCGATCAAAACATAAAACCAGTGCCAGACTCTGATATATTCATCGCACTTCATGACAAGTGACATCTTACGAATTTTTATTGATTGACTTGCATGACGGTATGAATAAGATAGCAGATGAAGTAGCCACTTAATTAATACGTTTAGTTTACTTTTGTAAGGATGGTTTAGATTCGAAATCGCTCGAAGTTATTACTATAATAAACAGCTGACGGTTCATAACATGCATTTAATTTCACATGAATCATCGGTGTACAAATGAGCTCTTGCGAAGCAACCGCCCTCTTTGTGTACGTGATACTACCGCGATATTTTTACTTTACTACTTAGTGAGGTGAGACAATGATAACACACTCGAACGGGGGAACGGTGATTGAAATCCACCTCCAGCCATCAAGAATTAGGTTTTCCATGGATACTTTCTGCCGAAATCAAATAAAAATTTGAGTAAAGATAAGGGACCAAACTGCAGAGGTCATCAGTCTTCAGAATTACAAACTACTTAAAGTAACTTACGCTATGAACAACAGACACACATACCCAGCCCGAGGGAGAAATCGAACATCCAACGAGGAACGCAGTGGCAAGGCGCCTAAAACCGTACGACCATTTCCACGCGGCGATTTGAAATGTTCAAAAGTTTGTATATCTATGGAACTCAACTTCTTTGATTAGTAGTCCCTAGACTTACAAACTACTTAAACTAAGCTAACCTAAGGAGAACACACACACACACACGCTCATGCCCTAGGGAGGACCCGAATCTCCGACGGCGAGGAACCGCACGCTACGCAACAAGGCGCGTTGGACCGCACGGCCACTCTACCGCGGCGCGGCAATTTCCCTAAATCACTCAAGGTGAATGCTGAGATTACTTTGAAAGGACAAGGTCGATTTCATCAGGGTACTTTTCATGGTTTGCGCTCCACGACTGTGATATGTTTCCAATACTCTGAGAATTTTCAGCTATCAGTCGATCTATTTAAAAATTTTTACTGGTAAATCATGATACCGGCCAGTAGCTGGCCATTATCAATGCATGAGTTTAACTGTAGATGTTATTAATGTGGAAAAACTCACAAATATCCAGTTGTCATACTTGGCGTGGTGTGAGTTTTTCCACATTAATAACATCTACAGTTAAACTCATGCATTGATAATGGCCAGTTACTGGCCGAAATCATGATTTCCCAATTTTATTTATTTATTTATTTATTTATTTTAATATCTGAAAATTCTCAGAGAATTATAAGGTCGATTTTCTTCCCCACTCTTCCATGCTTACCCAAGCAATCCATGCGTGAGCTCCGCCTTTAATGACTATACTGTCAATGAGGCGTTAAAACATAATCTTCGTTCCTTTTTTTCTTTTCTTTTTTTTATGGCTTTTGTCAATTAGAGTATATTGCGGTCATACCCATTGAAATCTTTATATTTAAAGGAGTGTCCGTATATTTGTGTGTTTATGTGTTTGTGTGTACGTTTTGCATACAAATCTATACTTTTGGTCCAATCTTTATGAAATTTTATACACGTGACCTTCAACCCATGAGAACGGTCGCCGTAATTTTAAGAATCACGTACAACACATAGTTTACGAGATATGACGTCATAAACAATGAGATGCGCGAAAAAATGCTGCATTAAGCGACAATTTTGCTCATTTTCTCCTATAATTAACCACTGGACCTATTTCAGCCAAATTTGGTACCCATAGTCTTAACGTGAGATAACAATTGCTGTAGGAGTAAGAACCACAGAAGACACAAGATTCAGAAGATATAACGTCATAAAAACAGGATTTTCTAGAAACTGCTACATAATACAAAGAGACTTTATAAATACACTATATAAGAATGACAGTGCTTAGCGACTTGCAACAAACGTTAAACATAATTTCAAATCTTTATTATACTTTTCTCGTTGGCAACCACATCAAAATAATGAAAGGAAAAAAGTTTCTCGCTTACTACTTTTTCGTTGCTCATGGAGCAAAACTACGCCATTCGGTATGACGTTGCAGTTTATCATTTCTACACTACAATTGTAGTCGCGGGAAATTTTGCAGATAGTATGCACACATACAGATGAATGGACTTTAGAAATTGTATTACACTACGACACGTAGTTCATGAGATATAAGGACAATAACAATAACGTTCATGGAAAACCGTCCCATCATCCATCAGGCTTTAATCTATTACTTCTTTACAAACAACTCTGTTCGCAACGGATTTTACCGACATTCAGCACTCTTAACAAATGAATAAGTAACTCATAATTATACAATTGTACAACATATTATTCAATAAGATCACATATACTGTGATGGGTAAAAACCTCTCACATTATTCAACACGTATTCCAGTCAGCTTAAAGGAATTCCTGGGAAGCTGACAGTAATGTTGACAACTTTGAGCTCTGAAGCGCACACGGACGCAGGCTATAGCAATAGACTTCCACAGTGGCGGATCCATGGAGGTGGCTAAGGGGCTGAACCCCCCCCCCCCCCCAAAGTACCTTGCTTTTAGTGTTTCCCTTGGTAATTCCCATCCTCGACTGGATCTAGCCCCCTCCAAAAGTACCTTGCTTTTAATTCAACTGGGTTACGCCCCTCCCAAATCAAAGTCCTGAATCCGCCACTGGACTTCTATAGAGTTATAAGGAAAAGAAGAGAATCAAAAAGAGTATATCCAACGAATACCCATTATTTACGACAGATCCGGCTTTTAAATTCGAGTGACTGAAGTTTCCAGTGAGACTTGCATTTTCTATTACGATTAATAAACCACAGCGCAGTCTATTCAATACTGTTGAGTGGATTTGACATGCCCATGTTTCTCACACGGACAACTTTACGTCACTTGCTCATGCAAATTATTCATATTACATTCTGGACAAGTAACAAGGAATATTGTTTATAGTAAAGTTGTGAATTAAATGAATGTATGACTGTTACATACCATTTGTATTTTAATTACTATCTTTCTTTGTTTGGATACTGTACTTGAAATTTTGTATGTTATGCAAGGTAGCCTTATTTCTTATATATTCTCTGATAAATATGTCATTAGAAAAAAGGAGATAGATAGAGAGAGAAGAGATAAAGGTGAAGCGTTGAATTAAAATTTATAATGCGGCCGGCAACCGAACCCGGACCTCCATGCTTACTAGGCGGACGTCTTACCGCTAGCCCACCACATTACTAGCGATGAAAGCGCCTCGGAATAGTCTACGTACGATTTCCCTACACCTCACAAACTTTAATTCAGCTTCTGTGTTCACATGAATTAATGCCACTACTGCCAAGGCTCTCCATGCAGCGGAATATCACCTCGGCAATGGACATATTGGGTCATTCCTGCCTTTAACCTCAGGCTAAGGTACATCATTGTAAAAACCCCTAGACTGGTTTTTGTCTTAAACATGTCAAAGACATTAAAGATACATTTTAATTCAATGCTTCGCCTTTATCTTTAATGTCAAGGCTTGAATAAATAAATAGCTATCCGGGCGCTGGGTTTTCAGCCAGTGTATGATTAATAAAACAGGTCGGTGTCTCTCTTGTACCTGACGATGAAGTCTTACAAATGTCTTAGCATTAAAACACAAGCATCACGGACTCCTCGTTGACATGCACTGGTGTTCCGGACTGCCAAGCGTTCGGCTCGCCCACCTTCTACTGGCAGCGTGCTGGCTCGGCCTCTACGCGCTGACGTCACTGGGCTCGCCTTTCCACCGGCCACCAAATTGCGGTTATTTAGTCCCGGCGGGAGGCGACATTTGCATCGCCGTATCAAAGCTCCGGTAATTTGATTGTCCTTCCTTGCCTTTTTTGGGTCCCCGTGTTTATCCTTTCTCTTCGTTTTCTGTGCTTCTTTTTCTTCGCCGCGGCGGTGGCGACCGTCGCCGTGGCCGATTGCTTCCTTGCAACAATAAGACAAGAGCGGATACGTGTCGGTCGAGTAGGGCCCGCCGCAGCATTGTGTAGATTCGGGATTCCCTGGCCGCCGCTTGCGGGGAGACGGGACACGTCCGTCGGGCCTGCTGTTTCGGCCATCCTTTTTTTACTCCTGTCGCTGCTACTCTGGGAAACCGACGTGCTCGAGGCGGAGATTGCACGGCGACGGGTACTATTACGCTATCGATCACTTCGCGGCGTCTCGATCTCGACCGTGCGTTTATCGGCAAAGTATTTTCAGCCATCACTTTCGAGCCGGGATTCCATATGGCAGCTGAAGAGAAGCTGTAGCTAGTGGCATGTTGGAACAAACTTGCGCATGCCAGTTGCTTGTTGTTTCCACATGATGGTGCCACAGTTCTAGTGCCACTGTCTTCAAAATGGCGACAACTGGAACCGTGTGGGGGAGCAGTGAATGTCATCGAGAAGGTTTTATAGTCAAAGTGGAGCTAAACGTAGAGTGAGACGAATAAAAAGCAGAAAAGTTTTGTCCAAAAATGAATGACAAACAAATACATTGCCAGAGTACAAAGTCTTTCGGGACGGAGTCCTTGCATAAAAAGTTCTCGGTTTTCTTGCCACGTCAAATATGGGTTAAAAGCCGAAGCTTTCGACTATATCCTCCTTAGTCGCCGTCAGGGGTAAAACACGACGCAATTTCAACAAACCAAAAGGACCAACATATCGCGCGGCTTCCATTCTGCGGTGCAAAGACTAGTAAGTTCGGAAGAGTTCTAAACAGGGCAGGAATCAGACCAGTCTTTCGTCCTCCCAAGAAGATTAAATAAATGATGCCACCTGTCAAAGACAACCTCGGTCTGAGAATACAGGAATTTACAGCATTTCTTGCCAGTGTGGCACTCGATAAGAACTGATTCCGAACGCTGCGTCGGATATCAGCCACACCTGAAATAAAAGCATTTAGAAAAAATCTGCCGTGGATAAGCAAAGCCTTTAAATAATCATCGGATGTTGTTTATAGAAGCGAGAGTACTGGCTCACGCTTCAAGCTACTGGTACTCTATTTTTAGGTAGGCGATTGAAATCATATTATGCGAACATAACATCAATAGAGACTCTGGACATGCACTCAGCAATGCATGGAAGTGAGTACTGAAGGAGAAAGAATAGAGGATGACTCCTAGAAGTTCTAGAACTTTACACCCATTACCGTTTGCCGCGAAAGATGGCGCTGCAAGTAACGCGGAGTGCGCTAGAAAATTCTAGGTGGTTAGATGGCACCAGCGAAGTACGCACCATTTCCGCTGTGACTTAAACCAGGCCGCGGTGGAGTAGCCGAGCGGTCTAAAGCGTCTCGCTGCGGAGCGCTCGGTTGCTCGCCGTGGAGGTTCGAGTCCTCCCTGGGGCATGGGTGTGTGTGTTGTCCTTAGGTTAGTTTACCTAGGTTTAAGTAGTTTGTAAACTACGGACTGATGACCACGCAGTTTGGTCCGGTAGATTTACAAACATTTGAACTTAAGCCAGCCAATGAGAAGCCGTCACCTGTTTATATAAGCGGAAGTCACAGTTTACGACAGTCAGTTTTATCCCTGACGACGACTCTGGAGGATATAGTAGAAAGCTTGGGCTCTTGCCCATATTTGACGCGGCAAGAAAACGGAGAACGATTTATGCCAACACATTGTCTCATTGTGAACTGAAGTAACCAGAAATAGAAAACAGTGATTATAAAATTATGTCCGTTTTACAAATAATGTGACATTATGACATTGCATTTCATTTCGCCTAGACGCTTATTGCATGCAAATTCCAGGTAAGTTGGCTTATTACTTGTACTATAGTTGTTTATTATTGCATTGTTAGTAAGGGATTCAAGATACAGTGAACTGGAAAAGTTATGGGTTAGAGATACGCAGATGCAGATTGCTGTAGAATCGCGTACATTACTTAGAAAAGGGCCTGCATTGTGTACGGATCTTGCATTGAGGGAGGGGATGTATATAGAATTTAAGTATAGAGCTATCGCATCAGCATATTCTGACAGCAACCCAATCGGTATATAAATTGGACCAGAAGACCTATCTTTATTGATCAATTTCAATTGTTTCACTATTGTGATGATACTCCTATTTACTTCTATGTTGCTGAAGTACGCAGCTGCCTTAATGCGGAAACAAGAATATTGCCTACGTCTTCTTTGGTGAAATAAGTTAGGACAGGAAATCCGTGTTTAGATACATCTTTCGGTAATTTATTTAGCATTAATCTATCACTTGCTGGTTTTACTAATTCTGTGAATCAAAGTCACATCTGAGGTACATTTTAGCTTATAATTTCTAAGATGCCTCTCACAAAAGCATTAAGAGAAATCTTCTCTGCTTCTTGGAATAGATAAATTTTTCTTTTATATTTGGTAAATTTGAGATTTTCGGTAGCCTATTCAGCCTCTCTGAGATAATTCTGTGTTCACTAGTCCCTATATCCCTTTTCACACTTGTTATGATCTTAGGATTACTCGTTACAAAGAGGTCAGGTGTGTTTTGACAACACTTTGCTATTGTAGTGTGCTAATGAATTAAATCATGTTTTAGGCGTGCCTCCGGATTTAAATATGTGTTTCCACCAACAGATCGAGGGTAATCTGAAACCACCTCCTGCTATAATTGTGTGAGTCGAGAACATGTTGGAAACTAGACTCGAGATACTATTGTATCATTTTAGTTGGAGAGCCGGTTAAATGTACCAATTAACATGGTTGCGAGATATGACCTCTACGAATACTGACTCACAAGAACTTTTAACTCCAGTTTCACTACATGATAGTCCACTTTTGACGTTGACAAACACGCCACTATCTATTTCACTTCATCTATCATTAATGGCAACAATACCCAGACATCAGGACGTACATTAACAGATGTAGAATTGAGCTATGAGCCACTTAAGCCATCTGTATCTTATATTAAATGTATAATATCACTTTGATAGATCACTTCATAAAGAGCAATTCTATTTGTTTATTACTCACATTAAAAGGAATTATTTGGTTTGGAAACAATGGTCTCACATCTAACATACAGGAGGAAAAGTTGTTTCTATGTATACTTTGTCTTCCAATTGGTAAATTATCCAGAGAGCATAAAGGTTTTAACTGTAAACGAATGTGAGTATAATTGATGTTTATGAAATAAGTGAACAAAATGATGTTGAATTTTTAATGAAAGTAGAATTTTTATGTTAAATGTCAGGTGAAATGTTTTACTATAATATACATGTGTGTAGACCAAAGCCTAGGTATGCTGTGTTAGTTCTAGGTTTAGGTACTAATTTCCTAATTTCAATCTATACAATTGATTGTTTAAATAATGCATTACAATATTTGAGCCGCGGTGGATTCGGCGCGCGTACTGGAGCGCCGTGTTGCGGTGAGCGCGGCCGTCCGCCGTCGGGTGTTCAAATCCCCATTCGGCATGGATGTTTGTGTCGTCTTTATTATAAGGTAGTTCATAAGTAGTTTGTAAGTTTAGTCCCTTAATCTTTACAAACATGTGAACAATATTTGACAGCTGTAAATTATTGCTACAAGAAAGTGATAATTCAGGTCCAGCTTGCTGAAGTAATACCTACATGGGAACTGCGAAAACCAACACATATTGCAGTTGGTCCATTAGGACTTCCTATGCAAATAATGGATTACTTCAGAAAATTATTCAGTAACACAATTTTTTTAAAGGACGAAGCGTTTGTTTCCAAGGCAAGCAATTGTACGAAGAGCAAAAGCTTCTCAGCAAATGATCCATACTCACAGACTAGAGAGTTTCACAGCACACGTCACTCCAATATTCAATAAAGGCAATAGGAGTGATCCTCCATATCATTGACCTCAGTTTGCAGTAGATCTCGACCTATTGAGCCATAGTGGACACGGATTCCGAACAATATCGTTCTTGTCTTCTCTAACCACATGAAATATTATCGGCAAGGCATCTGATATCAATTCCATATTTTATTTATTTCCGGGACGTTTCTTTGACATTGTACTTCACAAACAGCTTATAATGAAATTTCTTGCTGATCGAATATCGTCTCAGTTGTGTAATTTAATTCGCAATTTCCTGTCAAAAAGAACTCAGTACGTAGTATCTAACGAAAAATTATCGAGTAAAACAGAGGTTATAGGGCTCTTGACTTAATAAATGATTTAGAAGACAATTTGAGAAGCTATCTTAGACTGTTCTCGATCATGCTATCGTTAATCAGTTAGTACTCACCAGAAGATAAAATTCTGCGAAAGTTATGGATATCTGCGTTGAGCGAAAATAGACAACTGACCTATAATACACATTGTATCGGTGTGGTGTCTGTTCTTTCGGACGTCCGAAAGAACAGACACCACACCAATACATTAAGTATTTAAATCGACGACGGCGTTAGCTTCAGTTATTTCACCGCAAATGCGGTCATACGTCCGACCTCGCACGGGAATCCGTAATGGCGAGGGTAAGAGGGCATGGACGATAGAGGCGCTACAAACATAGCGTGCGACTTGTGAGAATTTGAGACGAATGAGAGGCGAACACGTGTTGCCAAGTGGTTAAGACACCGCTGGCCCAAGCGCGAGACCCGGGTTCTATTCCTGGTCCGGCTCACACTTTCACTTATCGCCATTGCTTAATATCAATGCCCAAATGCGGCCACTGTTAATCCTTTCTTTCCTATCCTTCTTCCTTCCCTTCCTTGAACAATCATTTGCAAATGACCTTTAATAATTAAAAGTGTGAGTCATGCATATGGGTAATAAAAGAAATCCGTTTATCTTCTTTTACACGATCAGCTTCAATTGGAAAGAACACATGGAACATATCCTGAGGAATGCGAACTACATGGTGCATTTCATTAGCACAACACTCAGAAAATGTACGTCTACTAAAGTAATTGTGTACACTATACTTTCTCTTCCTATTTTGGGATATTACTGAGTATTGTGGGATCCTCAGCATGTGTGACTGACGGAAGACACAGTAAACGTTCAGAGGAGAGCAGCTCGTTTTGTACATGGAAGAGACTGTCACTGAAATTATGCACAAATTGGAATGAAAATTATTAATAGAAAATTGTTATTCGCTATTGCGAGATCTATTTACAAAATTTCAAATAAATAAATAAAATAAATTAAAAAAATGTTTGTATAGTCTATGGGACTTAACTACGGGGTCATCAGTCCCTAAACTTACAAACTACTTATGAACTACTTACGAACTAGGACGGCACAACTATCCATATTCGAACCCCCGACCGTAGGGGCCGTGCAGACCGTGACTGGAGCGCCTCAGTCTCCTCGGCCACCGCGGCCGGCTACAAAATTGAATTCATCAGCTTTTCCCGCCGGCCGCGGTGGCCGATGGGACTGAGGCGCTCCAGTCACGGCCTGCACGGCCACTACGGTCGGGGGTTCGAATCCCCCCTCGGGCATGGATATTTGTACCGTCATTAGGATTAGCTAGTTCATAAGTAGTTTGTAAGTTTAGGGACTGGTGACTCCTTAGTTAAGTCCCATAAACTATACAAACATTTGAACATTTTTGAACAGCCTTTCCCACCGAATGCGAATACTACTTAGGGAGACATGATCATCATAATAAAGTAATTGAAATCAGATCGAAACGGACAAATTTTGGTACTCCTTTTCCACGTGTGCTGTTAGAGAATACAACGGTAGAGAAATAATGTGAAAGCGATTGAATAAATCCTCTGCCAGGCACTTAAATGTGATACACAGAGTAAATAAATAAAATAATCTTTTCTTCTTATAACTCAGTTTTTCATCACTTGCATGCCTCCAAATTTTGGTGAATGTTTCTTTTATACACACACACATATATATATATATATATATATATATATATATATATATATATATATATATATATATATATAAGGAGTATAACAATTGTTTTGTTGTCGCAAACGAATGATTTTTTTTTCTAAAAATTAGGGATAGTTTCAGGATAATACTTGAAAATTCGATAAAAATCGTCATTCCGAATACTGTACTTTTCCGTTCTCTAATACGATTTTATGGGATCATTCGAAAATGGTTCGTATCCTGCTTGTTGAATATTACCTAGTACGTTATTCACTTACGTCGAAGGAAATGAAGGGAATCCAAAATTGAACGCTGCTGATTTGCTCTCGTGCACTAAAATTTTGTATTCACCTTTGAATTTTTTAGAATAACGTTCATCTTTCTCTTTGTTATTGTACTGTTCTGCCCAGTGCTGTTTTTCTGAAGGGATAACACGTTCTATGCAATCATCTCTGGTAACCTGGCGTGCAAATAACTATACACCACATTTTAATTGAGTATGTTTTATATCGTGCTGAGAGGGCAGCGGCTAATCTTGGTCGTGCCCCACCCACTGTTTTAGCTGACGACGAGGCGAGTGTGACGAACGTTTTAAAATTTTGTCCACGTTCCCGACTCTGGCCTAAGCTCTTAGGCCGGAGGTTTCAGTGTGTTACAGGAAGGCTCGCTGATGCCTCTAACATCAGCGATCAGCATCCCTCTATACTCGGGCATTTTCGGTTGAGGACTTGTAAGGTTGGGTACTTGAGTCTGCCAAATTTCCATCGCTGATTGGCAATATGTGTTCGTGTTGTTGCCAAGACCTACTTTAGTTACTGTTGTCTAATTATTTTGTCAGGGCGCTAAAAACCTTGCTGTTGTGCGCCCAAAACATCCTATCCATCCATCTGGCAACGACAAGGATTACTGCTTATGGGGTCTAGTTCTCGCCGTGTAAGTGGACATCCGTACATATACGACGCAAATTTTTGCTGTACATAAATACATGCAAGTGTTGCAGTGTAGTACTTCGCCGAAAAAGCAAGAAGGGAAGAGGTTTGTTTAGACAGCGTAGACGGAAGCGCCTTCTTGGAGGACATAACGGTGCCACGAGGAGCCGAGTGCAAAGCGTCGCTGGCCGCCTCAGTGTGGCGTTGCGCGTGATGCGGCACACACGGGAGCTGCGGCCGCGTTCGCCGCACAAACACTTGAGGTGGCGCCGGACGGTCGGAACAAGGCTGCGCTGTCGACGTGGCGACTCGAGGTACTCCCCACAAGAGCCACCGAGCTGCCTCGGCTCCACGCGAGCAAACAAGGCGACAAGTGGCGAGCCGCTGCCGTTCAAGTCCCCAGGCTGCGCCTCTGCGTGTAACAGTACTTGTACCATCACCTTGTAATATGTTTAGCTAGGAGGGTTCCGTTTGTTTACATAACTGAAGTATTCGATACCATAGTTGTTCGTAGTATTGTAACCTAATATTACAGATTTGGCAGAACGCTTAGAAGATGCACCAGCTCCACCAAAGAGACTGCCTACATCACACTTGTGCGTCCTCTCTTGGAGTACTGTTGCCCCTTGTGGGACCCTCACCAGGTGGGACTGACGGAAGATATTGAGAAGGTTCAGAGAAGGGCAGCTCGTTTTGTTTTATCACGTTACGGGGGGGAAAGCGTCACGGAAATGTTGCACGAATTGGGGTGGAAATCATTAAAAGAAAGACGTTATTCATTGCGGAGTGATCTGTTTGCGAAGTTTCAATCACTGACTTTTACTTCTGAATGTGAAAATATTTTGCTAGCACCCACCTACTTAGGGAGACATGACCATCCCAATAAAATAAGAGAAATCAGATCGAAAACGGAACGATTTAGGTGTTCTTTCTTCCCGCGCGCTATTAGAGAATGGAACGGTAGAGAAAAGTTATGAAAGTGGTTAATGAACCCTCTGCCAGGCACTTAAATGTGATTTGCAGAGTATCTATGTAGATGTAGATTTATAATGTATAAGCATTTTATGGCGCTTCTGTCAAGTCTCATTATAATTTGTATTACTAGGGTCTTCTAACAAACTAAATTAATTAATCATTGAAAGTCGTAACAACAATGTAAACATACATTAACACTGCGCTAATTGTTGTTTACTTACGATATTTTCTATTGTTTATTTTGATGTAAAAAAAAACTTATTATTACAGCTGTCATACTTTTATGTATCTTTGCGTAAAGCAGGAGTCATTAATGTTTATTGAGCAAATTGTTAAATATTTAAATGATGCACTTTTAGTGTTCTAGAAGGTTCTAGAAATATTATCAGATATTAATACGCGCGAATTGGCGCGAACTCAGGCAGTATGAGCTAGCAGTCAGTATGGAGTAGTAGTATGGGGCAGAATGAAGGGAGTCTTATAACAGTCTTGGTGAAGTAACATCTTAGTTAGTATGGAAGTGTGTTGTGAAATGCTTTATCAGGAATGGATGAATAAACATATTTAAAAAAAAAATGAAAGTGTCACAAATGTAGTTTTCTGAAAACCCAAGAACCCGTCGGCATAACATAATTTTGTAATGTGTTAATGGCTGGCGAGCTACAAGATCTTCGAGACCAGTGAACATCTGCAACATGTGATGTATAGAAAAATGTGGCGTTAATTTATGTCCAGTAAAAAGAAATGTGCCATATATATATATATATATATATATATATATATATATATATATATATATATATATATATATTCATCCATTCCTGATAAAGCATTTCACAACACACTTCCATACTAACTAAGATGTTACTCCACCAAGACTGTTATAAGACTTCCTTCATTCTGCCCCATACTACTACTCCAGACACTGCTATCTCATACTGCCTCAGTTCGCGCCAATTCGCGCGTATTAATATCTGATAATATTTCTAGAACCTTCTAGAACACGGAAGTGCAACATTTAAATATTTAACAATTTGCTCAATAAACATTAATGACTCCTGCTTTACGCAAAAATACATAAAAGTATGACAGATGTAATAATAAGTTTTTTATATCAAAATAAACAATAGAAAAGATCGTAAGTAAACAACAATTAGCGCATTGTTAATATATGTTTATATTGTTGTTACGACTTTCAATAATTAATTAATTTAGTTTGTTAGAAGACCCTAGTAATGCAAATTATAATGAGACTTGACAGAAGCGCCATAAGATGCTTATACATTATAAATCTGGAATATTAGGTTACAATACTACGACCAACTATGGTATCGAATACTTCAGTTATTTAAACACACGGAACCCTCCTGGCTAAATATATTACAACCTCTACGGGCCAAAGCAAAGCTAGCTGCATATCATGTCAGTAACAGAGTAGGACGTTCAACACAAACTGTTTGACTTACTGCTGGCACGTCGGAAGGCGAAAATTTGGATATACATCTAACAATCCTTGGAAGGAAGATATAAGATGAACATTAACAAGAGTAAAACGAGGGTAATGGAATGTAATGTCAGAAAATCAGGTGATGCTGAAGGAATTAAATTAGGTAATGAGACAATAAAAGTAGTAGATGAGTAATAAATTAATAAAATTCAGCAACCAGTTGCTTGTAATTATTTATTTTAGATGACCGGTTTCGGACGCTTGAGTGCCCTTCTTCCGGTCTCTATACAGACAAACAAGTGGATTGGTATACAGTAAAGGCTATGGCTATAAACGTACAAAAGTCGGTTACAGATATTTGAAGCAGTTTGGAACCATATCGATTGTAATATGTTCATATAATGGGATACAATTAACACTTACATTTTAGTATTGTTGCTTAATGAATGTAGCTACATGCTATTAGGAGAATCAACATTGAGTGCAGAGATTATGCAATGAATAACAATCAGCTGCTAACAAAGTATCTGTGGATGAGCCTCATAGTGAAAGAGTAAAAATAAATAAGGAAAAAGGCTATGGGAAAACAGTAATACTCGATGTGTTGTAAAGAAAAGCGTGAAGAGGGGAGCAGGTGACTGATAAAACAGTCGCTTAACACATTAATATTTAGTAGTGTAAGAAGTAAAATGATAAGTGACGCCATAGGCGGAATAATTCGGAACTAGCAGCTTACACAGTAGTAGGATGCTTAGAATGTCACTGTCAGGGCATCTGTCAATATAAAGAATTTGTGATAGTGTCTATGGGTTCAAATATTAATGGGGGTAGATTGAGAAGTGATTCTCATACAATAAATAAGTTTAGGATGTGGGTTATAGGTTTTAAGATGCGAAGATGCGTGAACTAATGTGCAAAGAAATGTGAATGCTTACAGTAATATTAACCTAGTGTTATAATTGGTACATCTAGTCACAGTTAAAAAGTCAACTTGATAGAAATATACCAAAGAGGACAATCATGTAGAGCAGATCACGGTACACAGTAAGAGTAATCGATGGCTGGTTTTCTAAAAATAAACAAGTCACTATCATAATGGTAGTAACTATTGCATAGTTCAATTTAACAAAGTGGAGGCATAAAATAATCTATCTTTAATATGAGGTGTGTGTGTGTGGGGGGGGGGGGGGGTAGGATAGGAGGGAATAGTTACCAGAAATTACAACTGGCATATGTGTCCAAATATTTATGGGGTAGTATAAGTTTACTAGTAGATGAGTTTTGTTATTTGGGTAGCAAGATAACGTCTGATGGCCGAAGTAAAGAAGATATAAAATGCAGAATGGCTATGGGAAGAAACGCGTTTCTAAACAAGCGAAACTTGTTAACGTCCAATATTAATTAAAATGTTAGGAAGTCCTTTCTGAAAGCATTTGTCTGGAGTGTAGCATTGTATGGGAGCGAAACGTGGACGATAAGGACTTCAGATAAAAAGATGATAGAAACTTTTGAAATGTGGTGCTACAGACGAATGATAAAAATTAGATGGGTAGATCACGTAACTAACGAGGAGGTGCTTAACCGAATCGGGGAGAAAAGGAGTTTCTGGCATATACTGACTAAGAGAAGGGATAGATTGGTTGGACACCTTCTGAGACATAATGGAATTGTCAACTTAGCATTAGAAGGAAGCGAGTAGGTTAAAAATCGTAGAGGGAGACCGAGGGACGAATATAATAAGCAGATTCAAAAGGATGTAGGTTGCCGAACGTATTCTCAGATGAAGAGACTTGCACAGGACAGGGTAGTGTGGAGAGCTGCATCAAACCAGTCTGCGGACTGAAGGCTTCAACAACAACATCTCACAATCATCTTACATCAGTCGAAAAACAAGTCTTCGCAGTTTTCCCTTGTTCTTGTTGTTGACAATTATTTACCGATTGTATGACGAGAGGACATTTTCATCCGTTAATTAGAATAAGTTTGTTATAACATTTAACTGTGATTGAAGTGCAAATTATATAGTCGAAAATCCTAACCATCCACACTTCAACAATTGTATTAATTGCTTTTTCTGAAATCGTTGTTACATTCTGTTTGGCTACGTTATTACTCAGTGAATTTTAGTTAACCTTAGAATGATTCATTCTATAACGAAATATGCACTTTTTTCTTTATTCTGAATTCACTGATTGCAACAAATCAATGTTTTCAACCTGTTGTTTCCTATCCCCTGTGGAGGGTCTCAAAGTCTTGCACTGGGGGACCGCGGTCGTAGAAGAATGTCGAAACAGTATGTTCGATAGCAAAGCTGCGTTTCGTGACGATCAGCTACTACGGCAGAAGTGCTAGACTGAAGTTAAAGGTTTACTGAAAGTCACTAAATTAACAAGCCATCCGTCGATGGAAAATTGACTTTCTTATGACATGTTTCGGGTGGCCCGCAATAAGACATCAAAAGTGTAAAACATATGAGATGTACCTATCGCACTTTTGATTTCTGATGATGGGCCGAATGAAACGCAAGACAATGAAGCCATTTTTCCACCTCATGATGACCCGTTAATAAACCGAATTAACAGCGTTTGTGCATTACTGCTACAGTTGTGATTCCTTAATTTCTCCTGGCGAATAACAACTTCGAAAAACTTACGGGTATGCTGCCAGGTACCAAAATCGACGACGGCCGATATTTCGGCGGGAGACCACCCTGCCATTTCCAAGGCGAAACTGCAGTAAGAAAGCAATGTGCAACGATCTTTAAAACCTCGGTTTTCAATGAGTAAACAGGAAAGACAACACACACCGAGCAAGCAAGCACACAACGCCGACACGACCAAAGATGAAACCGGTTTAAAGATCGTTGCACATTGCTTTCTTACTGCAGTTTTGCCTTGAAAATGGCAGGGTGGTCTCCTGCCGAAATGTCGGCCGTCGTCGATTTTGGTACCTGGCAGCATACCCGTAAGTTTTTCGAAACTACTACAGTTATTTATAATGAGCACAATAGTCTTGTATGATTTTGTCACATGTTCATATATTGTTATGTGAGAAAAAATAAATAATCAGTTACTTAATATTATTTTTAATCAATGCATAACAATACATTTTTACTGTTGGATCATAGTAGTTTGCAGCTGGTAACAGACGCAAATGTCTGCGCAGATATTTGATACATTTAAGGTAGGAAATTAAATACTCTACCTCTAGAATAACTAATATATCTTTTTTTACGGGCCAGGAGGATCGCCGGACAGTTTTACTCGGAAAGCGGGTCACGGGTTCAAAAACGTCGAGAAACACTGCACTGCACTAAATGACAGTGCAAGTACTTACATCTGGTTCAGGAGCCGGTAAGAACATACCGTTCCTTCCTTTCCGAAAATTCATAATAATGTCTATAGGGACTGGAGGACAGTACTGACGGGCAAACTTCGGAAAAAGATCTTTTAATTAAATAAGAATTCAGTTATGATATTTTTCCTTGAAATAAGACAGCCAGCTGTTGTCCATAATGCCATTTATTTCCACAAACGATGCCGTTTCGTTTGGAACCGATGGATCAATTACGTATTATGCAGTGAGTTGTGGGTTTAGTTTTTCGAATAGTAGTTAAGTGTTATTAGAGTGTATTACACACAGTTATGTAAGAACGTATTGTAGTGTCCTAGCCACTTACTTTATTTAGATATTTAATGTCGTTGTGCTCTTTATACTTACAAATAGATCAGAGCCATATTGTTTATCTTTTAGATCACTTGCTAGTATTCACAGCTTACTACTTTACAAGAGATACTGCAGATATGATTTCAGTTACCGTTTGTGAATTGAAAGTGACCTGCAAGACTACACCCTCTAAATTTAAAAATGTAACCATACCGTCTGAATATCTGTCCTATAACATTTCATGAGGTCAACAGAAGGAATACTGCAAGACTGCAAGGCGTGGACGTTTAGCGGGTACTAAATGTAGAGGGCGAAAGTTCTGGCAACATTCTGTGAAAATCAGTAACATAACAGTCATTCTTTCTGGGAGGTTTTTCATGAACCGTTAGTGACGCACACCTTCTCCAGTAAATCCAGGTTCTATGGTTGTAAGAGCTACGTGGCAGATCGTATGTCTGCAGTTGGGTTTTGGTCAAGACGTGATGCAGATTTATTTTCCATATAAAAGGTTTTAGTTACTGACAAGCCAGAGTTCATAAGCGATGGCGTGTTGCAGTTTTACGATGGTTCCCCAGAAAGTAATACACCGCAATATTTTTTCCTTTTCTGAACCATAAACTGTATGCAAATGTTTCAAATTTTTGTTTAAGCTTATGGGACTGAACTACGGGGCCATCAGTCCCTAAACTTACAAACTACTTACCAACTACCTTATACTAAGGACGACATAAATATCCATGCCCGAGGGGGCATTCAAACCCCCGACCGTAGTGGCCGTGAGCAAGTTCAAAGCGTGCGCATTACAGTAGTAACGCAGAGATAAATACAGAGATATTCTTTCTAAATAAGGGCAATCCACTATTTTTAATGACACATCGAATCACCTTGGTTCATATTTGTTACTTTCTTCTGCGTAACAACACAGGTTTTAACAGCTGAAGCATCAATACCTGTATGTGAAAATGACATTATAGGTCTTGGGACAAAATTCGTTTAGTAATTACTAATTTCAAAATATCAAATTTGACTCGCTGTAAGCAACTGCGAGAAGATCCTTTCTTATATAGCAACTAAATTTGTAAATTCAGTATAAACACTGTTTCGGAAGAGTAATTTTACTACCTGATTCGATATTTGTTCCACGGTGGTAGTGTGAGTCAGTTGTGATCACGCAGAAACGTATGTTAATGTCTCGTCTCTGTTGGAAAGATGTATGAAACGCGGTGCTCCTGTCACAAAGTACGTCGGTGTATTCACTGCAGATCGTTGATGTACACAAAACGTGTTGTTTTCCTTGTGGTTTGAAACCCACACAAAATTTTCTAGAAAAAGCCGAGTTTTCATCAATGCGAGGAACAGTTTTCTCATAAAAATATTTCCTGTGATAACAAGAGCGCTACATCCAGGATAAGAGGTAAAACTTAAGTTCAATTAGTTTTCAGTTTATGAACTGCAACTCTCTTTGAACAACAGCGAGAGTGGCTTGGTAGTACCTGTTCCGAATACACCGATGTACAACGGCCGCCAGTACTTATCATGTAATGTGAAGTAACGAGTGTCCGTGGACCGACTCTACCCTGACACGGCTCAATGTCAGGGACACGGTGGAACAGTTTCCGCAAGGCTGTAATCGTGGGCTATTTGCTTGCACTGTTGCATCAGGAGACCGGAGCAAAAGCGCAGCAGACAGCTGTCGAACCAAGTAATTTACTGAGGCTGATACCATCTTCGCCGTTCACAATGGGCGCGCACGACCAGATAAGGCGTCAGATCACGGAAGTTCCGCTATTAAATGTTGCAGCAACTATGAAATGGTGACTGTTGCCGACGTCCTGTTATTACGAGGTGACTACATTCTAGTCAGTTTTCGCTGCAACATATATACTGCAATACTTATCGTTTACATCAGATTAAAGAAATTTAAAAATAAAATGTTATTATTTTCATTCTCCTAATTTTCAAATGTTTGTTAAGCTTATTGGACTTAACTACGGGGTCATCAGTCCCTAAACTTACAAACTACTTATGAACTAGCTAATACTACGAACGGCACAAATATCCATGCCCGAGGGGGGATTCGAAACCCCGACCGTAGTGGCCGTGCAGACCGTGACTGGAGCGCCTCAGTCCCCTCGGCCACCGCGGCCGGCTTCATTCTCCCCTTCGAGGAGTGGACCGGGCCGTTTGATATCCGGCCCTTAAAGAAGGCTCACGGTTCTACTTAGCCATTTGTCAAATTAGCTGATACTGGAGAAGAGGGGAATCCCAATTGGGAGTATATGAGACAGGCTTACCATTTGCGACATACGTATTGCAACCAAGGAAAGTGTTGATGCCGCGGGATTGGGACCAGTTTAATTAATATCTGGGACATTATCCCAGACAGAGGATAATGAATACGCCCGAGTTACTCTCGTAAACTCGCAGATATCAGCTCTACCAAATCAAAACGGACAAGCGTCTCCGCGAGAGCGCTGATATCAACTGTACCAAACTTAAATGGACAAGCGTCTCCCTAAAGGAAAAGCACCTAATAACACGGCATCGTCTGCTCGCTGAAAATAAATTAATACTGTATCTGAATTATGTAAGGACGGTGCTAACTAAATAACAGCAAGAGTATTTTCGTGCTCCTATGTTTTCGCTCGCCATCAACAAGATTTTATTGCCTGCATAACGAAACAAATAATTCATTTACAGCAGTCTCGAAACCTACACTCATCCACTATATCCAAAGTTAATAATTACGTTTCATTTTGATAAGGCTCTTCTTGTCTATGTTTTCTTGACTGAATGTGACTTTTTAAATAGTCTGGTGTACGTCCAGTAAAACATTGTGTTTCTTAGCATATGTTAAGTAGTTCGTAAGTCTGGGGACCGATGACCCCAGTAGTTTGCTCCCTTAGCTTTACAAACATTTGAATTGACTGACAACATGCCCCGAGAGCAGCCTTGTGGTCATTCGTCAACATTTGCGGCGCGCACCTGGATGACGCTTATCTCACTTTCATGTCCTCATGTATAGGTGAAAATAAGCTTTGATTTTTAACAATAAAACGAGTTCTCGTTACGCCAAGTACACATATAATAGTAAACGAAATAGTAAAATTTGGGTACAAAAAGCCTAATATATGGATGGAAATAACATACTGGAAAAAGAAGCCACTGCAACGAAAAGAACTGTAAAAAATAAATTCTTTAAGATGTAAATCTAGATGTACAAGTTGGCCTACATAAAATCTTACACGTTTTCTTACATGTAAATATGTGAAAAACTTTTTATGTTGTTTAACGGAAATTAACATAAGCCAAGTGAAATGCAACTGCGGCGAAATATGTTTTGGTCCAAAGTGGATAAACAATCTTTTGCAGAAATCAGACGAACCCAATTAAAAAATTATATTTGGGATATATTTCTCAGATCACTGATAATATCGGAGGAGAACGTGTGGGAGGAATAGCTTGTGGAGAAATGCTCAAGAGTTTAACGAAAGGAAAGTGATTTTTCACCAGAAAGAAAGGCCAACAAGGAGCAAGATGGATAGATTATGATGTTTGATTAACTTACCAAGATGAAAATCCGATGGTAGAAGAAAAAATCAGAAAACGAAGTTGTTTGAAGGCAGATGCTGAGAATACCACAGGCCATTAGTAGCTGTAGTTTCGAAGAAGAGAAGGAAAATTAGTGATTTATATAGATATAATATGCAACCACCAGTGTTCTTTATATTTAACAGAACTTAACTTATTGTAGCATTTACTAGCATCCTAGCCGCAGCAGACTTACCATTAGCTGGAGTTTTTACGGTAGAATTAAATCCCAGTTGGTGATTGCACTTGCTAAATCATTCCCATAATGTACATAATGTCCTGACTGCCCGGATCGCAATGACGGTACAAGCCTCTAAAATAAAAATAAAATTAAATAATTTAAGAAATAAATAAAACCCTTTATGTTAATTCTGTCTTAAGGTTTGCTAAACGTCGATGAGACCCGTGGCTGTTCATAAAGAACAGCCGTTAACAACCGCACCTCAGTTGTATCATGTTTACCCACGCAAGTTGGGCTATGACTTAGGATACCGTTTGCCCTACCTGCTCGAGAGAACACCTTGAATCACAGATCTGTTGTTTCTGCCTTTAGCAGCTCAGATGGTCCGTTGGGTAAGAGTGGTAGTAACACTCAAAAGTCAACGAGACAGCGTGTGCCTAGTCCACATGTATCATCACAGAGTGTGAAAACAGTAACGAACCACATTCCGTGGCAGATGACCTGTTCATTGTTATGAAACGAGCGGAATGCTATTTTGAAAAATGTCATCCATCTGTATCCATAATCCTTTGTAGGGACTTGCAAGGGAAAAACATTTACAAATAGGATCCGCAACGGCACTCTGCTGCTCGAAACCCAGGATGCTGCCAAAGTTAACAAGTTTAGTTCAGCAGCTAGCTTCAAATTTCTGACCTATAAATTTCGTCAACCGAATTCCCGAAAAGAATCCCATTTGAGTTCTTGAAGCATCTCTGTAACACTCACGAATTCACCGAACCTACCAGGAACAAGCGTAAGAGCCACCTCTGAATTGCTTCTTCGTCCTCCTTTAAACCGAATACTTAACCAGTATTTAAGAAGATGTCATAGAAGCATTCTATACAAAGTCCCCTATACGGATGAACCAAAAATATTCCTAATAAACCGAAGTCCGCCATTCCCATGACTGTCCCGACATGCTCGTTCCAATTTATATATCTCCGCAGTGTTGCGCCTGAATATTTAACTGACGTAATTGTGTCAAGTACCATACTACTAATGCTGTATAATTGGGGTAGCACCAAATAAATAAGAATACGATAGTAAATATTACGTTTTATGCTGTGAATTTCGGTGTTTTCCTGTCGGCGCGAAGATCCTCCACCAGCATTTCATTAGATGGCGACCTTCGCGCATTTTCCAGCAAAATCTGGAACACGCACAGTGCAGTCTACCTGCAAGTAATAAGGAATACTAGAATTAACATTAAGCATTCTACATGTAGCGCGTGTTCTTACATCACGCGGATTAGTGTATACGAACAAACATTTTTTTTTTAGATCTCGGAGTGCAATATTATTGTATCACCGTAATCATCCGTAATTGGGATTAAACAGATTAATGGATTAGTGACAGCTCCGACACTGGCCACGAGATAGATGGAGTGATAGAGGGAGAATAACCTTCTTTGTCAATCAATAGATTTACTACTTAGTATGTAAATTATCTTTCTTGTAATTTTTGTTCTCGTATTGCAATCGAAATTTCTTTTCCTTTTTGGACAAGATGTAGAAACTCACTGCTTCGCCCATTTCTCTCATTGGCAATTGTAGTCGCATACTCTAGACAGAAAATCGTCTAATCTTTCTGTTTTTGCAGGAATAGCACGAACAATAATTTTCGTCAGGCCTTTGGCTTTAAATAAACAATGGTTTTCTGAGTAAGTTATTTCCTCATCTTTCATAAGGTATAACAACGCAAAGCACGAGTATTGATTAAACTGATGTGTTTTCTCGGCTATTCATTATTCAAAAGAATGTGTTTCTTTTCCTTTCAAACAGTGTCAAGCAGCACACTAATAATACTATTTCGAACACTTTAGGATTGTTTTCGTACACATCTACATCGCTTTACCTTATTCAATTTTAAAACTAGCTTCAATTAATCACAGAAACTAAAAATTAAGACGAAGTCGTCTTGAACCCGATTTGAGACACTCTCAAATACCGTAAGCCATTTGAACACAATGAACCTGCGGAAAGCTATATGGGAGTATCGGTGGACTCCTTTATATATTGGCTACTATGTATCGATGATGTGTCACTGTTTTAGGAAGCAGTGTGAGGGGCAATCTCATAGTCGTAGACCAGAATCTGAAAATCTGCACATAGGCTACTGGCCATCAAAATTGCTACACCAAGAAGAAATGCAGATGATCAACGGGTATTCATTGGCCAAATATATTAAACTAGAAATGACAAAAAATTTTCAAATGTTTGTAAATCTATCGGACCAAACTGCGTGGTCATCAGTCCGTAGCTTACAAACTACTTAAACCAAGTTAAACTAACTTAAGGACTACACACACACCCATACACCAGGGAGGACTCGAACCTCTAGACCGCTCGGCTACTCAACCGCGGCTAGAAATGACATGTGATTATGTTTTCACGCAATTTGGGTGCATAGATCCTGAGAAATCAGTACCCAGAACAACCATATCTGGCCGTAATAACAGCCTTGATACGCCTGGGCATTGAGTCAGAGCTTGGATGGCGTGTACAGGTACAAATGCCCATGCAGCTTCAACACGATACCACAGTATGGCGATGACGAATACACGCTTCCAATACGCGTTCACCGCGATGTTGCCAATCATGGATGCGACCATCATGATGCTCTAAACAGAACCTGGATTCATCCGAAATAATGACGTTTTGCCGTTCGTGCACTCTGGTTCGTCGATGCGTACACCATTGCAGCCGGTCCTGTCTGTGATACAGCGTCAAGGTAACCGCAGCCATGGTCTCCGAGCTGATAGCCCATTCTGCTGCAGACGTCGAACTGTTCGTGCAGATGGTTGTTGCCTTGCTAACCTAGCCATCTGTTGACTCAGGGATCGAGATGTGGCTGCACGATCCGTTACAGCAACGCAGATAAGATGCCTGTCATCTCGACTGCTAATGATACGAGGCCGTTGGGATCCAGCACGGCGTTCCGCATTGCCTTTCTGAACCCACCTATTCCATGTTCTGTTAACAGTCATTTGATCCCGACCAACGCGAGCACCAGTGTCGCGAAACGATAAACCGCAATCGCAATAGGCTGCAATCCGACCTTCATCAAAGTCGGAAACGTGATGGTACGCATTTCTTCTCCTTACACGAGGCATCACAATAATGTTTCACCAGGCAACGCCGGTCAAGTGCTGTTTGTGTATGAGAAATTGGTTGGGAACTTTCCTCGCCGGCCGCGGTGGCCGAGGGGACTAAGGCGCTCCAGTCACAGTCCGCACGGCCACTACGGTCGGGGGTTCGAATCCCCCCTCGGGCATGGATATTTGCGCCGTCCTAGTTCGTAAGTAGTAAGTTTAGGGACTGATGACCCCGTAGTTAAGTCCCATAAGCTATACAAACATTTGAACATTTTTTTTTTTTTACTTTCCTCATGTCAGCATGTTGTAGGTGTCGCCACCGTCGCCAACCTTGTGTGAATGCTCTGAAAAGCTAATTATTTGCATATCACAGCATCTTCTTCTTGTCTGTTACATTTCGCGTCTGTAGCACGTCATCTTCTTGATGTAGCAATTTTAATGGCGAGGAGTGTACAAGAGAAGCCAGTCAATATCTGTGCACTGAGAGCAGAAATTGTCAAGGCTATCAACAGGGCTAAATCTGTGTACATATGGGAACAGATGTGCCATCTGGTCCACTACGTACCAACTGCTTGTAACAGGATTCAAATCGCGTGTGTCCCTGATCAGTCACCACTGACGCCTGGACAGTACCAGTCACGGCTAGTTTGAAGTCGTGAAAGAGTTTACTAGGCAACGTGACGGCGCTCTGTAGCCTTCCATAATAAAATTAGGTTCCATCCTTGCTGTGTATGTCGTAGACCCTGGTGAGGTGCACGTTCGTGAGTGCATTCGTGCACGACACACAGTTGGCATCGTAGACTTGATGGTGAGTGGATCGTCAGTTACATCTCGCTGTCATATTTGGTATTTCTGCACTCAGTGTCCGCCATATTGCACAGGTTTTCGAGTGATAGTCTTTACCAGGTAACTCACGCTCTTCGACGTACTCTAGCCGCGAAGCAACTGGCTGGCCAGCCATATTTTAGATCCAAGCCAATTAAACACGTAACACATGGCCGAGTAAGGTGGCGCAGTTGTAACACACTGAACCATTTGGGAGGACGGTGGCTTAAATCCTCCTCCGTCTAACCCAATTTAGGTTTTCCGTGATTTTTTTAATCAGTCTAGAAATATACTGGGATGGATCGTTTGTAAGGGAACGGCCGATTTCCTCCCCCATCCATAACCGTGCGTGAGCTCCGCCTCTAGTGCACACACTGTAACAAGACGTTAAATCCTGATATAGGTAATGATGTAACGTGCCGTAGAGCCTGCAAGATCGTCTGCCGAATTGCAACAAAAGTGCAACGTGCTTAGGCCAATGAGTTGAAGGATTCCATCCAGAAACTTTCATGATCGTCTGCAGGTGGGAATACATGTTTGTGTTTCTTATTTTAATAAATTCTGTAATCAGCCATTGTTTAATATGTCTCATTTAGCAAAGAAACGTTTCGGGTTTTCACCCATCTACAGTTGGCGTAATTACAGTTTGGTTTCATATATATATATATATATATATATATATATATATATATATATATATATATGTGTGTGTGTGTGTGTGTGTGTGTGTGTGTGTGTGTGTGTGTGTCGACAACAGTTTGGAAGCTAGACTTCTTGGTGTGCCTGTACCCAGGAAAAGCCATTAGCCGCCCCAAGGGCCCCGAGTTCCCCGCAAGTGTCACTCCCCGCAAGTGTTCCAACCCCACTGCAAGTGGGGTATTGACATTATATACAGGGTATTTCACTAAGTGTGTTTGCCTCTGTAACTTATAAAATAATAGGTGACGGGAAATTTTAATGCGGTAGGCCAATACAAGAAATGTTACACTTTCTGCGGAGCTATGAACATAGTTCATTGTATCATTTTCCAAAGAGTTACAGCTCAAAGATATATTTTTTGAATGGAACAATAGTTTTTTCTATCGTTTATTGGATTCGTTGAAACCAGCTGCGTCCAAATCAATTTAAACTACATTCCTATCACTGTTAGTTTGGGAGCTACAACTCTTCAAAGTTCCGGGGGCGGAGGCTGCGATAGCGTAGCTAACTGGCCGACTGGCTTTCCCCTGGGGCACGACCCACTGTCTCATGACCACCAGCCAGTCATCTACGCTGTCGTAGCCTCCGCCCCCTAAAATTTGAAGGGTTGTTTGTAGCTCCCAAACTAACAGTGATAGGAATGTAATTTAAATTGATTTGGACGCAGCTGGTTTCAACGAATCCAATACACGATAGAAAAAAAAACTATTGTTCCATTTAAATAAATATATCTTTGAGCTGTAACTATTTGGAAATGATACAATAAACTATGTTCATAGCTCCGCGCCGGCCGCAGTGGCCGAGGTGACTGAGTCGCTCCAGTCACGGTCAGCACGGCCACTACGGTCGGGGGTTCGAATCCCCCCTCGGGCATGGATATTTGTGCCGTCCTAGTTCGTAAGTAGTTCGTAAGTAGTTTGTAAGTTTAGGGACTGATGACCCCGTAGTTAAGTCCCATAAGCTTAACAAACATTTGAACATTTGAACATAGCTCCGCAGAAAGTGTAACATTTCTTGTGTTGACCTACCGCATTAAAATTTTCCGTCACCTATTATTTTATAAATTACAGAGGCAAACACACTTAGTGAAACACCCTGTATATAATGTCAATACCCCACTTGCAATGGGGTTGGAACATTTGCGGGGAGTGACACTTGCGGGGAACTCGGGGCCCTTGGGGCGGCTAATGGCTTTTCCTGGGTACAGGCACACCAAGAAGTCTAGCACTGCTGTTGTCACGTTTCCACACTGTCAACATAACACGAAACTCAGTGAAATTGTACAACCCTTTGCAAGCTGAAGAGCAGTATAGTAACTTGTTCTAACTCCATATTAATTCGTTGAGTGTTCCTCCTGAAAACAAAAAGTTATTTTAATAGTGATAATGTTTGGAGAGTTATTAAGACATTCTCTGCTACTACAAGACGATGACTTTCCACAGTCATACCTCCTAAAAGCATATTATTCAGAACACTAAGCATATCAAGACACCTGCGCAAGCAATAAATATATTAGGCATCCTGCACAGATACGTTGATGTAATTGACCGATATGTAGTTAACCCCACTATCACCCAACTTCCATCTCTTTAAAAATAGCTACTATGCTTTTTGACAGGAGACGCTGGAGGGCGTGGAGTAGAAGTGGTGTACCCCTACTTCTGGAACACCCTGTTCACTACCTGCAGCGTCCCGGTCTCCCCGCAAGTGTCTACACCTTCCCTTTCCCCGCAAGTGTCACTCCCCGCAAGTGTCAAACTCCTTGCAGTTGTAAAGCAATACGATAAATAAATAAATAAACCTCGTCCTTTAAGTTGCCTTACTTCCGGCAGTGAGCATCGTTCTTGAGACGATAGTTGTAGCGTGTGTGTCAGAGAAGCTGAACACTCTGCCGCGGAGGCGGGCCTGTTGGAGCGGAGACACCAGAATAATGAGACGGCGGACTGAGACGAAATAAACGTGCGGAGAATTAGCAGTGATGGACGAGCCCTGGGCAGGAACACGGCCGCGCCTTTCCAGGCGGTCGCAAGGCGGACCGGACGGGTGGCGCGCCGCCCGCTGGGCGCTGGAGCTGGACCGCGCTGGAGCTGGACTCGGTGAGAGGCGCGGCTCGCCTTGAACGTGGAGTGGAGTGGACGGGCCGTCAGCGGTGACGAGCCTTGACCCGCGACCCGCGCCTTCCTGGAACGCGGCCGCTCGCCACCAGGCGCGCACTCGAGGACGCTCGACCGCCCAGACGGGAGGCTGCCGGCTGCGTGTGGGGACACTGCCAGCCAGCGCCACCGACCTACACAACCCGCAGGCCAGCGACAAGCACACTGCGCGCACGACCAGCTCGAAAGCCTTCGTTTTCAGCACGACGTCGCCTTTAGCGTCAATCCTGGATTCGTGACCATCGCGGTTGGACTGTGGAAGTAGGATATCCATGGCTTGCTGAGATGAGTACCGATTACAGTTGGTAAGAGCTGATGATAGGATTCGAAGCTGGCGTAGACACGACCAAGCCATGGACCCAAGGCATTGTGAAAAGTGATGGTGGCCTTATAATAGTGTGGGCTGCATTTACGAGGGTGACGATTATTTATTCACAATTGATACAAAAGCGATACATGTTTGCACCTGTTCCCGTCCGTCAGAGTAGTCACCAGCGTTTTGTAGAACCCATTGTCAGCGATGTGGAAGGCGTAGTATACCGTTAGCAGAGTCCGTTCTGTTGATGGTGCAAATGGAGCAAATTCCACGCTGCGGTTCCTTCATCTTCGGAATCAAAGTCACAAGGAGTTACGTCCAAGGATTATGGTGGATGGTACAGTAGTTCCCAGTCCCATCGACCGAACGCATCAGCTATAGCGTGCGTTGTATGCGCCAGCGCATATTACAAAATGATTTGTGGGTTGCGCAGAAAGTGTTGCCGCTTGTTACGCAAAGTTGGTCGCAGATAACGCTCCAAAAACGAAGAATAACGCTGTGCATTGACGGTCTGCGTGGAAGAACGTAATGTACCATCACAGACGTACCTGAGAATCACCATAACGTTCACCATACTGGGCTCTAACGTACTTTCGCCTTTCGTGGTGACCCATAATGAAGCCTTTCGCTGGATTGGCGATGCATGATTGCCACACTTTGCAAACCTTTGAAGGCTTTTACCCAACGTGCCGCTGTTATGCCGATTCCACGCAAGCCTCTTGAAGATCTTGATGAAACTATCGTGCTGTACGACCTCTGGCATATTCAGTCTTGATCCAAATCTGTTGTTTCTGTTTCGAAAACATAGTGGCACCGTGACGTTAGATCGCACGCTCACAAGTGACTGTTCAAACTTCAAATGTTTGTAGAACTTATGGAATTTAACTACGGGGTCATCAGTCCCTAAACTTACAAACTACTTATGAACTAGCTAAGACTAAGGACGGCACAAATATCCATGCCCGAGGAGGCATTCGAACCCCCGACCGTAGTAGCCATGCAGACCGTGACTGGAGCGCCTCAGTCCCCTCGGTCACCGCGGCCGGCCAAGTGACTGTGTTTCCCTCGACTGTGTGCACGCCTGTGACGGGAGACGGGCGAGTCCATTTGCTCGGAGGTAAGGTAGGTATTTCAACAATGCGTGCTATCAACGATAATAGTAGATTCTTGTGTATAGTGTCACCACAGCAGTGTTGCCACTATGTAAGTTCCAACCCTCGAACATGAAATTGGTTAGATGCACTGATCCAACTGAACCGATCACTGTCTAGAAATTGTTTTTTTTCGGCTACATGGAGACCATGTGAACATGTTCATCTTGTGTGTCTTGCTTTCTGGCATCTTCTACATCCAAGAGTATATCCTCGATTTGAAAACTGGAATGAAAAGTACAGTTTATCTAATCTAACAGCTCATAGAGGAACTTATTGTTGTCTTACAGGGAACCTTAATAACTATAGGCCAATATTTCTGACATCGGTCAGTTGTCGAATTTTGGAACACATCTTTTGTCCGAGTAATATGTCATTTCTACAGACCAGAAATCTCCTTTGTAGGAAAGCAATGATGTCCAGAGGGCAGTTGATACAGGGTCCCAGATAGACTTCGTGTTTCTTGACTTCCGCAAGGCATTCGATACCGTGCATCGCCCTCATCTGATGAAGAAACTGCGATCAGATGGAATATCAGACCACTGTGTGACTGGATTGAGGCGTACCTAGCGAATAGAAAGCAGCACGTCCTTCTCAACGGAGAAATGTCTTCAGACGTTAAAAATGATGACATGCGTGTCGCAGGGAACTATTATAGGACCGTTGATTTTCGCACTATATATAAATGACCTCGTGGATAACATCCGACTTTGAGGTTTTTGTAGATTATGCCGTAGTTTATTAAAAAGTTAGAACACTGGAATAGGGCAACGAAATGCAAGACAATCTGCAGCGTATAGACGCATGGTAGAGGAATGGGGATTGATCAGTACAACCCTGTGTTTACATAGAAAGAGAGATCCTTCAGTATATAACTCACTGTAGCAGGACAAACACTGAAAGCAGTTCCTTCCATGAAATATCTGGAATTTGATATTATGGGAGATCTGTAATGGAACGACCATATAAAATCAGTCGTAGTAAGTCAGATACTAGAGTGAGATTCATTGCATGAATTCTCAGGGACCTGTAGTCAGTCAACAAAGGTTATAGAAATCCCGTTCAGCCAGCGGTTAAATATTGCTCAACAGAGTGGGATTCGTACCAAGTAGGGTTGATACATATAAGATCGAACAGAGAGCAGCACGGTTCGTTTCTGGCTCATTTAGTAAGCGCAAAAGTGTCACAGAGGATAAGGAAACTCCAGTGGCAGACGGGAGAGAGACGTGGTATGGACTTGGGTCAAAGTTTAGAGAGCGTATATTTTATGAAAAGTCAACCAATATATTTGCTTCCTCCTACGTATATCTCGAGAAGCGACCACAAGAATAAGATCAGAGAGATTAAGGCCCAAACGGAGGCCCGTGAACCATTCGGGACCGGAATAGTAGGAAGTGAGAATGGTACTCAAAGTATCCTCCACCACACACTGTTAGGTGGCTTGCGGGTTATAAATCTAGATGTAGATGTACATGATCTGAGAAAACAATACAGTTTTGTGGCTGACAGTGCGCTGTGTCCACCGATCACAATTGAACAACAATTGTAGCGAACAGTTTGGCCACCTATATCGTTCGATATCAGTCCCATCAAACATTTAAGGGACGAAATTGAGACGTCTGCTACTGCACCGAAAGCACTTGCAATTACGAGCAGCTATAAAGAACGATGGAAGATTAGGATTTAATGTTCCGTCGCAGTGTTGTATTTAGAAAAGAGCAGAAGTTGAGTTTGTTTTCGACAAGGATAGGGAAAAGGAGCGGTTGTGCCGTTCGAAAGGAACCTTCCCGGTATTTGCTTAGATTGATTTAGGGAAATCACGGGAAACCTAAATCTGTATGGCCGGAGCGGATTAGAACCGCCGTCCTACCGAATGGGAGTCCAGTGTGTTACCAATGCCGTAGCCACTTCGCTGTTGTGGTCTTCAGTCCGGAGACTGGTTTGATGCAGCTCTCCACAATACCCTATCCTGAGCAAGCCTCTTCATCTCCACATAAGAACGGCAACCTACATCTGTCTGAATCTACTTACTGTATCCATCTCTTGGTCTTCCTCTGCGATTTTTACCCCACACACTTCCCTCCAACGCTAAATTCACAATTCCTTGATGTCTAAGAATGTGTCCTACCAATCTATCCCTTCTTTTAGTCAAGGTATGCCAGAAATTTCTTTTCTCCCCAATTCTGTTCAGTACCTCCTAATTAGTTACGCGATCCACCCACCTAATCTTTAGCATTCTTCTGTAGCACCATATTTCAAAAGCCTCAATCCTCTTCCTGTCCGCACCGTTTATCGTCCATGTCTCACTCCCATACAAGGCAACACTCCATACAAATGCCTTCAGAAAGGACTTCCTTAGACTTAAATCAATATTCGATGTTAACAAGTTTCTCTTTTTCAAGAACGCTTTTCTACCCATTGCCATTCTACATTTTATATCCTCTGTACTTCGACCATCATTTGTTATTTTACTGCCCAAGTAACAAAACTCATCTACCTCCTTTATTGCTTCGTTTCCCAATCTAATTCCTTCAGCATCACCTGATTTTCTTACACTGCACTCCATTACCTTAGTTTTGCTCTTGTTAATGTTCATCTTATATGCACTTTTCAGCACACTGTCCATTCCGTTCAATTGCTCTTCCAGGTCCTTTGCTGTATCTGACAGAATTACTATGTCGTCGGCAAAACGCAATGTTTTTAATTCTTCGCCCTGAACTTTAATTCCTTCTCCAAATTTCTCCTTGCTTTCCTTTATAGCTTGCTCAATGTACAAATTGAATAACATTGGAGAAAGGCTACAACCCTGTCTTACTCCCTTTCCAACCACTGCATCCCTTTCATGCCCTTCAACTCTGACAACCACTGTCTGGTTTTTGTACAAGTTGTAAATAACCTTACGCTCCCTATATTTTACTCCTGCTTGCTTCCTGCTTCCTGCTTCCTGCAGGTCACTTTCGACGATTTATTGAATCCATGCCACAGCTAGTTACTAAGGCGCCTAGCTAATGAGCGCGCCGCTGTTCGCCATCGAAAATTCGCGTTCTCCCTCAGACATGGGTGTATTATTTGTTGTCCTTAGCATAAGTTAGCTTAAGTAGTATGTAAGCCTTGGGACTGATGACCAGAGTAATTAAGTCCAATAAAGAAAGCTAGTTGCTGCGTTTGTCCGCTAGTTACTGGGTATTAGATGGCATCCAATGACGTTTGTTTCCTTAGTGTAAGTGGAGGATCACAAGACTCTGCGGCTAGCACTGACAGTCATATAATAATTAAATGTAGACTACAATTCGATATTACATTCCGCGTCATTTATTAAGAAACATTGGAGGAGCCATACATGACAAAACTATTGCATATGGTGTCTAATTTACACATTATCAGATTAAAAGTATCCGGACTCCTATTAGTTAACATTCAAAGGGATCACGTCAATCCTTCGCCTTTACATCTACATCCACATAGATACTCTGCCACTCACAGTGAAACGCTTGGCAGAGGGTTTACCCAACCACTTTTACGATGTTTCTCTATAGTTCCATTCTTTAATAGCTCGCTGGAAAAAAGAACTAAATTTTTCTGTTTTCGATTGATTTCTCTTATTTTATTATCATGATCATATCTCCGTATGTAGGTGAGCACTAACAATATATGTTCGCGTTCGGAAGAGAAAGTTGGCGAAAGAAATTTCTCAAATAGATCTCGCCGCAACGGATAACTCCTTACTTTTAATGATTTACACCCCAACTCGTGCGTCATTTCCGTGACACTCTCTCCTCTATATCGCGATAATACAAACCGAGATACACGTTGCTGAACTTTATCTAAATCGTCCGTCAGTTCCACCTGATGTCGATCCCACAATGGGCAGCAATAGGAAGCACAAGTGCAGTGTAGGCAGTTTCTGTAATGGAACTGTTGCATCTTCTAAATGTTCGGTCAATGAAACGCAGACTTGGGTTCGCCTTTCCAACAATATTTTGTGTGTGTTATTTCCAATTTATGTTATTCGTAGCCGCGGTGGAGTAGCCGAGCGGTCTAAAGCGTATCGCTGCGGAGCGCGCGGTTGCTCGCCGTGGAGGTTCGAGTCCTCCCTGGGGCATGGGTGTTGGTGTTTGTCCCTAGGTTAGTTTATTTAGGTTTAAGTAGTTTGTAAGCTACGGACTGATGACCACGCAGTTTGGTCCGATAGATTTACAAACATTTGAACTTTTTTTTTTTTGTTATTCGTAACTGTTATTCATAGGTATTTAGTTGAATTGGCGGCCTGTAGATGTGGTTTATCGTGTAAATGAATTTTAACGGATTTCTGTCAGTGGTCATATGAATGACCTCACCCTTATCATTATTAAGGGTCAATTGTCAATTTTTGCACCATGCAGATATCTCATGGTTTATCTTAAAATGGTTGTTTCTCTGCTGATGACAAATTATTTAAGAGGCGACATTTTCAAATGTTCAAATCACTTGTCCTTATGCGTAATACGTCCTGTGATTATCTGATTGTATGGTGATAATCTTACGTTCTGAATAAGATGTCAAATTATTTTTTTTTTTCTTTTTTAGACAATCGGTCATAGCCACCTTCCTGCCTTCAGTTGCCTTTTTATGTTTTTTTCTTTTGATGTACGGGGGCTATGTTGCAAATTTAGGGGGAATTTTGTTGGAAGAGTTGGCAACTCAGTGTCTACTGCAGCGGAGGTAACACACGAGGAATAATACGCGGCTGTGAAATTGTGTTTTCGTCTCAAGAAAGCTTCAGGTGAGGCCTATACAGTGTTGCAGAAGGCATATGGAGAGTCTGTTTTTCCCTACAGTACAGGTCTAATGTGGATTAAAATACGTAAACAGGGGAGACAAACAATTTCAAAGGAAGGGAGCTACTACTTCAGTTACTGCTCTTACGGAAGTAAACAATACTGCTACTGTCATTGTGGTATAGGATCGACGAATTACCCTAAGATCTTTGTTTTGAAATACTGAACATTTCACTGGGTGCCACCCGAACTTTGGTGACAGAAACATGACGGATGAGACGTGTTTCGGCGCGTTGGGTTCTAAGACACGGCCGCATATTGCCAATTTTGTTGCTGAATATCTTGAAAAAATCAGCGAGAAGCGCATCCCTGACCTTCCCTATATTCCAGATTTTGCACCATGTGACTTTTTTTTCTATTGTCTAACTTGAAGAAACACCTTTGTGGGAGACATTAGTCATCGTCACAAGCAGTGATGAAGGCTGAGGAGGCCAATTTGAAGGACCACTCAGAGAATGGTTTCCAACCTGTATTTGAAGACTGGCAGAAACACTAGGACACGTGCATTACATTCATGGGAGCCTATTTTGAGAAGAACCGTCAAAATTATGAGGATGAGTAAAGGTATGTTGTAAAAACATATATCATTCTTTATTGAACAGCTGTCGTAATTCTGATGTGACATTCTTTTGAATCACCCGGTAGATGCAGGTGTACAGATACTTTTGATCAGATACAGTCACTTTCCTTGGGTTCCAACTGTGAGTGACAGTCCAGCTCTACACACTCGTACCGTAGTTTATCACAGATAGTCGCGAAACTCTCCAGGGAAAAACTGCAGCTGAAGCGATACTAACGCTCCAAGCGGACAGTAGGGAATAACAGAGGAATGGCATGATACAAACTGACAGGTTGTCGTTTTTAATGCTGCTACTTTCATATTTCCTAGTTATTGAACGTTGTTGTGAACTTTCTAATACAAATATGAAAACATCATTAAAGTAATATCACTGCTTCTGTTATAGCAGTCTATAATAACAAATTGTCAGTGTAATGTAATGCATACAGTTCACAATAACCGAGTCGTATTCATATCGTCCAAAACTTTTTGAAAGCAGAAATGAATTGCAACTTGATGTGCTGAGATATAGAAGGAACTGATTATGATTATGTTCGCGTACTCGGTGCGTACTGACATGTTTGCGCGAGTTACGTTTTAGCGGATTTCGGACATTGTAATATTTCAAAAGTTCACACGATTTTTGCATTGTAGGAGACTAGATTCGCTGTATAAACCATCTTTCCACTTTGTCCTTGCCTCTGTGCCTTTCGTGTACCTATCATATTTTTTTAGCTGCTTGGCAGGAATCAAACTGAATATCTTCAAGGATACGACGTGCTAGTATTAACAGTTTATACATGAACATATTATTTATTTGTAGCTATGTATTTACTTTATCAAACTAGTAGGTAACGGCCAAAATATGTTAAGGCTAGTCCTCCCTGGGGCATGGGTGTGTGTGTTGTCCTTAGGTTAGTTTACCTAGGTTTAAGTAGTTTGTAAGCTACGGACTGATGACCACGCAGTTTGGTCCGATAGATTTACAAACATCTGAACATCTGTGAAGGCTAGTCTACACGACGACACTACGTTACGTGAAAGTGAGCTGCTGGCCACTGCGCACGCGCAGCTGACGTATGTGCAACTCGTTGGCGAACGTGAAACAGTTTCGGCACCTTCCAACTTCGGATAAACTGTTTACGCGAATTTTTAGGTTAGGTGATGACTGAAACAAAACAAAAATATACAATGAAGTGGGGAACAGAAGAGATCATTTGTTTTTTGGATATTTATGCAATGCATAAATGTTTTTGGGACTATAACGACGAAACTTTCAGAAATAAACAGCGAAGTAATGTAATTTGTAATTTCAGTTCTGGCAACAATGCTTCTCGCGTAACAGTATCTTGTTTTAGTATTGCATTACTGAGTCTGTTTAAAAGAAATTAAAACTGCTCTGACTACATTCTGAGCAGATTATAATGACTTATAGGGTCTGCAACGACAATTTCTTTCAGCATGATTGCTGAGGAACCGAGCTGACGTTTTTTAATCCAGTCACGAACCAAATTCGTTTTCTAGTCTTTTCTTGTTTAGTCTTATGCAGCGATTTCACACACAAAAGCAACAGCTCCGCCACAGCTCGTACAGCTCCTAAATTTTCATTTTACGACCACTACGGTACTCACAAAACAACGAAACTGACCTGTACTGTTTTGACGCCGTGTCGACAGACGTACACGAAACCATTTGCGCGCAACTCATTTCACGCAACCAGTGTCGCAACCTAGTGTCGTCGTGTAGACTTGCCTTTTAAGTATACAGGCTTATAATTTTTGTGAAACTAATGTTAGAAACTAAGCAGGTTGTACTGAAATAGTTGGTTGACTGCTACTGGAGGCATTTAGAAATTACTTTTATACAGCAGGAATATTATGAAATAGTGGTCAAGTACTTGCTATTCTGATTAAGAGCAGAGGTTTGTCCGTGAATGGATTGTTCAAGATTTACTTCTACGCATAAAAATATAACTAACCTCAGTAGTTGAACACTTATTATTCATAAGTCTTCTGAACATTCTTCGCAAATAAGAGATTTCCGGTTTATATTTTTGACAGTTGCTGCAATTTATAGCGCCACGAAAGCTCGTAAATACAAAGGTCTTCTGAATGTGCTGCTTCACTCCAGATACACATTCATTAGTCAATCGTTACGCGCTTTGTTTATACCATCTAGCCGCTTGGCAGCGCTGCTGTCGCGAAGCTGCAAAAACTCACTGTAAGTTTCGTGACTGTAAAGGCTAGTCTACACGACGACACCAGGTTGCGACATTCGTTGCATGAAATGAATTTTGCGCAACTGGTTTCGTGTGTGTCTGTAGACACGGCACCAACAATATATACTTCAGTTTCGTTGTTTTGCGAGTGCCGTAGTCGCCGTAGAATGAAAGTTTTGAAAAAAAAAAAAAAAAAAAAAAAAAAAAAAAATCAGCTCGGTTGCTCAGCTACCTTGCTGAAAGGAATTGTGATTGAAGACCCTAGAAGTTATTTTAGTCGACTTGGAATATCACCGGAACAGTTCACGTTCGTTTTCAACAGAGTTGGTGATGCAATAAGGAAACAAGATACTGTTATGCGTGAAGCATTGTTACCAGAACTGAAATAAAAATTGGATTACGTTTCTTGTCAAGTAGATATTCGTCTCTACAATACCTGTACCGTTGTTCCGAAATCCATAATTGCCATAATTCGTTTGGATAGGTATTTCAAATTGAATGTATTTTAGTTTGTAATTCTCTAATCGTCAACCCACCAATATTTAATTCACGAATAATTGCTTCAAGAGCACTAACACGCCGCTGCTTATTCCTGAAATTTTCATCATTAAAATCGCACAAACACATATGCATCGTATATATGTTCAAAAACCGAATTATTTATTCCGTTCCCCTCTTTATGTTGTATTTTTTTCTGTATTGGTTATAACCTAACCTAAAAATAGGGCTGGGCAAATGATACTCGCGTTCGAACATGCTCGGGATTTCCCGATGCAGCGGAGAACTCGATACAGTATCGAACTGTTCGAACACTCAGATAATAAATGACTGGCGCTGCACATCTGCCAAAGATATGCGGGAAATTTTAAAGTTAGCGGGCTATCGCTTTGCTGAGTACTAATTTCATATGAAGTACAAGTACATTTAAAATAAAAGAAGGGCAACACTATGTAAAAATTGTATATTTTGTTTAAAACAGTGCATACGTATGTGTCTGGTGTCACTGCAAGATTGATCCAATGATAAACAAAATATCTGCTGCACGAACAGAACTTCTGCAACTCATTACTGATGGCTAACATTGAAAGGAAATAATTGTGAATCTTTCATAAGTAGAAATTACATTTAATGTGATTATAAGAGATAGGCTTCAAATTAACATTCCATTCCCTGTTAATACAGTACAGTAACATAAAAATGTTACCACCTTTTAATCGCCTTGAAAAAAAGATTAAAAGAGATGAAATAGGGAAAACATTAGAAATTTAATACCTAATAACGGAAATAAACTTATTGCGATGAGTAAACGGTGCATGAGGTGCTGTGTACGTAGTATCAACAGGCGTCGCTAGATCGCAGCACTAGAATTTTAAATCGCGATTGCTACAGTTTACTTATAGCCTATATTCGATACTGATTTTACTTATGACCAGTGGCGGCTGGTGATAATGTGCTAATGTGCTGCAGCACACTGTAAATATATTACTAAAATTATGCCATTTCTCTTCGAATGCAAGCGAGAAATCGCTGTAAAATTACATCCTTTCTCTTGGAATAAGAGCCAGATATCACAATAAAATTATGCCAATTCCCTTCCAATGCGTATATGAATGGTAGTAATGAGGATGAAAACGCATTTTGGAGCTCTCTCGCCGCGATAGCTGGAAACCAGCTACGTGTACTAAAGTGGGATTCAGCCGCACTGGTACGTGCGCAGAGAGGCGGCGCAGTCGTCTGTTCGCTACTGCGCATGCGCAGACGTGACGTCATGCCTGGCGACTCATGTGTGCTGAGACCGACTGCAGCACCACATCAATATTTCTCTTCGCGCTGCGTGTGACGGCTGCGGAAGAATAGTATATGACGAATATTGCAGCTTACAGAGTCAAATAGCGCGCTGACTCAGGCGTCTTGCGCGTTGTCTCTCAATTCCTGTGTGAGGCTCGTATTCAAATACCCCTCAGTCTAAATTTTTAATTTCTATAAATAAAATTAATATTTTTAAACGTTATATTTACTACCTGCAGTGAATACATGCAGTTGGCAGCGCTGTTATAGATTCCCGTGAAGGTCTTACTGTCAATACAGTATTAATTCATATTTAATTAAAGGCATTCATACAAAGGTTGACTTTTTATTTTAGTATATTTTGTTTCCTGTTTATTTTTGCAATATTGTAGCACACTGGTCAAATTTAGTACGAACTGCCACTGCTTATGACCTGCATCCTAGAAACTACTATAGTTGTAATTTCACACTTATCAATCCCTATAGTATATTAATGACACCCTATCTTCGTTATAAATCGTATACTACACTGCACACAAAAGATTTATGAATATCATCGTTGTAAATCGTAGCCGGCCGCGTTGGCCGAGGAGACTAAGGCGCTCCAGTCACGGTCTGCACGGCCACTGCGGTCGGGGGTTCGAATCCCCCCTCGGGCATGGATATTTGTGCCGTCCTAGTTCGTAAGTAGTTCATAAGTAGTTTGTAAGTTTAGGGACTGATGACCCAGTAGTTAAGTACCATAGGCTATACAAACATTTGAACATTTTGTAAATCGTAGAGATAGTACCTCATGACGTTGCTAGATAGCGTCGTGATCGAATGTTCGAACATTTCCCGAGATTTCCCGAACTGTGACGTAGATTATTCGAACAGTTCGAGTCATGTTCAAACCCAGCTCTACCTAAAAACACGCGCAATCAGTTTCGCGAAAGTTGGAAGTTGCCGAAACTGTTTAGTTTCGCCAACGAGTTGCGCGAAAGCCTGACACGCATGCGCACTGGCCAGTAGCGCAGTTTCATGAAACGTAGTGGCGTCGTGTAAACTAGCCTTAAAAGGCTAGTCTATACGTCGACACTAGGTTGCGAAACTCGTTGCATGAAATGAATTGCGCGCAACTGGTTTCGTGTATGTCTGTCGACATGGCGGCAATACTATACACTACAGTTTCGTTGTTTTGTTAGTGCCTTAGTCGCCTATAATGAACGTTTTGGTAGCTGTAAGAGTTGTTGTGAATCTATTGCTTGTGTGTGTGAAGTCACTGCATAAGACTAAACATAAAAAGAATAAGAAACGTGTTTGAGTTCGTGAATGGATTACAAAAAGACGTCAGCTCCGTTGCTCCGAGACCTTGCTGAAAGAAACTGAGACTGAAGACCCTAGAAGCTATTTTAATCAACTTAGAATGTCACCAGAGCAGTTAACGTTCGTTTTAAACAGAGTTAGTAATGCAATAAAAACAAGATATTGTTATGTGTGAAGTATTGTTACCAGAACTGAAATTACAAGCCGGCCGCGGTGGCCGAGGAGACTGAGGCGCTCCAGTCACGGTCTGGACGGTCACTACGGTCGGGGATTCGAATCCCCCCTCGGGCATGGATATTTGTGCCGTCTTTAGTATAAGGTAGTTGATAAGTAGTTTGTAAGTTTAGGGACTAATAACCCCATAGTTAAGTCCCATAAGATTAACAAACATATGATTTGAAATTACAAATTGCATTACGTTTCTTATCAAGTAGATATTCGTCTCTGCAGTACTTGTACCGTGTTCCGAAATCCACAATTGCCATACTTCGTTTGTATAGGTATTTCAAATTGAATGTATTTTCGTCTGGAATTCACTAATCGTCAACCCACCAATATTTAGTTAACGAGTAATTGCTTCAAGAGCACTAACATGCCGCTGCTTATTCCTGAAATTATCATCCTTTAAAAAAAAAAAAAAAAAAAAAAAAAAAAAAAAAAAAAAAAAAAAAAAAAAAAAAAAATCTATCGTACCAAACTGCGTGGTCATTAGTCCGTAGCTTACAAACTACTTAAACCTAGGTAAACTAACCTAAGGACAAACACACACATCCATGCCCTAGGGAGGACTCGAACCTCCATGGCGAGCAACCGCGCGCTCCGCAGCGAGACGCTTTAGACCGCTCGGCTACTCCACCGAGGATTTTCATCATTAAAATCACACAAACAACTATGCATCGCATTTTTGTGTCCCAGCCTCGTCGCCGCTTTTGTGCCCCAGCCTCGTCGCCGCTTTTGTGTCTCGCTTCCGTCGTAGGTGTCGGTGGCCGAGTAGAAAGACCGACACAGGAATAAAGGATGCACGCTTGTGAAGGTAGGAGGTGACCAGCCAGTGGGACAGCAGAAACTAGAAACACTAGAGTAAATTAGAACGAGATATATATTTCTTAGAGACTTAGTAATACTTAACTTTTACATAGCTCAGTACTGCAGTATGCTGATACATAGTTGAGCTAGAGGCCTGCCTCGTGCCTGTCCGATAGCCAAGTCTTCACTGGTGCCTATCTGATTCCGAAGTGTTAACAGGTTGCTGTCTCAAGTGAACGATGTCGTTCAGTGGTGGCCACGAGCGGGATAGCAGCAGAGGGCGCTCGTGGCTGACGTCGTAAGAACGTCGCGCCGTGCGTGCATGGCGGCGCGCGCCGAAAGCAGGTGGTGCGCACTTTAGACGTGTGCGACGCAACACGCATATATGTAAAAAACCGAATTATTTATTCCGTTCCCCTGTTTATGTTGTGTTTTTTTCTGTATTGGTTATAACCTAAACTAAAAACACGCGCAATCAGTTTCGCCAAAATTGGAAGTTGCCGAAACTATTTAGTTTCGCCAACGAGTTGCGCGAATGCCTGGCGCGCGTGCGTACTGGTCAGTAGCGCAGTTTAATGAAACCTACTGTCGTCGTGTAAACTAGCCTTAATGCTCGCCTCTGCTCGTACCATGTCTGTGTGACTCAGAAGTCCTGCCAGGAACGAGTACCTGCGCGTCAGCCTGAGCAGCAGGCGGTTACTGCCGCCTCGACAAATTGTGGCGCGCCGCCGTTTGCCGGGCCGCCGCTACTGTTGACGTGTTTACGCGGCTCCCCGGCGGACACAAATCACGGCCGATGGTAACAAGAGCCCGCGCCGTAAAGCCAGCCTGATGGACGCACCGGCGGCCAGTACCTGCCGCGGCTGCTCGCTGGCGAACCGCGCTGCGGCACGCGACTGGGGAACGCCTTTCCAAAGCCGCCGGCCGTAACGTCTGGGTGTATGGTAATTGGCGCGCCGTTCGCGGTGCTTTGTGGGCGTCGCCTGGCCAGATGTCACCGTAAAGCGCGGTAACGACCCGCCCACGCGACATTATTTAGTGCCGCGGCCGACGCGGGAAATGCCGAGAACGCCGAGAATGCCGTGAGGAGAGCATCGAGCTGTCTGCCTGCCCGTCACAAGCCGCTATGACGATCTGCCCCGGCGAGGTCGACCAGCTCACAAAGGAGGACTGCTCTCTGTTCCTATAAAGAACGTCAGGCAACCATCCTACCGTTCACCACCACTGGCCCAGAAGGTTAAAACTGGTATGTCGGTTGGTGGAATAAAGGTAAGGCTGTTCTATTCAGTAGCGTAACTAGGACTTGGCTTTGAAGGGGGGGGGGGATAGATCTGCTTGACGACCAAAATTTAGTCAGTTTCCAGACAGACTACCAGCTACCACTCATGTTGAAGAAACTAATTCACTCCCATTCAATCAAAGAGTATGGTAAAACACCCCAAGTTTTCAATCTTTACCTTTACCAAGTTGTTGTTAAACGATTTCTGTTCTTTCTTTTTTTTTTCGGGTTCGGGGGGAGGGCGAGGTTTCTATCCCCCTCATCCCCCCATAGTTACGCCACTGGTTCTATTAATTGGAAAAACAAGGTCGCTACAAGGATTTGGCAACAGTGGGCCAGCTAAATGAGGTCTCTTTCAAAGGCTACTCATTCGAAACTAATCTGGTGTTAAATGCAGCATTAATAATTGTCATAAGCTGGTAGTTCACAACACTCACAATAACTAACTTTCCAATCAAGCTGATTAAAGATCAGTTGAACAAAGTTTTTTTTAATAAATTTACACTATAATTCTGTTTAGTTATGGCCCTAATATTAATAAAATGTTCAAATGTTTGTAAAGCTTATGGGACGTAACTACGGGATCATCACTCCCTAAACTTACAAACTACTTATCAACTACCTTATACTAAGGACGGCACAAAAATCCATGCCCGAGGGGGATTCGAACCCCCGACAGTAGTGGCCGTGTAGACCGTGACTGGAGCGCCTCAGTCCCCTCGGTCACCGCGGCCGGCTAATATTAATACCTGCACAGTTAATTAAAAAAACAGTAGGTTTAAACTCATTGAAAGCGCAGCAAAAACAATACGTAATCTGCATAAGGCTCACTGACTACAGTATAAATTTGACTGGGAGAGAAATCTGGAAAAAAACATAAACCACTTTCTAGTAATGCAACTGCAAGAATTTATTTCGCTGATTGACTGATTGCAGAAACTTAGTATCTTGTTCATCTGTGCGTTATTGCACAACAATCACTATTTTTATTAAATGTCACATCAATAAAGCAATATGTTAAACAAACTCAGCTTAGTCAATATTATGATTTGATTTTAATAGCCAATAATTTTCAATGAACGGAAGAGGGTTAGCTTTCTAACTACAAAAGTGAAACAGGTAAAGAGGTTCAACTTTCTCAATTATTATTTACAATAATGATTACATTACGCTATGATTGAAGAAAAACAAAAATCTTCTCAGACTGATAAATATATGAATGATACAAAATCTTATAAAGACAGAACTGTGTCTGTGAAAATCAGATTTCAAAATTATTCCATCAGCTCGTACAAAAGCAACTAACAAAAACACGTCCGATCAATACCAGACCTACACACCGACTCTCTCTCTCTCTTTCTGTTCAGCTTCTACCCACATACTCAGCTACTACTCACATACATAGTCTTTGACAGAGATGTTACACAACAGAGTAAATCATAGACGTAGTTACTCAAGGAAGTCATTTTACATCTAAATATCGATACAAGACAGGCTATCGATACAAGACAGGCGGAACAATATCATTGATCTTGTACAGACATGTTTCAAGGTTACCAGACAACTGGTGCCTTTCAACAAAAATTCAAATTGTTGATAAAACTCTTCTGTGTTACGTAACACTCAGAAGATGGCCGCTTGCAATAGTGGCCGAAACGTCGGTGAAACATTTGATACATTGACGATGTGGTCCAATACCCAGAAGACTTTTATAAACAATTACAACGGCCGCGGAAGCCTTCGTTTACAAAAATTCAAATGTTTGTAAATCTATGGGACTTAACTACTCTGGTTATCAGTCCCTAGGCTTACAACCTAATTAAACTAACTTGTGCTAACGACAACAAATACACCCTTGCCGAGAGAGGACTCGAACCTCCGATGGCGAGCAGCGACGTGCTCCGCAGCCAAGCGCCTTGTGACGCTCGGCCGCTCGGGCGCAGGACGGAATCCTCCCAACGGCAGGTAGGCGAACAGGGGACAGGACTGAATCCTCCCGAACTAGCACAGGGGCACCACCAGCAGGTACCAGCCCCCAGCATCCACCCCCGCCCCAAGCCGTTTCCGGCCTTACTTGTCACTTCTAACAAAACCAACAGTTTACTTACTCTATGGTATTATTTGTGATTAAATTTAGTATGAAATGTTGTTGTTGTTGTGATCTTCAGTTCGTAGACTGGTTTGATGCAGCTCTCCACGCTACCCATCCTGTGCAAACCTTTTCATTTTGGATTTGCTTACTGTAATCGTCTCTCGGCCTACCTCTGCGATTTTTACCCCATAAACTTCCCTCTAATGCTAGTTTCACGATAACTTCATGTCTCAAAATGTGTCCGACCAATCTATCCCTTCTTTTTGTCAACATATGCCAAAGACTTCTTTTCTCGCCAATACTGTTCAATACCTCCTCATTAGTTATGAGATCTACCCAATCCGAGCGTGAGCTCCGTCTCTAATGACGACGATCTCCATGGGACGCTAAAAATTAATCTTCCATCTTTCTAATAGTATAAACAATAAACAGTTCTAATTGCAAGATTGGCAAAAGGTCTCCGCATCCTTGTATACCAACCAATGTTCAGCGTTGATTCATACTGTCATCCGGTATGGTCCAGTGTTGGTTACATATCAAGTGTTGAAGTTTGGCATTATAAATCTCGTCTCCATGCGTTAAGTTCTCTACTGCTCCTACCGTTTCTTCCAAAGTTGCGACATCATTCGTGCAGACAAATTTGGTGAGTTTTTGTTGTTGTTGTCTTATGGGATGTTTACGATTGAAGCTTTTAACCAGGTACCACTAGCAATAAACAAATTTTTGTGAAAAATACGCGAATACAACTGTCATTCTCCATTGTTGTAATGTTTTCGTTGTACTTGTTTATAACAGCCTCATGCTTCCTTACATCTCTTCCACGTTTCGGCGTTGATTAATTGTTTTTTTTTTCGTGTTACCTTTTTCTACTTATTACCTTCCGATTTCCTATTAAGGCAAGTTTTATTAGAAACTACAGATGTTTATAACTTACTTCTATTCACATTAAGTCAAGCCAGTTCAATAAGACTCATGTCCCACCCTCCCGTTGAAAGCAGAATTTCTTCTTCCTTAGGAAAAAAATTAGCCTGCCTTGTCCTCTCTTTATAATTCGACGCTATATCAAAAAAACGTGTATACCAACTGCTGAAAATACTGCACAGATTTATCAATTGCGAGTAAAACGTAATCTTTAGATTGTAAGAACCAAAGTGATATTACTGTGCGTTTACTCTGACTCCAAAGTTAACTGGGACTTAATTGTCACTCTTACTTTACTGTACAATGTAGGAACATGCACTGGAACATACGCTAGATAGCTTTGCTTGCCTGCAATATTCACAAAGGTCTGGCCACACACTCAGGTCTCGGGCCGCCACCAACTACCTGCTTAAACAGGTTACGGGAGGATTCAGTCCCGCCCTTTTCCACACCCTTGCAGGCTCGGGAGGATTTAGTCCTATTTTTCTGACCGCGGGAGGTATGGATCCTGCGCCCGGCCGCTCCGCCGCAGCCCCTTTCAACACAATTAGTAACTGTGGACAGTTTTTTCTTTTACATAGTCAAAACCAGAAAAAGGAAGAAATATTAGGGATTAACCCATCCATTCCCAGCGATGTTCCTCAAGAACAACGTATTAAAACTTGATTTATACCGTATTTTGTATGTAGATTGTTGTAGATGTTCATGTTGTAGATGAACAACATGCTTCCAGTACATTTTGCCATTTGGTACGGCTTGTAGCCACTTCTGAGGCATTAATTTATCCGTCTTGGAGGTTGTGTTACGTTCCCGTCTATATGTGGCTGTGAGTGTGAGCGTGAGTGTGGTTCATGTTACTTTATTTCAGCAGTGAATTGTCTTGTCTTTGGTGCTGTGGCGAAGATTATGCTAGCATTATTGATCTGGCAGTTTATCAACAAAATAACGTCCCCAATAATAAAATACCTCGATACAATGTTTGTGTTGTGCATCAAATACATGAGATAAAAAAAGCAATAATTCGATCAAACATTTTAAAACGCATATTTTGATGTTGAGTGTGCTGCATTAATACAGGAAACACTGAATTTTAATTTTACCAAAGCTGAATTCATAATGCTGGACTGAAAGGATTAACATCTCATTGACAGTGTGATCATTAGAGGCGGAGCAGAAGCTCAGATACTTCGTGTCAAGTATGGGGAAGGAAATCGGCCGTGCCTTTTGACAGAACCATCCTGGCATTTGTCTGTAGCGACTTAGGGAAATCGGAGAAAACGAAAAGGGGGATGGCCGGGTGCAGGTTTGAAAAGTCGTCTTCCGGAACAGTCCAGAGTCTTACAACCACGCCACCTCGCCTAGTGATCAAACTTACTTTTTACGGCATATACACTGACTCGGCAGGTAATTGAAGGATACCAACACCTCCTTCAATCCCATCTCTTCTAATTCTCCACCTTGTGTAACCAGTGGCTCCTCACCTTTAATGTTAGAAAGCTGCTGAGAAAGCAAAGGCTGTTGCACTCTCGATTCAAAAAAGAACACGCAAATGATGACAGGCAAAAGTTAGTAGAGATTCGTGCGTCTATAAAAAGATCGATGCGTGAAGCATACAATAATTATCACAGCCATACCTTAGCAAAAGATCTTACCGAGAACCCGAAAAAATTCTGGTCCTATGTAAAATCGATAAGCGGGTCAAAGCCCACTGTCCAGTCACTAGTTGATCATTCCGGGGCAGTAATAGAAGAAAGCAAACGGAAAGCTGAAGTTCTAAATTTAACCTTTAAGAAATCTTTCACGCAGGAGGACCGCACAAATATACCATCATTTGATCAACGTACTAATTCCGAAATGGGGGACGTAACAATAGGTATTTCCGGTGTAGAGAAGCAGCTGAGAGAGCTAAATACGAAAAAGTCTGCTGGTCCGGATGGTATACCAGTTCGGTTTTACAAAGACTATTCTGCGGCATTGGCCCCCTACTTAGCTTGCATTTATAGCGAATCTTTAATTCAGCGCAAAGTTCCTAGTGATTGGAAAAAAGCGCAGATGACTCCCGTGTATAAGAAAGGAAAGAGAACTGACCCATACAATTACAGGCCAATATCGCTGACATCGGTTTCATGTAGAATTTTGGAGCATATTGTCAGTTCGAATATAGTAAATTTCCTTGAAACGGAAAAGCTTCTTTCCATGAACCAGCGCAGGTTTAGGAAACATCGTTCATGTGAAACTCAGCTTGCCCTTTTCTCACATGACATCTTGCGAGCCATGGACGAAGGGCAACAGGCGGATTGTGTTTTTCTCGACTTCAAAAAGGCGTTCGACACGGTGTCACACTGCAGACTGCTAACGAAGATACGAGCTTATGGAATAGGTTCACAGATTTGTGAGTGGCTGGAAGACTTCCTAAGTAATAGAACGCAGTACGTTGTTCTCGACGGCGAGTGTTCATCAGAGACGAGTGTATCGTCAGGCGTGCCCCAGGGGAGTGTGATAGGACCGCTATTATTTTCTATCTATATAAATGATCTGATGGACAGAGTAAGTTGTAATTTGCGGCTGTTTGCTGATGATGCTGTGGTGTATGAGAGGGTGTCGTCTGTAACTGACTGTAATAGCATACAGGTTGACTTAGACAAAATTTCTAGTTGGTGCGAAGAATGGCAGCTAGCTCTCAATGTAGAAAAATGTAAGGTGATGCGCATGAGTAGAAAAAACAATCCTATAATGTTCGAATACAGCATCAGTAGCGAGCTTCTTGATGCGGTCGCGTCGTTCAAATATCTAGGCGTAACATTGCAGAGCGATATGAAATGGAACGAGCATGTAAGGACAGTTGTGAGTAAGGCAGACAGCTGACTTCGGTTTATTGGGAGAATTTTGGGAAGATGTACTTCACCTGTAAAGGAGACCGCGTATAAAACGCTTGTACGACCACGTCTTGAGTATTGCTCAAGTATTTGGGACCCTCAGCAGATCGGTTTGAAGGAAGACATAGAGGCGGTTCAGAGGCGAGCAGCTAGATTTGTTACCGGTAGGTAAATAGGAAAGTAAATGCCTAGTAGTGGTACAGTGTACCCTCCGCCACGCACCTTACGGTGAATTGCGGAGTATGTATGTAGATGTAGATGAACACCACCTGGATCATATGTATTAAATTCGAAACGTTATAAAACTGTAAATTTCGTCAGTTTTATATCGATGACCTCTCAAAGTTCTTCACCAATTAGCTAGAAATTTTGACACACATTTGCATTCTAAGAAAGGAGGGTACATACATAATGTTTTGAGTTCTTTTTATAAAATTTTTAACAATTCATAAATGATACACTTTATTTTTTTTAATGGTTGGTAGAAGCAAGCCAGTATTGCAGTGCAACGTGGAGAGGGAGGAGCAGGAGGAAGAGGACGGATTGACAAACAGAGGAAGGAATGATACTTAGTCCTGTCGACAGCGTGGTCATTAGACAGACCTTAAGCTCGGGATTATGGGGAAGGATGTGGGAGGAAATCGTTCGTGCCCTTTTGAAAGGAACCATCCCGGCATTTGCCTGGAATAATTTAGGGAAATCTCGGAAAACCTAAATCTAGTTGGTCCCGAATGCGAGTCTAGTGTCTATCCACTGCGTCACCTTGCCGAGTACAAAGAGAGGAACTGGAAGTGATGGACGCAGGAGTACAAAATAAGAAAGCAAGAGATGTGCGGTATGTATCCATTTCCTTTACACGAAACATTTGAAGCTACACATATTAAAATTGCTTGCCATCTCTTTTCTTTCTTTTCCATTTAATCTCAAACAAGGCACTTCACGCTTGACCGAGTACAGCTTGTTCCTTGTATGTCTTTGTTACGATCATTAAAATTTCATGTTCAATAAAATAACATGCTAAGTAATCCTCACGTTCGCGGTTGACTTATGTGAAGTATTTCTTGCCGTCATAATTGCCATAGTGGTGACCCCAATGTGAGACGGAATTTGGAACAGGGTGCCATTAGCTTTTTTTGCGCTAATGACTGACACAGCATCGTAGTTACCAGAGGCAGAGATAAAAACGGAACAAACGACATCTCGTGCTACACCACAACAGGCAGCCACCGGCATAAACCGCCGAGACGTGTATTCAACGACCCGTTTTGGTCACGTAAAACTGCCACTGTCCTGTGGCGTAGTTCACACAAACGGAATACTTAATTCAACAACATGGAGAATGTGCCAACGAGGATATATTCTTAAACACGTTTGTTAATTTAGAAGGAGCAGTGCTACAAGAAACAATACATTTCAACGCAACGATGCCACACATCACTGGAAGAGGCTCCCTAACACCGAAGCACATTGTCGTCAGAGTTGCGCCTGCAGAAGGCTTTTGATGAACAACAACTAGGCAACATATCTCTTTCTCTGATGTAGCGAGATTTACATGACACTTCTACTCCATGAATCAATTTCTTAATTTTCTGGCACACATCCATATATTTTGGAGAAGGAGTTTCTGCGCACATTCAAATACTAAAGTTGAATTCTCGACCACTCTGGTTCCTTAACTAGCATAAATGCAATACTTTCATACGTGTAATGCAGTGTACAGTTTTAAAATATTTCATTAAGTCTTCAGGAAAACGTACTTGTGCTGAAGTTTCAGGTAGCTGGTACACACTACTCGAAACAATTAGGTGATAAGGTGAGATACATACAATATATATTCATATGGTAAAGAATATTATTCAGTTTTTGGTCACAATTGCAATTTATGTGTGATACAGTACGATATTTTGCTGTTTCGACATTTTACTTCGGGTTTTAATAGCGTTAACGTATAATGAGGCAACATGGGGCTACCATAATATTGAAAAGGTCATTCTCGTTGCCATCTCATATGGTGTGTGATCTCCTCGGACGGCCAGTACAGTTGCACACCTGCGTGGCGTGGGCAGTATGAGGTTATCAATCAGCTCTTGAGTTGTATTTGGCCATTCTTCGATCAGTGCAATATCCATTTCTGCAACCGTTGTGGGAGGTGCTGGTCCTGCGGCAATGCTTCTGATACGTGTATCCCGGACAAGCTCAGTCGAGTTTAAGCTCGGTGAACAAGATGGCCACTCCATTCGCTCAAATTCCCTGAGCCTCAAGCATGTTGTCCATCAGTACAGTTCTGTTGAGATGAGCGTTATCGTCGATCAGAAGGAACCCTTACCCTAGGGCCCAGCGCAGGGCACAAAATAAAGTCGGAGCTTCTCGTCTCTATAGTCCTGAGCAGTCAAACGCCATTCTGAACGATAAAGTGGTCCGTACGTCCTCTAATACTCATTCCTGCCCACAACTTGTGGCACCAGTATTCTATGCTGACATTTCCTGCTTATAAGAAAGATTGTTCCGAGTTCAACGTTCTCTCCAGGAGAGGGAACAACGATTGTCAAAATGTTTGTATAGCTTATGGGACTTAACTACGGAGTCATCAGTCCCTAAACTTACGAACTACTTATGAACTAACTAATACTAAGGACGGCACAAATATCCATGCCCGAGGGGGGATTCGAACCCCCGACCGTAGTGCCGTGCAGACCATGACTGGAGCGCGTCATTCCCCTCGGCCACCGCGGCCGGCCTATTGTCCGTCTGCACATAAAATCTTGACTCATCTTTGAACAGAACCAGGCGCCATTCGTTACGAGTCCAATCCTAATGTTCCTCCGCCCAGTTTGTGCGTGCTAAACGATGTTGTGGTTTTAATGGGACACACTCCATAGGCCTCCGTGAGTAGAGGCCACATTCCCGAAGATAATTTGGACTGTTTGAGTAGATATTGCGCGTCCTGATGCTGTCTGGAGGGTGCGATGAATCTGAGTTGCATTAAGCCTCCTGCCTCGATGCGCAGTTAGCCGGAGGTAACGGTCATCTCTTGCTGATGTTAGCAATGTACAACCTTGGGCTTGCCTTCTTTTAAGGCTCTAAAATGGCGTCCTGGAAATTAGATTTTTGGACACTCCAATAGCTGCAGCTACCTCCAACTGTGTCTGTCCCGGTTACAACCTTACTATTGCTCTCCATGCTATGGATTAGGTAAAGCCACGCTATTGTTGCATTGCACTACTTGTTCACTACACTATCTGAACTCAACTGTTTTTCTAATTCTTTTGGTAAACACAAGTCAACACCAGAAACTTTCTACTGTGACGACTATCTCGGGTGTCGTAATGTTGTTGTCTCCACTCCACAGAACGATAGAAAGACGTCGAACATTTTAGTTCATTCTGTCGAAGACAAATCTTTAGAACCTAGGTATTTCAAGTGATTCCCTAATTGTTTTGACCAGTGTATTTTGCAGTCGTCAGGCGTACTTCCCAGCCTGGCCGCTTGCAATCTGCAGTGTCGCTATTGTGACGACGATTAAAGACACAATAATTGGCCACACGAACACAGAAAGTTGGTAGGAGAACTTCCTACACTCCCGCAAGAGGCCGCGCACTGAGAACGATATGACGTGCATGAGACCTGATTGGCCGAAGCATAGTTCAACTGTGTTCTGCTGCAGCCTTCAGGTCAGTTATCGAGTTAACAGAGTACTTAGATCAAGCCAGCAGACTACAACGATTCTGGGCAGAGTGCTACGCTTCGCAACTTAGACCTCATATTGCTGCAGGGCCTCAAGACTTGTTTTCATTGAGACTTAGAAATCATCACCGACTTACAAGGAACTTTGAAGTACTCAGTCTGTTGTCCGGACTTCAACCAGCGAGCAGACTTCAATTATACTTCTCCTCTACAAATTCGGTCTTTCAATTTTCGTGTCACATGAATAGTTAAGCTGCTATTTTCATTTAAATTTCGAATCGACAAAAGACGATCGCAAAGGCCCACTTTTAGTGTTACTACCGTAACCTAAAGTGGGCCAAAATCATCTGTCAACGCCTATCATTGACAGAATAAACCTACTTGGAGCTGGACGTATAAGGATAACGCTGAAAAGATTTGCTAGAAGTTAGTTTGTTGCTCTGTTGTGTCGGAAACCTTGACACAGCACAGGGCATTACTTAAGTCGTTCAGTATAGTTTCTGCGTTTTAAAATATACCGAATGGCGTTAGTTGAAGGACAGAAATATTTCTTCCCTGTCCAGAGAAAGTTCGGATTAGTCATAGCATAATTAACATTGGCTCGTGTTCAATGGGCCGGCAGGTCGTAAAACGAAGACGGGAAATAAGTAGACCGCAGAGTCCGAAAGGAACATAAAGCATTGGAGGTGTCGCGTATTACAGAACTTGCGGCGGAACCGAGAGGTAAATGGAGACAACTTCAAAGCCGCCGACAACAGGTGTGACTGGAAGGCGTCGGCGTGCTACCCCTGACACAATCCGACCGCAGCCGGCTTTAATTCAATACCACTACTCACGCTTTCAATGCCGTGGCAACAAGAAACTTTACTGCCCATAAATTCACGCTTGCACCTGTTTGCTCGTACTTCCTCATACTTCCTTCGTGATTAAGCTGCTACAGATCAACATAAATCTCGTTCAAACGCAACATTATGTCCTTATAGATACTAAGTAGAATATATTTACAATGGATGTGGGACAATAAATTTTAACAGCATTACAGGAGATGTTTAAACGCGAGGGATAGTGATACAGTGGTAATTCTTAAACCACAACAGATAACTCGACACGATGAATTAAGACAAGAAATACGTGCCGTAGTGCACCGACTAATTATGACAAAGACATATTTCATAGAATTTGCTTTATTAGCTGTAACAATTTTATCCGCCCAATTGCTGGATGTTGGTGCTGCTGAAGATCATTAGTGTTTTAGGGAGCTAAATACGATTATCAGCCACCCAAAAAGTTGGGCTCTTGCTGACTATTGTTTATTGAATATGAACAATTGTAGACTGTCTCCTTCATTTCAGTGGAGTACTTTTACGTGTAGCATATCGTGTGTTATTTTTGTGTTCTTGACTGATACCTTTGCGTTTGTGTTAAACTGGACACTTCATCCAAGAACCGTGAAAAAGGAGTTGCTCTTTATGAACACATATCTAAGACTGATAGAGACACTGCATCTGATGTTTTTGTGGGAAAATGCAGTGTTTGAAAACTTCTTAGTGCATAAAATGATTTTTGTCTCATCGTCTTCAATGAAAAATGGCAGGTATGAACGAAAACCAAAATCATCCCTAGAACAGACAAATCTCTTCTTTGAACTTTTACCTTTTTAAACTATTATTTTAATATCTCTCTCACATTTTTATTATCACTTAGTTTACTCATCTTAGGGAACGATCGTAGTATATAAATAGGATAGATGCCAAGAACACAACTTTTATTTTATTTATTGAAGACGATTGATTTAGACACTCTGTGGTGTCATCATCTGTTCTCATTGACCTTAAACTGCTTATTATAGTACTCCACATAAAATCTGGTAGGCGGACTGGATGTTAGTTACAGAGAAAATCATGTGCTGGTGGATAGTCAGATATAAAATGGATGGCTTGTCAAAATTAAAACAGTAAAACATTCATAAAATAAAAACCATGTCTGATTGGTTTTATAGAAGTGCTCAACATTGGCGTTCGGAAATCAGTCACGTGACATCCCTCGCCCGAAACTCTCTTTTGTATACGCCATCTTGCTTTCTGTATTTGATTATATTATTGTAACACAAGCGTTGTCATTTGAAAGCAATGGCGCACTGATAATTATGAAAAATACGTTGTTGTTAGGACAATGAATTAAAATCTGTTTAAAAATGTCATGTTAGCAGATAGAACCTTCCATCAACGGTACGACAACTACGGATTACTCTCGCAGCTGTTCGGCGTAGCGTAATAGGTAGCGAATGAGTCTGTGATGGACGAACATCTTAGACGGTGGTTCGAAACCTGTCAGGCGCGCTCGGAGCTCTGGGTCAGAGGGTTGCCAGCGTGGTAGCTCAGCGTGCTCGGTCAGAGGACACGACGCCCTTTGTTCAAATGTTTGTAGATCTATGGGACTCAACTGCTTGGTTACTAGCTTAAAATCTACTTAAACTAAGATAAAATAACATAAGGACAACACATACACCCATGCCCGAGGGAGAACTCAAACCCCTGATGGCGATGGCCGCGTGAACCACAGCACGGCGCCTAGTGCGCACGGTTAATCCACTGGCGCGCCCTCTGTAACGAAAAAACTGAGTCAACGACGAAATGATCAAAATTAAACAAGATAAACCAATGTACACAAACGACCGATCAAACCAAAGAACCAATAAAAAGAGAGAAAAAGAAAGGGGGTTCAACGCCATCTGCAATAAAAAGAACTGAGCAAAATTATCCACGAAAAACCCAGAACGAACATGAACAAACGACCGCAAAGCGTCGATCTACCTGAAGAACAAAAAAATATAAATAATTAAAAATAAAAAACCGCCCCTGGTATTTTTTTCACCTTGTTTCCTAACAGGTTTTCGCACACTCTTGTTAACTGAACACAACTGTATCCTGCATGATTCTAAGTTGTCCAAAGGTAATAGCGCTTTCTGTGAAAAGTGCATTTGATCTATTTCAAAAACATATCATGAAATACATACCAACAAATTTCGTCTTAATAACTTGTACGCAAACTGGGGAGATACTTTTACAATGACTGTTGTAAATGACGTAATGATGATAGTAAATTGGCATATACATTAAGTACTAAAACTTTGTGGAATTCGATATTATCACACTTACTCCGTGTGTTATTTTAGCTGTGTAAGGAAACGTAGTCACGGTTTGAAACAATATTTGCTCCTAATTTTAGCGCAGAACAAAGTACCATGAACAAAGTTTTTGTGTCCCAACTTCGTCGCCGCTTTTGTGTCCCAGCCTCGTCGTAGGTGTCGGTGGCCGAGTGGAATGAGACCGACACAGGAACAAAAATAGCACGCTGGTGCAGGTACGGAGGGGAGCAGCCAGAAACTATAAACACTAGAGTAAATTAGAAAGAGATATATATTGCACAGAATGTAACAATACTTAACTTTTACATAGTACTGCAGAATGTTGATACATAGTTGTTAGAGGCCTGCCTAGTGCCTGTACGATAGCAAAGTCTTCACTGGTGTCTATCTGATTACGAAGGTCCTCACTGGTTGCTATCTCCGTCCGAAGTGCCCGATGTCTTTCCGTGGTGGCCACGAGCGGGGTTGCAGCAGAGGGCGCTCGTGGCTGTCCTGAGAACGCCGCGCCGTGTGTGCATGGCGGCGCGCGGCGAAAGTAGGTGGCGCGCACTTTGTACTTGTGCGACACCACACCCCTCCCCCCCCCCTCCCCCCAAACCGCCGCGCCGTCGTGGCGTAGGGCTGAGGGCCACGGCGACGGCACTGGGAGGATGGCCTGGGCGGGGGCGTTACTGGTGGGACGGGCGTCGTAGCTGAGGCTGGGATCGAGACGCCGTCCGCGCCCCGGCATCCGCCTTGCGATCCTCCAGGGAACCCACCGAAACCTGGGGAAGGGCGCACACCCCCGCCCAGATTGAGCAGGTCGTCGTCTTCTGAGGTGCGTGGCCCAAGCTGGGGGGGCCCGCACGGTCCCGGAGTCCCTCTCGGTACTTGTGCGACACCACAAAAGTCATATCTGAACTACAGAAAAGGTAATACAATCTACGTTAAAAGCGTCCATAGCAACCTTGTCAAACACAAACATTTTAGTAGACGCATTGATTCCAATAAAATGTTCGCCGGCCGCGGTGGCCGAGGGGACTAAGGCGCTTCAGTCACGGTCTGCACGGCCACTGCGGTCGGGGGTTCGAATCCCCCCTCGGGCATGGATATTTGTGCCGCCCTACTTCGTAAGTAGTTCATAAGTAGTTTGTAAGTTTAGGGACTGATAATCCCGTAGTTAAGTCCCATAGACTATACAAACATTCGAACATTCGAATAAAATGTTCAAATGTTTGTAAATCTATCGGACCAAACTGCGTGGTCATCAGTCCGTAGCTTACAAACTACTTAAACTAAGGTAAACTGACCTAATTACAACACACACACCCATGCCCCAGGGAGGACTCGAACCTCCGATGACGAGCAACCACGCGCTCCGCAGCGAAGCGCCCTAGATTGCTCGACTATTACACCGCGGCCATTCTAATTAATGACTTTCAACATAAACCATTGACAATGAATAACTGCTTATAAAAATATTAAAATAAAAAAACTGGCAATTGGTTGCAACGTATACACTTTCCTTACGTTTCATTAAGGAACGACAGGTGCCATAGAAAATTGGATTCCATTTCTATATGAAACTACTAGTATCTGCATGTTGTTTAGAATATTAATTATCTTAGTATTCTCCCCGTTGTTGTGTAAATGCTTCAGAAGACCATTGTTCAATTCGTTGTTACGTATTTCACGGCATGTTCACGAAATAGAACAAACAGACATTTTAGAGGGAGCACTGTTACATCTGCACAACTGTAAATATTGCAGAAGATAGTTCTATTTAATTAATGAGAGTTCCGGAAACCCTTTTAGGAGCCAAGGCGAAAAGAACGTATGGGCCGATTTCGTACTACCGACCACATGCATCACAACGTAACCAACTACCTAATACAAAATAGTGAACAACTACAGCTTTTTCCATTAATTCTCGTATTATTGCTAGCAGTTGCTAACAGCTTAACTGGCTGCATTTTTATTAAATCATTTTTACAGCTAAAATGACATCTTTAGACACTAGATTATAATTAATCGTACTATGAACTACGTGCATTTGTTAATTATTCACTTATAATAAGAAAATCATAAAATACCGGAAGCAAGATGTCGAATGCCAGAGAGAGTTCTGGGCGAGGAATGTCACGTGACATTTCCTAACGCCTGGCATACGTACAATTAAGAAGTGGTGTCAAATCGTCGTTGTTTTTGAAATATCTCTGTAACGGTGCGAGTTACGGAAAAAAAAACATTGTTTGCAATTACAATCATGTTACAAACGAATTTTTTTAGTGTAACTGATGCTTTTTTTATTTTATTTTATTTTTTATTTTATTTTATTTATTTATTTATTTATTTATTTTTTTTTTTTTTTGCCCGAAAAATTTGAAAAAAGGAGGTTCTGGTCTGTGGCGGTCAACTATTATGCCTTTACAATTTGGTGCCGATCGGTTGAACGGTTCGACCTAAAAACGTGGTAACACGTTACGGACAGAAAGGCATACAGACATTCATCATAAAATCGCCGTTATTTTTGCAAATTCTCTGAAACGATGCAAGATATTAAAAAAAAATAGAGAGAGAGCGAAGTTGTAGACAATTTTCTTCTCTACAAATTTGTTTATTCGAATTTCATGTCAGATGCAAGATTAAGCCGTTATTTTCATTTAAATTTCGAGCTGTCAAAAGGCGATCGCAAAGGCCCGCTTTTCGTGATACTACCGTAACCGCCGCGTCGGAGCGGCCGAGTGCATTGAGGCGCTATCATAGGATACGCGAGGCCGTTCCTCGTCGGGGCTTCAAATCCCCCCTCGGGCATGGATGTTTGTGCCGTCTTTAGTATAAGCCAATAAATAAAATAAAATAAAAGAGTTAAAATAAAAATTTTGTTTTTGTGTTATCTATAGTTTCTGCGGACAAAGATTTCTTAACAACAGAATAATGGGATAGTACACTTAGTAAATCCACAAAGTCTTCACGTCTGCACATGGGCTCTGTGAGCCTTGGTATATTTGCGGTACCACGGCCTGACGTCACGCAGACGAGGTTGGATGTCCGTTTGCGCGTGGCTGCCAAGACAGATTTCTGCTGTCACAAACTAAGTCTGAAGGGAACAAATGGGCTAATTAAATTACAGCACAGAAATATGAGGAATAAAGCCAAGATGTTGCTCTGCGCGGTCGCAACTGCGCTGGTGGGGCTTGCCTAGGAAGACGGGCCGGAGGGAAGAAAGAGTTGCAGAGTCGTGGCTGCTGACAAATGCGTCCCAAGGGTAGGGGCTGGTGGTGGCCCGGGCTGTAGAGTTTTAATTAAAAGCGCCGACTGCGAGGCGTCTCGCTGCTCTGATTAGTGGCGTCAGCAGGCGCTGTGGCAACACCTGCCGACTGTCCTGCTAGCAGTCTCCACTATCCTCATCTCGCGCTTCTGTACTCAACACTTCCGTGACCGAAGTAATTAAAATTTCTCATATTACTGTAACAATTTGTGCCTTGCTTTTAGAATGGACACTTAGGCCATGTACTAAGTTTCGATTGTTGTTTATAATTTTTAATTGTTTCTTAATTGCAGCGTATACAAGGTGGGTCTGAAAAGTTCCGTGAATGGTACCGTATGTAACAAAATGGAGGTGCCACACATACACATCGAGAAACATCTCAACAAACTTCCCTATCGTGCAAAGTGCAGGATGGCTGCTCATCGCCATAAGTATTGAGTAGCTACGAAATTCCATAGCTAGTAGAACACGTCATAGGTGAAATGGGTTGGTAAAGACAACATATGGTGTAACATATCCCTTTCCCGTGAGAAACTGCGGCAATACTGCCTAGACGTATTGTGATTTGCCCCCCCCCTCCCCGCCCCATTTCTGTTTGTGATTCCCACTATACACTATAAAGTTTTAATTATAAATAGTAGATAAACTATTGTATAGAATAATCATCTTTTTTATGTTGCTACTCTTTCTTCCGTGCTTGCTTGGATAAATAGTGAGGATTTTCCGCCTCATGCAAGATATCTGATTTTAATTATTCTTTTTCCCTAGCATGATGAGCACATTATTTGCTATTATCAGTGGCATGGTATATTTTTGTTCTTTACATTAGGATACGTAAAAACTCATTAAGTAGCCTACTTATTTGTTGTTGTCGTAATAGTATTTACAAACTTGTCATGATTTTTTTCTTCTCTTGAGATTTTAGTTGTTGTTGTTTGTTTTGTAATGTGTATAGTATTTGTTTTCCACGTTTTGTTCGTGGTATGCATTATGCCAATAGTAATATTCGACGCATGTATATAAACCACGCCACTGATGATAGCACAAAATGTGCTGAAACATGTTTGGGAAAAATAATTAAACTCAGATGTCTTGCATACGGCGGAATATCCTCATCATTTATTGTATAGAACTTAACATGATTTTGCGTAACTAATGTGTTTACATGAAGCTTCATTACGGTATTTTTTATTCATGTAATTACGCTCTAGTTAAGAAAAACGGTTGAATGTAGAAGTTCTAGAAAATGCGCTTCGCTCCAAAATTGATGGTAGGCGGGAGGATCACTGCCCAGTTACAGGCAGTCCAGCACAGACTGCTCTCGGCGTGAACAGCTGTGACAATCGCGCTCTTAAAATAGACCGTCAGGCAGTTCCAACATAATATTTTTCAACTACTGTAATTAGAATTCAAGTGTACTAGGTTCATGTCGCTTGTTGTTTCACGACATATAAATAAATATTAAGAAACAACTGGCATCCGTTCTTATTTGAAAAGTAGCCATAGTTTTAAAAGTTCCATGGCATTTCCCTTCAAGATACAAGGATCAACGACCTGTGCGCTGCTTCTGCGTGGGGAAAACAACGGAAAAGAATAAGTCAGGTTAGTGAACAGAAAATAAAACTGCGCGCACTGACGATACATGTAGTTTCACGACCCTGACGTGTAGTGCTACGTAATTAAACCCTGCCATATTGGCACGAGTGTGGTGGTAACCACTCCGAGGGAAAGTCTTAGAGAAAGTGTTAGAGACACAAATAACTTACAAAAAAACTTTCCAATTACTTTTATCAGACTCTCTATCCATCTTTAATATCTGACCCCGCCGTAAAAGCACTAAAGGAAGCGGTGGTACACGCTGCTACCCAGGTAACAAGCCAAGTGTGCAACATGGAGCACAAGATGCAGCAACGCTTTAACATCAAATCTTGTTCAAATTCGGCGAAACGGCGAAAGACAATCATGCAGTGTATGTTGAAGCAGTTAGTAAAAAGTGTGTATTTGAGTGATTTAAACGCTTTAGAAACGGAAAAGATGGTGTCGTGGATGAGCCACATTCGGGTCGACCGTCCACAATTACAGTCCCAGACAACATCGAATGAGTGCGAAGGATGCTGGTGGATGATCGGCAACTGTCTTTGAGAATGATAGCAGAAGGGCTGACGCTTCGCAGCGGCTGCGGAGATCCAACAAGGCGTCCTTCGAGCGATTCGAAGTAGCGTTTGCTGACAGTTTCCAACAGCTGTACATGCGATGTCAGAAGTGTATTGTAGGCAGTGCAGATTACTTTGAAGGCCAGTATAGGTATTATGTTTGTGACTTTTGTTTCCTATATTTCCTGAGCCCATTCACGTAAATTTTCAGATGCACCTTGTATGTCCCGCTGAACTTGAAGACAGTTGGATTTAGAGAACGAGTAGCTCATACTATGAATTATAATATTTGAATCTGTGAAAATTTTGATTGCAAATAAATATAAATAGTCACATTACGCCTGAAAACATTGTTGGAGACACACCGATCTTTACATGGAATTACGATTAATCGTGAAACAGTCTGTGTCGATCAGATGTTAATTTATAGGTTACCGGTTTTTAACCATTACAGAATCATCCTCAGAGTCATGGATGCAGCACTTATAGCTGACTGGCGATTATTATCAAATGCTTACTGCAGCCATGGGTCTTAACCACCATTTATCTCGCGGGCATTGACCCCATGTTTGGGACATTGGTATAACCGATCCGCTGCATGTCCGTTATGCACAGTTTATCTCTTTATGCTGACTATAGTTGGCGTCACGTACGAAGGCGCCCTAGCCTTTATGCGAATCTCCCTCCATTATCGCGTTGGCAGCCAATAATATTCTTTCTCTAGGTGCGTGGCTGGCCGCGAATTACGCAATGTTTCTTCTGCAGGCACAACTGTTGGTGGTCGGTTGAAGCTCCTCCCCTCCCAAAGCGCTCCGCCACTATGCGCGGAAGTGCCATCATACATGACACCAACTATAGTGACTTAACGCTAGAGATAATTCGCAAGCATGATGACATAGTGCCTTGTCAGTGCTAGAGAACTGTATTCTGACTCTACTGAATTTGTATGTGAGTCATATAGTGAACATTTTGTATTTGTTTTTGAATCGTGTACAGTCGCTATGCTATGGTCATCCTTCACGCATTCATCCGTAAACAGTTCAGTGCACCAATATTTAACAACATGATCAAGCAGCCTGGGAGAAAGTTACATTTACAGTTGCATGTGATGCTTTTCATGCTCCTGACTGTGATATTTTTAATTCGTAATATTTAATTTACTCAGTACCCAATTGCAGAACTGCATCATTTTCCCAGTGCGGTTGTTGTCCGTTACATTTTTGTTTAACATATTTCTACACAAAAACCCAGAAATATGCTTCATAGTAGATAATTTTAGTTAAATGGAATAATTGAATAAATAATAACAATCATTATGTTATACTGGGACCTGTGTTTGCTGTCCTAATAATTATTACACCCCTGTCTATAAAGCTCGTTGTAGTTGTGGTCTTCAGTCCGCATACTGGTTTGATGCCGCTCTCCACGCTACCCTGTCCTGTGCAAGCCTCAGAATACGTACGGCAACCTAATCCTTCTGAATCTGCTTACTGTATTCGTCCCTCGGTCTCACTCTACGATTTTTACCCCACACACTTCCCTCTAATGCTACGTTGACGATTCCTTGATGTCTCAGAATGTGTCTTACCAACCTATGTCTTCTCTTAGGATATGCCAGAAACTCCTTTATTCCCCAATTCTGTTGAGCACCTTCTCATTAGTTCCGTGATCTACCCATCTAATCTTCATCATTCGTCTGTAGCACCACATTTCGAAAGCTTCTATAATCTTTTTGTCTGAACTCCTTCTTGTCCACGTTTCACTCCCATTCAATGCTACTTACCAGACAATTGCTTCCAGGTAGAACTTCCTATCATTTAAAGTAATGTTGGATGTCAACAAATTTCGCTTCTTCAGAAACGCTTTATTTCCTCATAATCATTCACCAAGTATAAGTTCCACTATGAACAGCTCTAGCAGTAAATGAATACACCTCAAGTTTCCACTGAAATTAGAATGATTTCAATTCGGCGAGACACTTTGTGAATATACCCTGTGAAGACGATTCCTTAATGGATCCAAACCAGTCACATATTAATAAATATGTAAGGGATCCAGACTGTTCCGCAATCAATTTATATATACTCCTGGCCTTTAAAATTGCTACACCACGAAGGTGACGTGACACAGACGCGAAATTTAACCGACAGGAAGAAGATGCTGTGATATGAAAATGATTAGCTTTTCAGAGCATTCACAGACGGTTGGCGCTGGTGGCGACATCTACAACGTGCTGACATGAGGAAAGTTTCCAATCGATTTCTCATACATATATGGAAAAAAGAAGTTTTTACTTTTCAAACTTGTAGGTTACCCTATTGTTTTGGTGATTTTGTTCACTGTTGACTTACTTGATCTTTTGTTTCGTGTCGTATTGATTCAGCATTGGACTGTATCTAAAAGTGTTACCTGACAAATTCAATTCAAAACACGTACAACTGGAATAAAATTTGTAAATGTGCGTCTAAGTGACAGATGACCTGTCAATATACTATTGCCATTTGTCATGGTTACAGCTTTTGGAAAACACTGGGTTTGTTGTAGCTTGCGTTCACGAAACTGTCCCTATGTCCATGTTAAGGTTACTCACACGCACATCTACATGCACACTTATCACATGTTTCACCCGAGTTACACATTGTCATTTAACAATCTGTTAAGGTGCAGTGACAGTATAACACAAACAGACGTGACACTCACAGCTGTGGAAGTTGTTACGAACTGTTTGTTTCAACGGCAGTAGCGCTCCTACTGATAGGCAAGGCGCCGTAAGAGTTAATAATAACGTTTTTCCATGATTAACCAAATAGTTTGTGTAATTTTTACGTTCCAAGCATTAGTAAAATACCGACAGAAATAAATTAACTGGAAATAAATGAAAAAAAAAAAAATCACTGGTTCAGTGGCATGAACAACTTATTCATGACGCAATATTCAAGAATATGTCTATATTTACAGCTTATACCGCTGAAAGTAATATAGTATTAACAAACAGGAAACAAATCCTTATCCTTGATAGGCACTATCTTTAACGTATAACGGTGCAATGGTATTGAGTCTAATAATTCGAACATTGTTACACTTCACTCGTCTTTCATTTAAACGCATACATTTTCAAGAGTAATTAATTTTGCTTATAAAATGAATGTCTTGAAGATTCTTGCCGTTTGTATTTCAGATGCAGCAATAATTGTGGATGGATTTCTGCTTTGTTGGGGAAATGTCTTTCTTCTTTCGACGTTTTATTCTCATGTTTGCGAGGTTTTTCCTTCAGCTATAAGTATAGTTGCTGATATGTCCCATAAAATAATGCAGGTATTGGATTTCGTATAAGTCTGTTACGTTCAATGCTCACAGATTTGACTGGAATTGTAGTGAAGAAACCTTGACGTATCTGAGTAGAAAACCGACGTTTTTCTGCAAAAAGTGCAGGTCTTCTGTTGTTCATTAGCCATTTTTGTTCTTAATAGAAAATGAAATTCTTCATTAAAAACTCGTAGATTAAAACTGAATTTTAAATGAACTGTCCTGTAATGTACGTTTTCATTAACTTCCAGTGGTTCTTAGGAAACATAATAAAGACAAATGTCGAGTTATTTTGTAGTTATTACGGATTATTATGGTACTACATACCTCCCCTATTGTAAAAAGTAAGTTAATATCAATTTAAACGAAACTATTCATACTCAACTGATAACATACTCATGCTTGGCGGCCGTTTGGAGCGCTGCTGTCATAGTGTATTAAAAATATCTGTGGGAGTGTCATGAGTGTACACGACAGACTGTGGTGCAGAAAAGAAATAAATCTAAAATTTCGTATCGCAAAATATTAAAGCCCAGTACTAAAACTTCGCTTCTATCGGCTCTGCGATGACGGCGTATGCTTCATTAAGTCACCGCAGAAGCGATAAATATCGTTCGACCTCGTGCGGGAACCGTATGGCTTAAAAGGACATGGACGATAGGGGCGCTACTTTCGTAGTGGGCGACTTTCGAAAATGTGGAACGAACATAAGGCGAGCTCGGGTAGCCAAGTGGTTAAGGCGACCGCTAGCACTAAACGGAAAACCCAGGTTCGAATCAAGGCCCACCAAGATTTTCATTTTTGAGTTATATCAGAGCCATAGTGTAGCTAGAGTGATTCTTGCGTTCCTCTTCCCTACTCTTCCCCTCACTTTAACGCTTGAAAAGACAAAGGACCTCTACTGCAACCAACAGCGACGCACAAAGTCATCGACAGATGTAGCTGGATTGCAACACATCGATGAAGCCGTGTATAAAATGACGGGTGGGACGCACGCAGAAGTTCTATAGAACCTCATCGCCGCGGTGGAGTAGCCGAGCGGTCTAAAGAACCTTGCTGCGGAGCGCGCGGTTGCTCGCCGTGGAGGTTCGAGTCCTCCCTGGGGCATGGGTGTGTGCGTTCGTCTGTAGGTTAGTTTACCTAGGTTTAAGTAGTTTGTAAGCTACGGACTGATGATCACGCAGTTTGGTCCGATAGATTTACAGACATTTGAACATTTGAATTTGAGAACCTCATCATCCCTTCTACACGTCAGGAAGACCTCTAGCGAAGATCGTTTGATGACTTCCGTCACGCTTATTTATTTATTTATTATACAATCAAAAATAAGTATACCTATATTTCCATATTCTTTCAGTTGAAGTAGTATAAATATAAATTTCTTTTTATGAATTTATTTAAAATGTGACTCTCTGGAAACAAAAATATTTTTGTATAGGTTCTGACTTAGGTTTTATGTAGTCTCTAAACGACTAGACAGGCCTAAGTGAATCACCGGAAAGCGGAATATGATGACGTGGTACGTAAAAGATGGAAAAGCGCGCCTACTCGGTTAGCGTGCTAAAAAACGATCAAGTTGGAGCAGAAGTCTGAGACTAGTAGCGAGAGAGTTAATATGGCTAACACTGAGTGTCTTGGTGCACATATCCTGCATTTTAGAGCCTTATTTCATCAAGAAGACTACCAATTTGCCTCGGATAGAGTGCTCTGTACACAGGGTTTACTTGCATTTAATGTGTGGCTAAGAAGATTGAAATTTTTCCACTTAACGCCAACAGCCAGGAAGAGTACGGTTTATATAATGAGAATCCACGTCGTTGCTTTTACATTTCCCCTACAGGCAAAGTAAGATTTTTCAGTATTGCAATAATAGCTTGAACCTCACATTCTTGTTTTTCATGAATTATTAACGAAGAAAATGAATTCAAACGGTTAATAGTGATTTTCCCATATCATACTCCTGTGCAGGATCTTTCTCTCGTTTAATTGAAACATTCCGAGTATCCCAATGAAATATTGTAAATCAGTTCTTATAACTGTGTTTCAGTTTAATATAACTTTTATAGATTTACTGTTGAATAAGGTGTAAATATGAACTTTCAACTTCACAGAATACTAAACAATTATTAAATGATCAAAGTATTACCTATTAGTCTCTAGATGTGAACTGAGATACAAGTACTGATTAAAAATTAAGCACACAATTTTAGAGATTCTTATTTGCTTATGTTTCTCAAGCGACATTACAGTATTTGTCATTAGGATAATAATGTCTGACTTAATGGCTTAATAATTCATATATAATAGGTGAAAGTAAGTATTTCTCTTCTTCATGTCATTTCAGTGAGAATAAACAAATTCCCAAATGATTGCAGTAGCATAACAGTTTAAGTTAATACACACACACACACATGTACATACTCCAAAATAATTAATTACAGGGTAGGTCGTCAAGCTAAAACCATTCCTTTTATATCAAGACAATCATTTACTTGAAGTTTAAAGGAATTATTGATTGAAGTAGAAACAGTAATGAAACTGCATAAATAACTCTAATATACAGAGATATTTTATTATATTGCTGAAAGAAATTGTTACCGATAAAAAATTCTTTTCATTAATCAACTCAGTTCCATATTAACTAAAAAGGGATTAGTTCTGACTTTTATCAGAGTGTATCGACTTTATTTCATACTTAAGCACTATGCCTGAAATTAATTTAAATATTGCGATTCATGGTAGCTCTGGGTTGCTACTGCGGTAGAAAATATATTTAAGTTTTCCGACCTGTGTGCACAGAGAAGAAATCTAACTAAAGTTTAATGATTCAATGAAATTCTTAATTTACTTTAACATTAAAGTGTGCCTCTTAGACTGGCAACCGCATTTCATAAGTATGTGGTATTTATACTTGAACTAAGATGATCAAGGTTTGACTCCTTGATTCTGAATATATTTATTTCCCAAATAATTCTTTTTGAGAGACGAAAGCAACATTCGTTGCTGCTACCTATTGAATTTCAAACCCCTACTATAATCTCAGAGGGACACGTTTCTCTGTAACGAACTTGGAGTGGTGAATAGATATAATTAGTAACAGGCTAGTTAGTAAATACACTGTTGCGCGTTGAGTACAGTTCTGCATTCACTCCAACATTAGACTAGTCGCACTAGCGCGTCACAAACTGCTTGAAGATTTCTAACAGAAAGAATCGATTATCATACTGTTGCCTTGCACATACCACTTTCGGGTAGAATACAACGAAAAAAAGTCAGAAAAATGGAGCACATTGAAAGTTTTTACAACGTTTTCCCTGCACGTCTTTCGCGAATGGAACAGGAAAATCGGGAAATGGTAGCGATACTAGAACGCACTGTCACATATCATACTGTGGCTTGTGGAGAGTAAATGAAAAGTGGTATGGCTGGTAGTGGAAAATATACATGTATTTCAGAACATTTTGAAACTGATTTTTTATAATCTCAGTTCTGAATAATGCCGTAAATGTGGTAGCAGAAATAGTCCAAGCATTAGGGAGAAAAAAAATTTAAATGGAGCTTCTGTTGCGTCCAAGATGACAAACATACCCAAAAAAATTGTGAATTTCGAAAAAAAGGCTTTTCTTAATTACGTAAAAACTAAGGCACCGATCGAAAATTGAAAAAGTTATAGATCTTAATAGAATCTATCGATTACTTTTAAATAAGTTCCGATTTCTTTGCTAGGTTTCGTAATGTAAACATGTAAAATCGTTGAAAACCTGAAATCGGATTCTCTGGCATTCGTTTATGTTCACGTTCCCAAACCTACCATTTAGTACAAGTACTGTTCGCAGCAATTCATGTTTTTAAAAGTTAAAAAATTAATTACTTTTTGGGATACGTCGACTTTTTTGAAAAAAGTTTTCAGAAATTGGGTAAATCTTCTCAGAGGTCGACCTACAGTAATGATTTTGGGCTTATTTATCAAAGCGTTTTAGTACCTTACTATTCAATTATTTTTAAGATTTGGTAATTTGTAATCATAAGAAATGATTTCGAAGAATTTGCACTTTTATTTCGCGAATTCATTTAGCAGCGATTTTCCATGGTCATGTTAGAAAACAAAGAAATAAATTGTGTATTTTTTCGATTTTAAATGAAAAAATGTTTTTCTGCGGCCTTTGGAGACGACTACACTCATTTCCTTAAAAAAAAAAAAAAAAAAAAAAAAAAAAAAAAAAAATATATATATATATATATATATATATATATATATATATATATATATATATATATATATATATATATATATATTAGGCAGTGCGTTTGAAGGAGGTTAATACTGAAATCTAATAGTTTCAAAAGAAAAGTAATACTCCGACCTTCCTATCGGTATTCACCAATAAGAATTGGACAATACATAACTCAGGGTAGGAAAAGTTTATGGCTCGTTGTCTCTATTCATAGGGGTGAGTTATGTATGTCAGCTTCTATGCGCTAAACAGCTACCCAATCTGTTTAAACAAGATCAATAATTAATCTGTAGTTTAGCCAGTCTATCAATCTGCATATGATTACGTGAAAATATATTTAATATACATAATTAAACCTCTGAATGACCAACAAAATGGATTCTAAGATAAAGAAGTGATTCAATCACGAAGTAATTCTTTATAAATGGAGTTTATTACTCTTATTGAACGTGGTTCAGTACGGAGGTGGTTCTACTTTATACATTGGTAAATGACAATGTTTCTCGTACTATTGTTCATGAGAGGCACATTAAGTATCACACGCATTCGATAGTAATAGTTCCAAATTATCACTCGTAAATTTGTGAAGTCCATCGAACAATGCAGTTCCAAATTAATCCGCGAATAATTTCAGAATTTGTTATAATACACAGTTTGTAACCACACGAGTACACAATTGCTGAATTATCACAGTTCCACATCCGTACTACCGTGCATAGTCTATCACTTCATCAGAGACTAAGTTCTGCAGTTAAAGTCCCGTAAATTACAAGTTCGTAACGCGGATTCAGACCGGCCACCTACACAACCTTTCACCACCGCGTCCAAGTTACGAGACCCATTCCAAGCGTGCTCTACCTGTTCCCAAAATTGTATTCTTCCGCGTATCCTAATGCCTCATCTTTAAAATAGAATTTCCCCTCCAAAATATTATACATTTGAATTTCACAGGATTAAATGATTTGACCACCTCCCTACAAATGTTGTTTTCATTTAACAAACAAATATATATTTAACACTACTAAAAACGACTGAGACAAGCTCTTTGCTCAGGTAGCTGTTAAGCGTGACGTCTAACTGTCCAAATATACTGCCGCCGTACAAATATAGTTACACAATTAATGTTTAATTTATCATGTTTTTATGCAAATATATTCAGTTCTTATCCACAAATACATATAATTGTTTATATATAAATTCTCTGCTGCATACCTACTATTTTTAGTCGGCCATGAAATATTTAAGTGGCAGTCTACAACATAAAACGAACGTTACTAAGAATAGTATTAAATATAGTAAAGTACATTTATAAAAGTAACACCCTTTGCTGGGTTCATGTTTTGTGTTTCTGTTGTGGAATCTATATTCTGACAAAAGAATATTACTACCTCAACTAAAAGCAGAACAAGAGAGTAAAATAAAGTTTATTGAAAGAATACGGAAATAACGTTGTTCGTCTTTTAATGCTGTCGATTTGCTTCTTAAACTGTTAGTGACAAACACTAGGTATCAATAACTGTAAATATAAGTCTTATAATATGATTATTATAGTACTGAAATTTGTCGGCTTTTTGGCTGTAAGGGATATTGAAATTGTAATTACAGCGTTTGATTCTCTCAAGTCTCCTGAATCCATTCATATAATTATATTTCCCTGATTTTATATGGATTTTTAGAATAATGTGTGTGGCTATATTGTATTTCAGTTGCAATCTGGAAGAGCCGCCCTCTCTCAGCCAAGAGCGTCGTTTCCGGTTTCCGAGCAGTTTAGGAAAATCCAAACTACATATATTCCAATCACTAGGTCGAAACTGTTAGCCGGCCGGCTGGGGAACCCAACAGTCTGACAAAACCTGCCTTTCACATGGAAACAATCAGCTTCCCCCTGTTTCTGTAATGTCACAATAGGATGTGTTTCGTAGTTTTATTAGTAATGAAGTGTGCAAGAGCATAGTTTGTCAGCTGGCGCACTCGCTCGGGAATATATCCTACTAAGTTTTGTTTTTATAATTTTGAACAATAAATAAGTAAATGAATAATGTTCGTGATTTCAGCATTAAATATAACGTTACTATTACGAACGAAACAAAACAGTTGAGATTCCACATGAAAAATACATGGATAGTAACACAAGGTTGTTAAAACGCTGAAAAAGATAACAAAAATGTAAATTAAATAATATTTAAATATTTTCGGCTCTTTTGCTTATAACGCGAAATGATTTTTTTTTCTTTTTTTACTTATAGCGAAACATTTGCAGTAAATGACGAGTTGGGTACATGACCGTTGAGGTGATAAAGAGAATCCAGTTTTTTGGCGTTTATCTCGAAACGTATCAATAAATCAAAACTTATAAAAAAGCAACCTACAGATAGTTTTAAGCCCTACAACTTCCACTCTTAACTCTTTTTCGATCGGTATTTTAATTTTTTTTTTTACTTAACTTAGAAAAACAGCTTTTTTTCAAATATGTGGCATTAGTGACCGTGTTCGACCTCTTCGACTGATTATCATGAACTAAATACTCTTTCTAAAATGTGATATCCTATACGGTCATATTCTTTGGTCACGTAATTATTTTAGCGGATTAACATCAGGGCGTCACAGAATGACTGGGCTAAAAAGCCGTCGTATTTCCATTCGTGATGATACCACCATACTCTGTCATTTGTCTTCCTTTAAGACCGTTACCACACACACGTCAATTTACACTGTGATTCTTGCTTACTCCAACACTGATGCCAGCTTCTTACGGAAATTCTTTTTAGCACTAATCGCTATGTAGTAGCCTATGCAATGGAATGAGTCTTTTAGTTTCAGAGATGGAGGACTCGACTATTCGCTTGAATGCAGTTTGTATGTAGTACAAAAATACCAACTTTTTGTTTCACTCTTTTAACGATTCGACTTCACACGATACTAAACTTCTAGTCAAACTCTCGACAGTGAATGCTGCAACAAGATTAACAAATTTAGAATTTTATGTGTGTTGCGAAGGTAGCTTTTCCAAAATTATTCGGTATGTGCACTGAGGATAGATTGGATTGGAACAAAGACACTTTGATGAATTACTGAAACGTTTAAGTTAAGCTATTTATGTTATTAAGGTTATTGCAAATTTTGGGTATAAACAAATCAGAAAATTATCTTAATTTAATTTCATTCACTTACTCTTACTGAGTAAAACATATTCTTAGCACGAAACTGTGTAATCAGAACAATTGCTGCACACTAAATCACCCAGCAAACATTTATTTAAAAGGATCTAGGCATCTTCACAGTAGCTTTGCAATATGATATTTCCTTATGAAATTTTATGTTATTAACCCAGCCCAATTCAAAAGGAATGCTCACAGCAATACAGAATGTATTATCTTTAGTATTCAAGGTTAAATTTATGTTTGACAAAGAAAAGGATGAATTTGGCAGACAAAAAAATCTTTGGTCACTTACTAAGTAGTATCATAAGTCTGACAGATAGCCAACTACCATTTAACGACAAATTTAAAAATATCTGCTGACAACTACTCCTACTCAGTAGATGAATTTTTAGATGCAAATCACTTATTTTAATAATAATAATAATATAAAATAATTGAATGTCTTGTCATAATCCCTTTTATTAAACTGACACGTTCCACATCATTGCGAAATAACATTTCTCGTGTTTCATGGAACAAGAATTAATCAAATGGAATCTCAGTGTTAATAATAGAGCCAGGATAATGTTACATTAGAAAGAAACACATAACCCTATAACATCTGAGAAAAAGGAGTGGAGCGGACTGTTTGAGATCCGGCCCATAAAGAGTCGCGGTTCTATTCAGCCAATTATCAGACAAGCTAATAGGGGAGCAAAGGGGAAATCCCAAATTGGAATAAATAGGAGGGGCTTACCAGTTCCGGCATACGCCTTACAACCAAGGAAAACCTCCCGAAAACCTTGCTCGGAACCGGGGGTTTGGGACCAATTTAATTTACCTCTGGGACTTTGCCCCAAACTAAAAATAGATTATCGGGAGAGCACGAGTGTACTCACGACAATCAAGGATCGGAAGCCCGAGTTACTCTCGTAAACTCGTAGAGATCAGCTCAACCTACAGTGGACAAGCTTTCCCCTAGAGGAACCGCACCCTAGAGCACGGTGTCCTCTGCGTCAGCTGCCGTCACGATTTACTGTTTTCTTATTCCCTTTAACCAAGAGATGTGACTGTGAGTTTATCGGACTACCCAACGCCGTATAACAACGAAAATTCTAGAAGTACACACTAAAGGGAACTTCAGTTTTTGCATATCTGCAAGATTTGTAAATCGGAAGTTTAAAAACGAAATAAATACTTTTTACTGGCATTATATACGGAATTTTAAGAAAAGGTAGATCGTAAAACACTTTCTTTGTAAAATTTTACTTACGGAAGCGGCGGCGTAGTGTGCTAATGTTGGCAATGACCGGTGATTGCTCTTTTAAAACAGAATCACACAGAACGAGGCGAATAATCTTTAGTGCTGACCATGAAACAAAAAAAAAAAAAAAAAAAAAAAAAAAAAAAAAAAAAAAAAAAAAAAATGCTCTTCCCATTCCATGGTTGATACGTTATTGTACGTAATTCGTTGCCAACATTTGCACACTACCCCGCGCTGCCATAAGTAAAATTTAACCCTACCGCAAAACACAGCTTTACACAATTCAGTAATGTGGCGGATGGATACACATATGGATGTAGTCTGTAGTGCTAATGATACAAGGGCAACGTTGCTACCAGTGGCGTATATAAAGGAATGGAGTAGGGATCCTTCCCCCCCCCCCCGTCCTTTTAATTTTTAAAATTAGGTCAATTATTGTACGCCTCGTCTGAAACCGGCATGACGAAACATGGATCGGGACATCCAACAACATTTAGGCATCAGTTTGAGATTCGTTGTCACAAGATTTATATGAGTTAGCGCCCCCCCCCCCTCCAGACGAAATTCTGTATTCGCCTCTGTGGGTTGTCTACTTAAAATCGTTTATCTTATCTTTACGTTAGTCTATGTGCTATACTCGCCACTGGTTGCTACTATAGTAGAAGATACTGTCAGAAATAAGCGTAATATTATTACTGTAATAGCTCAGTTATTTTCATGAACGGACTTTGTATGTATTTAAGTGGCAAATGCTATGGTTTTACGTAATACAATGAAAGGGATTAATTTCAGTGTCTTTGAATAAAATCACGCCGAAAGAAGTATGAAAATATTCACTGAAAATCCACACTTAATAATTAAGTGCTCAACTTGTCTGGACTGTTGTATTGTTGCCGCGGACGTCGCGTATTGTAATGATATCTCTGGGATATATTTATATTCTGTCGTAGTCATATATAATATTTTCTGCTCTCCTTAATATATTGCGACTGTCATCATAATATGCAAAGACGTTGTTATAGATAGGTCTTTTCATACCACTGATTTCACAGCACACGACATCACCATAATACCAGCCAGTCACAGATAACTCACTGCTCGACCTAGATTGAAACAAATATAGTCTTTGGCTAACTAGTTCATTTCTCTTCAGGATCTACACAAGTAACTGCTTGCGCAGTAGTGCTCGTCCAATCATACTTCATCATGCATCAGACAAATTTGGACAAGCATAAGGCTTTTCCGTGCAATACAATGCTTGGTTAAATTTGATTATGCATACTTGTGCAAGCAGTCAAACGTCTCTGTCTTGAGCGTGTATTCCACGAATACGATGCTTCTGCAAGTAGCGGTCTTTCTTTTTTATTTAATTTTTCTTTCATCCTTTTAAATTAGATTTTTACAGTAACTGTAAACTAATATGGGACTTGGGACAGTAAAAAAATTCATTACAAGGGAAGTCTTTAATTCATGATTTAAATAATGACATTGCACCAGCTACATATTTTTCATTTTAGCACAACACAACTGTCAGATGCGATTAGTTATACAACTGCACTGCCTCTCTTCATCTGTAGCCGCGTGGAATGGGCGCTTGGTCCAAGGCGTCATGCTACGGACTGGGTGACCGTTCCCTCCGGAAGTTCGACTCCTCCCTCGAGTATGTGTGTGTGTGTGTGTGTGTGTGTGTGTGTGTGTGTGTTTGTGTTTGTGTGTGTGTGTGTGTGTGTGTGTGTGTGTGTGTGTGTGTGTCAGTGTGTGGTTTTTATTTTATTTTAATTTTTTTCCCCTTAGAATAATCTAGCTTAAGTAATTTGTAAGTTCAAAAGTGTTCAAATGTTTGTAGAGCTTATGGGACTTAATTACGGGGTCATCAGCCTCTACAAACTACTTATGAACTAGCTAATACTAAGGACGGTACAAATATCCATGCCCGAGAGGGGATTCGAACCCCCGACCGTAGCGGCCGTGCAGACCGTGACTGGCGCGCCGCAGTCCCCTCGACCACTGCAGCCTGGTACTTTGTAAGTCTAGGGACTGATGACCACTGCAGTTTGGTCCCATAGCTTTACAAACATCTGAACATGTGGTCTGTAATGGAATTTTTATTAATCGGACAAAATAAAAGTCGTTTTCTTTTTCGTGACAATTTTAGAAATAGCATTTTTGTATGCCTACTTAGAACTAATGTCCCTCCTCCACTGCGTAGAAAGACAGATGTTTTATTTTCTTTGAATTCCTCAAAGATTCATTTTAGGACTTCGTGTGTCAGTCCGTAAAAACGGAACCCTTCAAATTTACCAGTGAATTTATTTCAATGCCCTGAAACTGTGAAAATGTTTCAATATTTCGAACTGTAGAAATACTTTGTTGTTCATCTGTAGAGGTGTGGAAGCAGCAGATATCACACATGGTTACACGTTCTCTACAGGATTTCACAATCTATACACTGAAATTAACAAAGGTTCCACAGCTCTACAACCTATCTCTACTGCTGTCTGGTGATAATTCTGGAATAGTAAGTGACAAGGTGGAAGTTGTAGCTGGAGGCAGTGGGCCAATGTCTCATATTAATGCATACCCCAACAAACAATAATAGAAATTCTTCATTCAAACAATGCATAAAATACACACAAACAAACAAACATGAGTATGCTACTTTCGGAGGTCCATACATCAACCTGCTGTATGTTTTCCTGCGTTTTTCCTTATTTTACATAAATCGCAACTTCTTTATTTTGCATTGGTAGAGGCCCCATTGTTGTATGATAGATGAGTTTGAACCGTAGCTACAGTCTTCTTATATTGAGATAGTGCTGTGTAAATTTCTGATTTCAAGATTTTCAGACTTGTAGCTTTTTACCAAGTTGTCATTCATCTGTATAGATCAGCAATCACTTGTCTCTCTTTTGGCAGGATAGGCCCTAACTGAATGTAGCTAACTTGAAATATCTGACAATTAATGAAAATACTAGTTATATGCCCTAACATTTACAAACCATTATACTACTGCACTACTAATCACTGCAACCAAGGTGACTAAACCACATGGCAATATAATACAGTGTAAGACCAAAATCGAACAGTGTAAGTTTTGTTTGTGTCTTTTCAGAGGATGTTACCACTTACTTCATATTGTAACAGACCAGCATGAACAGATTACAGTAATAGGTAGAATGATCACCTTTGAATGAATTTTACATTTGAGGTCAAAAATTATGTTTTAATTCAGTGATCCATACAAAATTAAGCTGAAATTTAGCAATAGTGTGACATATCTTTCTTCTCTGTACTCCCCTGAAAAAGGACTTCCTTTACCGTCTCACTTAGCTTTCATACGTCCACTCCACATGAAATCGGCCACATTAGTAGAGTGTGAGGTGTTTTCCAAACATAAATGGAAGGACAGTCCTGTGTGTGCACTATTTCAGATTATCATGGTTTCTAAATCGGTTGGTTCAGAATTGTTCATCTTCCATTCACGTTAAAAAAAAAAAAAATAAATAGAGACAGTCACCATTGAATGTATACAAATATATTCTAATTCAACGAGTTTCCACTGATGTTGGACTATATTTCGAACGTAATCCAATTTTACTCACACTTGATAAAAACTAAAACACTAGGTAAATTTGAGAAAACGTATGTGACACAATGGAGATGATTCCGCCAAGTGTTTTAATGTATACTGTTTACATACATCGCCAGCAGATTACAACATATGCAGGCGGGACCTACTACCTAGCTTTTAGCACAATAGGGCATGTAGATAAGTTGCGAATTGACGAAGCCAGTTATTGTGAATAAAAAAGATTATGGTAAATATGACGTCCCCATTTGCACTATATATAACATTCAATACAAAAATGAGACTGCAAATTTCGGACGCCTAAATCACAATGGACAAATAGTCAACGAAATTGTGTGTTGCATTTTATTTATCGCAAGTGAATTACAAAACAGTCAAATGTTATATTCTTTGTAATGTGGAAACCAATATCTTAACTTTGAGAGTATATTCACACCACGATGCATAATTTGTGATAGGAGGTACTATTTCATTCGTATGTTATGGTTGGAATTTGGAAATAAGCAGCTTAAGGGACACGAAGCTTTATTTATATGTCATGGCACTCATTTACACTTCTAATTACACACCGCTGCCAGTAGGAAGGCGCAAACGCGAAAATGAGTTACAGTAACAATTTTTCTCCTGGCTAACACAACCGCTGTAGACAAAACAAGCAGGTTTCTACTGAGAGCAAAGGTCATGAACAGACCAGTGTCCAGACTAGCTTATTGGTGGGAGAGCGCGGGCATGCCACGTGCGGAGGGTAGAAAATGGGCGGGGCTTCTGCTGGGACAAACGCTGTATCTAATGTTTCCTCTCACAGTTTAGACATTGCAACGCAGCACGTAACGTTGACGCTAGGAAACAATCCTTTACCAAGACCCGCCACTAGAGACTAAACCCCAGCCTCTAATAGGCTAAACCCCGTATCTTTCAAAGTCGATAGAATCGAAGATAAGTTACCTCCGACATCAAAGATGACATATCGAACGTACACCTGTAAATCGATTTAGTGTTTCTGAATCGTAAATTCGGGCGCTACGCGGCCTCAAGTACTAAAAAAAACTTTTCGTTTAACCTATACCTAACCTTCTTAAGGCTACGCTACAGATAACTTTTTTTAAAGTGAAAGTTAGGTTAGGTATAGGTCAAATGGGCGGGGCTTGGTGAGGGATTGTTTCCTGTCGCCAGCGTTTCTACACAGCAGTTCAACTGTTAAAGACCCCTCTTTCTCAGGAATTATATCAAAGAATGACAGGTTGTGGCGGTATAAAAGATTTGGCTTCTCAGGCAATGCGAACATAACAAGCGGTGAGTTATTTCAGATATTTTGATACACGCTTTTAGCTAATATTGGATGTTAGCAAATTTCGCTTCTTCAGAAACGCTTTCCTTCCCATTGCCATTCTGCATTTTATATCTTTACTTCGGCCATTAGAAGTTATCTTGCTACGCAGATAACAAAACTTATCTACTACTTTTATTGTCTCATTGCCTAATCTAATCTTCAGCATCGCCTGATTTTCTGAGACTACATTCCATTATCTTTGTTTTACTCTTGTTAATGTTATACCTTCCTTTGAAGCCACTATCCATTCCGTTTGATTGCCCTTTCAGGTCTTTTGCTGTTTCTGACAGAGTTACTACGTCGTCAGTAGTTTGTAAGCCTGGGAACTGAGAACCACAGTAGTTAAGTGCCATAGATTTACAAAAAAAATTAACATTTAAATTTGAACCCTCCGTCATGCACTTACATGTGATTGGCAAAATATTTATGTAGATGTAGACGTAGAAATCCTCAGATTAACCAATGAGAAATTCAGTGAGCCAATAGGTGTCTTACACCCTATATAAATTCGTAGATCGCATATACATGCTACACCTGCCATTTGTTAGTTGTATGATTTGAAGAGTAAGCTACTGTTTCAGTTTCAATTTTTCTTTTTCGAAGTCAGCTTTACAAAAGTGATTTCTGGATTATTTATTCATTTACTAGTTTAATTCCCAATGCTTCGCACGCGTAGACAGCTTTTTTTCTACATCTAAGTATAAATTTTAATAGATTTAGCTTTTAAAATGCTTTCCTAATCAAGTATTTTGATACAACGTGCCATCCCCTATTGCACCACTGACTGCCGAATTCAAAATTTCCCGAAACACATATTTTTATATTTTTTTTTAGCTCTAAGTATGGTTCCAAATCAAAATTTTCGCATTCTAGCATCAAAATAGTCTTAGTAGCACCCTTAGACGATTTTGCCTTATTTCACCCGTTTAATGGTTTAATTTCCAAATATATCGAAATATGTGTTTTTAAAATTCCAATCAAAAATCTACACCCAAAATTTTGTATTTCTTTCATCAAAATTGCATTAATAGCAACTTATTTTCGATAAACCGTTGACCCCCTTTTTCACCCCCTTAGTGATTGAAATAACGAAAAACTGCTGATGCCTACAATTTAAGATAAACAACGTCTACTAATTTCAAGATTGTGTCGTCTATAGATTCACGTTTCAGCGCCGTTTTCTGTCTTTTAGTAACGGATCGAGAACGCGAAATTTCTATCTTGCGTTTTGGCATCTTTCTTGGCAGTTTTACTTTTCAAACTACAATATACACTTATTTTTCTTTATTCGGACGCTTGTTGCAGAATGAAGAATGTGCATCAAGTTTCGCTATACATTACAGCTTTGCTATTATGGTGTCAAAAATCATCGCTGGTCTTCAGTCTGAATTTTGTATAAGCTGACGACTTCAACCACTATATCTTCCACCCTCTTATAGCGATCGACACGGTCCTGCTATGGTGTGCAACGGGAGACTTCGTACTACAACATCACAGAGAGATCGTTCGTCTCCATTGTGTAGTTTTTGCCGAAGAGCAAATTATTGACGCCTACACGTAGAATTTTATATAATTCGGGAACTTTCAACTTCCATATCTTCCACCACCTTATCGTTATCAACCCGCTACGACATAGTAATTCTGTCAGATACAGCAAAGGACCTGGAATAGCAATTGAACAGAATGGACAGTGTGCTGAAAGGTGCATATAAGATGAAGATTAACAAGAGCAAAACTAGGGTAATGGACTGCAGTCTAAGAAAATCAGGTGATGCTGAAGGAATTAGATTAGATAACGAGGTAGATGAGTTTTGTTACTTGGGCAGTAAAATAACAAATTATAACAAGGATATAAAATGCAGAATGGCAATAGGTAGAAAAGCGTTCTTGAAAAAGAGAAATTTGTTAACATCGAATATTGATTTAAGCCTAAGGAAGTCCTTTCTGAAGGCATTTGTATGGAGTGTTGCCTTGTATGGGAGTGAGACGTGGACGATAAACAGTGCGGACAGGAAGAGGATTGAGGCTTTTGAAATATGGTGCTACAGAAGAATGCTGAAGATTAGGTGGGTGGATGGCGTAACTAATGAGGAGGTACTGAACAGAATTGGGGAGAAAAGAAATCTCTGGCATACCTTGACCAAAAGAAGGGATAGATTGGTAGGACACATTCTTAGACATCAAGGAATTGTGAATTTAGCGATGGAGGGAAGTGTGTGGGGTAAAAACCGCAGAGGAAGACCAAGAGATGGATACAGTAAGCAGATTCAAACAGATGTAGGTTGCCGTTCTTATGTGGAGATGAAGAGGCTTGCTCAGGATAGGGTATTGTGGAGAGCTGCATCAAACCAGTCTCCGGACTGAAGACCACAACAACAACATGATCTACCAAATATGCCAAATATTTGGCATACCTTGACTAAGAGAAGGGATCAATTGGTAGGACACATTCTTAGACATCGGAGAATCGTAAATTTAGCATTGGAGGGAAGTTTGTGGGGTAAAAACCGCAGAGGAAGACCAGTAAGCAGATTCAAACAGATGTAGGTTGTCGTTCTTCTGTGGAGTTGAAGAGGCTTGTGCAGGATAGAGTATTGTGGAGAGCTGCATCAAACCAGTCTCCGGACTGAAGACCACAACAACAACAACAAACACAACCACCATAGTGCAGAATGAGAGACTAAAAATGTTTTCAAATGTTTGTATAGTTTATGGGACTTAACTGCGGGGTCATCAGTCCCTAAACTTACAAACTACTTGTGAACTACTTAAGAACTAGGACGGCACAAATATCCATGCCCGAGGGGGGATTCGAACCCCCGACCGTAGTGGCCGTGCAGGACGTGACTGGAGCGCCCCAGTCCCCTCGGCCACCGCGGCCGGCAATGAGAGACTGATACCTACTACCACATACAAACACTATTCGTTTGCGATGTGTAGTTTCGCCTGCAGAGTGAAATATAGACACAAACATCTCAGTTTTTATATACATTAAGATATTGAGGCATAGCTCCCCTAGATCAGGGTTCAATGTTCCTACAGCCATTAGCAGTCCAGTCACGGAGAGAACGTCCCGGATGCACAGTGTCTGGAGATTTTTGCAGCGAGCTGTCCGCGATTGCTCCGTCGCTTTTCGCCGCAGCAGCAGAATTCGGGGAAGCATTCTGTAAGAGGCGGTCGTCGTCGTCGCCTCCCGGTGTGTCGAATCCGCGGCAGCCACCGCAGGGCGCTCAACAGGAGCGACACGTCGCACACCCCGGCCTTCGCTTCTTTGAGGCGACGCGCCAAAAGACCCCAGTCTCCACACAACGAGCGGGCCGTGCAAATCGCGTTCGCCACGGCCCAGTCGCCGCTGTGAGGCGTCGCCTTTCTGCCGCGGCCCTTCCCTTGTGACGGAAAGGCGAGAACCCACACAAGCAACACAATGCCCCGCCGTCACGAACATTTAATAACAAGGAAAAGCGTTTGTGACGAAATACGCGTGTGCCCTATGCCCCGTTGACCCCTATCGCGGCGATCTCTTCAAAATAACATAAGTTTATTCAGCGCCGGCCAGACACGTCGTCGTGAAAGCCGTTTGGAATCAAATGTGGCCGTCGTTGTTTTATTTAGCATAAATCCTGCGGCTAATACGAGAGAGACGGGCTCCGCAGTCATGTCACGTCCTCTGCGTGTGCGCGGAGATTACCGCTGCGTTTAGGGAGCCGAAAGCGGCGGCTAGCCGGTTATTTCCCTCCGCTCAGGTGTTTGTTCGATTCACTGTGCAGTGTGACGTCATGCGTCTGAAAGGTCTGATTATTATTCGTAAGACAATGTATTAAGAAACACGAAAGGCGAATATCCACACGTAATTAAAATTACTTTTGTGTCCCCGCCTCGTCGCCGCTTTTGGGTCTCGTTTCCGTCGTATGTGACGGTGGCCGAGTAGAAAGAGACCGACACAGAAAAAAAGGATGCACGCTTGTGTAGGAACGAAGGTGAGCAGCCAGTGGAACAGCAGAAACTAGAAACACTAAAGTGAATTACAACGAGATATTTATTGCACAGAATTTATACAATACTTAACTTTTACATAGCTCAGTACTGCAGAATGCTGATACATAGTTGAGCTAGAGGCCTGCCTGCCTATCCGATAGCCAAGTCTTCACTGGTGCCTATCTGATTCCGAAGTGTTAGCTGGTTCCTATCATTTATTTAACCTGGCAACATTAGAGCCCTCATGCCCTCTCTTACACCTAACCAAGCTTACTGAAGGTGAACAATTTCTTTAATACAATGTATAATACAAGTAAAAAATAAAATCAAAAAATTGCAAATTATTAATAAAATATAATTGTAACAATAATACTTAGATAATTTATAAGAGTCAAATCAAATGTTCAAGTGTTTGTATAGCTTATGAGACTTAACTATGGGATCATCAGTCCCTAAACTTACAAACTACTTATGAACTAGCTAACACTAAGGACGGCACAAATATCCATGCCCGACAGGGGATTCGAACCCCCGACCGTAGTGGCCGTGTAGACCGTGACTGGCGCGCCGCAGTCCCCTCGGCCACCGCGGCCGGCTAAGAATCAAAAATTAGAATAATAACAGTAATAGTGACAATAATAATAATAATGGCTTTGCAAAGATCAGTAAGCATGTTTCATATTGTGAACATCAGCCCTATTATAATTTAGGAATTGCCTCGCGATGTTCTAACAGATTGTGAGTTATTCACATCAAGCAGAGACATAAGACGATAGAATGTGGTGAGAGATACAGAAGAGGTAGATTGGTTAGAGGAAGAGAAACAGAACGGTAATATTTAAAGCTATGATGGAGAGAAAGAACTGAGAGCAGGGAAACGATGGAGGCTATGCCGTCGTTAATATGTGAATTTCGAAATTCCTCTTGAATGTGGAATGATTTAGTGTAAGACGTAGATCACTTGGCAGTGTGTTCCATAGTCGTATGGCTGAGATGGAGAACGACACGGAGAAAGATTTAGTGTTGTTGAAGGCACAGCTAAGATGCTAGATGTATCGGGTCTGGTATTGCGGTTGTGGAAAGATGATAGCTGTTAAAGTGATAAGATAAGTATTGGGGGCACTGGTTACGAAGTAAGCACACCGTTTGAAAATCGCGCCACTTATGTGGGCGCATCCAACCTAGCTGGGTATATGAAGGACTGATATGATCGTACAACCGTATATTGCACACGTACCTAACGCAAGCGGTCATCACTAGCTCGAGGCGTCTCGAATTTTCATTGTTTGTGCCGTGTTGAACTACATCACAGTAGTAAATATTTGGCAAGACAAGTGTTTGGACTAATTTTTGTTTAAGAGGTGGCGCATCGCATTCGGGAGGACGGTGGTTCAGATCCACCTGCGGCCATCCAAATTTAGGTTTTCCGTGATTTCCCTAAATCACTCCAAGCAAATGCCATGAGGGTTCCTTTGAAAGGACAAGGCCGATTTCCTCACCATCCTTACCCAAAAATCCGTGTGTAAGCTCCTTTCCTAATGACCACGCTGTAGACGGGACGTTAAAACCTAAGCTTCCTTTATTAGCAAATGATATCAAGTTTATCTGCATATTCGCACTAATGTAGAAACTCCACTTTCATCTCTGTGATGCAACATTTAATACCCGCGATACATAGCGCTGACTTTTGTTGCTGCCCTAGTTAAAAAGCTTATCCACAAAATAATGCGTGTATACATACATTCTGCCAAACATAGACAAAATTGCGTCATTCAGTTTAGTAGTTAAGTGTTATCAATTTCCAACAGTGAAATCATGGTCCAAACAAATAATCGCGTAAGTAGTAATAACAGTATTGAAAAAACAAAAGCGAGTAGGACTCCAATGTGGGGTTGTGAACAAAATAAATGATTCACAAAGATAGTCAAATATTTAAATAATACATCGTGGTCAGTCACATACAGTAAGAATAAAACGTGGATTTTTATAGTTTGAAAGACGGCTGTCTGCCGTCTTCCCTAGGTTTTTAACTTTGTAAATTATCTAAGTTCAGTAGACAGACTTTTTTTTCCGCTAAACTAGTACCCCTTTCGTTCAGAGGCATCAGGAGTAGCATTTCATTTCTTGTTTTTAAATGTTATTTTCTGTAATAATGTGTTAATGTTGCTGGGATTTTATTATGCTAATAATTTTTCATTGTGTCTATGAATGTGGTAAGATGAACGGTTTCTCCGTGACGGCACTCCCCCTGTGAGAATGTGTACTTGCTTTATGCTCTATGTTAATATATGAGAATCTTCTAGCATGGCGGTCTGAGTGTATGTATGAGAATTTTCGTCGTCGGCTGCTGACTGTGCGCTTAGCATCTCTGGCTTCTTGTCTATAGGTAGTCGTTACCAACCTCTGCTTTTGATGTTATCAAAGAGGTTCCTCCACCCTTTAAGCAATGCCCAGTTAGCGAGCCTCGAATGGACGCACAAGTTTAGGCCTCCCCACCACCATGGTCTTTCCAGGGATTTTTCAAGTTTCCAGTCGATTTCTGGCGGCTGGTGGCGGGGGTCTCGCAGGCCGGTAGGTCATTCTGTGGCTGCGCTTCGAGCTGGTAAGACGTTCTGATTTTCTTTCCTCCCTTGAGGTGGTAGCGATTCGTTGTCTGGTTTGTTAGACTTCAGATCTTAGGTTCATTTTTCGCTTCAAGTTTCTCTGATCATGTACAGAAATGTATTCAATTTCATTTCGGTGATTTTGCATAGGTAAACACAGTCAATATGCAACGAATTTGGTTTGAAAATGGTTGGGAATCGGTAACCTGTGTGAGACTCGCTAGCTGTGTATGAACTCTGTTTAATTTCTTTCTAGTTTTATGGAATGCAACCAATGTGTGGGAATACTTTTATTGTCTGTAGTGCATGTGAAATATTCTTTTTCGTTTCCTTCTTCTGCGAGTGATATGTACTCCACGTGGTGTGTTCTTAGAACAAAGTGTTCAGCTAGCCCTGTGTCTGTTTCTAGGCCCTTCAAGCAAGAAATCATGTATGTATGTTTCTGATTTTCCTTATTACATTGTGATTTCCTTTCTGTCTATTTTAAATTGTTGTTTCGTTTCTAAACTTGTACTTTGCATTCAGACTCCCCCAATAAATTCTAGACTTGTCCAACTCCCTTTATTAGAATGCTCGTGAAATACTACCTACATCTAGGGGCTGGATGCCGTATTTCTTAGTTGATTTATCCCGACTTTGAATTTATTCCCCTTTTCTGAATTTTGAAGACTGGACTTTGTCCATCTGTGTAAAACCTTCCCAATCACGTCTAACTGTATTTTTTAGCTTCCTCGTGATATACTATGCATTTCTAAAGGTTGTATGCCATAGCTATTGAATTTTTGTATTTTTACTGATTTTCGGAAGCACCTGGCTCCGAACTCCAACTTCAAGGGTTTACAGCTAGTCACTTGAGTATTTGCCACTGCTCACACACCAGTGCCTTCCTATTCTATATTCTTGCTTCGTAAACTGTGTTTCCGTTGTTTTTGGTGAAATGAATACAATCTTTGAGCACTTCGCCTTCAGTGGGGTGCGAATATGTAATGTAGCAGACACGTGCCATGTGTCTCAATAATTCCACATGCTAACGGTTTTATTTGAATGGAAATTAATCTCACTATTATCGCGTACCAGATAAATAATGACAGACACCGTCTCTTTGTCTTCCTGCTGCTAAAGTAAAGTTTGGATCAGTTCTAAATTCTGGGCCAGAGAACAAGATTCTGTTGCAGGAAGTAGTCAGTAGTCCAGGCGAATTCTTTAGCTGGTTTTACGGCCAGAGTTATATGTTTAAAGTAAGCTTTTAAATGGCTCCCTTCAGCTAGAGTTAATTTTACAATTAACGGTGGTCTTTCAAGCTTCAGCGTCGGAAAGCCGACAGCTTTATTCACTCGTCAGGCAATCGAACAAAACATATCGTCAAGCTTGATTCCATATTGGAGTGGGTGCTCCACGACTGTATTTGATTTGTGGTGATTATTCAGCAATCAGTCGTCATAAATATAAAATTCTTTATTTGTTAGCAAATCCGGATTTCGACCACTGTGTGGTCATTATCAATGCTTAAAATAAATTAAAATATTTAAAATATCTCGACCTCCATGTAGGAGGTTGCGTTTGTACTGACCACTGCGTTTCAAACGCAACCTCCTACATGGAGGTCGAGATATTTTAAATATTTTAATTTATTTTAAGCATTGATAATGACCACACAGTGGTCGAAATCCGGATTTGCTAACAAATAAAGAATTTTATATTTATGACGACTGATTGCTGAATAATTACCACAAAACATATCGTGTACCATAAGGCATTACAATGAAAATACCACATTGCTATTGCTACTACTACTGCAAAAGTCTTGCATTGTACAAAAAGAAAACTTATATTTGTAAGTAATTGTTGTTTATTATGGAGACACAAATCGATAAATAAAGTGATCACTCTGAAATATTAAGATTACCTGACTTAGTCTGGTTTGGAGGCGATCAATTCGTTTGATAGTTTTCAAAATGACAAGCCAAGATCGCACACTAACAATTTATTAAATGACGACCGGTTTCGGTTCACTGTGTGACCAGATGAAGGTGACACAGTGCACCGAGCCGCGGTGGAGTAGCCGAGCGGTCTAAAGCGTCTCGCTGCGGAGCGCGCGGTTGCTCACTGTGGAGGTTCGAGTCCTCCCTGGGGCATGGGTGTGTGTTTGTTGTCCTTAGGTTAGCTTACCTAGGTTTAAGTAGTTTGTAAGCTACGGACTGATGACCACACAGTTTGGTCCGATAGATTTACAAACATTTGAACAGTGCACCGAAACTGGTCGTCATTTAATAAATTGTTAGTGTGCGATCTTGGCTTGTCATTTTAAAAACTATACTCTGAAATATGTTTTATTACTGCGAAGGGCCATTAATATTTGGCATAACAAAGTCTGTCGGGGAAGACCTATTGTTGTTGTTGTTATGGTCTTCCGTCCGGAGATGCCGGCCGCGGTGGCCGAGGTGACTGAGGCGCTCCAGTCACAATCAGCACGCCCACTACGGTCGGGGGTTCGAATCCCCCCTCGGGCATGGATATTTGTGCCGACTTTAGTCTTAGCTAGTTCATAAGTAGTTTGTAAGCTTAGGGACTGATGACCCCGTAGTGAAGTCCCATAAGTTGTACTAGCAGTTAAACATTTTAGTCCGGAGACCGTGGCAGGACCGTGAGTCGTGTCGGGATAGCTCAGTGAGAGCGTTTGCCCGCGAAATGCAAAGGTCCCAGGTTTGATTCCTGATTCCGGCACACTATTTTAATCTTCCAGGAAGTTACATTTCAAAAGATGTCTTCAAGTTTTGCAACTTTTTTGGTACTTCTACCGATTAAAGCTATATAAATGTACAAAACTGGGTTCTCTGTTAATACGAGAAGGCGTGATATTAAGTAGTCTGTTGTTGTTGTTATGGTCTTCAGTCCGGAGACTGGTTTGATGGAGCTCCCCACCCTACTCTATCCTGGGCAAGCCTTTTCATCTCCTCATAAGAACGGCAACCCACATCCATTTGAATCTGCTTACTATACGTGTCTCTTGGTCTCCCTCTGCGATTTGTACCCCACACACTTCCCTCCAATGCTAAATTTACGATTCCTCGATGTCTAAGAACGTGTCCTACCAAGAGATCCCTTCTTTTAGTCAGGGTATGCCAAAAATTCCTTTTCTCACTAATTCTGTTCAGTACCTCTTCAATAGTTATGCGGTCTACCCATCTAATCTTCAGCATAACATAAAAAAAATCAAAGTATTGTTCTTTTAGAGAAAAAATAGGGCAGAACAACGTCTGCCGGGGCAGCTAGTTTAAGATGGAAATGGAAATGCTTGTGAAGCAAAGTTTTACGGCCTGTAGCACAAGTTTTTAATGTGCACTGAAATCGGTACCCGCGGCTGTGGGAGATGCTGCCGCTCCAGCCGGCAGGTGTTTGAGAGCGGCAGCTGCGGCGGCCGTTGCGAAACTGCGGGATGTTTGTCGGCCGTGCTCGCCGACTGTGACCAACAGCGGGGCATCCATCAATGGGCGAGTGCACTAGTTGGCCGGCGGCGTGCACACGGCGCTCCGCGAGTTTCGCAAGCGCCGTAGAAAGCAGCGCCCTGAGGACGCTCCGGCGCTTGCGAAACGCCCGCGGAGGACCGATATTACTGGCGATCCGCAGGCCAGCTGCCGGCTTTCGCTGAGATCACCGAGCCCCGGGCCCGCCACGCCGTTTCCGCACAGCTAATTGCGAGCCGTTCTCCGCGAAAGCGCAGGAAACCGCCGCCGAGACCAGAGGCCGAAGAAAGCGTCCCCGCGCTCGTGTACTCTAGCCGCCAGCTGAGCAGGGGAGACGCGCTGCAGCGAATGTGAACCTTGTGGTCGATACAGCCGGTTGTGTAACTGCTCCACAACGAAGCATATTGGTACAACTAGAACAGGCTGTCTGAAGGATGATGATTCTGGATGACGGTGTTGCCTGTAGGATGGTCGCAAGGCCAGACGCTGTAGTCTTAAGGCTAGTCTACACAACACCAGGTAGCGACACTCTTTGCTTGAACTGAATTGCGCGCAACTGGTTATGTGTATGTCTGTTGACACGACGCCAATACTACACACTTCAGTTTAGTTGTTTTGTGAGTGCCGTAGTCGCCGTAGAATGAAAGTGAAGTCTGTGTGAAGTCGCTACATAAGACTAAACATAAAAAGAATAGGAAACGGGTACGTGACTGCTTAGAAAAAGTCGTCAGCTCGGTTTTTCAGTTACCTTGCTGAAAGAAATTGTGGTTGAAGACCCTAGAAGTACTTTAATCAACTTAAAATGTCACCAGAGCAGTTCAAGTGCCTTCTAAACAGAGTTAGTAATGCAGTGGAAAAAAAAAAAAAAAAAAGAGACAGATACTGTTATGCCTTAAATATTGTTACCAGAACTGAAATTACACATTGCATTAAGTTTCTTGTCAAGTAGATATTCGTCTCTACAGTACCTGCACCGTGTTCCAAAATCCTCAATTGCCATAGTTCGTTTGCATAGGTATTTCGAACTGAATGTATTTTAGTCTGCAATTCGCTAATCGTTAATCCATCAATATTTAATTCACGAATATTTGCTTCAAGAGCACTAACACGCCACTGCTTATACCTGAATTTTCATCCTTAAAATCGCACGAACACCTAAGTATCCCATAAACGTCCAAAAACCTAACTATTTCTTCATTTCCCCTCTTATTGTTGTGTTGTGTTCTGTTTTGGTTATAACCTAACCTAAAAGCACGCGTAACCAGTTTCGTCAAAGTTGGAAAGTGCCGAAACTGTTTAGTTTCAACAACGAGTTGCGCATACACCTGCCGCGCATGCGCATTGTCCAGTTGCGCAGTTTCATGAAAGGCATTGTCGTCATGTAAACTAGCCTTAATGCAGCAAAATGTTCACATGAGCGAGGTACAGGATGGAGGAGGCGATATTAGGGCTTAACGTCCTGTGGACATCTTGGTCATTAGTAGACCACTGATTTTTTGGGTCGTAAAAAGAGGATTTTAGGCGCGTAAAATAAGCTCATTTAGGCCAAATAAAATCTATAATAGCTCCAAAAAAGTATTCAAAAGAAAAAATAAACATAGTGTAAAATTTTTATTCGTTTACAATAAGGAAAATGAAAACACACAGTTGCTCAACACAGCAAACATCACACAACATTAATAATCAAACCAATACAAAAAAAAAAAAAAAAAAATCAAAAACATCATACCTACAACAGCCACTCTCACATCATTCGATATCACATCTACAGTGACTCGCATAACTAGACAGCATATTTCCCTTTGTATTACCGATTTCAGTAATAGTAAAGAACGGATATAAATTAAATACAACTTTCTGTATGGAATGTAAAAACCAAATGTCCATTTTACTTCTAAAGAACAGTGAAGATACAAACAAAATAGTTAAAAAAAAAATAAAAAACAAAACCCACATTTCATGAAATTATTCCGACACTTCTTTCTACTGATGGTCCAAAAAGTTCAGTATCTGGCAGGCATTTCTTTCATCTTAACTACTTCTGTGAGACCACTTGGCATGCTCTCCACTAATTTCCGGGTATACTCGAGTGATATTTTCTGTAACTGTTCTTGAAGTCTGCTTTTCAGTTGTTCTTTCAATGTGATTGTTGTTTTCCTTACGTCTTTATCAAGTTTTTCCCAAAGATTCTAAATCACATTCAAGTCTGGTGATTGAGGAGAGTGGAGTAGCCTAGCGGTCTAAGGCACCTCGCTACTGAGCGCGCGGTTGCTCGCCGTAGGAGGTTCGAGTCCTCCCTGGGGCATGGATGTGTTTGTTTGTCATTAGGTTAGTTTACCTAGGTTTAAGTAGTTTGTAAACTACGGACTGGTGACCAAGCAGTTTGGTCCCATAGATTTACAAACATTTGGACATTTCCTGATTGAGGGGGAGAATGAAGCACCTTTGGACAGTTAAACAACAACTACATCCTCACATTCCATGCCGTATACTTAGGGTCGTTATCTTTATAAAACTTAAAATGTTCACCAATTCCCATTTTTCGGCACTCTTTTTGATATTGTCCTCTAGTATTCTAAGTTACTGAAATTGGTCCATTTTACCCTCAATGAAAAGCGATTCACCAACTATATTTGCCGACATGCATCTCCACACCTTTATGTGTCCACCGCCATACTTCACAGTTGCTTTTAGATTTTGCTCTTGAAGCTCAATATTACGACGACGCCAAACTGTTTTCCTATCATCTGACTGAAATGTGTTAAATTTACTCTCATCAGCAAATATAACGTCATTCCAACATAAATCGTCTTGTCTAACACGCTCTTTGACAAACAGCATTCTCTTCTTTTGATTTACTTATGAAAAGGGCTTTCGTCTTTCAATACGGCCGTGGAAGTTTCCTCTTTTGAGGACTCTCCGTATTGTTTCGGGGTGGACTTCATTTCCGAGGTCTTTGGCGATCGCGGTAGTGACGTTTGGATCACTTGACTTGGATTCCTTTTTTATTTTTCTGATTATGCAACTCTCTTCTCTCACAGAAAACGTTCTTGGAGGTCCGCTATGCGGCAGACTGTTAATCCTATCTTCCTTTTGGAACCTTCTGATGATATCCGAAACAGTACTTCTGCTCATTTTTAACATGTTAGCAATGGTTCGCCAACTTTTGCTTTGAGTTGAAAAAAAGTAATAACTAGCTGCCACTGTTCGAATGTGCTTTCTCTCCCTCAGCGGCACATCGTTACTTCAGATGTACACAACACACTGACTCGCTGAACGTTTACGTCTACAACGTCCGTAACAACCCTACACGCGACCTCTGCACGACAACTGTTTGTGTCCGAATAATTGTGTTGATGCATGCTTATGGCGTTCTTTGGTTACAGGATCATCGGTTCTCTCCAGCTTTCTAAAAGTAAACAGCTTACCGCGGTGTTGAATCTGTCAGACTGGGATATTAAAAACTAGTTTGCGTGCACAACATTTCCTGTGAATCATGGTACCAAGGTGTCGCAAACGCTAGTTATTAGTACGTGTCCAAACAATTGTGTGAGTCACTGTAAGTACATGAACATCCCCACCACAGAAACTATTACTATCATTCAACAACAACTAGAACAGCAGCAGGACATTCCCAAATTCCATATAAAATAAATAACAAGCATTCTAAAACTAATCACAGAATAAAATTATTTTACTTTTGACAATCAGTTCTATTCACATAAAGAAGGTATCCTCATGGGATCATCATCAGTCGACTCCTAGCGAATATCTTCCTCTAACACATTGAAAACATAATATTTGAAACCATAGCAAAACCAAACGTTTACAAGATAATATTATGGCACCACTATGTAGATGACATCCTATGTCTTAAAATATAAAATTCACAATACAAACAGAAAATAATAAAACACTAAATTTCCTGGACTTCAGCATAAACAGACACAACAGTGAACATAAGTTCTCCATATTCAGAGAGGTCACCACCCTTCACAAGAATCAAATCATCCGACTGCACACAAACTAGCCAGTTTCCAATACAGACTGAACAAAATTCCACTCGGTGATGAAGATTTGAAAAATGAGTTACAAGCCATCAAAAAAATTGCTGTGGAGAATGGTTATGATACAAACATTATAGACAAACTGAATCACAAAACTAAAAGAAGAATGAAGAGAATATCTAATGCACAAAAGCAAACAGATCACTATCAACAGGTTGACACTGACACACCAAATACCAACACAAACACACAAATAAACAGAAACACACAGGACACACACACAGAGTACACATGCACAAATGCGAACAATAAGATAAGCTTCCACATAACCACAAATTACAATAACTAGCTTTGACGTTCGACTTAAAGAACATTTAGATGCTATACGCCTAGGAAACCCATCAAATCTGCATTTGCCATACACATAACTCATAGCATGCATATAAAATGCATTGAAGATCACATCAAAAAACCGCATTATGCAGATAGAGGCAGCCGTATGAATTTGCTTAAAGAAATAGAGGTTTATATACGTAAACATAAATCACTACAACATCTCAATGAACAAACAGAGTTGGTCAATGCATCCTTCCTACAAAATTTCACTCATTTCCTTTCGACTTAAACATAAATAATAAACAATGCTCCTTTTGCCACCTGCAGTAATATAATATTAAGATGAAACAGGACAATACCATACCCAGGTGCACAATCATTAAGTTTATCTGGCATTCAATTAAGCAACGTAATACACACTATGGTAACACACCAATATGTACACTTATTTATCACTCCTCATGTTACTCTATGTATACCACATCCGTTCTATGTCACTAAGTAACATTGCTTTAAAAACATGTAAATAGAGTAAACAATCAGCTGTTTATTATTTCTGTTTGTAAAACAGCTGATGGTTTAAAGTATGCATTTCCTCAAATATCTTAGAGCTGTTGAACCACATCTCAATAAAAATCTGTAAATACAACTCTCTACTTAATTTGTAGTCTACATCACTGAATTTACAGTGCACATGTGTAACGTTTATGCTATGTAAATTGTTTTATGTATCTCCTTTGTAAAATACTTTAATATCAAATCAATGTACATATCTTTGATAGAAAACATCTTTGGTAGTGTTATGTTGGAAATATCATCATCTTTATAGTCTATATATATATATATATATATATATATATATGTGTGTGTGTGTGGTTAATCGCGCTATGTGCTCCACATAAGAGGCATAAGAGATACGCAATGTGCTCACGGCATCATCAACTGCAGTACAACGTAATGGAACCGACTTTTCGACGTGAGTAAATAAATAAAAAGAAAAATTCTATCGTAAAAGTTTGTTTACAACGTTGTCAGTATCATGAGACATATTTACGCTCGAGTAAGCAATTCCAATCATCTTTTTGTATTGTAGGGCACCACATAACCAAGAACGTTTCCCCGCAAGCAAAATTATGTTCAAAATGTAAATGTCATGTATGTGAACGTGAACAGCCGTCTGACGATGAACTGAAAAGTTTGAAACCGGTAACGGTGCTATTTAAAAAAAATAAATAGCATAATCAAAACTGGTTGGCTATTTTCTTTATAGTATGAATCAACCTGTAATTCATACACAACCACAGGCTCAAAATGTCAGTTTTTGACAAAATAGCACTTCTTTTACTGCCCTGGCTGCTGGCCACAAATCATCAATAACCTTAAGCCAGGCAATAATGATTTTATTGTTAAACGGAAAAAACGCGTTTCCCTTATCAGCAGTTACTGGTGCCATGGTCAATTTTAGTTAGTTGCTTACATAACATTCAGGTCTGTTGTTAGGTGCCCTCTTCCATGCATTGTACGAAATATTATGTGGGAAGTGATTTTTTTATTGTTTTGATTCCTTTAGTGTTGCAAAATAAACAATAGGAATAAAACTCAAGATTGTTCTAGAAATCACCTTACAAAATTTAATGTGGTCAATGATCCTATTTTTGGTTTGAAGGCCAATAGTTAAAACTTCCAAGATGGAGGAAAAGTGATACGGATACTCAAAAGTTCTTTGTTCTGTTTTATACATGGTGCGTCTGAACAGTTATGTGAATGTTTCCATATTTTATAAACCGAACTGACTAGGATGAGGTGCCCGCACATAGTACACATTGAGGAACATGTCAGCAAGCACCCCTATCGTGCAAAGCACTCCAGTGAGCAGCGGTACACCCTGCGACCTAGCTAACAGGGTCAGTGTGAGAACTCGTGTAATTACACCATGGAGCGCAAAATGAAGCAATGAAGCAACGCGTTAACATCAAGTTTAGTTTCAAATTAGGCAAAATAGCGACGGAGACCCATGGAATGTTAGTGAAAGTGTATGATTTTGAAGAAGTGAGTAAAAAGTGTGGTATGAGTAGTTTAAACGCCTTAGAGACGGAGAGGAAGCTGTCAAGGGTAAGTTACATTCGGATCACCGTCAACAATCATAGAGCAGGCCGGCCGCGATGGCCAAGGGGACTGAGGCGTTTCAGTCACGGTCTGCACGGCCACTGCGGTCGGAGGTTCGAATCCCCCCTCGGGCATGGATATTTGTGCCGTCCTTAGTCTTAGCTAGTTCATAAGTAGTTTGTAAGTTTAGGGACTGATGACCCCGTAGTTAAGTCCCATAAGCTCTACAAACATCGAACGAGTACGATAGATGCTGTTGATCGGCGGCTGGCTGTGATAATTATAGCAGACAAATTGAGAATCAGCACAGACAGCACAACATTGGGGAAAGCGAAATATCTGTAGCCCTTCTGTGTCGCCCATGCTGACAGACGAGCGGAAGCAAATTCTGATGGAAGCATCAGAAGACTTCATCGACATGTCTGACCGGAATCGACAATTTTTTGAAATAACCCTTACAGGAGATGAGAATCGGTACTACCAATACGATCCGAAGACCAAGCGACAGTCAGTGGCATGGTATTCATCGTCTTCCCCAACGCAAAAAAAAAAAAAAAAATAAAATAAAATAAATAAATAAAATAAAATAAAAATACATCTACATAGATACTCTGCAAATCACATTTAAGTGCCTGGCAGAGGGTTCATTAACCACCTTCATAACTTTTCTCTACCGTTCCATTCTCTAATAGCGCGCGAGAAGAAAGAACACCTAAATCGTTCCGTTTTCGATCTGATTTCTCTTATTTTATTGGGATGGTCATGTCTCCCTAAGTAGGTGGGTGCTAGCAAAATATTTTCACATTCAGAACTAAAAGTCGGTGATTGAAACTTCGCAAACAGATCACGCCGCAATGAATAACGTCTTTCTTTTAATGATTTCCACCCCCATTCGTGCAACATTTCCGTGACGCTCCCCCCCCCCCCCCCCCCCGTAACGTGATAAAACAAAACGAGCTGCCCTTCTCTGAACCTTCTCAATATCTTCCGTCAGTCCCACCTGGTGAGGGTCCCACAAGGGGCAACAGTACTCCAAGAGAGGACGCACAAGTGTGATGTAGGCAGTCTCTTTGGTGGAGCTGATGCATCGTCTAAGCGTTCTGCCAATGAAACGTAACCTTTGGTTCGCCTTCCCCACAATATTTTCTATGTGTTCTCTCCAGTCAAAGTTGTTCGTAATTGTAACTCCTAGGTATTTGGTAGAATTTACGACCTTAAGGTTTGACTGATTTATCGCGTAATTGAAGTTCAGCGGATTTCTTTTAGTGGTCATGTGTATTACTTCACACTTTTCTTTATTTAGTGTCAATTGCCAATTTTCGCACCAAGTAGAAATTTTGTCTCAATCGCTTTGCAGTTGCTTTTGATCCTCTGTTCAGTTCACTAACCGATAAACGACAGCATCATCTGCGAACAGTCTAAGGGAGCTATTCAGATTATCTCCTAAATCGTTTATAAACACGAGGAAGAGTAGGGGACCAAAAACGCTTCCCTGTGGAACGCCAGATATCACTTCTGTTTTACTCGATGACTTACCGACAATTACAACGAACTGTGTCCTTTCTGATAGGAAATCGTGAATCCAATCGCACAATTGGGGAGATATTCCATAAGCACGCAATTTCATTAGACGCCGCTTGTGGGGTACAGTATCAAAAGCCTTCCGGAAATCCAGAAATATGGAATCGATTTGAGAATTTATTCATGTGAATAAAGGGCAAGCTGTGTTTCGCAAGAGAATTTATTCATGTGAATAAAGGGCAAGATGTGTTTCGCAAGAGCTATACTTTCTGAATCCGTGCTGACTATTGGTTAATAGGTCGTTCTCTTCGAGATAGTACATAATATTCGAACAAAGAATATGTTCCAAAATCCTACTGCAAATCGACGTCAATGAGATAGGCCTGTAATTTTGGAGATCACTCCTATTGCCTTTCTTGAATATTGGAGCAATTTGGGCAACTTTCCAGTCTTTGGATACGGATCTTTCGCTGAGTGATCGGTTGTAAATTATAGCTAAGTACGGAGCTATTGCATCAGCATACTCTGAGAGTACACCACAGACATTGCCGAGGTGGGGTGGCTTGCGTGCCTCAACGATGCAGATAGCCGTACCGTAGGTGCAACCACAGCGGAGGGGTATCTGTGGAGAGGCCAGACAAACGTGTGGTTCCTGAAGAGGGGCAGCAGCCTTTTCAGTAGTTACAGGGGCAACAGTCTGGATGATTGACTGAGCTGGCCTTGTAACATCAGCTAATGTGGCTTTGCCACACAGCTACTGCGAACGGCTGAAAGCAAGGGGAAACTACAGCCGTTACTTATCCCGAGGACATGCAGCTCTACTGTATGAACATATGATGATGGCATACTCTCGGGTAAAATATTCCGGAGGTAAAATAGTCCCCCATTCGGATCTCCGGGCGGGGACTACTCAGGAGGATGTTGTCATCAGGAAAGACAATACTGGCATTCTACGGATCGGAGCGTGGAATGTTAGATCCCTTAATCGGGTAGGAAAATTAGAAAATTTAAAAAGGGAAATGGATAGGTTGAAGTTAGATATAGTGGGGATTAGTGAAGTTCGGTGGCAGGATGAACAGGATTTCTGGTCAGGTGAGTACAGGATTATAAATACAAAATCAGTTGGGGGTATCACAGGAGTAGGACTGATAATGAATAAGAAAATAGGAATGCGGGTAAACTACTATGAGCAGCACAGTGATCGCGTTATCATTGTCAAGATAGATACGAAGCCAACACCAACAACAGTAGTACAGGTTTATATGCCAACTAGCTCTGCCGATGATGAGGAGATCGAAGAAATATATGAGGAGCTAGAGGAAATTATTCAGACAGTTAAGGGAGAGGAAAACTTAATTGTTATGGGAGACTGGAATTCGGTAGTAGGAAAAGGAAGAGAAGGAAAAATAGTAGGTGGATATGGACTGGGCAGGAGGAATGAAAGAGGAAGTCGACTGGTAGAATTTTGCACGGAACATGATTTAATCGTAACAAACACATGGTTTAAGAATCACAAAAGAAGGTTGTATACGTGGAAGAGACCAGGAGACACAGGAAGGTATCAGATAGATTTTATAATGGTAAGACATAGATTCCGGAACCAGGTCCTAAACTGCAAGACATATCCAGGGGCAGATATAGACTCTGACCATAACTTGTTAGTCATGAACTGTAGGCTGAAACTGAAAAAAACTGCAGAAAGGTAGGAAAATAAGGAGATGGGACTTAGATAAATTGAAGGAATGTGAAGTTCTGGAGAATTTCAGAGGGAGATTTAGGCAACAATTGACAGAAACAGGGGGAAATAAAACAGTAGAAGAGGAATGGGTAGCATTGAGAGACGAAATAGTGAGGGCAGCAGAGGACAAAATAGGTAGGAAGGCAAGACCAACAAAAAATCCTTGGATATCACAGGAAATACTAAATTTAATAGATGAAAGGAGAAAATATAAAAATGCAGTAAATGAAACAGGCAAAATAGAGTACAGACGACTAAAAAATGAGATTGACAGGAAGTGCAAAATGGCTAAGCAGGAGTGGCTAGAAGCCAAATGCAAATCCGTAGAAGAATGTATAAGAAGGGGAAAAGTAGATACCGCCTACAGGAAAGTAAAGGAGACGTTTGGGGACAGGAAGGGCAGCTCTACGAATATCAAGAACTCGGATGGGAAACCAGTTCTCAGCAAAGAAGGGAAAGCTGAAAGGTGGAAAGAGTACATAGAGCAGCTCTACAAAGGAAATGAACTTAGAGACGATGTTGTAGGAAGGGAAGAGGAAGTAGATGAAGATGAAATAGGAAATACTATACTGAGAGATGAATTTGACAGAGCCTTGAAAGACCTAGGTCGGAACAAGGCCCCAGGAGTAGATGACATACCCGCAGAGCTATTAAAGTCTCTGGGAAAGCCAGCCATGACAAGACTATTTGAACTGGTGTGTAGGATGTATGAGACAGGCGAAATACCGTCAGACTTTAAGAAAAATGTAATAATCCCCACTCCAAAAAAATCAGGCGCAGACAGGTGTGAAAATTATAGAACCATCAGTTTGATAAGTCATGGTTGCAAAATTTTAACACGAATTATCTACAGGAGAATGGAAAAGCTGGTAGAAGCTGACCTCGGGGAAGATCAGTTTGGATTCAGGAGGAACGTAGGAACCCGGGAGGCAATACTCACTTTACGTCTTATCTTAGAAGATAGATTAAGGAAAGGCAAACCTTCATTTTTAGCTTTTGTAGATTTGGAGAAAGCTTTTGACAATGTTGACTGGAATACACTCTTTCAAATTCTGAAGTCAGCAGGGGTAAAATACAGGGAAAGGAGAGTTATTTACAACTTGTACAAAAGCCAGATCGCAGTTATTAGACTCGAAGGGCATGAAAGGGAAGCATCAGTTGGGAAGGGAGTAAGACAGGGTTGTAGCCTTTCTCCGATGTTATTCAATTTGTACATCGAGCAAGCGGTGAAGGAAAGCAAGGAAAAATTTGGAATAGGGATTAAAGTTCAGGGGGAAGAAATAAAAACATTGCGTTTTGCTGATGACATTGTAATTCTATCAGAGACAGCAAAGGACCTGGAAGAGCAGTTGAATGGAATGGACAGTGTGTTGAAGAGAGCGTATAAAATGAACATTTACAAGAGCAAAACAAAAATAATGGAATGCGGTCTTAGAAAATCAGGCGATGCTGAAGGAATTAGATTAGGTAACGAAACAATGAAGGTGGTAGATGAGTTTTGTTACTTGGGTAGTAAAATAACATGCGATGGTCGTAGTACAGAGGATACAAAATGCAGAATGGCAATGGGAAGAAAAGCATTTTTGAAAAAGAGAAATTTGCTAACATCGAATATTAATTTAAGTGTAAGGAAGTCTTTTCTGAAGGCATTTGTGTGGATTGTTGCCTTGTATGGGAGTGAAACATGGACGATAAGCATTGCGGACAGGAAGAGGATAGAGGCTTTTGAAATGTGGTGCTACAGAAGAATGCTGAAGATTAGGTGGGTAGATCGCATAACTAATGAAGAGGTACTGAACCGAATTGGTGAGAAAAGGAATTTTTGGCATACCCTGACTAAAAGAAGGGATCGTTTGGTAGGACACATTCTTAGACATCGGGGAATCGTAAACTTTGCATTGGAGGGAAGTGTGTGGGGTAAAAATCGCAGAGGGAGACCAAGATACGCGTATAGTAAGCAGATTCAAATAGATGTGGGTTGCCGTTCTTATGAGGAGATGAAAAGGCTTGCTCAGGATAGAGTAGGGTGGAGAGCTGCATCAAACCAGTCTCCGGACTGAAGACCATAACAACAACAACACTCTGAGAGTGTTTTTTGTTTAGTGACTACTCCAGGAACATCTACTTCTAAGTTTCGCATGCTGGCAGCTGTTCTTGGATTGAATACTGGAGTGTTCTCTTCGTCTTCTTTGGTGAAAGAATTTCGGAAAGCTGTGTTTAGTAATTCTGTCTTAGCAGTACTGTCGTCGGTAGTATTACCATTGCTATCGCGTAGTGAAGGTATTGTTTGTGTTTTGCCGCTAGTGTACTTCACATATGACCAGAATTTCTTTGGATTTTCTGCAAGATTACGAGACAGGATTTCGTTGTGGAAACAACTATAAGATTCTCGCATTGAAGTCCGCGCTAGGTTGCGAGTTTCAGTAAAAGATTGCCAGTCTTGCGGATTCTGTGTCTTTTTAAATTTTGCATGCGTTTTTCTTTGTTTCTGCAACAGTGATCTGACCTGTTTTGTGTACCACGGGGGTCAGCCCCCTTTTTTATTACTTTATTTGGTATAAATCTCTCGATTGCTACTGATATTATGTCTTTGAAAGTAAGCCACAACTGATCTACACTCGCATTTTTAGTTTTGAAGGACTGGAGACTATCACTCAGGAAAGCGTGAAGCGAATTTTTATCTGCTTCATTGAATAGATATATTTTTCGTTTATTTTTGGTGCATTTGGGAATTTCGATATTCAGTCTCGCTACTACAACTCGATGTTCGCTAATCCCTGTATCTGTTTTGATGCTCTTTACTATCTCGGGATTATTTGTTGCTAGGAGATCAAGAGTATTTTCGCAACCACGTACTATTCTAGTGGGTTCATGAACTAACTGTTCGAAGTAGTTCTCAGAAAAAGCATTCAGCACTAGTTCGGACGATGTTTTATATTTGCCCCCGGTTTTGAATACGTAATTATGCCAACATATCGAGGGAAAATTAAAGTCGGCACCGATTATAACAGTATGCTTCGGATACCTATTTGAAATATGATTCAAGCTTTCTTTGAACATTTCTGCAACCGCGTCGTCTGAGTCAGGGGGCCGATAAAAAGATCCAATTATTAATTTATTTCGGTGGTCAGGTATAACCTCTACCCAGACCAATTCACAGGAAGTATCTGCCTCAATTTCGTTGCAGGATAAACCGTTTGTAACAGCAATAAACACGCCACCCCCTGTTTTATTTATTTATCCTTTCTGAAGACCATTTGGCCCTTTGAAATAATTTCGGCCGAATTTATCTCAGGCGTCAGCCAGCTTTCAGAACCTATAACGATTTGTGCCTCTTCTATCTTCTATCAGCGCTTGGAGCACTGGAATTTTCCCAACACAGCTACGACAATTTACAACTGTTACACCAATGGTTTTTATGTCTACTTTCTTCCCGTGTCTGACCTGCCCCCTTTGAGACTGAAACCCATTTTGTGTATTCCCGAGGCCATCTAACCTAAAAAACCGCCCAGTCCACGCCACACAGCCCCCGCTACCCGTGTAGCCGCTTCCTGAGTGTAGTGGACTCAAATATAATAATAATAATAATAATAATAATAATAATAATATAAATAAGTTCTTGTCAAAATCCAAGATAAAAACGATGTTGATTGCCTTTTTCGGGAGCAGGGGCTTGATCCATCATCAATTTGTACCCGAGGGTCATACTGTCAACGCAGTAGCTTACGAGAGAGTTTTGAAACGGCTTCTGCAGCGCATCTGGCAGGTTCGGCCAGAACTGAAACTGAGTGGACAGTGGAATATCCTGCCCGTCTGCACACTGCGACCCGCGTGCTCAACTTTCTCGCCAGACGCGAGATCACTGTGCTTCCACACCCTCCTTATTCTCCAGATATGGCACCGGCAGACTTCTTCCTGTTTCCCCGCCTTAAATTAGCCCTGAAAGGCTTACGCTTCGCAACGGTCGCGGAGCGCGAATTACGCGAGACCTCATTGTTTCGAGCGATTCCACAAGAACCGTTTGCTGACAGTTTCCAACAGTTACGCAACCGATGTCAGAAGTGTACTGCAGCAAATGGCAATTACTTTGAAGGCATTTCATCTGCAATTCTTGTTTCCTGCATATAGTGAGACCATTCATCGAACATTTCAGACTCACCTTGTACTTACAATGTAATACAGTGGTGCAGCCAGGATTTGGTTCTGGGTGAGCGCAATTGAAAAAAAGCCTACTGAATTTATTAATCTATGACTTATTTTTACACGTTTTATAATTAAACCAATTAAACTACGAAAACAATTACTCAAGAAATAAAATGAGTAGACTCCCATTAATTTGAAAGTGGAAGAAAAGCGACTTGGTTGAAATAGAGGGATATAATCAGCTCGTGAAATAATTAAGCCGTTTCTGTGTTACTAGCCAAAGAGAAAGGTTTTTACAGTTTAATTAACATGAGACTCTACATGTAAAAATTGAATTAAAATAACACTACTGTTGTTCATAAGATGTCACTAGATGGCGCCGCTGACCTGCTAAGCAGCGGGTCGCCGCATATGAACAATCGGCTCGTAACTTAAGCATAGCCGTAACAGCGGCAACATCAAAGCTGGTCGCGGCGCCATTAAAACAGCTGACAATAACAGCAGCGCGTGTTCTCAGTGTCGGCATCACGACCCATTGTCATGTGCACTTGCGGTTGGCAAATCGTAGTTACATTGTGATTTATTACATGTATACTATTTCAAATTTCCGGTGCCGATGTGTTTCAAACAATAAAAATAATAAAATTAAAGAAATCATTGCGAGGTGCTGGGAAGGGAGGGGAAGGGGTGCTTCAGTCCCATTACACCCTCCACCCTCCGCACCATGGCTGCGCCACTGATGGAGTGTATAGTAATTCTTTTAACTTTCATTGCATCTTCTTGAGACAGCTTTTGTGAAATGAAAAAGGATTATTCTGCGTAAACACTTTGATCAAGACCATTTAATAAAAATGTATGTGAAGCCTAAAGCGCCAAAGTGTATCGGTAGCCCGCACTAGACTTGCGCATAATAGTTCGCAATCGGGAGCGCTGACTTCTTTTCGTTCTTTTAGTTGGTTCGCTCACAATGGCGGCTGAGCAGCGTGGTCTGCGCATGCAGGTAGAGGGAGAAGTTCCCCCACCTAGCTGGTTCATGGGCTTGCTACTTGAGCCGCTAACGATATCACGCAAACCAAAAGAAACAGTTTGTGGATAATTTCTCGCGTTTAAGTTTAATCTCTATATCTTGGCATTATGGAATGTATTAGTCAGATATTGCAGAGTGCAGAATACTTCACAACAGAAATTTTGTAGCACTGAACTATGTAATCTAGCAGGCAGACGCTAACCTCGAAATGGCTCTCTTCAGCAGAAGGCAAACACGTGATTTTTAATTTTGTTCGCGACCTATCGGGCATATTTTAGTTCGCGACCTATCACGCATATTTTAGTTCGTGACCTATCGCGCATACTTTAGTTATCGACCTATCACGCATATTTTAGTTCGCGACCTATCGTGCATATTTTAGTTCGCGACCGGTAGCTCTCCTTTTAGTTTGCAGCTCGGCCGCGAAGTAAGTCGCTCTTTTTAGTTCGTCCGCTCGTTTTGGCTTTTGCTAGCGCTACTAAAACTACAGCTGAGCTGCATCTCAGCTCGAAATGGAGGCCATTGTCAGAAGGAACTCATGCGATTCTGCGCGCTCTCGCGTCGTCTCTCTGTTATCCGTCAGTCTTCGGAAAAGGAGCGGACGAACTAGGAGGCGAGGAATCTGCGAACTAGTTCGCGTACTTCGCCTGTGGGTGCGCTCTTCCGAACCAGTTCGTTCGCGAACTATACAAGACTAGCCCGCACGTAGTGTGCGTTGCTAGGGCGGCCTGCAGGGGCGCTGCGCCGTGTCAAGACGAGGTGAGAGGTGGCAGCGGTCCAGCAGTTAATTGACTCTGGTGTAATGAGACAAATCTGCGCCCGCCGCCTGCCGCCTGCCCCCGGATTCCTGCCAAGTCGGTCCAAGTGCGACTGAAGATGGCGCGGCCGCCGCATTCCACGTCGTCAAGTTGGGGCCGCCTGCGCAACTCGTTACGGTGACAAGCGGGGGCGTCGCTGAGCGGCGGGAATTTCGCTACAGCTTCTGGAAGGGCTGCGCGCGGCCGGCCTGAAATATCGCAGTCGGGAGCAATTTCCTGCGGCTGCGTGCACTTTGATAAATACGCCAGCCTCCAGCAGAATGAATCAACCCTGTAATTGCAGGCTAGCGGACAAATACACGACTGGATATATTCTACAAGAGAGACCTTAACACATACACACACACACACACACACACACACACACACACAAATTAAGGGAAAGATACATCCGTAACCTTGTCAGTCCTTGCGTGCCCTGTAGGGGACCAGTGGCGGACTTAGGCCGGGGCGGCCGCAAAAGAAAATGACCCACCCCCCGGCCACTTGAAAATATATGTTTTACTATTTTGAACCCTCCAACCCCAGGACGAGAGGAACGGAGAAGTCTAAAAAAATGCTTCCGAGATTTGGCCTAAATTTACGTTAGTACAGTAGTAAAATCAATGTATTGAAAATTACTAAAAATTTCCGGGCTATTATGCCGTGGTCTAGCGGATTTATTGTCGACACCCAACGTTTCGTCCCCGACTGCGGAGGACATTTTCAAGGGGGATCGTAGCACTTTCAATGTCCGATACACGATGGGTTTCGACAATAAAACTCCTAGACCACGGCATAATAGCCCGGAAATTTTTAGTAATTTTGATCATTCAGGCCGCGAAATTTTACGTCAATGTATTTGTTTTCACAGCATTAAATAAATGGAAAACCCACTGATGAAGGCACAGAGGTGCTGAAACTAGTATGGGTGTATAACAAATTAGTGTTTTGCTTATCAAGCGGACCTCATACCCAGAAAACCGACGTAATGTTTCCACTAAGGCAACTGATGGACACACAGAAGTAAAGCCCATATATATGGCCGTTATTGCCTAGAGAAGGTATATGACAGAGTGCCCATGAAAAAAAAAAAAAAAAAAGAAAAGGTGTATAAGAAGTAATCGCCTGCTAGAAAAATACGTATGGGAGGTTGAAGATAGGTGTGAAGGTGCCATGACAAGTCAGGAGCAGTACAGGTACAATGAAGGCATTTCCAGTGAGAGTAGGACTAACCAGGGATGCTCTCTCAGCCCAAATCCCTTTGAGGTTGTGACAGATGTACTAGTCAAAATTGTGAAGAAAGACGCACCTTAGTACGTGGTTTGCAGATGATGTTGCAGTCTGTGAACCCACTCGGAGAGAGCTTCAAGAAAAGCTCTCAGAGTAGAGTGAAGCACTAGAAGAAAGAGGAATGACGATTATCAGTGCGAAAACATATATGCCCAAAGCATCCAGAAGAGCTACATATTTCCTCTAAGGAGAAGCACTACCACTGGCAGCGAAATTTAATTATCTGGAGTCTTAGATTCAAATTGAGGGAGGACTGGACGCTGATATACGACACAGTATAAACAGTGAATGGACGAACTGCAGGAAGTCGAGTGTAGTAGTCTGTAATAAGAAGATTAAGTACAGAATGAAAAGAAATCTGTCTGAGACTGCAGTGAGTCCTGCGAAACTCTTTGGTGCAACCACTCTGTCATAAGAGAGAAAGATGACAGAAATGAGAATGTTAAGGTGGATCAGTAGATTTACCAAAATGAATATATCAGAGGAATAGCGAAAGTGGGGTTCATAGAAAAGGAGATCTCAAAAAATTGCCTAAGATGGTATGGGCAGGGGCAGGAATGAGGAGAGTGCTACTTGGGGAAAAGAGTTGAAAAGCTATAAACTAAAGGTTCAAGGAGTGCAAGACAATTAAAACTAAGTTTGAAGAACAAGTTAGCAGGACCCTAAGAGAAAAAGGTTGGGAAAGAGATGAAGCACAGGATAGACACTTATGGAAGAGTAGAATCCAAGCCGCGGCGGAGTGACCGAGCGCATTGAGGCGCTGTGTTACGATGCGCGAGGCCGTTTCCCTTCGGCGGTTCGAATCCCCCCTTCGGGCATGGATGTTTGTGCCGTCTTTAGAATAAGCTAGCTCATAAATAGTTCGTAAGCTTAGGTACTGATGATCCCGCAGTTAAGTACCACAAGCCTTACAAACATTTGAACATTTGAAGTAGAATCCAACGACTCCACGTGATGTGAAAAAAAAAAAAAAAAAAAAAAAAAAAAAAAAAAAAAAAAAAAAAAAAAAAAAAAGAGAGATGAGTGAGAATTATCGGGCATCTCCTCATAAACCACTAATTTCTGTAGTAAGCGCTGACTGCCAATTGAGATGGCGTAAAAAGTGGAAGACTGGAAACAAGTGATTTGGAGTACTGAATCACGTTGCATCTGTTCAAAATGTTCAAATGTTTGTAATTATATGGGACCAAACTACGTTGGTCACCAGTCCCTATTCTTACAAACTTCTTAACTAAGTTAAACTAACCTTAGGACAAGACACAAATCTATGCCCGAGAGAGGATTCGAACCTCCGACGCGGGAGCCCACGCGATCCGTAAAGTGGCACCTCAGACCGCTCGGTTACTCGCGCGCGGCATTACATCCGTGCCGATCTAGTAGAAGAGTGTGAGTTCGGTAAGTAGCTGGAACATGCTACCTGACAACACTGACGCTCGGAACACATTTTATAGGTGGGTTTTTAATAGTTATGGTGTGGTATTATTGCGTTTAGTACTACTACAAAGGTTAATGTGGACGAATGTGAACATCTTACCACACTGTTAACTACTTAAAATAGAGGAACAGCTGAGAAGTGATAGTTGTGTCAGCATGACAGTGCACCCTCTCACCTGGAATAATCTGTAAGGCAACATTTTATGGACAATAATAATAATAAAATAAGAACTCACCAGATGTAATTACCAGCATTGGCCGTTAATGTTTTATTTTTTTATTTTTTTTATTTTATTTTTATTTATTTATTTATTTATTTTTTATTTAAAAAACCACAGATCGATTTCGATCTGTGGTTTTTTAAAATAAAACATTAACGGCCAATGCTGCTAATTACATCTGGTGAGTTCATCATTGTGTGGTCGTGGAGCACCTCCAAGTAATGGAATCAAACTTGAATAAAATAAGAGGTTTACCCTGCTCAAGGTCCCGCGCAGAATCGGCAGAGACTGCGGCCTAGATGACATTTAGTCCTACCTCGTCCGTCTTCGGCTCTTGATGAAGAACTGGCAGCCTTCTGACCACATGTAACTGAAAATTTCCGCAACAGAACATAGTCTTCATAAAAGCGAATGATGGACACATCACTTATTAATTTCCACAACTGTTCACATGTAATGAGATTCATTTTGTCAAATTTCCCAGCTCCATTGCACACTACTGGACATCAAAAGAACCCAAACAAGTGCCCGAGACATCACAGCCAAATTTATTTTGGAAATAACACGCATTGAAAACGATCACATGTTCGAAAATGGTGAAATAATGAAGATGATGCACTCAGAACTGAATGTTGCCGCGATTGATGGCTATAACCGCTGCTACTCAGCTCGAATCTAAGGAGGTTCAGGATGTGTTGTTGGGGGTATAGCACTCCATGCTGCTTTCCGATGTCTCCCAAGTTGTCTGATGTAACGCCAGATGGTGTAACCAGGGCCTTTTGTTTCGCAATAATCCGACTGAAAGAGATCGAGAGTACAGTGCGGCCAGGCCGGAATGCAATCCGAAGGGCAACGGAGAAGTCTTGCACACTGCGTGCCACATGTGAGTGCCCTGTTACAATGAGGACCCGTCATTGGAAGACAACAGGCTCCAACACGTGACACATGTAACGCTGGCTCGTTTGGGAACTTGGGAGGTGTGGGAATAGAACATGCCGTGCGGAATGGCTGCGCGCTAAAAGGGGTCATGCTATGGATTAGGCGGCTGTTCCCGCCAGAGGTTCGAATCCTCCCCCTCGGGCATGTGTGTGTTGGGGGGGGGGGGGGAGTAGGGGAGGAGCGGGAGGGTGCTACGCTTTTCGACCTCCATTTACCACTAAAGTGGAAAGCTGGCAAAGGCACTGTGGTGGTATATGTACAAAGATAGGTACAAATCACAAAAAATCGTCAAAATATAATAAATTGATCACACTTCTAATGCAATAGAAAAGAAAATTAGTTTCGCTGAGTTGTCACAAAAAATGCGCCGCCAAAGGGTTAAGTGGAAGAAAAAAAAGGGCAGGCCTATATTTGTTGATAGGAAAGAGAGCGTCGGTGACGTAACAATGTAACAATTGTGTAGCGAAAAATGGAGAAGGTTGCTGACAAGTGACAGGTTGTTGTGTAAAAATTTACACCACATTCCTCTTTAGCGCCACAAGACGATAAAATACTTCAATTTTGGGATTTATTTTTTGTTAGAAAAGCAAGTTCTACATCGGATTTTTGTTTCTCCACGTGGACGTCCTGGTAGACACTTGTTTTGATCAAAAATATGAATAAGACGGTACCTGCTCATGGATAAAACTGCATGGAAGAAGATCCATGGAGGTGTTATGTCCTTGAATTCTGTGCGATGTAAAAAAAGTTATTGGCATTGTTTTTGTAATGTATTGGTGAGAGAGATTTTGAATTGGACGTTGTACTGAAGTGAAGTACAAAAAATTTTGTTCCTTCTTTGAGTTTATACAGTGAAACTATTTATTATTCAATTTAAGCAGTTAATTATAATATCACGACTTCTCCCCGTGAATTCGCATTGAACGACATGGATACGAACAGTCTGATGCCAAGAAAGCAAAAATTGGAAAATGTTCAAATGCTTGTAATGCTTAAGGGTCTTAACTGCAGGGTCATCAGTCCCTAACCTTACAAACTACTTATGAACTATCTTATACTAAAGCCGACACAAACATCCATTCCCGAAGGGGGATTCGAATCTCCGACGGCGATGTGCCGCGCGCACCGCAACTCCAGCACGCGTGTCTAATCCCCCGCGGCGGAAAAATGGGTCTACAGGAGGAACAGACTAGTTGGGCCTCCCATTTCAGGAGTTATTACAAAATGGAACATTATTGTATAAGTTGACATACCATCTCTGTGGTGTTTGATATTAGTAAACATACGCGGTTGTGCTAGAAGGTCTGGAGGAATGCGTCGAACCGTCCACAGGGTTGCTCACTGACACAACCGCACTTGCTGAGCGCTTTGTGCAGAATAAGTTGCGGCTTGGCCACCGCTAAGTTGGCCAGTGTGTCTCCACCTGCAGGGGAGGGTCCGGTGGCCAGCCGTGCAGCCCTCGAGCTGAGTCACCCACCGAAATTGACAGCGGCAGGTGTCCACACGGCGCACGAGCGGGCCCGACATAAAGGCCCGCTCCTTACAAAGGCTGGCGGTGACGCCGACTCTCGCAATGGAGACGTCCGCCAAAATGTTGGCCGCTCCACGGCGACCCGTGGCACCAGCGACGCGCCACTCATTACCTGAGCCAGTGCTTAGAAAGGCCCTGTCGGGCTTTATGGGAGGTTCAGTCAAACCAACATGACAGTTTTCATGTCATGATTAAGAAACTAACAACGGTAGTGATTTGTAGCGGAGAAAAATCGGCAAATATAATGCGGGTGTATTTTCGCAATTATGAAACAACACATTTCATTGTACCTTTAACCACCACCATCATCTTCTTCATTAAAGACTTATTATGCCTTTCAGCGTTCGGTCTGGGGCATAGTCACCTAATAAAACTCCTACGTGATCTCCTAGTCAATGCTAACATTTTCCACACACACACACAGAATATATTTCTCTTTGCACTTACACTCTCTTTCTCGTCCTCTTCCACTTCACCCCACTCTAACCCCCCCCCCCCCCTGTCACCTCCGCCTACACCACTCCCTAACAAAGCCCAAAATTATTTTTATAATTTTTGAAGCAACGAATAACATACAAAATTCAAATGTCTTATATGCCACCTCAAACAACAAATGTGACGCATGTAAACAGATGTTAAAGTAATCATAAAATCAATACTCCTAGTATTAACGTAAATATCATTCTGAAATCATATTTTATACATATATCAACTTTGTTATTCAACTTTTGTTTTCGTTTAATGTACATTGGCATTATATTTATATCCTATAATAAGATAAACCATTGTCAGTCTATGGTTTCACGTGATATCTCTTAGCCTATGGTATCAACATAATCTTTGGTTTGTTTACAATTTGAAAGACGGCCGGCCGCGGTAGCCCAGCGTACTGCGGCGCGTCAGTCACAGTCTGCAAGGCTACTACGGTCGGGGGTTCGAATCTCCCCTCGGGCATGGATATTTGTGCCGTCCTTAGTAGTAACTAGTTCGTAAGTAGTTTGTAAGTTTAGGGACTGATGACGCCGTAGTTAAGTCCCATAAGCTGTACAAACATTTGAACATTTTTTTTTTTTCAAAGACGTGGTAGTGGCTGTGCTGTTGTAATGTGTGTGCAGTGTTATCTAATTTTACCGCTTGAAAGTCGTGGGAGTTGCTGTGGTGTGCTGATGGAATGGCATTGTTGTGATATCACGAAACGCTATACAAAAGCGAAACACACATGGTCATACTAAATGAGAAACTTCTAACTTTAAGTAACATCTTGAAAACGAACTTATATTGTAATTATTAGTCAGTGCAACATACGACAATTAGTGTTTACTTTTTCTCATTATCTTCACTACCACTGATACAAATGTAATTTGCTCTGAATGTATATATATCGTCGGATGATGAGATGTTAGGCAGCTTGAAACCGGTCATGATTAAATAAATCTTCATTGAGAAGAAAAAAGCCGCCTGGTTGCAGTAATTTCTTAAACCTATTTCAAGGTACTTTCGCAGGATCCGACACATAATGGATAAAATATTTATTTTTTGATTTTCTCATTATGGACACCGTTCTGCCTCAGTACCTACAATCATCCTTGGTACTTTCATATCTGTAACCTCAACCTTCTTAATAAGGTACCCTGTATCAACCAATCTTTCACTTCCTTACAAAACAGTTGGTCGGAAGATAGAGTGGTGCTAATTTAGTCTCGATACAACTACAGGGTGTCTCACGAAAAATGCCTGCCAGGCGTCCGCGGATCGCGAGGTACGGCTTCCAGATTTCGGCAGCCGAAATTCGCCGAGTGTTCGCAAATGTGTTTCAAGAGATGTCAGGCCACTCTTTCCATAGAGGGACATCATTTTGAATTTCTACTGTAAATAAAGATAAGCTTAGGTTACTCAGATAGCAATGTTTTTTTTAGACTTTAACTCAGTGTATACGCCCGCGGCACAATAGATTCCGAGAATCGAGCGCTGCCGGCGGAAGCGGGGGCAGCGGCTAGGAGCCGTACCGCGCGATCCGCGGCCGCCTGGCAGGCGTCCTTCGTGAGACACCCTGTATTTTATAATCTGGACATTCACAGCTGACATACATTACTGTTCAAAAATTCTAGAAAAAAGTCTAAAAGTTAGAAGTTAATTCTAGAAGTTAATACGCTTTTGGATAGCGTTTCGTGATATCACAACACTGCACTTCCATCAGCACACCATAGCAACTCCCACGATTTTCAAGTGGTAAAATTAGATAACACTGCACACACATTACAACATTCCTTTCAATGAATTTTCATAATCCGCCTGAACTGTCTTTTATGCCTTTATTAGGTCACTATCGCTTTCAGGTATCTGTATTAATGAAAAACTTATTATACACAAGTTATATAACAACTAATATTTACATACTATATTAACTGTACATCAACCTTCCTTAGTACATGAAGTGGAAAGACTTATTAGGACGTCCCAATATTCATGTTGGGTGCCTAGTTTTGTGGGGCACTCCTTAAAATTCTTAAAAGATAAGTGGGTTTGTATGTGGCATCATTAAGTGGACGTCTATAGGGTTGAAAGAACTACTGATTAAACCTTGTGGTTAAGAAAGTTATCGTGTGCTAGAATTCTGAGGGCGAAATCATTAAAGAAATGCGTTTCGACAGGAGTGCTACTTACAAGTTAACTTTCTAAAATATTAGATTGAACGTTGGGTGCGTGTTGTATCTCCCCTGAATCTGAACTAACAATGTGTAGTACCATTAAGTTCACGTCATATCTGGTTAGCCGGCCGCGGTGGCCGAGGGGACTGAGGCGCGCCAATCACGGTCTGCACGACCATTACGGTCGGGGGTTCGAATCCCTTCTCCGTCCTTAGTATTAGCTAGTTTATAAGTAGTTTGTAAGTTTAGGGACTGATGACCCAGTAGTTAAGTCCCATAAGAAATGTTCAAATGTTTGTACAACTTATGGGACTTAACTACGGGGTCATCAGTCCCTAAGCTTACAAACTATTTATGCAATAGCCAAGACTAAAGACGGCACAAATATCCATGCACGAGGGGGGATTCGAACCCCCGACCGTAGTGGCCGTGCTGACCGTGACTGAAGCGCCTCAGTCACCTCGGCCACCGCGGCCGGCGGTCCCATAAGCTCTTCGAACATTTGAACATTTGAACATATCTGGTTAAAACGCTTAACAAAAACCTAGGAAACGTACAACATTTGGCATTAAAAAAGAGTAAGGACGGGAATAATAGTACACCCATATTTAAAGGAAAGAATTTTTTTGACTCAGCAGACGCGGTTTGTATTCGAAAGTCTGTATTTTGATGTATGAAAAGTACTAAGATTTTAGGGAATATTGGGTGCGCGTTGGGCATAAAAGTGTTATTGTCGTTAATAACCTAAGAGACAACAACAACCGTGTAAATTAGTACTCCTTAGTGGGAAAAATGGTAATAGGTAAGGTGCGCGGCGACATTACTTACCACAGAAGGTATTCTAGCGAACAAATAGTATAATTCAATAAATTCGTAAGTCCAATAGTCCTGAATAGCCGTGATACTGAATTCCTTCTTGCAGGAAAGAGTAGAGCTTAGCTGAGCACTCAGTGCATTACCTTTGCTACGCCTTGATTAAAGTCCTTTCATTACGTTGCCATCCTGTGAGAAAATACAACCTAAGTACTTGAAGTGTCCACCTGTTCTAACATTGTTCCTCCTATTTGGAACTGTTTAAAACTCTTCCCCACAGACTTTACTTTCGTTTTGGAGATTTTGTTCCTCATACTGTAAACCTTACATTTCTGATCTAGTGATCTAGCTCTGAAATATTGGATTGCAACCTTCCAACCGAATCTGCTGTCTCAACTACGTCGTCTGCATAGTGCGAGACTTCTTATTTCACCTATTTTAATCTTACCCTGCCAGTCTAGTGCGTTCAACATGTGATCCATTAATAGAATGAACAACAGTGGTGGCACGTTACAGCCTTGTCTTACCCCTGAAAATAAACTGAACTATGAGCTCAATCTACCGTGAACTCTAGCTCTTGCCCGACAGTCTATCTTAATTACCTGCAGAAGTTTGCCTCTTATTCCATAACCTTCTAGAACTGACAATAGCTTCTCGCTAGGAACATGATCGTAAGACGTTTCTACATCTATAAAACACAGATAAAATTCCATGTCACTCGTAGTACTTCTGCAGTGTCTGCTGTAACCTAAAGATCTGGTCATGTTAGCCTCTAAGAGGCCTAAAACACTGATTTTTCCCCCAAATTGTCTTCAATTAATACTTGCACTCTCGTTCCAACAACACCTGAGAATATTTTGCCCACAACGCTAATGAAAGAGAAACCTCTGTATTTTTTTAGAATCTTTTCTGTTTCCATACTTGAAAATTGGCGTGACCACTCCTTTAATTCAGTCAGACGATACCTATCACATCTCCCACTCCATTTCAATTATCCTGTGTAACCATTTGAGACCTGACATTCCGCAGTATTTGATGAGTTCGGACTTGATGTCATCTACCCAAGCCGCTTTGTTACACTGCAATCTATTGACCATTCTCTCCGCTTCCACAAATATGTTCCTGTTCACATCATCATTCCTATTACTTTGAACCTCAAAACCTGACACATTGAACGTTCGCCTGCATTAAGCAACTCTTCAAACTATTCCTTCCATCTGCCCAAGACATTCACAGGGTTCACTAGCAGCTTTCCTGAACTGCACAAAACACTTGTCGATTCCTTCTTCCCTCCAATTCAAAAAATGTTAATTAAGCTGCATAATGGTTATCCTGCGAGTTGAACCATGATTTCTATCTTATTTCATTTACGATAAATATGTAAATATTTTGTTCCAGCATCTGATATTTATTTTAGAAATTTACTTTAGTGTTGCATATTTCACTGTACTGTACAGCAGGGTTAGGCGTTTCACCGTATAGTTAAGGACTGTGCTTGGCGTCATCGAGGAACAAGGACGTAGATGTAATCATTTTCTGTTCCCATAGGGATGCTCATACCCTTTGGATAGCTGATTTCGGTGCCCTCCTAGTGTCTCAGTGTAATTGTAATTCACAATAAATGCTCAAACTAATAGCGTTCCGGTTGAATTTTCAATCGATCATTTTTTCGTGCGTGGAATGCCTGAAAATTGCTTAAAAACTTGTCTGATAAAATGTTTGCGCATGAATTTTTTATATCCACTAGGTTCGAATGTGTACGCCTTCAGTCGCAAGTTATTTCCTGCATTATTAAAAATACAAGAAATGCGTCCTGTATTTTAAATAAAGAACGAAATTGTGACTCATTGCGATTTCATTCAGACTTCATGTGTATTGGACAGGCATGTTACACAGCTGTAAAAACTGGATAAACAGATCAAAATGTTCAAATTTTTGTTAAGCTCAAGGGACTTAATGGCGGGACCATCAATCCCTAAACTTACAAACTAGTTATGAACTACCTTATACTAAAGACGACACAAACAAACATGCCCGAGGAGGGATTCGAACCCCTGACCGTAGCGGCCGTGCAGAGTGTGACTGGCGTGCCGCAGACCGCTCGGCCGGCTAAAATGACCTATTTGCGATATATTCGCAGGAGGATGCCACATTTTGGTTGACTCTTCTAGAAACGTACGCTGTTGGAACTTTGAAAGTAGCCCATACAATGATGTAATAGTGTCTGCCTCTGTAGATAACCGGGCATTTCCGTGATACATGGAAACAAACTAAACGCCTTTCGATCTTCTCTAGCTCGTATATCACTCCTGTTGCATACGAATCCTTCAGTTAGGTGCAATATTAATGTATTAGTCGAGTGAATTGTTCTTTTAGGTCCTTCCTTTGTTGATGGATTACAGTTACTGAGGAATATTCCGCTGAATCTCGTTCTGGCAGCCGCGGTGGTGTGGCCGAGCGTTCCAAGGCGACCAGCTGCGGATCACGCCGCTGTTCGCCGTCAGAGGTTCGAGTCCTCCCTCGGGCATTGTTGTATTTGGTTTCCTTAGCATAAATTATTTCAAGTAGTTCGTAAGGCTAGGGACTAATGGCCAAGGTAGTTATGACCCGTAGATTTACAAACATTTGATTTGAATCTGTACGGCACCCGACTTACACTCAATTATATTTTTATGTTGAGGGTTAATTAGTACTTCCTGTACAAGCCTCGATACACAGATACTCCTCCCTTTTCTACAATTTCCTTATCCGCGAAAAGCCATAGTCAACTACCGACGATTATTTTATTTTTATTTATTTATTATTGTTATTTATTTATAGGAAACGCACACATGCCATGCAAAGGATTACATTCATATTACATTACAATCACCTTACTTCTCTTTGCTATAAGCTATGATGGATTTCCGTCTTTTCCTGCGTTTAATAATATGGTATCGATCACAAAATTCTAATCACAGTTCACTCACAAACTCGTCAAAGTATTCAAATGTTTGTTAAGCTTATGGGACTTAACTACGGGGTCATCAGTCCCTAAACTTACAAACTACTTATCAATTACCTTATACTAAGGACGACACAAATATCCATGCCCGAGGGGGGATTCGAACCCCCGACCGTAGTGGCCGTGCATACCGTGACTGGAGCGCCTCAGTCCCCTCGGCCAACGCGGCCGGCCAAACTCGTCATTTGGTTCGTTGAATAATTTGTCGCGGCACACATTGTGGTGAAAATCATGGGTTGACAGTCTTGTCACGTGTCGCATTTCGTGGTTAGTTTCCATCCAGGTCCAGTCTTGCTTAGCAGACGATGCTTAGAAGCCCTCCGGTGTGAAGTTTTTCTTCTCGTGCAGATCTTGTAGAAGCTGAAGTCGGCACTAATTTGGAGTATGAGCTCGTATCTTATATCCTCTATCCGGAAGGTCTTCCGGGTAAGCTCGTACGCTAGCCTCGATCTTGAGTTCTGTGGGCTCCTAAGAATCTCTTCAGGATTCTAGCCTTTACTCGCTCCAGTTCTTCGAGATGTTTGTATGTGAAGTATTCTTCCACTGATTCAAGGCCATACGTCAGAACAGGTATATTTAGCCTGAACAGTTCCATAGCTGTTCTGATCGATAGTTGTGTGATGTTTCTGATTTCATTCATAGCTCTAGTGGCCGCCACTGCTCCAGATCTTATATGTCGCCTGAAACTTTTTCCCTTTGTTTGCATTGTGATGCATAGATACTTGAAATTGTTAACCCTCTTGAGTATTTTTCCACTGCATTGGACGTTCTCTGCTTCGGTGAGTCTTCCTCCATTCCTGAATACTAACAACTTCGTCTACTCTTCATTATCTTGATGTTATGTATTGCGAAAAATAATGGCCCTATAACTCCCCCGAAGTGCATACCGGAAATTACTTTCACAGAAGAAGAATTCTCTCTTTTGAGAATGAAATGCTGTGTTCTGTTTGGTAGGAACTCTTCAGTCCAACCTTACTGTTGGTCTGATATTCCGTACGCTCGTATTTTGTTCATTATCCGACAGTGCAGAACACTCTCAAACGCCTTCGCGAAATAAAGAAACATAGCATCTACCTGGTTGCCTGTAAATGCTGCTTACTGAAAAGGGCTAGGTGGGCATGACAAGGACCCAAAATGATTTCTTACAGAGGGCATTTACGGTCTCCATAAGTTTCATAATTCACGAGCAATAAAACATGGTTAAGAATTCTACATAGACAAGTGTCAATAGTCTTGGACATCTGTTCAACGCCTCATCTTAAATATGTAATTGAAATGAGTTTATTTATGTATCTGTGGAGGTGCAGCGGTTCGAAAAAAGCATGGGAACTCTGCGATACATCCAGGTCCTAGGACGCCCCTCATTTCGTGCTGAAGTTCACAGATGGAAATAAAATTTCTTACACTCACTTGTAAGGACAACTTCACTTCGCGGAAATTCAGTTTCGGATAAGACTTCGCATTTTAGTAATATGTTTGACGTGTCCACTCATAGAAATTTTAAAGCGCACTATCTAAAAAATTCTGAGAAAAAGGGCTCCAACATTGAAGCGCAACTCAAATACAACTTACACAGGGTGTTCCAGAGATACTTGGGCGCTCAAGATAAATGGGACACCCTCTGTACTGCTACTAGAATGGAGGAGGGGAGCAACTTACTTCGCATATTCTATGTAAAATCGAAATGGTATTTCATTAGGTACAGCGACCGTACCTCTGTTGAGCGATTTCAGTTTTTTTCTTATAAGAGTGCCAAAATCATCACTGTTGTATGGTAAAGATTTGGGAGAAAACCTGAACAGTCCTCTTAGGTATTTGCAGAGGAGGCTAGCATTACTAGCCTTGTAAAGTTTAGAAGGTCAAAGGCAACGCAGAAAAACTTTTATAAGGTACGTCTCTAAAATATTCAAATGTTTGTAAAGTCTACTTCTACGGGGTCATCAGTCCCTAAACTTACAAACTACTTATGAACTACTTACGAACTAGGACGGCTCAAATATCCATGCGCGAGGGGGGATTCGAACCCCCGACCGTAGTGGCCGTGCAAACCGTGACTGGAGCGCCTCAGTCTCCTCGGCCACCGCGGCCGGCGGTACGTCTCTGATTCGAAGATTTGCAAAGGTGCATAGTCCTCCACATGAGTACTAAAAGGAATCTCATAAACGTCATTTTTAAATTAATAAATCAAATTTGAAGGACGAGTCCAAATAAATAGCTAGGAATTAATATTGCGACCGATTTAAATTGAAAAAAAAAACCATTAAAAAACTTTCTGTGGAAGGCCAACCAAAGACTAAGCTTTATTCGTGGACACTTAGAAAAGGTAACAGAATTAGTAAAGACGCCTTCACTATGCATGTCCGACATCTATTGGAGTATTGCTGTGTGGTATGCGATCTTTTTCAGGTTGGATCGACTAAGGATATCGAAAGTGCAGCAGCCCGTTTTGTGTTATCGCAATACAGGGGAGAGAGTATCACATAAACCATACAGGAGGTTGAGACAGACTCATTACAAACACGGCGTTTTTCTTTATGAAATTTCTATAGATTACATTCTCCTCCGAATGCGAAAATATATCTACATAGGGAGAAATGGCCATCAAAACAAGATGAGATCATAGCCAGAATGAAGAGATTTAAGTGTTATTTCTTTCCGCGTGCTATTCGAGGATGAATGATAGGTAAAAAGGATAAAAGTGGTTCGATGAACCTTCTGCCAGCACTTCGGTGTTATTTGTAGACTTACGATGTATTTTCCATAGTTCTTGTACATTTGTTTGATTCTCACGTGTAGTGAAACACCAGTACGAATTCGAAATATTTATACATTTCCATAGTTTCAGGACAAAGATATAAATCCAAGGACAATGTTTGAAATTGATGCTAGACCCGATTCGAAACCGGATTTACCACTTTGGGCGAGCGGTCGCCTTAACCAATTACGCTAACCAAGCACACTTAATTGCCGCCACGAGGCAGTAGCCGAGCGGTCTGGAACGCCACGTTGCGGATCGCGCGGCCTCCCGCGTCGGGGGTTCGAATCCTTAAAAATGTTCAAATGTTTGTATAGCTTATGGGACTTAACTATGGGGGTCATCAGTCCCTAAACTTACAAACTACTTATGAACTACCTACGAACTAGGACGGCACAAATATCCATGCCCGAGGGGGGATTCGAACCCCCGACCGTAGTGGCCGTGCAGACCGTGACTGGAGCGCCTTAGTCCCCTCGGCCACCGCGGCCGGCTTCGAATCCTCCCTCGGGCATAGATGTTTGTACTATCTTTAGTATAAGTAAGTAAGTTTAGGGACTGATGACCCCGCAGTTAAGTCCCATAAGCTTAACAAACATTTGAACTTGACTGCCAACCCAAATTTTCAGCGTAAAGTACGCTACGGTGGTAGTGCCCCCTGCCCATTAGTTCCTCTTGCTCGCAGCTTATACTGGATGCCTGTAAGGGGTCGAGCGTATTAATGTTCCGCATTGAAATTGTTCATTGCCTGTTGGGGCATAAATATAATTATTGATGTGGTGTCTGTAATTTTCGGATAGAGACCATCTATTGACATTAACGGCCGATTTTTTACTAATATTTAAACATTTCGAGTTCTAAAATTACTGCCGTTAATGTTAACAAACGGTTTTTGTTCTTTCGTACATGTACGAAAAGATTGCGAGTCCAACCGAAACACGAATTTTGGACAAAATAAACCATAACCGAATATCCGGCTTCTCTAGTTTCGGCCGAAACCGAAACCGTAGCCGAAACCTACGTAATTAAGTTAAAATTTTGGTACATTTACGTTTCACCATAAATCACTAGTTTGTCCATGTTTCTCAAGATCCCGTCTCTGTACGAAGCCTTCTTGAGTGTGTCAAGAGACCGTCGAACATGACATGGGAGGCGAACACAAATTGGATTCTTTTCTCCTCGTTGTGACATTTCCTACATAAAAAGAAAAAATTAAAGGAAGTTAGACAATAAGTAAACTGAACTCGGTACAGTGGAGTCTCGAAATTACGAATTTCCCATAAGTACGAGCGTCATAAAACTAAACAACAACTGCAGGTACACTCTACCAAGGCAGTCCACGATTATAACACGGAGTAAATAGTGAACAGACTTTAAAACCTTTAGGCTGCCAATGTAAATGAGTATGTAAAAGCTTTTCTTTAAAAAAGGTCTAACTTTTTTACTTGTGTTTTCTTTTAAAGGTAGATTTTCTACTTTCTCACACGTAAATTTTGATAGTTCGAGATGATCCCGGTCCTGTTCACCTCGAACTAACGAGACTAATGTATAGGTACCACAAATTACACACTTCTGTAGGTACACAACAAACATGCCAAATAGATACTACGAAATGCCAGAGCCTCAACATGACTACTACAATACAAAATACGCAGAAAGTAATCGTTTATTTGCTTCCATAAGTAGCTTTTACGATTTTGTTCTTGAGAACGCTAGCTTTATATGGCCATCTTCAAGTCCGTTTTCTGCAGTCGACAAACAACCTTACATAACTCCGTTTGGCATTCGTGATTACATAGCAGCTTCAATCAGTGCTGCAAAAATATTTTGAAAAATATAGTCACAGTTCTGACTAACAGTATGATTGTTGTCAGTATAAATTACCGCAAACAGAACAGGAAAAGATATACCACATGATCAATGTTTCCTGAAACCATATTATTAAGAAAGAGCTCCTCGCTTTCAAGGAAACTCATTAATAAAACTTTACAGCATAACAATATGATAACCCGATCAATTACGTACAACACTGATTAAGTTACATTGTTACTAAAATAGTATATCACTGTAAGATACTATTACTTATTGATTATTGCTCTACAACAAAATACCCACCATTTTACGCGCGAGGAGAGACTTCTTGGAGTTAAACGGCGCGCCATCAACTGATGTAAACCGATATTGTTCAAACCAAGTAAAGCTGCCAGCATGCAAAATTTAGAAGTAGATGTTCCCGGAGCAGTTAAAGAACTTAGGTCAATAAACACAAACAAATCTTCCGAGGCAGATTGTATGCCAATTAGAGTCCTCTCAGAGTATGCTGATACAATAGCTCCATACTTAGATATCATACACAACAGTTCACTCAGCGAAAGATCCGTACCCAAAGACTGGAAAGTTGCCCAAATCACTCCAATAGGAGCGATCCCCAAAATTATAGGCCCGTCTCACTGACGTCGATTTTCAGTAGGATTTTGGGACATATACTTTGTTCGAACATTATGAACTACCTCGAAGAGAACGACCTATTAACCAATAGTCAACACGGATGCAGAAAGTACCGCTCTTGCGAAACACAGCGTGCCCTTTATTCACATGAAGTGATAAGTGCTATCGACAAGGGATCTCAAATCGATTCCATTTTTATTGACTTCCGAAAGATTTTTGACACTGTTTTAAACAAGCGGCTTCTAATAAAATTGCGTGCTTATGGAATTCCGCCCAACAGTGCGATTGGATTCACGATTTCCTATCAGAAAGGACAAAGTTCGTTGTAATTGACGGTAAGTCATCAAGTAAAACAGAAGTGATATCTGGCGTTCCACAGGGAAGCGTTATAGGTCCCCTAATCATTCTTGTATTTATAAACGATTTAGGAGACAATCTGAATAGCTCCCTTAGACTGTTAGCGGATGATGCCGTTCTTTATCGGTTAGTGAAGTCAACAGAGGATCAAAAGCAACTGCAAAGTGATTTAGACAAACTTTCTACATTGTGCGAAAATTGCCAATTAACACTAAATAATGAAAAGTGTGAAGTAATACACATGACCACAAAAAGAAATCCACTGAACTTCAATTACACGACTAATCAGTCAAACATTATGGTCGTAAATTCTAGCAAATACCTAGGAGTTACAACTACGAACAACTTAGAATGGAGGGAACACATAGAAAATATTGTGGGGAAGGCGAACCAAAAGTTACGTTTCATTGGCAGAACGCTTCGAAGATGCAACAGCTCCACCAAAGAGACTGCCTACATCACACTTGTGCGTCCTCTCCTGGAGTACTGTTGCCCAGAATGGGACCCTCAGCAGGTGGGACTGATGGAAGACATTGATAAGGTTCAGAGAAGGGCAGCTCGTTTTGTTTTATCACGTTACAGGGGGGGCAAGCGTCACGGAAATGTTGCACGATTTCCGGTGGAAATCATTAAAAGAACGAGGTTATTTGTTGCGGCAAGTTCTATTTGCGAAATTTCAATAACCGACTTTTATTTCTGAATACGAAAATATTTTGCAAGCACTCACCCACATAGGGAGACATGACCATCCCAATGAAATAAGAGAAATCGTATCGAAAACGGAACTATTTAGGAGTTCTTTCTACCCGCTTGGTATTAGAGAATGGAACGGTAGAGGAAGGTTATGAAAATGGTTAATGCACAATCTGCCAGGCACTTAAATGTGATTCGCAGAGTGTCTATGTAGATGTAGATGAATCCATTCCGAACGTGAACGGACTCCATCATTGGTTCAAGAAAGCTAATTTCGGCCAAGCTGAAGATTCTACATCTACATCATCTACATAGATACTCTGCGAATAAAATTAAGGGCCTGGCAGAGGGTTCATTAACCACTTGCATAACTTTTATCTACCGTTCCATTAATAGCGCGCGGGAAGAAAGAACACCTAAATCGTTCCGTTTTTGATACGATTTCTCTTATTTTATTGAGATGGTCATGTCTCCCTAAGTAGGTGGGTGCTAGCAAAATATTTTTACATTCAGAAGTAAAAGTCGGGTATTGAAACTTCATAAACAGATCCCTCCGCAATGAATAACGTCTTTCTTTTAATAATTTCCACCCTAATTCGTGCAACATTTTCGTGACGCTTCCCCCCCCCCCCCGTAACGTGATAATACAAAACGCGCTCCCCTTCTCTGAACCTTCTCAATACCTTCCGTCAGTCCTACCTTGTGAGGGTCCCACAAAGGGCAACAGTACTCCAGGAGAGGACGCACAAGTGTGCGTCTTTTGTCTCTTTAGTGGATCTGGTGCATCTTCGAAGCGTTCTGTCAATGAAACGTAACCTTTGGTTCGCCTTCCCCACAATATTTTCTATGTGTTCCCTCCATTCTAAGTTGTTCGTAGTTGTAACTCCTAGGTATTTGCTAGAATTTACGACCATAATGTTTGACTGATTAGCCGTGTAATTGAAGTTCAGTGGATTTCTTTTTGTGGTCATGTGTATTACTTCACACTTTTCATTATTTAGTGTTAATTGGCAATTTTCGCACCATGTAGAAATTTTGTCTAAATCACTTTGCAGTTGCTTTTGATCCTCTGTTGACTTCACTAACCGATAAAGGACGGCATCATCCGCTAACAGTCTAAGGGAGCTATTCAGATTGTCTCCTAAATCGTTTATAAATACAAGGAAGATTAGGGGACCTATAACGCTTCCCTGTGGAGCGCCAGATATCGCTTCTGTTTTACTCGATGACTTACCGTCAATTACAACGAACTGTGTCCTTTCTGATAGGAAATCGTGAATCCAATCGCACTGTTGGGCGGAATTCCATAAGCACGCAATTTTATTAGAAGCCGCTTGTTTAAAACAGTGTCAAAAATCTTTCGGAAGTCAATAAAAATGGAATCGATTTGAGATCCCTTGTCGATAGCACTTATCACTTCATGTGAATAAAGGGCAAGCTGTGTTTCGCAAGAGCGGTTCGTTATTGTAACTCCTAGGTATTTGATAGAATTTACGACCTTAAGGTTTGACTGATTTATCGTGCAATTGAAGTTCAGTGGATTTCTTTTAGTAATCATGTGTATTACTTCACACTTTCCATTACATAGGGTGTATTTCCAATTTTTGCACCATGTAGAAATTTTGTCTAAATCGCTTTGCAGTTGCTTTTGATCCTCTTTGACTTAACCAACCGATAAACGACAGCGTCATCCGCAAACAGTCCTAAATCGTTTATAAACACAAGGAAGAGTAGGGGACCTATAACGCTTCCCTGTGGAACGCCAGATATCACTTCTGTTTTAACGATAAATCTGAAGCATTGAATTAAAATTTGTGATGCGGCCGGGAAATGAACCCGGACATCCATGCTTACTAGGCAGACGTTTTAACCGTTAGACCACCATATCACTAACGATTAAGGCGCCTTGGAATAGTCAGTGTACGATTTCCCTTCACGTCACAAACTTTAATTCAGCTTCTGTGTTCCAAAGATAAATGCCACTAGTAAGCATGGAGGTCCGGGCTCGATTCCCGGCCGCATCACAAATTTTAATTCAATGCTTCAGATTTATCATTAATGTCTTTGACATATTTGAGACGAAAATCCGTCTCACGAATTGTTTATTAGTATTCAATTGATACTTCTGTTTTACTCGATGACTTACCGTCAATTCGGCTGATTTCCAACCTTAGCACAATTTATATTCACGGAATGTATGACAGTAACTGTGAATAGGCTAAGCTGAAACTGTCTACCCACTCTGGACTCGAACCCGGGTCTACTACTTTCTAAGCGCTGACCTTTACACCATTGGGGACACAGCGGTTACAACAACTGCACGAAATTACTCAAGTACGTCTTCCGTCAGATACAGATTCTCAACTCTACCCTGTCGACTAGAACTCAAACGCTTAGTTATTGCAGGAGTTATGCAAATTGATCACAAATTTTTATTCACAAGGATACAGACGAAAAATTCAAAATTTGATGCTGTGTCGGATTTTCACCAAATAGCTGGAAAAGCAGACTAAAGATGGTACATACCAATACCAGGGCATAAGGATGTCCTGAATTTCATTCCGTGTACTGAGTGTAAGAGTAACAGTGTGTTGTAGACTGCCCTGTGAACAATATACACTGATGTCAGCATTTGAGAGAGGAACTGTAGTTGGGCTCAAAGAAACCAGCTGGAGAAATCAACGTATCACTCGACATTTGACCAGGGGCGATGGCACTGTTCGACGATGTTGGCACGAATGAGTGAAACATGGCTAAACACTGTGTCAAAAAGTAAACAATCGACCTAGAGACACACCGCCCCTGATGAACCCTATGTATTTAAGTAGGTACTGTATCTCCCATAGATTTCTGTGACTGTGCAGAAACACCACAGTCTCCTAATATCTTCTCAGATCATACAGAAATCCGGCGTACTTTCATTGGATTACATATTACTTCCACACCCTCATCGTCTGTCCTCTCTGTAACTCTCTGTAATAGTTCATCTTCATTTCAGCTGTCTTCAAGATAGCAGTGACGTATGAGTGTCCCTTCTAATGCATGTAATACAGATTTTCCGTTTGCACCTCACAGGCAAACCCTTTACATTTCGCTTCTCCGAAGAGAAATGTATATTTTCCGAACGCTCTATATGTAAAGATGTTTCTCAATATTTTCGCATATTCTGGCCGTAACCGAAACCGAATGTTCGGTCGGTCCTTATCAATAATTGTTTAAGCACGAGTACGTTTCATACACTCGATACCAGCACGGTGGAGTCCGCAGGAGGCGTTCGTAAAGAGCCTGGGAAAAGACTCCAGCCAGCGTTTCTTCGTGGTCAGCCCGCCGGGCGCCGTCAGTTTTTGGTGCGCTATGACTTTCGTCCGCGCCGGCAGCCGCTGCGATCTTCAGCAGGGCGTCGCTGTTTTTGTGGCGTCCCGCGGCGCTGGTCGCCGGTCGCCGGTCGCTAGAAAGCCCTGCGTCACAGTCGAGGGGCCCGCCGGGAGATCTCCGCCTCCCCTGGACCGCCAGCTCTGCCCCCCATTTTTGTGGCGTGCCGGCGCGCCGAAAGCTGTTTCTCTTCCCGCCGGACCGGAGAAGAGGACCAGGGCTCTGCCGAAATGCCGCCTGTCTTTCGGAAACACCGACTGATGGACTGCGGACGACATGTTCGAGAAGGGACCTACTCGATGTCGACAAAGGCTGCGTTCGTTTAGTATCCCAAACGGGCCGAAGTGGTTGGGAAGGGGTAAGAAAGGGTTCTAGCCTTTCCGAAAAGTTATTCAGTCTGTAAAATTAGGAAGTCGGGATGGAAATCAAGGAGAAATTTAGGGGTCTAGTGATAGAGGGAGCTATGCTGCTGTGAGTAGAAATGGAGATAAACTGAGTTTTCTAAAGCGATATATTAAGCCATTATTTCTACAATATAGGGGTCACTTTTTTTGTCTTAACTTATTGTTATGCAAATTATGCAAAAGGAAAAATATCAATGTAAATAGCGCTGATTATGACCTTGTAGGCTTTAATTAACTATAGTTCTCACTTATTTCAAAACGCTGTGAAAATAACATTACCATCAAAATGCTGTCAAATTGCAACAGAAAATTATTGGCAAAGGGAGGAAACGTATGGCAGAAGGAAAATAAGTAGTAGTAATAGTTGGTGCTGTAAGCATCGTGCCGGCCGCGGTGGCCGAGGGGTCTGAGGCGCTCTAATCACGGTCTGCACGGCCACTACGGTCGGGGTTCGTATCCCCCCTCGGGCATGGATATTTGTGCCGTCCTTAGTGTTGGCTTGTTAGTTTGTAAGTTTAGGGACTGATGACCCCGTAGTTAAGTCCCATAAGCTTAACAAACATTTGATTTTTTTTTGTTAGCATCGTAATGTAATCCTTTCATGCCTAAATTATAAAATAGTCTGAAAAGTGACACCTGGAGGATAGGCAAACATCGCTGCCCACATTCCCGCTGGTTGGCTACTCATGCACGCTAACGCGTAGGGAAGTCTACAAGTAAGTGGCATAGCTCTTCCTCTCACTCAAAATGATCGCAAGGGCGCATTCAAGAACTTACAACAACTGCTTGAGAATGAGTGGAAGTCATACCACGTGATTTTAGTCAACAGGATAGACGCGAACTGGCACGAGAATACTGAAATTGGACAAAGCTCAATAGTTCATTTGATGTAGCATGGCCCTCTCTCTCACTAGACCCCTCAATTAGGAGACGGAATTAAACTTCAGGGAGAAGAAACAGAAACTTTGCAGTTTATAGTGATATCGTCAGAGACAGCAAAGAGCATTTGAACGCAATGGGTGGGAGGAAGGGAGGGTGGGTGGGTGGTTAGGTGTGTGTGTGTGTGTGTTCCAATGAATTTTAATTTTAATGACGACTAGTCATATTGGTGTATGGGACCTAAGACTGCCGACAAACTATCAGAATTTCAGAAAAAAATATGATACACATAGTTCCGAAAATAAGAAGAGGTGAGTGTGAGGATCGTCGCAAAACCAGCTTAACTGTTCATGCATCCATGCTACTCACAAGAGTAATGTACAGAAGACTGGAAAAGAAGCTGGAGAATCTGTTAGATGACTGCCAATATGGTCTTAGAAAAGGCCTAAACAGTTAGTTCAAGCTTGTGCTTAACTAAAGAAGGAAAAATAAAAAAAAAATAACAATAAAAAAAACCGAGACGCTGTCCTAGGATTTATTGAATTTATTGAAGTGGGGAGACATCAGAGATGTCTGAAAAAGAACTACTTGTTAAGCAATGTGTGCTGATGAATTTAGACTGCATCAGTGTTGTACCTTGTCGTAAGATCTGACGCAGATAGCCGCATGTTCAAACTTACATAGAACGCAAGCCTCCTTCCTCCTCTTTCTGTGACAAGCGTGCACGTCCAACACCTATTCATGGTTTTACCGTTTTTCGGCCACTGTTCACTGATTTCGCGGCGGTAGTGCGTGAAGAGAGATTTGCCGCTCCCAAAATGCGTGTTCTCAGACCTTAGCACAATTTATATTCACGGAATGTATGACAGTAACTGTGAATACGCTAAGCTGAAACTATCTCCCCAGTCTGGACTCGAACCCGGTTCTCCTACTTTCTAAGCGCTGACCTTTACACTATTGGGGACACAGCGGTCATAACAACTGCACGAAATTACTCAAGTACGTCTTCCGTCAGATACAAATTCTCAACTCTACCCTGCCCACTAGAACTCAAACGCGTAGTTATTGCAGGAGTTATGCAAATTGATCACATATTTTTATTCACAAGGATACAGACGAAAAATTCAAAATTTGATGCTGTATCGGATTTTCACAAAATAGCTGGAAAAGCAGGCTAAACATGGTACATACCAATACCAAGGCATAAGGATGTCCTGAATTTCATTCCGTGTACTGAGTGTAAGAGTAACCATGTGTTGTAGACTGTCCTGTGAACAATACACACTGACGTCAGCATTTGAGAGAGGAACTGTAGTTGGGCTGGAGTAATCAACGTATCACTCGACATTTGACCAGGGGCGATGGCACTGTTCGACGATGTTGGCACGAATGAGTGAACCATGGCTAAACACTGTGTCAAAAAGTAAACAATCGACCTAGAGACTCATCGCCCCTGATGAACCCTATGTCTTTAAGTAGGTACTGTATCTCCCATAGATTTCTGTGACTGTGCAGAAACACCACAGTCTCCTAATATCTTCTCAGATCATACAGAAATCCGGCGTACTTTCATTGGATTACATATTACTTCCACACCCTCATCGTCTGTCCTCTCTGTAACTCTCTGTAATAGTTCATCTTCATTTCAACTGCCTTCAAGGTAGCAGTGACGTTATGAGTGTCCCTTCCAATGCATATAATAAAGATTTTCCTTTTGCACCTCACAGTCAAACCCTTTACATTTCGCTTCTCCGAAGAGAAATGTATATTTTCCGAACGCTCTATATGTAAAGATGTTTCTCAATATTTTCGCATATTCTTTAACATCCATTACTCTTTAGTATGTACGGATATCCGTAGAGATTGATTCTTAAGCACTCTGTTATACGAATAGTGCATTTGTATTAGCATCCTATGTAAGAGACATTAACTATCTCCATTAAACGTGGATTCAACTGAAACTCTAGTCATGTAAAGTATCCACACTGCTCAAAATTGGTGGGGGAACAAATGAGATATATTCATATGTTAATGTATATTGGTTACAGTTGTAATTTGTGTGTGATACAGTACGGTACTTGAGGTTTACATGGCGTTTACTTAGAGCGAGGCACCATAATAGTGATATAGTCATCCTCGTTATGATGTGTGGACGGCCTGCGTGGCATGGACAGTATGAGGTTGTTAATCAGCTCTTGAAGGATAGTTAGCCATTCTTCAAAGAGTTCAATATCCAGTGTGGCAACCGTTATGAATGGAACTGGTCTGGCTGCAATACGTCTGACAAGTGCATCCCAGACATGCTTAATCGGGTTTAAGTCCATTCTTTCGATTCCCTCAGCTTCAAGCTTGTTTACCATCAGATCAGCTCGGGTGGGGTGGGGAGGGGGTAGAGCGTTATCGTCCACCAGAAACAACCCATACCCTACGGCACCAGCGTAGGGCACAACAAAAGGTCGAATGACCTCGTGTCTATACCTCTGAGCAGTCAAAGTGACATTCTGAACGATATACAGGCCCGTATGTCCGCCAACACTGACTCCTGCCCACACCATGCCTCCACGATCATGATGTGTTGATGTTAATTGCACATAAGCAGGATTGTTCCGAATTCCATGTTCTCTCCAGATAAGGTAACGACTATTGACCGGATGAACCCGAAAACTTGATTCATCTTTTAACAGAACTTCGCACTATTCGTTACGACTCCAATCCCGATGTTTCTCCGCCCAGGTTCTGCGAGCTGTACAGTATCCTCGTTTTAGTGAGACATAGACCATAGGCCTCCGTGCCTAGAGGCCACATTCCCGATCTGATGCTGCCTGGAGGGTGCGTTGCAGCTGATTTGCATTCAGCCTCCTGTCTCAACGGCCTGTTGATCGGAGATGGCGGTCATCTTTGCTGAAGTTACTCGTGACGACCTTGGCCTCGCCTTTATTTTAACTATTCATGTTGTCTGAAATCACGTAAAGGTTCTGAAAATAGCACTTTGGGACACTCCAGTAGCTGCAGCCACCTCCCTCTGTCTCTGCCCCGCTTCCAACCTTCCTACGGCTCTTCATGCCATAGGTTCCGGTAAATCACGTTCTTGCATTGCTCTACCTGCTCACTACTCTATTTGAACAAAACTTCTAATGTAGATCGTTTGGTAAACACAAGTCAACACCAAACCCCCTTTGCAGAAAATTACTGTTATTACCACTATCTCGATTGTCGTAATATTGTTGTCTCTGCTCCGTAGAACCGACAGAAAGACGTCGAACGATTTTAGTTCATTCTGGTGATGTCAGTGTTTCATAACCTAGATATCACAAGTCATCCCCTAACTGTTTAGGGCAGTGTAGTAGCTGCAGTGACGCACGGCAAGGCGCTGTCGGCCGACTACGCCGACCAGCCTATTGCACGAAGCTGCACCCCAGTTGTGCATCGCATTTCGCCGCGGTTGTTTAAAAGTTAATCGAGAAAGCGATCTTCCATTACCGTGTGCACGACAGGACTCAAGGCAGCTTAAAAGGGTCAAAGGCCTACTCTTTCCAAGCAGAAGGGGGTGGCCACCAAGTGTCTGAAGCTACTTAAGAGGTCGCGAGGTTAAATTCCTCTGTCGGTTATCGCGGAAGGCGATTTGCGAATGCCGCTAAGTGCATGAAATCCATCGACGAAGCACAGTTTGGCCAAGGTCATCGGTAATCGTCATCTGGAATGAGTAACGTAAGAGGCTCTTACTTTTTGAGCATTAAATTTGCCAGTTTTATTGTTATTACTTTGTGTTAGCGGCAGATTAAAACTTAATGTAACCAGCACTGAAAAGAAAAAATAGTGCTTACGTCTAATGCGGCTATTTAATCACCGCAACTGTATGTAAACGTTGAGTCTTTGAGTGGGAATGTCAAGAAATGTGGTGAGTTCCTAGAGTTCAAGATGCTCCAACATGACTGACTTTTAGCCAGCTTATAGGATCTCTAGTTTGAACTAGCCAATTTTAAAGGGCAGAGAAACACATTCGACACACAAAACATTGATGACAGATGAAACCTTGTGAAACTGATTTACCAGATAAATGCTTGCATCAATTGAGTTTTGAGTGACGTAACAGTGGGATCTTTATTTTATTTTTATTGTAAATTTTTTTTTTTTACTTTGCAGTTTTTCGTACAGTAATAATTCGTTTACATTCTTTCAGGAAAACATCACTTCTCAAGAGACTGGAAAAAGGAGCGAAGATTGGGGTCCATGATCCTGTTGATACTGAACTTATTGGAGGCGCTGCGCAAGTTCAAATTTGCGAGGGAATCGGCTGTACACAGTTCACAGAAACAGAGTTATGGTTTTCCTTGTGCGGTTTAGGAAAACCCACGGAACCTCTAAATCCGGGTGAATCGGTGCCGTTTCTCTAACTGAGAATCCGATCTGCTAACCGCTGGGCTGGGCTGTTCTGGTCATTCAAAAAGATACAGCATTGTTGAAAATTCTTAAAGGAATCCCTTTTTCAAATAAGCGAGAGGAAAAAGAACTTTAAGAAGTTTCAATTAAAACTAAAGAAACTGAAAAGCAGGAAAAAAGGTGACGAGATTTTGATAAATTTAAAGAACTAAAGGTTGTTGAGAGATTCACAGGAAGCATTGGTGTCGCGGTGCAGTGCAACCGGAGAAAATAATACAGCAGGAAAGGAATGGTCTACTTTAAGGGTTCCAAGATGAACGTAGTAGAGGTTCATTTCAGCGTATTGAAAATGCTTGAACATAACAGGAGTTACTGACTTCAATCGACAGAGGAAGAAATTTTAAAAATGCAAAAAATTTTAACAAGCAAATGAACTAGAGTCTCCCTAGCAATGACTGGCTAAACATGAGAGGCAATGGTACAATTGAAGTATGTAAAAGCATTTGCACGCTTGGGAATGAGAAATTATGCCATTGGATAAAACATTAGTTGTACGGCTATTGTGAACTTAGACAACAGTTCAATACTGAAGTTGAAAGGTGAAAGAAGTTCATAGTAGAAGAGTACAAGGGAAGAGTAACCAAATAAAGAAGATAACCACTGAAAGGCCTCAGCCGATAAAAGGCCCCTGGAGTAGACGACATTCCCTCAGAACCGCTAACATCCTTCGGACAGCAAGCCACAACATTCCACCTGGTGCGCAAGATATATAAACAGCCGAAATAGCCGTGTTACCGAACATTCAGTATATGTGTCATCGTTTCAAAATTCTGAAGCGAATTCTTCACATAAGAATGAAATCATTGTTGTACACTAATCTCGGGGAAGATCCATTTGGAATTTTTGAGTAATGATGGAACGAGCCCATCAATACAGGACTTAATATGAATCTTAGAAGAGGTGTTAAGAAAAGGATATCTATAGTATACGTAGATTTGGAGAACTTTTTTACAATGTTGACTAGAGTATACTCTTTAAATTTGTGATGTTAGCAGGGATATAAAATACTGAGACCGGAAGGTACTATCCGTGTACAGAAATCAGGTGTGAGTTCTAAGAGCTACAGAACAGGAGAAGCAAAAATGTTCGTAAGATAGAATTGCAGCCGTCTATTGTACCACCACCCGCCCACCCATAAAAAAAAAAAAAAAAAAAAAAAAAAAAAAATGCTTGACAGTGTGGCGCTGAGATTCTCATTCTGCCAGACGACACCCAAAAGTCTTTGTCTTTAAAGTGAAGTTAAAAGGAATAAACAGCGACTTAAACAAGGATTTAAGAACAGCATAACAAAATGAGAACAGTGGGAATGGAAAGCTGCCGAAATAAGTGGACGGTACTGATTAAGATGGGTTAGGAAATGAGTCATTAAAAGTGGTAGATGAGACTTTTTACTTAAGTAGTAAAGTATCTTAGACGGTAGCTGAAGGAGGGAGAATGTAAAATGAAGACATGCATTAGCAAGAAAATCGTTTCTGAAGAAGAGAAATTTTTAAAAAGAAATATAAAGTGATTGGAAGTCACTGTTGACGGCATTCATCTGGAATAAGGAGGTAGCAGGCAGAAGTCGGGAAAAACTGTGGTATAATGTGAAAAAATGAAGAAATCTGTTTATATGACACATCCTTACACGAGGATCGTCAGTTTAATATTCAACAGAAGACGAAAAAACTGTACAGAAACACAAAGAGACAACGATGGCGATCAACTTCAGATGACTGTGGGTTCTAGACTGTGGTAGTTATTCAGAGAGGAAAAGCCTTCCACAGGATTAGAATGAAGACCTGAATATGATCACAACCACGAGCACATTCTGCCGAACTATACCATTCCCTTAGAAAAGTTGAAAGTAACTGAACAGGATTCCACAACCACTCGTGGGAAGAAACTTTCTAATTTTTTCAGTGTCTTTTATTCTTTTCTAAGTCGCCTCTCTGCGGAGTGAGCGGTTGCTTGCCGTCGGCGGTACTAGTCCTCCTTGTGGCATGTGTGTGTTTGCTTTCCTTAGGATAGTTTAAGTATTGTGTAAGTCTCGTGACTGATGACCATTGCCCTTTGGTCCAACAGGTTTACAATCATATGAACATTTCTAATGCGTTTACCTGAGTCAACACCAAAAGGGTTTGCACCGCCAATCTGCGAGAAACGACAGCCGTAGACGACCGAATAGGGCGCCATTTTTTCCCAATCCCGATTTTCCTGTACCACTAAGATGGCGTGGAAGAACGTGGTGAGAGACTTCTGAGCTGTTGGCTTATGCATTGCCATAATGGTGCTGCAGCCGGCATTATGATTTGGAGTTGTATTTGATTACGCTCCTGCACCCCTATACCCACTGCCGGCACGTTATCCAGCCTACGTTACATCTCAGCTGTGTTGTAGACTTCACTTATCTTGGTGCTTGCCGAAAGGCCACATTGCTACAGGATAATTCACGAACGCACGTGACACGAAAAGTTCAAGACTTCTCCATTTATTATATTTTATTTATATTTTTCATGTTCCTCACGACCGAATTAAGGGACAAGTATCCATGATCGTAGTACCAGCCAGTACATTAAATTGTACAGAACAGTAACAAATAAAATGAAACATATAAAAGTCCAAAGCAGGCCTAAACATAACACTGATTTTTTGCAACAAACAACCTGTCACAGAAATTAGCTTGATTTTTATTTTAATATTGTAGGAGTTCCTAGACATAACAGGAAGAGTAGGCCGTGTGAATGCGCTGCACTTGAAAGTGCGTGGATTACTACAAAGCTTTTTGAATTCTTGTGGCAGTGTAATTAAAATGGAAACAGCAGAATAATGGACGTCTTTCCGTAAAAATGTCAAGGATGTGTAATATAAAAGCGTATTGGATTTGTGTCTAGTATTAGCTAAGGCTGGTAAGTCTTGTGAAGAAGCAGATATTTTTGCAACGTAGGAGGCGAGGCATTTGCCAGTACCATCAGCGATGACCACTTGTAATAAATAGAACAAAATCCATTGAATAACTAGCTATGATCACGTTTAAATTTGGCAATGCCTACGAAATTTGCAGCAGAGTGGTTAGAACAATACTGATCGTTTATTGGCTGTCAGAGAATGCATGGCGTAGATGCGCAGACCAAGTCAAAATTCGACCGCCTGTCGTTCCTTGATCCAACTATAGCGTAGGAGCAGTAAAGGGTGTCTGTATACACTGTTTGGACATTCTTAGATGTAGGAATATGATACCAAGTTTTGGTCGTACACGGATTGTTGCCTTTTGTCAACAAATCACTTCGTCGAGAGAAGTTGTAAGGCGAGTAGTGAAGGATGAGAGGCATATGTTGTGGACTTGTAACTGTTTACAAATAACAGTTACTGATCCTGACTTGCTCCTTACTGGTCGTGATGTACCGGCATTTATTGGCGCCACTGGTGTCGCACGATCGAGACAGCCGCCGTGCGATCCGTCGACGCAAGACGTTGCGGGACGCCGATCACGTGCCCGCACGGCCGCACCATATACCGCGCGCTCTGCAGCAGGCAGTCCAGTGTATTACAGACTGTGGAGCTGCACCTGGTAGCTGGACGCGAATTGCTATTGAATGCGTTACCGCAATGGGGACAGAAGTATTGGGACGGACAGCAATCTTGGACAAGACTTTCTCTTGCAGCGGTCATTTCTCTTTGTAGCTGCTTACCATGTTTCAAGCATTAAGTAAGAAATGTGTTTTTTTTTTTTTTTTTTTTTTTTTTTTTTTTTTTTTTTTTTTTTTTTTTTTTTTGTCTAAGCTGAACTCTTCATGAAAATAAACTGTCACATTTACAGACAAAACAGGTCGCCCTAATGTGGCAGAAAACCGGTATCTATGGTTTTTTCGCCTAAAGGAATCATGACCATACTACCCACCATGATAAACGATCAGTATGTGAGAGTCCCTGAAGGCACGTGTCAAACCGGACTACACATCAACCCACGCGGGACAAAAATCCAAAAATGGCGTGTGATAAATTGGCGCAACATTTACATATGAGTTGCGTCATATCCTGATAGCAGATGATAATTGACAAGATGGATGGAACCTGGCAATGCTGTAATCCACAGGCATACGATCAGTCGAGTGCAACAATGTGACGGATCAATGATGTTCCGGGCGGGTATCAAGGGGATTTGGGATCCGGAGGACACTGTTGCTGTTTCCCATCAAGGCATAAGGTATAACATCTTCCAACCCATCGCTGAACAGTTTCATCAGACTTTTGGAAGAATTCAAGTTTATGTACGACAGCTCAAGAGTTCAGACATCGTCAACGAGTTCATCAATTGTGCCGATATTGGACGATTGGATTGTACTCCATGTTCTCCCAACATGGATCCAATTGAACACGCTTGGGATAATTGAAAGGAGCTGTGGGAACACTACCACGAAATCTACGGCAGTTCAGCAGGATTGCTAGTAAGGAATGGGATAAATTAAATCAGCTCTGTTTATAGGAACTCGTGGTTAGTGTGCAACGTAGTCATACAACCCGTTATTGAATGATGTTACTACGTCTAAGATCAGTGTTCTGTCTGAATACAAAAGAAGATGAATTTCTTAATAAACTCCTATTCACCATACAGGGTGAATCAAAATTCGCGCACTCGGGCTTCGCAGCACGATTCCTTACTTGCCAGCAGTAAAAAAATGTCTATCACAAAATTTTGTCCTGTGCATGATTCCGGCAGTAAATGGACGTCGAAGACTGAGATGTGAGTATGTTGCAAAATTACACAATTGCACCAGCAAACTTGTAGGAGATGTAAAAGGCATATTGAAGAACGAAATGGGCATAAAGCCCATGCAAAGAAACTCCAATCAGCGACGCAAGGAGAGTCCAAGTTACAAGCACCAGCTCCTGCCGCTAGACATTCCCTCCAGCGACGTCGACGCTCGGTAGCGGCGTTAAATGACGTTTCCGGGCACGGATTTCTGTGCTCATTTTGTTCCTCAAGACGCCTTCTACAACCCCTAGAAGTTTGATGCTGTAATTGTATAATTCTGAAACGCACTGACGTATGTAACAAGACATCCCCTCAGTCTTCGATGTCCATTTACTGCTGAAAATATGCCCAGGAGAAAGGACACTTTTTTTATTTCTGGCATGTAAGGAATCGCGCTGCGAAGCCAGAGTGCGCGAATTTTGATTCACCCTGTATTATAAGATACTAAACAACTTCGTTCGGTGGATGATGAAAACTTATTTTGTTGTGTGCAGATAGTGCAGCTAACACACTGCATTGTAGAAACACTTTATAAGAATGAATTTTATGTTTGATGGTTGAAAGAACACACACACACACACACACACACACACACACACACACACACACACACAAATGAATTTCCAGATGAAAACACAGGACTAAATAATGTAGACGCGGTATTAAAACGCAATTTAGGTGGCCGTGGCGGAATAGCCGTGTGCACTAAGGCTTTTTTTCTGCAGTGCACGTGACCGTTCACCGCCGGAGATTCGAGTCTTCCCTTAGACATGTGTGTGTGTGTGTGTGTGTGTGTGTGTGTGTGTTTTGTTCTTAGGCTAGTTTAAGTAGTTTGTAGGTTTATGAACCGATGAGCACTGCAGTTGGTTCCGATAACGCCTCGGTGGAACGGCCGAGCGCACTGAGGCGCTATGTTACGATGCGCGAGGTCGTTCCCCGTCGGGGGTTCGAATCCTCCCTCGGGCATGGATGTTTGTATGTTTGTGCTGTCTTTAGTATAAGGCAGTTCATAAGAAGTTTGTAAGCCTAGGGACTGGTGATTCCGCAGTTAAGTCCCTTAAGCTTTAGAAACATTTGAACATTTTTGGTTCCCATAACTACACAAACATTTGAAAATTTGATTTTCCAATTTAGGAAGTTAAAATGCAGCTCGCAGTGAGGGGACGTTACACTTGCAATGCGATGATACAGAGGCTGTCTCTTTGCTTTCATTGTTTATGTAGGTAGCTCAAGCAGATTTCAAAAAGGATTTGCAGACTCACTTATTACATGATACATACCTCGGTGTGGTCCACAGAACTTGTAGGCGTTCAGTACACGTGTTCAGTGAGCAGCCTCCCCGCCTGACTCAGCGCCACCTGATGTCACCGCAGTCTATTCGGGGCCCAGCGAACACAAACAGACGCGGCCGTTTAAAACGCTGTGTTTGTCTCGCAGTCGCAGCCGCAGCCGCAGCCGACGCGGCACTTTCGTCACCAATAAACACGGCGCCTCTGCCGTTCTCGTGCCACTCTTCGTGCGTCAGCGGTAGGAGCGCCTGCACTCTCCACCGCTGACACGGTGCCACTAGCTTTCTTAAGCAGGGTTCCCACATGCAACTTAAGTTCGCAATAGCTGACGTAAGATCGTTGAAGATATCCGCTACCACGGATTGTAAAACATTATTTACTGTCACTGTTGACTGTACATTGCAGCCTGTGCAAAATCCATACAACAAAATAGACGGAAAATATCACAGCCGAATTTATTTTGGAAATAACACAACGTACGAAGCTCCGCATGGTTTAAAATACAACCTCACTGATGGCTATAATCGCCGCTACACTTCTGGACATGAAAGCAGAGAGTACCTGGATGTGATAGGATACAGTAGTCTATGCTGCTTCCACAAATGTTCAAGGGACTTAACTGCGGGGTCATCAGTCCCTAAACTTACAAACTACTTATGAACTACCTCATTCTAAAGACGACACAAACATTCATGCCCGAGGGGGGGGGGGGATTTGAACCCCCGACCGTAGCGGCCGTGCAGACTGTGACTGGCGCGCCACAGACCGCTCGGCCACTGCGGCTGGCTGCTTCCACATATTGGGCATCTGATGTAGCAGCGGTTGGCATATACCGCGACAGTAGTTCCGAAATCATCGACGAGATGTTTTCGATAGTCGAGAGATCCGGAGAACTGGAAGGCAAAACCAAAAATGCGAATCAACGCGGGACGGATGCTGATGTTACCAGTTTCGTAGTGATGGATGTTGTTTGTGATATTGACATAGTGTCAAATAATGCATTTCGAGACATAAATTCATCTTTTACAGAAATAAAAGATTACTAAATCACGGTAAGACTCAGTTTTTAGAGTTTATAATACACATTTCGACAAAAACTGACAATGTGAATACAATGAATGGGCACCGGGACAGAACAGCTCAAATTTCTAGGTGTTCAGAAACATAGTAAGCAAGCGAAGGCCACTATTTGCAGGCTATAAGTTCTCGTCAAGCGCGAAGGACGAATATATGCGTACTTGAACTGTCGCTTGAAACCGGCAAACATGCTGTCGTCTAAGCATTCGCGACCCGCCATAGTCCGTGGGTCCAGCTATAAGCTTCATCATGTCAAGCAGTTCACTTAGCGGTCGTCGGCTCAGGTCACGGGCAGAGTAGTCACCTGTTGTCCATCTGCCTCGCTGCCGAGACAGCTTATTCAGGGAGAAGATTGTTTAATTAGAACTACTTCTTAAATTCAGGCTTTATGAAATTAGAGTTGTGAGGATATGCGCAGGTTACATTAATAATAACCCTGTTGAGTAAATCGTTCAGTGTTCGAGAAGAAACCTTCGAGAAGAATTTTAATTATTTGCAATCACGCGGGACAAATTTCTATATATTAATGTCGCCATATTCAGCTGAACATGTCCGCAGCTATATAGTTGTCATTAATATATCTTCAATGTGACAGCTTTATTAAACAAGAAGTTCAGAATCGGGAATGACATCATTACTTTTTCTTTTTACCTTCCACTAAACAAGAAAGTGGTAGCTAAAGTGTGCATATTTATGTGAACAACGTCTCTCAGTCTTAGAAATTTCAAATCGAAACTGCAATCCCAAAGGACAAATATATGTCTGAAGGTCCTACACGTCGCTATAGTATCTGGCAATACATTCATTTTGTTCAACATGTGAAACATGCATAAAAATTCATAAATGAAGGTTAGCAATGCCTGCAGTTTTGTATGCAATGTAAATACAAGTACATCGTCAAGAATAAAACATTCTGCCGCCACTGATGCCGTATCACGGTCAGCTACGACACACTACTCGCATCGACCGCTTGAGTAAAACCGAGCCGCGGCGGATTAGCCGCGCGCACTGAGGCGCCGTGTTACTGTGCGCGAGGCCGTTTGCCGTCGGGGGTTCGAGTCCTCCCTAGAGCATGGGTGTTTGTGTCGTGCTTAGGTTAGTTTACCTTAGTTTAAGTAGTTTGTTAGCTAGGGACTAATAACCAAGCAGTTGAATCCCACGGATTTACAAACATTTGACTAACACTGTATTAGAGAGGGCCTCCACTCTGTCGTCTCACGTTGTGACACAACAACACAGTGACCAACGGTGCTTTCCAGTCATGTGTGCGTACAGGGTGATATATAAAACGATGCTTTATGTATTTTTCCTCATTATTTGTATTTTTTTTTTTTGTAATTTATTGTGTATTTGTATATTTTGTTTCTGTGATATATTTGCATTGTCCTGCTAATTTCCATATATGTCAAAAATATTGTAAATGTAGTAGACACGCTGGGTTAGCAAGGGCTTTGCTATTGTATAGAATCGTCTTTGAGTAGGGAGCTTTTTATCGCTGGTAGCGCAGAGGCGCACAGCGAGAAGGAGTCGTTGTTGAGAAGTAGCGGCGGACAGACGCATTGTGTGCTCAATGGTGTACGGAAAAAGTGCGTGAAGGAGAATGCATGTTGGATTGGCACTAGTGGAGGAGACGGCGAAGAGGCAATATTATTTATTCATACGGCCACAGCTTAAATAATTAATAAATGCATCAAGAGGAATGCTGTGGGCTCTAAATTGTAATTAACATTCGTCACCAAGAAGAGCCTGTGTTTGCCAATTGTTAAGTGCCAACAGTCTTCAATCAGCAACACCACGTCGCACATCAAATTCAGTAAGATCTGTCCAGTTTGTCTTAGCATGTACAGCTAACCAGCGTATTAGTGATGATTGTTCAATAGCGAACACTGTTATTTGTGAACCTGTGTTTAAAAATCATTACCCATAGTCATTGTCCTGACAGGTTCCTTCCTCATCCATTGTTTTTCCGAGGATATTCACAAAGTTATAGAAAACTAAAAATCAGAGTCATTAAGGACAATGTGACAGTCGTTAATAAAAAATGTGTTCAGAAAAGTCTTACTAAACGTAGCTTATGCCAGTGTTGCTGATCAATAGGTTTGCTAAGTTGAACGAAACTGCTCGATTAACTTTCAATTTCAAAAGATATTTCAATAACAGTGTAAAAGATTAATTGTTTTCCACTGTATATTATTTTGAGGTAAAGTTTGTTTTAACTTGCAAGTACTGACTAGTGAGAATAGTAATTGTTTACAAGTGCTTGAATGCTAATAATTCCTGGTTAAAGATAGAGAAAAAGTTAATCGGAAGGTTAAATGGTTCTTTTTGAAATATTCAGTGTTATCACGATAAGTCACTAATTAATTTTTTTGAGCTTGCCATTAGTATAGTTAATAGTCCAGTTACAACTTGATTATTGCTAAAGCGCATGGTATACTCGCTGTAGAATAATTTCTGGTACTTATATAAACAATTAATTATTTGAAACTGTAAATAGTAAGTATTGAGGTGAGAGTTTTGCATAATTTGCTGCATGTTGCATTTGCGCGGCTATGGCTTGCAGTTTGCTGTCTTACATTGACCCCTGTGTTAGTGGACTGTTTCTCAGTAATTAGTATATTGTCAGTGTCTTTTGTACCGAATTTGACGCGCACACTCCGATTTTCTGCCCACCCAAATTTTACTAATTTTTCACGTTTTTAATTAACTTTGCCATTATTGACATCCCACCAAATTATTTGCTCGAACATCGAGCTGGCGACCGTAAATCAATAAGTTATTCACTTTTTCCAAATTAATCCCTGTGTTCCGTTTGTTCCGCATTTTTTTTTATTTAAACATTGATCATTTTATTCCAAATTTTACTTTCCACTTTTTTTTAATTCTTATCGATCGTTGTTGTTTACCAAAGAGGTGCAGCAACGTTCCGGTTATGGCCTTCACTACATCATCGGCTTCATTACCGATAGCTGTTCCACCAAATTAAGATAATTAGGCACACGGGTCATTTTTCTAATTAGCATATTCTAACCGGTGGTTATAACGTCACACTGACAGTAGGCCGCGGGTGCGTAGCCGCGTGGCTGGCCACTACGAGGCAGTGACCCGTGCCTATCGGCCAGCCAGTCACCTGAGCGATCGCCGCCTACTGTGTGTCACGTGACTCGACAGTCCTCAGGCCTCCCGTAGACTTGGCCAACACAACAAATCCGTGTTACGTCACACCGATAGGCAGCCGTCGCTAGCTGAGTGGCAGGCCACTGCCCACTGCCTCGTAGACCATCCAGTGAGCTTGCGATGGCGGCCTATCGGCGTCACGTGCACGCACTAGTTGTGAGGCCTTGTATCCAGACGGTGTTGGCTTCGCACTATATCTTGCTGCACTGTGATGTCACTCCTCTCATTGGGCCAGAATCTTGAAATCGTGGTCAAGAAGAGGAAAAAAAAAGTTTCTAGAGGGTGATTTTGGACTATCAAATTGAACTGCAGCAATTCTGTACCCACTAATTGCTGGCTGTGCGGACAACCACATGTTCATTTGTTCTGATATATCTCAGCCAAATGCGCCAGCAAGTCCACGGTTAGCGTGCATGGTGTTGGCCAGGCTACAAGAACAGTCTTCCTGTTGAAGACAGTTATTTGTGTTTTGTGCAAGTGAAGTCAATACTTTGAATATGGAAGGTCTTCCAGAAGATGTACTAAAGGAAAAAAAAAAACCATTATATCATTATTAAATCATCGGTTATGCAAGTTTATTTTTCAATAACGTACTACAGGAAAATGAACAAGAAAATTGAAAATTGTAAAATGCGTATAAAAATACAGTTACGAATTCCACGAGATTCCGCTTTTTTTTTTTTGTTTTTTTTTTTTTGCACTGCGTCCGCAAGTCAATTTGTCAATTAAGCTATAGTTCCTGATACTAATTGCTACCCTGACTTTGAGCTGTGTTTAAAAAGCAAAATTTCATTGTTGAGACATCTTCAAATATGACAATCAATTAATTATTAGTTGCATTTGTTCAATTTGAATTGTAAAGTATAAAATTGTTAGAAAAATTAATTTCAGTTTCATCTGATGCAGCGTATTCCAGAATCGGATTTTACAGGAAAGATATATATTTTTCTAAATTTACGAAATAAATGTATTGGACATGAAATTACGAGCTACGTCCAGAAAGTAGGCCGACCGCGGTGGCCGAGGGGACTGAGGCGCTCCAGTCACGGTCTGCACGGCCACTACGGTCGGGGGTTCGAATCCCCCCTCGGGCATGGATATTTTTTTGCCGTCCTAGTTCGTAAGTAGTTCATAAGTAGTTTGTAAGTTTGAACAGAAAGTAAGTTCAGTTTGGTTATACAAAACATACGTGTACAGATACAGAAAAAAATATTTATTGTACAAAAATCTACAACTGTTAAACTACTTTTCTACGTAAATTCCGAAATTTTGTAGGCACTTGTCATAGCGTGGCACAAGTTTCTGTATGCCTTCTTCACAGAAGGTTGCCGCCTGTGTATTCAGCCATGTGATAGCATGTTCTTTCAGCTCGTCATCGTTGAAGTGTGGACAGGACAAATTTTAGGTGTAAGAAGAGGATTTCCATGAAAAGGTGGTGTTTGTTTCCACGATAGTACCCGACCTCATGTGGCGAATGTGACCAAACAACTCTTACGGAAATTTCACTGGGACGTGTTTGATCATCATCCGTACAGCCCGGGCCTCGCTCATAGCACTTTCACCTCTTCTTACACCTAAAAATCTGTCCTTGGTGGTTAACATTTCATCGATGATGACGAACTGATGTTTGTTTGTATAGTCTATGGGACTTAACTACGGGGTCATCAGCCCCTAAACTTACAAACTACTTATGAACTTGTTACGAACTAGGACAGCACAAATATCCATGCCCGAGGGGGGATTCGAACCCACGACCGTAGTGGCCGTGCAGACCGTGACTGGAGCGCCTCAGTCTCCTCGGCCACCGCGGCCGGCTGACGAACTGAAAGGACATGCTACCACATGGCTGAATACACAGGTGACAACCTTCTATGAAGAAGGCATATAGAAAATTGTGCCACGCTATGACAAGTGCCTACAAAATTTCGGCAGCTATGTAGAAAAGTAGTCTAACATTTGTAGATTTTTGTACAATAAATGTTTTTTCTGTATCTGTACACGTTTGTTTTATATAACCAAACGGAACTTACTTTCTGGATGTAACTCGTATTATTTGTAATATTTTACACCATCTTCTATCCTCTATTGATCCTTTCTTCGAACTTTCCACTTTTTAATGTATAATTTAACCATTAATTACAACAACTTCTAAATACTGACTTTTATTTAAAATATAATTATAAATAAATATAAATGAACTGAAACAACTAACAATTTTTCAGGGCCAATTTCTTCCAATATCACTTGTACAGTAGCGAGCGTGCTCGCTTCCAGCAGAGCGCCTGCCCCTGCCCGGCCTGTCGCAGGGAGATACACAGTTGGTGCTTCCTGGTCCGTGCGTTTCCGCCCGCGGAAGTGAAAGCCGAGGGGGACAGGTCTGTGCGGCCGCCGCCATTGTATTCTAATTAGCGCGCCTTATCTGCCGGCATGCAAATGCGACCCCCTGCTGCACTCGCGGCTGGGGACACGCCACTCACCGGCCTACACAAGTCAACTCTCTCCCCCCCCCCCCCCCCCCCATACACGGACTCTTTTACACTTGCTGTCCAGTGTTGTGACCCACCACCTAACTGTTGCTGGTGGGTATTTACAGCCCTTTTGGCCTCTGAGAGTGGTGTGAAGCCCTGATAGGAAGGATATCTGTCACTAGTGGTTCCATGCCACCGCGGCGTTGTCAGTGTACCGTCACTTGGAGGTGCGTCATCGTTATGTAACCACAGTAGCGCGTATTGGCTACCCCCTGATACTGAATTTGGGTGTGGCAGACAGTGGCGTAGCTGCGTCACCAAGGGCCCCGGGACAAAAATGACACTGAGGCCCTCTTTACACTAAAACTATACAGATACAAAACTAATTCATCATCAGCTTCTTACTGCCCACTGGAAGACATAAGAAGGCAAACCTAAATACTACTAAGTATTACGTGCGATGCACCAGAATTTTTAATCGTACGCTCTAATATAACTGTGTAAGTTTGTTTGTTATGCATCCAAGCAAAAATTAATGAGTGGATTTGGATGAAATTTTGCAGAGGAATAGAGTTCGACCTGGGTAGGACACACAGATGAAACGACCCCATGAGATAGTTTTGGAAGTTGCTCCAAACTAGGCGAATGAAGTTGCAGGCAGAAGCTTCACTGATGACGCGCCGATCAGTAATACAATCCACCTATCCACACCCATACTTTCTCTTCTTCTTGCACAGAGTGCAATTGGTTACAGCACTTGATTTGGATTTAAGATTAAGGAGCACTCCCTTGGGATATTCACTACACAAAGAGGAGTTAGTATAACTGTTCTGTAATAATACACTATAGAGACTTCATATTCAAATGTGGTCACACCGTGTAGGGAGAAGTGATTGACGTTAGGGCGGGAGAGTAAAAACAATTTAAAAATTCGACGCTCTATTGTAACTTTTTCCGGAGGCAGCTCACGAAGTCCGAGGGGCCCCTGGGGCTCGGGGGCCCCGGGGCACTGCCCCGCCCAGCCCTATGATAGCTACGCCACTGGTGGCAGACGTTCTGTCCTATATTTAATAATAGTGTTTTCCCCTTACCCTGATTTATATTCAGACTATCTTTAGTTCCCAGTGTTGCCCGGGTATTTATTTACTTCATTCGTTAGTCATTTAATATCATTTGATCTTAAGAGATCAAACTGCTAACAAAACTTGCATACTACTGAAATTAACTTTAAATTACGATAAGGGCAACACACACACACACACACACACACACACACACACACACACACAAACACACTTACACATACACACACACATAAACGCATGCCAGACGTAGGATTCGTCTCTTCATCTCTTCCTTTCCTGTATGTGTTCATCGCCTTCTGTCTGTTTTTCCCCCATTTCATTTTTCTTTTTATGCAGCTCAATTCATATGAAATGTGCATATGGCGCAGGATGGAGAAGATGAGCTGGATTGGTAAAGTCAGAAATGAAGAAGTTCTGAACAGAGTAGAAAAGGAACGGAGGATGTTGCTGACGGTAAAGAACAGGAAACTTAACTGGCTAGGCCACGAGATTGCTTTCTGGTAGAGGCAATTGAAGGTTGCGTTCCGGGAAAGAGATGGAGGGGCAGAAGAAGGTACCAGATGCTAGATGACGTCAGCAAGTCACTAGGGGGTACCAAAAAATGAAGGTAATTGCAAAAGACAGAGACGCATGGAGGGTTATGCAGGCTAAACCTGATGATGACGAAATCATATCACGTCATATCTCCTCAAAAAAAAAAAAAAAAGATCCACAATTAATAGTTTTCCAGGTACGTACACGAACTATTAGGAAAATGCCTACGATATGTTTTGTTAGTGGTGTTGGTACTAAATAAGAACCAAGTTACGTCATATGTAAGGGCCAATTTTTCCATGCAACTCATTGTTTATGGCGTCATGTCTCCTCAAGTATTCGTACAAGATAGTACTAAACTCCAAATATTTTGTTATCTGAGGGTAAAGATTACATGTGCCAAGTTTCTATGAAATCAGTCCATTAGTCAGCGGGAGATGTGAAACACAAACATTCATGGATCCAATTTTATAATATACTGTCGAACCCAGCAAAGCTTCGCAATTGGTAAATATGCAAGGGAATTGGATATGCACCCTTCACTCATTCCCTTAACCTCGCTTCCCTTTCCTTCCCCGGTCTCTGTGTCTGTTTCTCTCCTCTTTGTCCTCTCAGGCTTCTCTGTATATTAGCTACCTGAAAAACTGGCGTTGCTTGAGTTTTATTCATTCCAGTATTGAGTTACTCCACGTACTCATCCACCTCTCTGTTACTGTCCTCCCCCATCCCCGCTGCCTCCCTCTCCTCGTCCTCCTGCGTCTTCACTTCCTCTTCATCTTCCTCTTTCTTCTTCCTCCACCTCCACCCCACTTCCCACTTATCCACTTACCCCCTGGCTCTGTCGTGTAAGTAATAAAATCATTCTCTGCAGTTGCTTATATCTGTAAAATGTCATACTGATTTCTCAAATGATGTCTAAGTGAGGAGTAAGGTACTCTTCACCATGCGCCGTATCAGAAAAGATGTAGACTTATTTATAACAAGTCTCAAGCAGCGCCTGAAGAAGGTAAAGAAAGAGTAACGTTACTGCAATACCGTGCGAGAACGGCGCTGATATCCCGCAAAATATTCAACACCTCAATGATGTCATTAGATCGGCGTGAAAGTCGGAAGAAATAACACAATGTTTCTGTTGTTTGAAGGTCAAATGCGCAAAGTTTTTCGCAATCGGATGAACAATATAGCAGCGCTCAAAATACGAATGTTATCCTAATTGGCAGTGCCAATAGAAAATTGCCTATTTCTAAGTTATTCCTTTGAGGATTCGTATTTCCCTGGTTCATTTTTTTTCTAAACCACTTCCGTATTAAAGCGAACAGAATAAATCCTAAATTATTCGTATCATTCAACCCATTTCTGCGTATTAGCGAGATAAGCACACAACAACTGAATGCCTAAGTTCGTTCTGTCATTTCATATTTAAATTGTTTCATGTCTTTAAGTAACATCCGTTACTTTCTTGTCCTTCCCTCTCCGCCTCCCTTGTGTCAGAAATTTGTTTTACATTTTAAAATGTAAGTAATTTTGAGATTGTGTCATTGGAACGAATTCGCATGTCGCTCTTTTACAGCGTGTGGTACCAGATAAACCAGTGTGCGCTTCTATGTATGCTTGATATGTAATCACTTATGGCGGAGGTTCGATTACACTAAAATAATATCTTTGGATTATAAAATTAAATTGGATGCGCGAGCACAATTGCGTATACTGCACACCGTCCAGTGCCAAATGTGAGTTTTACAGGCATTCAGCCTAATTTTTCACGAAGAAATAAAATGTAAGATTTGTATTTTATTTCGCCTGTTACCTCTCTGTAATAAAGTATGAATCATACGTATTTGTTATTTTATATTCCGAGAATATGTACTCACTACTTTGAACAGTGGCAATGACTTTAATTTTCGACGATACGAATCGCTGTATAAGAGTTTGAAGTGTTTTACACTATATTATTTCGCAACCTTCAGACGTACAGTATTACAGATTTATAGTAATTGTGTGCGTTGGGGCCACTGTACACGTCATATTGCTACCTGGAGACAAAATTACCTTCGTGGCTCGATCTATTTTGAATCCTACCTGTAGTCTGATAATGGATGTAGGCTCCACACCTTGAAATGTAGTATCTACATTCAGCACTCGGTCAAGTTCAGGTATAGTGTAGTATAAGTCAAATAATTTTATGTAAGTGAAGATTTGTAACTTTTCATTAAAATGTGCCATCAAATGTAATTTATTTATTATGCATGAGTTGCGAAACTCGTGTCGTATTCTGTGCCTGATGTTTAACTTTTCCTGTCTTGCGACCTGTTCAGCGTGAATGCAGTACTAATGACTATTAATACGAACCTATTTACTCTAATCAGTAATATCGAGAGCGGATCACAAATTGATTTCCTATTTACAAAATAATTTTCTTCCCGAGCGACGTTTAATCAAATTGCGTGCCAGTGCATTCGAGATTACCTCTCAGAAAGGTTACTGTTCATAGTAATAGACGAAAAATCATCCAGTGAAACTGTAGTGGTATTTTTCAAAAATTACACAAAATCACATGTTGCCCAATATCACTCTAAAATAACTTCGCCGAGCGGGAGTATCCGAGCGGTCTGGAGCGCCATGTTACGGATCGCGCGGCCTCTCACGTCGGAGGCTCGAATCCTCCCTTGAGAATGAATGTGTGTATTGTCCTTAGGTTGGTTTAACATTGTTTAAGTAGGGACTGATGACCAACGTAGTTTGGTCCTATATAATTACAAACATTTGAACATTTGAAAATAACTTCATTTTGACCGTTTACGGCAAATCTAAACTGCGGTCGTAAGATCTCGTATATTGTTAATGAACAACCACTGGCCCTGGAATGAAATAAGAAGATGCTGGGAACATCAGTGTTCAAATATAAAAACTATATCAGAATTATATAAAATATTTTTGCTGTCATACTGTTTCAGTCAGTCACCAGTGTGTTAATGAATCTATTTTATAGGTTATTTTGATATAGTTTTCAGTTTTACAAAATCAAATGTTCTTAGGTACCAAATGTCTTTTTAGGAGATGTGTAAATTGAAAGAAGGTACCATCAGCTGTGTTTTTTTAATTAATTAAGCGACCGGTTTCGGTTCTATATCCGCACCATCTTCAAGTCCCCGTTCCGTAACTGTCAACCAGTATTAGCGCATTTACGCAACAGGGGCCTGAAGATGTTGCGAATATATCACCGAAACCGGTCGCTTGATTAATTTAAAAATCTAAACACAGCTGTTGGTATTTTTTTCAATCTACACATTTATCATTTGTTGTCCAATCCCATCAATTATGGAGAGAATTGATTTCAAAAGATATCTTCAGTTTTTGCAACTTTTTTGGTACTTCTACCATTTAAAGCTATATAATTGTACAAAACCAGGTTTTCTGATAATACGACGATGAAATAAGAACCGTAATAGCTTTTAACCGGAAGGCGTAATATTAAGTAGACTACACCTGCGAAAATATGATCCGATATTCGTGTCGTCACAGGCTGACACTCGTATTTTACTTTCCATTTTTACCTTCCTGCATCACCGTTCAGATATCGCGATGACTTTGATAGCTTAGCAAATGAACATTGGCATGAAACATGCTGTCACATAACCTGCATGTATGCAACGAAGTTTGGAACCCGCTAAGCTGTGGCGGCCATCGCGCTAGCATTTCCCACGGTTCGATTGTCAGATTTCCACCTGGTTGTGCTTCACGCCATTCGATTGTCTTACTAATAGTTGAAGTGCAGCCTGTTCATTTATGGCACACTTCGACATTAGAGGGCTTCGACGATGACTCGGATATCAGGTTAGGCGGTCTGGAGGCAGGGAGTATGCGTTGGAACTTGACTGTGGTGCGCACCAGAACTTGTTTACGTACTTGAACCTCAGAGACTGAGCCTCATGGAGCAGTTACAACTTCATGGTGGTCGTATTTCGTACACGAATTGACCCGTGGGTTCAAAAAAAAAAAACACCACCTAGCGACAAGGCCTTACAACAGGCCATGCTTATGTCACACAGACCAGACCGCGGCCGTCAGCTTACTGGCTGGACACTACGAGGCAGTGGGTGAGCCCCAGCGGACATCCATTCAGCTGGCAGCCGCGGCCTGGTCAGTGTGACGTAGCACGGGCTGTTGTGAGGCCTTGTCTCTAGGTGGTGTTGGTTCAACACGGTTCTGAGGGAGCTGAAAGAGGCGCTTTAGAGTTTCGTGGCACTGCGGCAGATTTTGACGTCGAGTGTTGTGCTGACGTGCGGAATTAATTTGCCTGCAGGATGTGTTGCGAAGCGCCGTTGCCCAAACTACGTTAATCTCTCCTCTAGACTGACTTCCTTCGTCGGCTTGGTGTTCAACAGTTGTCGCCTGTCATCATTGCTACGTTTCTGCGTACGTGGCCTGCGCTTGCCGTTTCTGTTTCTGGATTTGGGTAACCTGCCAGGCAGGTGTCTTTTCACAAATTTTAGTCTTCTGCCTCCCTGCCTCGACACGATTGTATCAGTGCTTATTAATTCAGTGTTTGCACTTTGTTTGTAACTCTTTTTGCTACATTTCTTAAGACCATTCACCAAAACACACGTTGTACTTATGTAAGCTTACCACCCTCCGCTTTCCTATCAGTTGCCACCCTGTTCCGGGTATAAAAAGATGTTAAAGCAGATCTTAGTGCCCTGATTAAATAAATGACGTGTAATGGAATTCGCCTTATCACGGAAACTATGGCAACTAATTGCATAGCGGTGGCAGTAGCTTACCTCAATGGTTATGCCTAACATGATTTCCTATCTGAATATTATACATACAAACAAGGACGGGGAATTAGTATAATGAAAGCAGTTTCCCTTTTAACAAATTTACATTTATTTACAGATCTTGTTGTTATTCAATTAAGCAAGAAATATTATGGGGCATTTCAGTTAAAACATTTAGAACACAATTAATACGAGGGATTAATAAAGGGTCCAAAAGCTTTTACACTCTTTGTCTACTGGCTGGATTTCACAATCGTAGTACCATGATGTACTACCCATGTGGCGAAACACACGTAAATTCAAAGTGCCACAAAGATAATCCACAAAGAATCCTATGTCACGGATACGTAATACTCACTAGCTAATTGTTGCGGTTACTTTAAATCCCATTAAGAGGTTTTACGTCCACTTCTCTTTGTGTATCTTGGCCCACCCTGTCGCATGGTCACCCCCACGCGAATCTAAGTGGACGACAAAACGATAAACGAAGCCACACAAGATTTCATTAATATATTTCCTCCTTTATATATATATAAAGACAACTTGGTACACAAGAACTGAGCCCAATCCGCAAAGAACAGAAATCGTCCTAATTTAGTGAAAACGCTCCCAAAAATTTAGAAAATGCACTTCTCCTAACATTGGGCATTTACTGAACCATTACCCTGCTAATCTGTTCCAAAATTGTCACGTCTAAATACATTACCCTCGGAGACCAACATACTCACGTCCGTCCTCAGCCAGCCCAGGAAACATTCTCCGAAATATGGCTGCCCTCTAGCCTAACCGCCTTTCCTGTTCAACTTGGCCGGAGCCGTCCTGCAATTGGCCAGTCACCTAACGGGACCATCCTGCCAACTTGCGAATCTTGGAGGAATCGCAAATCACAGACACCTGTCGACCAAGTCCCCCCCAGCAGACCTCTCTGTCCAATAAAGAAATAAATTTGGCAAACCTTCTAACTATGAGCATATCTGTGTTCCCAGCTGCAGCCTCACACACACGAAGACACACACACACACACACACACACACACACACACTTGGTAGGATGGGGAGATGGGTGCTGTGGAGCATAGCTCCTTGTGTGAGCGGGGCTCACTTATTACGCCTATAATTACAATAGCAATAACAATCACCATGCATTCTTGTCTCCACTACACCTATCACTAGCCCCGAAACGAGTGATTAAGGTGGCACGAAAGGTCAAACCCAAAAATAAAATTAGAAAGTAATATGCACACAACACTGTGGCTAGCATGAAAAACGTATAAATTCAAGGAAGTCGAATGGAATGATACTGCAGTATCGTTTCACTCACAAAGAGGAAGGAAATGCTCTGCTCCTTGCATATGTGTGCTGAAAACAAGAGATACTGAAATCCAAAAAGCTAACCGTGCAGGTAGAATGTTATCGCTTGCCTACTCTGTGGGAGTAACACTTGTAGAAGTCGCCTAGTGTCGTCTGCACAAGGCAATTTATTTACTTGTGTGACACTTGTAGAACAATATTTCACATCTCACTAAAATTTAATATAGCACTCCTGATCGTGTTAATTTAAATTAAAGCTAACTGAAGAGCTTCTTTATTAATTACGAATTGAAGTAAATCAATATTATTCGAAATTTTTGTCGCATTAATAAATTCACAGAATGTTGCATTAAATCGCACCAAGACAACACATCAGTGGTTGTAAGTAAGTTCCGTTTCATTTTATCTCCGCTGCAGCGCTGCGATTGCAGTTCCGCACATGCGCTGTAGACGATGTATATAAAGGAGAAGAACGTGCGCCATTTGGATATGGCTGTCAGTTACGTACGCTTTGTTGTGCTTGTTTGAAATGTCGGCGTTGATTGAAAATCCCGCCGCTTGTGAAATAAGGTTGGTGATTCGGTTTCTAAATGCGAGGAAAGTGAAACCAAGTGAAATTTGTCGGCAAATTTGCGATGTTTACGGACCAAAAGCGATGAGTGATTCGATGGTGAGAAGATGGGTCCGACAGTTCAATGGCGGGAAGAACGTAGAATGAAGAACGAAGTGGGCGTCCACCTTTGGTTACAGAAGAACTGGTTCACGCGATTGATGACAAGATCCAGGAAAACCGTAGGTTTACAGTTAGTGCTCTCGCTATGAACTGCCCCCAAATTTCGCTGTTTCCAACTGGTTGAAGACACAGGCGGCAGATTTCTTTGAAGAAGGTATACAAAACCTGGTGCCACGATATGACAAATTCCTGCAAAATTTCGGCAGTTATGTGGAAAAGTAGTTTAAGAGTTGTAGAATTTTGTGCAATAAAAATTTCTTCTGCGTACATTTTCATTTTATTACCAAACGGAACTTACTTTATGGACGCGCCTCGTATTACGAAAACAAAATTTAAGAAAGTGTTGCCTTTATCGAGAAGATTAAAAATCATTGTATTAGATAAATCAGTCGACACTGTACACCAAAATGGCTGCCTAACCCAACGTCGTCATCAGTGATTCTCGACCGAATGCGTCACTTCAGTGTTTGAGAGACGTTCGGATTTCGTGATACTTTTACTGGCGATTTTGTTCTGGCGTACTTGTACAGCAGGTTGTGTCATTGATGGAGTGGTATAAAACGGAGACGGGTTTTACCTGCTGGCCGGGCATTTGTTTTACGACAGCGGCCTTGCTGGAGGCCAAAAAACGGAGAGGCGGCGCCTCAGCGGGGCGTTTGGCTCCAGCGGCCGACTCCAGCTGCGGCCGGCGGGGTGCCTGGACCTGGAGCCTCCAGTATGCCTGCTTAACATTCCCTCACCGGACAGGCTACCTGCTGGCAGCGAAAAGCCGTGGTACGTCACTTCTGCTAAAGGGTTATTACGTAAGGCGCGTATAAAATCTGCTGCGAATCGTTCTATTAAATAAAAATAGAATAAAAAATTATCGTTCTCCAGTCTTTCTGCTGAGGGAGGAAGAGCTAGTCATTCTGAAGCGAGCATCGGCCTTCTTTTAACGACTAGAATACAAACATTTGTTTAATATTTATACCAATTTTCCATCAAGTGTATGTCTTCCAGTGCTTTTGAAATTTTGACATAAGGCCGCAAGCATACATAAAAATATTAGAAACTAGGGTAATAACAATAATTGGTTAGAAAATTGATACTCGTTTCCAGCATGCTGCAGGTTAGGTCAGCAATGTGACAACTTCCTCAATATATTATCTATATTTTCTCGTAATAACGAATTTCTTTTAGCGCCACTGTATGTGGTATAGATGTTCTACCAAATGGTGACTTTTGTGTCCCAGCCTGGTCGCTTCTTTCGTGTCTCGTTTCTTTCGTAGGTGTCGGTGGCCGAGTAGACAGACCGACACAGGAATAAAGGACGCACGCTTGTGCAGGTACGAAGGTGAGCAGCCAGTGGGACAGCAGAAACTAGAAACACTAGAGTAAATTAGAACGAGAACAGAATTTATACAATACTTAACTTTTACATAGTTCAGTACGGCAGAATGCTGATACATAGTTGAGTTAGAGGTCTGCCTAGTGCCTATCCGATAGCCAAGTCTTCACTGGTGCCTATCTGATTCCGAAGGTCTTAACTGGTTCCTACCTCAGTCCCAAGTGAATGATGTCGTTCAGTGTTGGCCACGAGCGGAGTTGTAGCAGAGGGCTCTCGTGGCTGACGTCGTAAGAACGCCGCGCCGTGCGTGCATAGCGGTGCGCGGCGAAAGTAGGTGGCGCGCACTTTGGACTTGTGCGACACCACAGTGACATATGAAAATTTGTGCCGGGCCTCGTTGTTTTAATTCTCCCTGGTGCTGGAATACAGATTAATCTGCGAGTGCTAAGGGATGAATGCAGTTGACTCGTATGGCAGTCAGTGTGGTTTATGGAAGTTTGGGGCGGTCCTGGAGTCGTGTTCGTGTAGCCTAGTGGTTAAGGCGAGCACTCACGAAAAACGGGAAACCCGGGTTCGAGTTCCGACCCTACAAAAGTTTTCGTATGTCACCATTTGGTAGAACATCTATAACTTATACAGTGGCGCTACAGGAAATTCGCTATTGCGAGAAAATATTGATAATATTATCATCACTGTAATTCGTCACCACACAGTAATTTCATCAATATACAGGATGTATCAAATAGGAATGCGCGATCTTGCACGATCGAAAGTACGCGATAATGGAAGACAAAATGTCCCAGTAAACAAGGGTCCGCAAAAGAGCCGTTTGCGAGATAATTACGAATGTATTGTTCCAAGCTTCACTGACGTCATTTTAAACATTGTCCTAGTTAGTACAAATTAATTTGACATTTAGACTTTACTATTTAGTACACATTTCACGTATGGGTTACCTGTTATAGGAGGTGTTCTACATCTACATCTACATGGGATACTCTGCAAATCACATTTAAGTGCCTGGCAGAGGGTTCATCGAACCACCTTTATACTATTTATCTCCCATTCCATTCTCGAATCGCGCGCGGGAAGAAAGAACACCTGAATCTCTCCGTTCGAGCCCTGATTTCTCGTATTTTATTCTGATGATCATTTCTACCTGTGTAAGTGGGAGTCAACAATATATTTTCGCATTCGAGAATGTTGGCGATTTGAGTTTCGTAAACAGTATCTTCATTGCATCTGAATAAAATACTGTGTTCGTCTCTGCAATGAATTTCGAATTTCTTAGAAAACACCAGGATCATTTCGGAATTCTTGACAAGCGTGTACCACTCTCCGCTCCAGTTCTTCAACAGTTTCAACGGATGTGCAGTACATTTCTGCGCGTTAGATGCCGACTCACAGCAGCAGCAAAGTGTGCCAGAACTCCAACATGCATTACCACATACTCTGACGTTGCTGAAGCGGAACATCCACAAACAGTCCTGAAAGATGACGCCGCAGAAACCTAAGTACCTCCGTCCATTAAGTTTTGGTGGAGGAATGTATAGCTCATTGATCACCTAGTATTCCTAACCACACATTCAGTGAGAAACTCCGCTAATGTGCTGACTGAAGAATAGCATGTTGGTTTATTTCACACCACATATGTCTGTCTGTCTGTCTATCTCTTCTTCGCCTTTTCCCCGCACATGCAGGATCGGCACTATGATAAACGCAGATTTGGCATGTGTTAATAGTTACAGGGTGGCCGGATGCCCTTCCTGCCGCCACCCATGCCCCCCAGGAGGAAATGCGTACTACTAATGTCTGCGTATAGTGTTACATGTTCAAAATGTTCAAATGTTTGTAGAGCTTATGGGACATAACTACGGGGTCATCAGTCCCTAAACTTAGAAACTACTTATGAACTATCTTATACTAAGGACGGCACAAATCTCCATGCCCGAGGGATGATTTGGACCCCCGATCGTAGTGGCCGTGCAGACCGTGACTGACGCACCGCAGTCTCCTCGGCCACCGCGGCCGGCGTGTTATAAGTGTGTGAAAGTGTTACGAAATGTCTGCGAATCGTGTAACTGAGGCGGGACTTGAAGACCAGCCCGTTATTCACCTAGGGGGATGTGGAAAGACGCCTAAAAACATCATCCAGGCTGGCTTTCGTTAATCCGCCGGGCGGATTCGAACCGGGGCCACTATGCCTCCCGGAAAGCGGTGCGTTAGACCACACGGCTAACCGAGCAGGTCTTCAAACCACATATGTGTATTATGATAATTAAAAGCACCCTCGCCTGTGAATCCTGCTTAGCATGTAAATAAAATGTTACATGCGAAACGAGGGTTGACTACAGCCTGCTGTTGCATCTACTGGCAAAACATCACCTTAGGAAGTTGCATCAATGAGACATTGCACTCGTACGAGGTGGTAAGGGTAGAGTAAATTGCGATGTAAAATTCTCCATAAGCCACAGGGTTTAGTACAGGCTTTTGTGTGGCAATTCTTCAGTTTTTCTCATCGCGGTTCCTGGTGAGAGCTGTACTGCTTCCGAGCACCCTATCCTGAACCTCTGTCGCAATGCGAGGAGGCCTACCTCCTGCTCTGCCATGTGAAAAACCCCAATGTTCTCACAGCCGCTGATGGACCCTTGTAAATGTACGACTTTGGGAGTGTCTTCGATCAGGGTATATTTCTTGACACTAGCGTGTAACCTCTCGTGCATTACCGTTAACCATACAGAACATGAAATGCATATCCGCATTATCTTCGTTACTGTAAGGTTCCATTGTCAGTATAAATGTTCAAATGTTTTTATAGTCTATGGGACTTAACTACGGGGTCATCAGTCCCTAAACTTACAAATTACTTATGAACTACTTACGAACTAGGACGGCACAAATATCCATGCCCGAGGGGGGATTCGAACCCCCAACCGTAGTGGCCGTGCAGACCGTGACTGGAGCGCCTTAGTCCCCGCGGCCACCGCGGCCGGCGTTGTCAGTATAACACAGCGCAAGTGGCACTCCGCAGATGCGAATGATACCCTTTGAGACTGTGTGCTACACCCGTCCTGTATGTTCTGCGTGTATGGTGTGATTTCAACTCCACCTCTCGGCAATGTTTGTTGTGTAAAGAAGAAAAGTAGGACGGCCTCAAGTGCACAAGCGGTAAACCGTTCGATGTTACAAACAGTGCCGTCAGTGGCGTCTTGGAACCGTAAATTCGTAATTAGGCTATCTCACAAACAACTTGTTTGCGGGCCCGTGATTACTGGGATATTTGTGTAATTTCAACTGTGTATGTTTCCGCCATTCTTTTTGATACATACTGTATACAGGGTGGTCCATTGATAGTGACCGGACCAAATATCTCACGAGATAAGCATCAAACGAAAAAAAAAAAAAAAAAAAAAAAAAAAAAGCTACAAAGAGCAAAACTTTTCTAGCTTGAAGGGGGAAATCAGAAGGTGCTATGGTTAACGCGCTAGACGGCGCTGCAAAGGTCAAACGGATATCAACTGCATTTTTTTAAATAGGTACCCCCATTTATATTACATATTCGTCTAGTACGTAAATAAATATGAAAGTTCTATTTGTAACACTTTTTTCGCTTTGTGATAGATGGCGCTGTAAAAGTCACAAACATATAAGTACGTGGTATCGTGTAATATTTCGCCATCGATGTCAATCTAAATGGTGCAATGTATGATGATTTCTTACGTAATGTTCTATCGATTTTACTACAAGTTGTTTCACTGTATGACAGAATGACGATGTACTTTCAACATGATGGATATCCGGCACATGGCTCTCGTGCAGTTGAAGCTGTCTTTAGTGGAATATTTAATGACAGGTGGATTGGTCGTAGATGCATCATACCATGGCCCGCCATGGCCCGCCCCTACGGTCGGGGGTTCGAATCCCCCCTCGGGCATGGCTATTTGTGCCGTCCTTAGTATTAGCTAGTTCGTAAGTAGTTTGTAGGCTCTACAAACATTTGAACTTTTTTTAAGTTGTGCAGAAGTATTTTTTATTTTTATTTTATTATAGTTGACCGGTTTCGGACAATACATCCACTTTCAAACATCCCGTAAGTAGCTTTTAACAACACACATACAACTAGCATGGTTAGCTGAACATACAGCAGTTGTTTCTCAGTCAGGTCCATGTAAGTTCAGTTATCCATACACTTACAGGCTGCTTACGGGATGAAAGTAACGTCTGAAACCGGCCACCTATAATGAAATATTTCTGCCTAACTTCGACTGACAACATATATGATGGAGAAAATTAAAGGTTCGCCGTCGGAGGTTCGACTCCTCTCCCGGGCGTGTGTTGTCCTTAGGTTAGTTTAACTTAGTTTAAGTAGTTTGTTAGCTATGGAGTGATAAGCAAGCTGTTAAGTCCCATACATTTATTAACATTTGAAGAAATGTTGTAGCCGAACGCAACGGTGTCAATGTAACACCTTGTCCAGCATTTAAGCCAGAGAAAATGACCATTAAGTAGTTATCAACTTCGTGATTATGGATTCAAATAATACGAAACATTAAGGTACGGATCGACTTAAATTTTGAAGATAAAACTAATCGAAAGTTAACCACATAAAACTAATTTTTCACCGCAATCTAACGTCACAGATTCTTGCCTAACCAGAGTATTTTCGTCTCTTGGGTAGGGGTTGTAGTTTTCCTGATCTGTAATTTAATTATTATTATTAATTCGCAATCTGTTGATCAGCCACAAGTGCAATTTCAACCGTTATTTTGAACGACTGGACACGGATTTCTCGCAGCTGACTGACACCACTTGACCTCCCTTTCTTCGGCCGTTTCCCGCCTCGGCAGGACAGCTCCATAAGAAGCGTGCAACCAGACCGCACAGGCCTGAACCAATGTTAGTGGTTCCTCTGGAAAAGTTGGCTACAAGTTACTAATTTTGTACGTGGACGAATATTGTGATTCGATCGTACGAGGTACCAAAGCTAACGAGAGAAGCCTTCTCGTCCTAAGTTGCTTCTTACCAGGGGAACACCAAGTATGGTAAAACGAATTTTGATAGGTCGCTGAATGTTTTGCGGGAACTCCTCCAGACCAATGAGCCTTGGTTTCCATGAAAATCGAGATCAAAGTCCAGGGCGTAACTCAAAGTTGGTATGGGAGTCAGCCTGGTATAATTAGCAAGAAGCTCGACCGTCACACAGACGGCTTGAGTTCAAATCCTGCTCGGAGTTTGTTTATTTATTTATTTTTTACACTCGTCCGACGTTTGATTGTATATAATTATATTCTTTTTCCCACTATATCAATTCTTACTGCAAAGATAAAGTTATATCAGGTAATCATAGTTACATGTGAACGATACGCCACGAATGACTAGCCGCCTGGACACAGCATAATAATCCGCTGGAACGCATCAAGTAGGCACACACTGCATTCGACGGTATAAAAACAGTGGGGCTGGGGACTGTAAACGCAGCTAGCAAATGCTGGACAAATGTTATAGGTGATAACTACAGGCAGCTTACTGATCTTTCAGTCGCCGTAAAAGTATGCTTCGAAATAACGAATAAAATAAAATAATCGTCACGATACATACCATACTAAGCAATTAACATAAGTTATTATCATGAACAATTACTCAAGCACTAACGTAAGAGTGGCTATGAAAGCATTTAATTATGCGCAATAAATCGTGGTATAAATGAAAAAAAAATCAAAGCAGGATTTTATCTCGAGTCGATTGTGTCACACTCGAGCGCCTTGCTAATTACACCACGCTGATCCGTGTACCAACAGTGACGTAGTAAGGTATAGCTGTTACGCGCTGGCCTTTGATCTCGATTTTCGTGGAAGCCAAGGCGCATTGGAACAAATCCTTTTAGCTGGAGGAATTTCCGCACGATATACTTGCAACCGATCATCATTCGTTTGTACAATACTTGGTGTTCCCCTTGTTAGTCTCGAAAGGTATCGATTGACGAAGTACTCTTGTGCCGCCTTTGTAGTAGATCTCGGTGTTGACTCACTGCAACAGCCATAAACGTATCAGTCTCAACACATACGTGTTTTCGATAGCCCGCGAGTTTATAGAAGTGCAACGGTTTGTGTACAGAACGGAGGCGCGATCAGTGTAAACACGCTCTCGGTGTAACAAAAGTGCTGACCCTTCCTCGGCGCAGCTGTTCATTCTCTTAACGATAACGTCAATATTCGCTTCAAGTATACGCTCTCTCCTTATGGGCTGTACGACTTAAAAGTACCATCATTCAGTTCATTATGCGCATTCATTTCTATCTAGTCCTGCAGCACGACGTTGTCTCTGTCAGTATGTTTTTTATATCTTGTGCTTCATTGTATTATCAAGTGTAACAGGCTACCTCACCTTTCAATATGTCAGCTGCAGAATATAATGACCACTTATTTTAACTGAACTCTTCGACTTCTGGTCTGTAGCTTTCCCATTTTGCCATCATTTTTAAACATTACATAACAAGCATTAACCCCCGCTAGATGAGAGGAGGTTCGTTGCTGGCAGCAGAATATTCTCAGGTAAGCCTACCTGTTCATTGGGGAGCAAAAGGTTATTAATTCTAGCAACTTCGTACCTTGAAGAAAAACGAACGTCGCATCACATACAATATGTTTGATTAGGCAGCGCGCAGAACCGCGTATTTTGCTGTTCGATTGTTGGTGCTGGTGCTCTTTTCGGATATGAGCAGGGAATATAAAGAAAAATGTTTTTGGTTTTGCTCGGACCTGCGCCCATTTGTAACAGCCACTGGAATATCTGTCGTGTTATACAGCTGTACTGCAGAAAAGTTTGAACGACGCACCGAAGCTGTTGCCCATGCAAATCGTCCGAATCGATTAATTCCTTTGCAGATGATGTCACTGGGCTGAAATTAATGCCCAACAAATGATATAGTTCGTAATTTAAGTGCACAATGTCTATTTTTCTGGAAAATTTTTGAAATAGGTTATTTTCATAGTTTAAATTTGTATGGATCGGTTAAAAATAACAAACATTACCCGCTGTCGACATATAATGCTTTAGGTCGAGTTAAATTCAATAAGCCCTGAAATGCCCAAACAATGATGAACTTAATAGTATTATGTTAGTAGATTATCTTTAATATTATTTTATTAGTTGATTATCTTTTGTTCTTTGTGCGTTAATTCCTGAACGCTTTTAAGCAAATACATTGAAGCAATCATAAAGACGACATTTGTATAACGTTTCGTGGAGAAAGTTAGAAGAGATCTTAATCCATTGTCCACTACGACACTCCGTAAGTATGCTAGAAAAAATATTAGGAACCAGAAGAAAAATTCTCATGTAACAGCACAACGAAAAGGAGAATATGTTCTGGGCAGACCGGATGTAAAACAGCAAAACTCCCTTCTCGACTGATCTGGAATCTACAAAAACATTTAAATCAAGAAATCTTGACACGCTCGCCATTTTCCACTTGTTGGCATTATTACCCATGTTGTATGTTAACTTGTGCTACTTTATCACATGTTACGTTGTTTTACCTACTAAAAATTGAAACTATTAATATTTCAATGCTTAAATGCAAGATAAATGTACTTTGATACATTATTGAAGATGCAGATTTTACTATATTCCTTGACTGAACCTCTAATACACTGTCTATTGCTATCGGCAAATTTAGTCAAAGTTCCAGTAGGATATTTAACTTGCTTGCGGAAAAGGCTCAAGAGAATAGGCTAAATCTTCTGCCAATGTCTCTCCAGCACGCTGCGGATATCTATATGTACATCTGCAAATCACATTTAAGTGCCTGGCAGAGGGTTCATCGGACCACCTTTACACTATTTATCTCCCATTCCATTATCGAATAGAGCGCGAGAAGAAAGTACACCTGAATCTCTCCGTTCGAGCTCTGATTTCTCGTATCTTATTCTGATGATGTTTTCAACATATGTAAGTGGCAGTCAACAATATATTTTCGTATTCTGAGGAGAATGTTGTGATTGGAGTTTCATGAGTAGCCCACGCCGTAGCGATAAGCGCCGTTGTTGTAATGATTCCCATCCCAGATCCTGTATCATTTCCGTAACGCTGTCTCCCATGTATCGTGACAATACGAGACGAGCTGCTCTTCTATGGACTCTTTCGATGTCCTCCGTTAAACCCACCTGATAAGGCTCGCGCACTGGGCAGCAATACTCCAAAAATGGACGGACAAGCGTAGAGTATCCAGTTTCTTTTGTAGTTCTGTTGCATCTTTTAAGGGTTCTGCCTATAAACGCAGTCTCTGGTTCGCCTTTCCTACGACATATCTACGTGTTTTTTCCAGTTGAAGTCTGAAGTAATAGTAATTCCTAGGTATTTAGTGGAGTTTACGGCTTCATTTTTGATTGATTTTTCTTGTAAACGAAATTTAACGGATTTCTTTTCGTATTCATGTAGACAACTTCACACTTCTCATCATTTAGAGTCAGTTGACAATTTTACCCATAGTGATATCTTATTCAGATCTTTCTGCAGTTGGTTTTGATCTTTAGATGATGACGGCGTCATCTGCAAATAATCTAAGAGAGCTACTTAGATTTTCTCCCAAATCGTTTATGTAAATAAGGAACAGCAGAGGACAAATAACACTACCCTATGGAACACCCGATATCACCTCTGTTTTAGTCGATACCTTACCATCGATTACCACAAACTGTGTCCTTTCTGACAGGAAATCCCTTATACAGTCGCAAATTTGGGCAATATACCATAACCACGCAATTTGATTAAAATCCGTTTGTGAGGTACGGTGTCAAAAGCTTTCTGGATATCAAGAAATACGGAATCAATTTATAACCCTTCTGGAAGCACTCATCACTTCGTGTGAGTAAAGAGCTAGTTGTGTTTCGCATGAACGATATTTTCCGAACCCATGTTGAACTTGGGTCAATAGATCATTCGGTTCGAAATAATGCATAATATTTGAATACAGGATATGTTCCATATCCTTCTGCAAATTGACGTCAATGAAATAGGCCTGTAGTTTAGTGGGTTACTCCTACTGCCTATCTTGAATATAGGTGTGACCTGTGCAACTTTCCAGTCTTTTGGTTCAGATCCTTCTTTGAGCGAGCGGTTGTATATGGCCATCAAGTAAGGAGCTATCGCTTCAGCATAATCAGATAGAAATCTAATGGGTACACATATCCGAACCGGAATAATTGTTCTTGATAAGTGATTTAAGTTACTTCACTACTCTGAGGATATCTATTTCAACATTACTCATTCCGACCCCTGTTTGTAATTCGAAATCTGGGACATTGGTTTCGTCTTCTTTGGTGAATGAGTTTCGAAAAGCTGTGTTTAGTAACTATGCTTTAGTAACGCTGTCATCGGCAGTACTGAGGGTATTGTTTCTGTTTTGCTCTAGTATACTTAACATATAACCAAAATCTCTTTGGATCTTCAGTCAAATTACTAGAAACAGTATCCTTGTGAAAAGTACTGTAGGCATCTCGAATTGAAGTCGTCGCTAAATTTTGAGCTTCTGTGTAGGATCGCTCATCTGGGGATTTTGCGTTGGTTTAAATTTAGCATGCCTTTTCCGTTGTTTTTGCAACAGTGTCCTTATCAGTTTTGTGGACCAAGAGGGATCACCTCATTCTTTTATTTAATTTATTTGGTATAAAACTGTCAATTGCTGACGATACCACTTCTTTGAAATGGAGCCACATCTGGTCTACACTTCCGTTTAGTGTTTGGAATCAGTGGAAACTCTCTTCCGAGAAGCAATGTATTGCCTTTCTATCTGCTTTCCTGAGCAAATATAATTTTGTCTATTTTTTGTAAATGTTCAAATGTTTGTAAAGCTTAAAAGTCGACCACTGGACTTAACAAGAGCCTTGCTTTGTCACTAAAATTAGCAAATTAGGTCTGTGTGAAGTACTGGTTACTCCCTGCTACAAAGCCTTGTTCCCTGGCCCAAACTGAGAACTGACTCGTTTCAAATTACTTCAATAACAGGACGTTAATACTACAGTCGTCAATATACATAGCAGCTCACACGTTATTATACACAGACATAATAAGCAAGTCACCACAATTAATCTTAGAAAGGTGGCTAGGAAACATTTATACGCAACGGAATATACACTTCTGAAAATTAGCATCTGATCTTATTTTCAGCATTTGTGAAACAATATTAAATAAAAGAGGGAAGATGCTCTAAAACTGCAATTTATAGGCAGCTTACGGATTATGCTGAACTTAAACTTGTTTATTCAGATAAAAACAAGCAAAATGGGGAACCACTTTAGTTAATATTGTCGCGTTGAAATGGGAGGAGGCTTGACTTCGAAGGCAACTGAACACAGCACTTATACACAAAGCACGTTTAATACGAACTGAACATACACGCAGCACTGACTGCCTCTCAGACAGAGTGCTCTGCTTTTTTATACACAGACAGAATTTACCAGAAATTAGAAGAACAGTTAACATAAGAAACAAGTAGAATTTACAAGTGAACATAAGAAATTGTAGAACATTTTGGGATTGTTAATTACAAAGAAATAATTTTTCCGGTGGGCGGGATTGACCCGGCGACCTTAAACACCTAAGTCAGTGTTCGTGATTTCTCCCGGCAATATAATGAAGATGCATCTCTTACGTGAATTAATGCGGACGGTGCCCAGCCTAAATTACACATGATTAAACGCTACTAGGGGGAAGGATTCACAAACAACACTCATTCTCTCACACACACGCAATGCCACAGCGAAACTCAACAAAAACAGCGTGCTGATACGAGGCGGAAGCAGGCGCCGCTATCGTAGGCGAAATTCAGCAAGTCGGAGGTAGCACAAATCACTATATACAAAAACACATAAAGCTGGCTATGGTCTGTCGTGCCTGTTTTAAGATGGTGCGTGTATATAGCAAGTTAAATTACATCTGTATTGGACCGCGAGCAAATGTGGTAACGGTGAAACACGGCTACGTTACATGAACGCACTCCACTGAAGGTGAAGTGGTTGAAAGTCGGATTCATTATACAAAAGCACGGGATTCTTAAGTTGCAGTCTGTCAGCAATCGATCTAGGTACTGGTTTTATAAGAGAAGTGGCGTGAAGTCAGGCGACTAGCTGCAAACCCCGAAGACGGAACTCGGACCCACATGGTTTCGAAAACCGATAAAATTGAATACATTTAGATTCCGAAAAATAAAAAAAAAATTAACTACAGCATGCAAATATATAAGAAAGCGAATGAAATGCAGCTACAGCGATTACAGAGACGGATGAAGTCCACTGTCCAAAACTCGTAAAAATGAAATAATTACAAAGTCGGAAAATAAGAATAAGAACTGTGGCATGCAACCCATAGAAATATTAAGAATTACATAATGAAGCTATTGAAGGAGTTTGTACAAGGCTCAGAGAGAATTACAGACACAGACAGAGTTCGAACTACAAGTTGAGGAAGAAACAGCAACATTAAAATAGGCGGAGAGAGAAGATCGCGAAATATTAGTGGAAATGAGATGGATACCACCATAGTTACTTGCCTGATGGGCATGGAACAAACAAGAGTGGAAGCTGAAAGCTTTGTTCTGTGAAACAACCACATGCAACACATATCACCCATGGAAGAAAACGATGAGAAGATTTTTACATGCACTGTACAAAAATGAACATATCACCTATTAGAAATCGGGCCCCACAAAGCTACAAAGTATTTGCACAGAGTTCATACAACGCTGCATGATCACAAAAGGTTTTAACATATCAGATCGTTATCAAACAGCAACTACAATCGCATACACCGCGTTTATCTATTGGAAATCACTGACTAAGTTCATGAATCTAAGTTAAACGTGCTAGTCAGTGAAATGCTACCATCGCCAGAAACAAGAGCAGAACGAACCTAACTTCACCAGACGACCAGCCGAGAGTGTATATCGCTGTGCGGCCATCGGGCCGCGGGAAAACGACCGGAAACCGGAAAATCCCTGAAAAAGCGGTGGTGGCGACGGAGTGTGAGTACACCCGTGCTGGTGTAGGTTCGCTGACTAGCCCGCAACCAAAAGGTGTGGAAACCTCTTTGGTCACCTCAGCAGCTATCGACTCTGAGCCAGAGAGAACGATGCAAAGCGAGCTATCACTTCCCACATTCAAACAGCCATAGAAATTGCACACACTTAAAAGTACAACAACTGCACATTCTCACAGGGACAGTGGCGTAGCAAAGAAGCCGTATTTATGCCACAATAATTAATATAATAATAAATTATTAACATAACAAAATAAAGAAAACCTCGCAATATTAATTAACATTGCAACACATCAAATAAAAATACTATTTCTCATGCCTTGAAAAGAGTGTGGTTTAAGTTTTAACAAAATGATAATCTAGAGACATTAAATGAATTATAACTTTACAGAAACTATACAAAAATATATGGAAGACGACAGACGGTCGTCTTTCTAGCTTAAATGACTTAACTGTGGGGTCAGCATCCCTAAACTTACAAACTAGTGATGAACTACGTTATACTAAAGACGCCACAACATCCATACCTGGGGGGGATTCTAACCCCCGACGTGGAACGGCCTCGCACACCGGATCATAGCGCCTCAATGCGGTCGGCAGCTGCGCCGCGACTATTTCCGGTAACTTTGGGACTTTCGATATTTAATCTCGCTACGACAGCTCTGTGTTGACTAATACCTGTATCCGTTTTGATGCTTGTTATGAGCTCAGGATTATTTGTTGCTAAGAGACCAAGTGTGTTTTGACATCTATTTCATAATTCTAGTTGGCTAATGAACTAATTGTTCAAAGTAATTCTCAGATATTGCGTTGAGTTCAATTTCGGACTATGTTTTATGCGTACCTCCTGATTTGAAAATATAATTTCGTCGACAGATTGAGTGTAAATTAAAATCGCCGCCTCCTATTGTTGTGTGGGTCGGGTACATGTTTGCAATTTGACACAGGTTTTCTTTGAACCCTGCCCATAATAACTCACAGGAACTATCAACTTCATCTTCACTACACGAAAGACTATTTTGATTGCGATAAAAACGCCTTCATCTATTTTGTTTAATCTATCCTTTCTGAACACAGTTAGATCTTTTCATAAACTTTGGCAGAACTTATTTACGGCTTAAGCCAACTTTCGCTTCCTATAATGGTATATGTTTCGGTGATTTCTATTAACGCTTGGAGTTCTGGTACTTTCCCGACACAGCTACGACAATTTACAACTGTTAGATCTTTATTTCTCCTGTGATCGACCTGCACCCTTTGAAACAGCCCATTTAATGTTTTCCCAAAGCCCTCTACCCTAAAAATCCGACCAGTTCACGCCACATAACCCTCGCTACCCGTGTAGCCGCTTCCTGCGTATAGTGGACTCCTGACCTATTCAGTGGAACCCGGAACCCAACCACCCGATGGCGCAAGTCGAGGAATCTGCAGCCCACACGGTCGCAGAACCATCTGAGCCTCTGATTCAGACCCTCCACTCGGCTCTGTAACAGAGGCCCACAGTCGGTCCTGTCAACTATGGTGCAAATGGTGAGCTCTGCTTTCATCTTGCAAGTAAGACTGACAGTCTTTACCATTTCAGATATTCGTTAAAACCTTGAGAGAATCTCTTCAGGTCCGAAGCAATACACATCATTGGTACCGACGTGAGCCACCATGTACCTCTACATAGATACTCTGCTAATCACATGTAAGGGTTCATTAACCATTTTTATAACTTTTATCTACCGTTCTATTCTCTAATAGCGCGCGGAAAAAAAGAACACATAAATCGTTCCGTTTTCGATCTGATTTATTTTATTGAGGTGGTCGTGTCTCCCTAAGTAGGTGGGTGCTAGCAAAATATTTTCACATTCAGAAGTAAAAGTCGATGATTCAAACTTCGCAAACAGGTCACGCCGCAATGAATAACGCCTTTCTTTTAATGATTTCCACCCCAATTCGTGCAACATTTACGTGACGCTTTCCCCCATAACATGATAAAACAAAAAGAGCTGCCGTTCTCTGAACCTTCTCAATATCTTCCGTCAGCACACCTGGTGAGGGTCCCCCAATGGGCAACAGTACTCCAGTAAAGGACGCAGAAGTGTAATGTAGGCAGTCTCTTTGGTGGGGCTGGTGTATCTTCGAAGCGTTCTGCCAATGATACATAATCTTTGGTTCGCCTTCCCCACAATATTTTCTATGTGTTGTCTCCAGTCTAAGTTGTTCGTAATTGTAACTCCTAGGTATTTAATAGAATTTACTACCTTAACGTTTGACTGATTTATTGGGTAATTGAAGTTCAGCGGATTTCTTTTAGTGGTCATGTGTATTACTTTATACTTTTCTTTATTTAGCGTCAATTGCCAATTTTCGCACCATGTAGAAATATTGTCTAAATCGCTTTGCAGTTGCTTTTCATCCTCTGTTGACTTCACTAACAGATAAACGACAGCATCATGCGCGAACAGTCTATGGGATATATTCAGATTGTCTGCTAAATCGTTTATAAACACGAGGAAGAGTAGGGGAACTACAACGCTTCCCTGGGGAACGCCAGATAGCACTTCTGTTTTACTCGATGACTTACCGTCAGTTACAACGAACTGTGTCCTTTCTGATAGGAAATCGTGAATCCAATCGCACAATTTGAGAGATATTCCATAAGCACGCAATTTCATTAGAAGCCGCTTGTGGGGTACAGTGTCAAAAGCCTTCCGGAAAACAAGAAATATGGAATCGATTTGAGGTCCCTTGTTTATGGTACTTATCACTTCATGTGAATAAAGGGCAAGCTATGTTTCGCAAGAGCGATACTTTCTGAATCCGTGTTGACTATTGGTTAGTAGGTCGTTCTTTTCGAGTTATTTCATAATGTTCGAACAAAGTATATGTTAAGAATGTGAGTGTAGATCAGATGTGGCTTACATTCAAAAAAATAATATCGACAACCATCGACAGATTCATACAAAACAAATTAACAATAGAGGGAGTAGTCCGCCGTGGTACACACAACAGTGTACATAACTGTTACAAAAGGAAAGAAAAAAACAAGCCAAATTTAAACGCAAAAAAATCCTCAAGGCTTTGTATCTTTCACAGAAACTATAAAATTTAGCTCGAACTTCAATGAGAGATGCTTACGATCATTCCCACAACGAAACACTCGCGTAATTTGATATGGAATCCTAAAAAATTCTGGTCGTATGTCAACTATACTAACGCCAAAACTAGATCAATACCTTCATTACACGATAGAAATGGTGATGCTATTGATGACACGTCTGTTAAAGCAGAATTACTTAACACAACTTTCCGAAATACCTTCACCAGAAAAGAAGAAGCAAATTCTCCAGTATTCGCATGAAGAACACCTGCTATCATGCGTAATGTAGTATGATATATATCCCTGAAATATCAAAACCAATCTCTTAACAAAAGTAAGTCTTCCGGTCCCGTCTGTACACTAATTAGGTTCCTTTCAGAGTACGCTGATGCAATCGCCCCATACCTATCATATACACCTACTCGCTCAGCGAACATTCCATACTCAAAGACTGGAAAGTTGCACGGGTTACTGCATATATCATTGACGTCGCTTTGCGGCAGGATTTTAGAACATGCACTTCTCTCAGATACTATGAACTACCTCGAAGAAAACAGTCTATTGTCGCATAGTCAACACACATTCACGAAGAATCGTTCTTCTGAAACACAGCTAGTTCTTTACTCATATGATGTGATGAGTACTGTCGGCAAGAGGATCAAATAGATTCAGTATTTCTAGATTTCCGGAAGGCTTTGACACTGTACCGCACAAGCGGCAAATGTATATGAAGGGCCATTGAAGTACTGAGATCTTTAAATGTAACGCCAAGAAATAGATCAGCATTTTATTGTGTCCTAGTCATTTCGATGTCTATAAACATTACATCTAATCGTAATTTTCCAATGCAAACACTTTCAAATTTCAAATGTTTTGTGAAGAATTATTTCTTCTGCGGCAGCAACGCGCCAGGTAACAGTTAATTATAAAATGGATTTGGAAATATTTGAATTTATATTATAATTAAAATTTTAATTAGCAGCCACCGTCATCTCCTAAATAAAATTAAGTAATTTATAATATTATGTAACTGATAATATTTTATGTTGACAGTTTTATTTAAAATTAAGGAATCTAGTAAGAGAGGGAGCTATGCCACTCTGAGGAGAAATGGAGATAAATTGAGTTTTCTAAAGCGCTTTATTCAAAAATGTTCAAATGTTTGTTAAGCTTATGGGACTTAACTACGGGGTCATCAGTCCCTAAACTTACAAACTACTTATGAACTACTTACGAACTAGGACGGCACAAATATCCATGCCCGAGGGGGGATTCGAACCCCCGACCGTAGTGGCCGTGCTGACCGTGACTGGAGCGCCTTAGTCACCTCGGCCACCCCGGCCGGCAAAGGCGCTTTATTAAGACATTATTTATGCAATAAAAGGGTCACTTTTTTCGTCTTAACTAATTGTTATGCAAATTATGCAAAAGGAATAATATCAATTTTAATGTAAATATCACTGATATTGACCTTGTAGGCTTATTTCAAAACGCTGTGAAAATAACACCACCCGTCAAAATGCTGTCAAATTGCAACAGAATATTATTCGCGAAGGGGAAAAACGTATGGCAGAAGAAAAATAAATAGGAGCAATAGGTGGCACTATAAGTACCATAAGTCAATCCTTTCATGCCCGAATTATAGTCTGAGAATTGACACCTGGAGGATAGGCAACCATCGCTGCTCCACATCCCCGCTGGTTAGCTACTCATGCACACTAATACGTAGGGAAGTCGACAAGTAGCGTTTTTCACCACTTCTTTCAACCTTCTCTGAAACACAAGGATCCATTTTTCACGTACATTACGCAATAGGGCTACCAACCAACCAGTAGTACAACAACCTACATGCTCAGAAGACTGACATGACACGTTTATTACAAGATAGAGACATAATGCAAATTATGTTTAATAATTATAAAAGAAGATGGCTATAGGAACAATAAGTACGTTTTTTTGCACAATATGATCTTCCACTATAACCGGTAAAACAATCTGTAACACTTCTATGTTGCTACGTCTGCAACTGAAAAAGAGGACAACATCGATAACTGGCATAGCTCCTGCTCTCATTCAAAATGATCGCAAGTACGCATTCAAGAACTTACAACTGCTCTAAAAAGAGCGCGAGCCACGCCACGTGTTTCTAGTTAACAGGGCAGACGCAAGATGGCACGAGAATACTGAAAGTTGACATAGCTTAATATCTCATATAATGTGGCATAGTCCACTCTCAATTGTTTTGAGGTTTGATTCCATTTTTTGGAACGGTGTGCTCAGCGGCCACAAAATAATGAATATAATAAATATAATATGCAACGTTGGTCGTTTTCTATTAATGTTTTTGCAGATCGATTTCGATCACATAATGATTATCTTCATTGCACCAGTCATCGTAATATCAGCTATGCATAATCATATGCCATATTAGCTGAATGTAACAGATTTTTTTACATATCAATGTAGTGTTACATTCAGTTACTATGGCATATGACTATGCATAGCTGATATTACGATTGAAGATGATCATTATTTGATCGAAATCGGTCTGCAAAAACATTAATAAAAACGATCAGTGCTGCACACTACATTTATTATACTCCTCAATTGTTATAATTTTAAAATAAATAAAGTAAAATATACCTGTAGGTAGAAACGAATTCACGATTATACGAATGAAAGTGTCGCACACTAATAATTTTTAAAATAATTAAAAATAAAATGTACCTTTAGGTAGGATCGATTTCCCAATCATAAGCGTAAAAGTCTGGTACGTTACTGCCCATGCTATTTCGACACAATGTGTGACGTATCTCTATGACAGGTATATAAGATGTATTTCACTCGCGCTTCAACTTTGGAGCGCTTTTTCTCGGAATTTTCTGGATAGTGCACTTTAAAATTGCTATGAATGGATGCTCTTGAAATATACTACTAAAATGAGAAATTTAAATATAAATTGAGAAACCTTGAGATGGATTTTCATCTCGAATATGCCCAAGACATTAAAGATAAACATGAAGCAATTAATTAAAATTTGTGATGCGGCCGGGACTCGAACCCGCACCTCCATGCTTACTAGGCAGACGTCTTACTGTTTTTTTTTTTTTTTTTTTTTTGGTTTTTTTTTCATTTTTTTTTTTTTTTTTTTTTTTTTTTTTTTTTTTTTTTTTTTTTTTTTTTGCCACCGCCACTTTTGTCCTTAGAAAAAAAATAAACTTGTCCACTTCAGGCGTTGGCTCCTACCTTATCCTAGTCCCAGTTCAACTAACCTAATTCTAATAAAGGGCAAGGAAAGCTAATAGGCTACCGAAAGCAGAAAAATAATAATAAATAAAATAAAATAAAATAAAACTCATGAGATTTGGAAGAAAAAAAGGCTGGGAAAACTTCTTCTCCTTTGTATTCTTTATTTATTTATTTATTTTTTTAATTCTTTATGTATATATATATATATATATTGTAATATATGACAAGAGGTGCGCCGTAGTGATGCCGCCGGCATACTTAAAATCGTCCAAACGTGTCTTCTCGTTGATTATTATGTTCCGTTGTGGGTTCTGTTCAGTTCAGGTTGGTTGCGTTAAGATTTATCTTCTCATCGCTTGGACGTTCCAGCTGCGAGGCGGGTCGTGAAAGGCACTCCGTAAAAAGTTGGAAAAATATTTCTGGTACTTTGGGTTACGGGTTAGGACGCAGTGTCGTTCATTAAGAAAGTTCCAGTATCCAAGTACTGATTTCTCGCCAGGATCAAAGAGGTATCGGATCGTGTAGCCACGAATCCAATTTACCGAGTGTGTTTTGGTGGTGGGGTAGAAAGTCTCCTCCGGAAATAGAAGCATGTTGATGTCGATCTGGGCGGATGTTTGGCGAGTAAGGAACGCCAAAATTCGCCGAGCGAGCGTCCAGACATCGTTCGCCTGGACCACAGTGGAACCTGTGGCCGTCTGTGTCGTCCACTCCGCAGTGAATGCAGAGGGGCGAATCGGCGAGATGGATCCGATGCAGGCGATGTCGGTTTACTTGTTTTCCGTTCACAGTGAGATACCAGGTTGACTGGACGTCTGATTCGAGAAAACGTTCGTAAATAGCTTTCCATATATGTCGCCATACATACTGTGGATGCTTAATTTCGATCGGGTTGGATGGTCGACACTGTTGTAGCAGATCATATACTGTTTTAGTCTGAGACAAACGAGCAGGTGGTAAAGATTTGTATACATAACTAAGGTCCAAGAAGAATCGTCGGATATGATGGAAGGCAACTGGAATGGCTGCAATCGTCACTGGGGCTACCAAAGAGTCCGGGGCAAAGGCATTGAATAGTATACCGGTGAGACTCTGTGGGCAACGTCGCCAGATTTTTAATTGAGAGCTGACGTAGAGCGCCGTGACTCTGGTCGGCACATGTGTTAGTCCCACCCCACCACGTTCCCGCGGGAGTGCAAGGGCGTCGTATTGCACTTTGAATATCAATCCGGAGCTGACGTAGGAGCCTAACGCAGCCAATATACGCCGTGCCAGGAGAGTTGGGATCGGTAGCACTTGAGCAACATGGGGTATGCGAGAGGCATGATAGACGTTCACATATTGTGTACGTTGAACTATGTCGAGGGATCGTAGCCGGTGATCTGCTAGACTTCCCCTGATTCTCTGAAGCAATCGCCGACCGTTGATCGCTACTGAGCGGCGGAGATCGGCTGAAAAATCTATGCCAAGACATCTAACGGTTGTGGCTACACTTAGAGGAGCGATGCTTCTCTCTGGTAGGCCCTCGCCGATGAGCAAGACCTTGGATTTTGAGACGTTGAGCAAGCTGCCTGATGCCTCGCCATAAGTGGCCACCCACGTCAGGGCTGCCCGTACGTCGTTCTCAGTGCGTAGGTATAGGACGATGTCATCGGCGTAAGCTGCACAACAGAATCGGTTCCCATGTAAACTCATACCTTCCAAACGTTGGCGTAGTCCCTGGAGCAATGGTTCTAAAGCAAAGGCGTATAATATAGTTGAAAGTGGGCAGCCTTGTCGGACGGATCGTGTTATAAGCACGGGTGGGGTGAGGCGACCGTTGAACATGATTTTGGAGGTCGCGCCAGTCAGAAGGCGCATAACTACTGCAATAATGTCGCCAGGGAAACCCATGTGCTGGAGAACTGTCTGTAAGTAGGTGTGATCAACACGGTCGAAGGCCTGGCTAAAGTCAAGTGAAGCCAGGGCACCAGGAAGTCGTTGATATCGGGCAAGTGCTATCATGTCTCGATAGCGGCAAACAGCCGTATGGATATTGTTGTCTCCTCCTAAGGACGTCTGGTCGCAGGATGTGACGTACCGTGCAACTTTCTTGAGTCGTGAGGCCAACAACCGTGTAAATATTTTCATATCGCTGTTAAGCAGAGTTATAGGCCGATAATCTTGTATTCTGGATGACCTGTTCGGTTTGTGTACAGGAATAATTATGCCTTCAAGGAAGGTTTTAGGGACATCACTCGCTGGGGACATTAGTTCTTGAGCGATCGTCGTCCATGTAGGTGCTAACAAATAGTCAAAACTTTTATAAAATTCAACGGGAATACCGTCGGGCCCAGGAGACCTATTGTTATGCCCCATTTTAATTGCTTCTAGTACTTCATCCGTGGTCACGCCTTCCTGGAGTTCACGTGCCACCTCCACTGGGAGAGTACTTGGAATAAGTTGTGCGACTTCTGAAATCAGTTCTGGCGAATGCGAAACAGCTTCATATAGTCTTGTGAAATGGGCATGGAACGCATGACCGATGGAGTATTGGGTATCGTGCCGGTGACCTTCCGCGTCAATCAGGGCGTGTATCAGAGCCCGGCGTCGTTTTTGTCTTTCCTGGATGAGATGGTACATCGACGGATGTTCTTCACCTATTCTATCATTTGTACGAGATCGGATGACAGTCCCTTCCAGGTGACGGCGCATTATCAAAGAGATTTGGGCCTTTGTACGGTGAACCATCGTCTGCCTGGCTGGTGAGAAAGGCATCGTCACACATTCTCGAAGAATGGAATAATAAAAATTCAAAGTGTTGTTTCGCCATGTCTTGATGTCCCGGCCGTAATTCATCAGCGACTTGCGCAGCGTTGGCTTTGCACAGGAGAGCCACCAAGATAGAGTGGAGTTATAGGCATTACGACGGCGTAAACACTGTGCCCACGCACTTTCGATGATATGTCGACAGTCTGGAGCGGTCAGGTGAGACACGTTTAGTTTCCACAGGCCACGACTATGCCACACACGCTGTCGGACGAGACTAACGTCGCAGATATATGCCTCATGATCTGAAAAGGCTAAGGGCCAGACTTCCGCGTGACGGGTTCCACCTGCGAGAGAGCGGGTGAGGTATATGCGATCCAGGCGGCTCGAGGAATGGGCGGTGTAAAACGTAAAGCCAGGGCGAGTTCCGTAGAGCTTTGTCCAGGTGTCAACGAGTTGGAGTCTGTCGATGACCACGGAGAGAGCCGCACAGGGTGAATGTTGTGGCAGTTGGTCGGTGGGCCCTTGTGTCGAGTTGAAATCCCCGCCAAATACCAAGTCATCCTGTGGACCCATAAATAGCGGCGTGATATCCTCGGCGAAGAATGTATTGCGGTCTCGACGGTGGCTGGAGCCGGATGGTGCATAGATGTTAATGATACGCACTCCGAATACAGTAAGAGCCATTCCCCGAGCAGTGTGGAGGTAAACGACGTCGTTTGCTGGAATGCCATCGCGTAGGAGGATGGCGACGCCGCTGCCGGTGTCGGAGGCGTGTGAAACATAGCCAGTGTAACCAGTAGGGATGAGAAAATCAGCGACAAACACCTCCTGTAGGAGCGCAATATCAACATCACTTGAGTAGATGGTGTCTCGAAACATCGCCAGTTTGTGTGGGGCGCGGATGGTGGCCATATTCATCGTGGCGATACGATATTGCTGCGGATGGACACTTGCAAGGTTTACAGAAGGCGTTGCAGTGGCTCCCGAAAGTCGCTGACTTGCCGTGTCTCCCACAGTTGCCGCAATTCTTAGTTGGGTACCAAATCTGGTGCCTCCATGGGATGCACCCGCTCGGCCACGTTAGCTGTCTGATCCGCTCCTTCGCCAACATCGTCGGCCCATGATGTGGATGTCGATGACGTGTGCTGGCGTTGGTCTGTAACGGACGAGGCGCATGCTCCAAGCGGTGCTGTGAAGGTAAGGTCGTTCTTAGGTGCTGACATTAAGGATGTTATGTCCTGATTTGATGTATGGTGCGTCACCGTAGGACTGTCCAGTGTGGCAGTATCATCCTGCTGCTGGTCGGAAAATGGTACGTCACTGTCAGACATTCGTTCGGTATCCGAAAAGGTCGTCTGATGGAGGCCGTCAGCGGAGGGTGTTCGACGGCGTTTCTTACGCCTCCGAGGTGACCGCTGTTTTCGGATGTGTTGTTCTGAATCAGAATTTGGTTGTTCCTCTTCTATCGCCGCACCCGTCTGTACGAAAGCGGACGTCGGCACCACACTTAGGTCGATGTCCATGATACCAGCAGAGTCATTCGGAGTTGCCTCTATTGTTGCCGGTTCTGGTGAGGGCGCTGGAGGCGGTGCTGTGCTTGTGTCGTCAGTATTTTCTTCTGCGTTGGGTACAGGCAACGTAGGTTTAGGCGTAGCCTGGAGTTGTATTACGTGGTTCTGTGCAACTGCAGCGTAGGTGACGGGTAGGGACGTGACCGTTGTTGCTGAGGCCACCTCACCTAGTGGTGTCTGTACCAAACGTCGGCGCATACATTCGGACCGGACATGGCCTTCCTCCCCACATCCTGAACATGTTCGTGGCTGGCCATCGTACATAACGATGGCCCGCACACCACCAATCATCAGGTACGACGGAACGTGTTTCTTCAGCTCAATCTGTATCTGACGCACACCATTTAATACCTGGTAGGTCGTAAATGTTTGCCACTTTTCTGCGAGGTGACCAACGACGTTACCATACGGTTGGAAGGCTGCAATGACCGTTTCTTGAGGTACTTCAAACGGGAGCTCAAACACCCGTAGAGTACGTAATCCAAATCCTACATGATCGACCGTTACGGCACCGATGTGTCCATCAGAGTGCTTGAACTTCAGTCCGGTGTTATGTCGTTGGACAACTTCAGTGCATAGCGCTTCTGTCGTCATCTTGATATAGACGATGCTTCCCGTGATTGAAAAGTGTATTCCGATCACGTCTTGTGGGTTCAAACGAAGATCTTCTCGTATGAACTGTTCGATTTCAAAAGCTCTTGGTCGTGGATGTTCAGCCTGAAACGTTACTTTGATCGTCGCACGGCGGTAAGCGTGCGCCATGAGGTTCGTGAATGCGGGACTCAATACACACAAATACCGCGACGCGGAAGTAAACAAACCCCGGAGCGGAGCGTTAAGCGGCGCGCGGCGCAGGTGCGCACGCTAGCACGGCCCAAGGCCAACTGTACTGTTAGACCACCGCACCGCTGAAGACTAAGACGCCTGGAATAGTCTAAGTACGACTTCCCTCCACGTCACAAACTTTAATTCAGCTTCTGGGTTCCATAGATAATTGTCACTACTGCCAAGGCTCTCCATGCAGCGGAATAGCACCTCGGCAATGGACAAAGTGGAACATTCCTGCTAAGATGACATAGATATCAATTTAAATATAAATTCAGAAACCTTGAGACGGTTTTTGGTAGCGAATATGTCCAAGGCATGAAAGATAAACGTGAAGCAATGAATTAAAATTTGATGCCAAGGTGCTATTGCGCTGCATGCAGAGTCTTGGCAGTAGTGACAATTATCTATGGAACACAGAAGCTGAATTAAAGTTTGTGACGTGGTGGAAAGTCGTACTTAGACTATTCCAAGGCGCCTTAATCGTTTTGCGGTCGTCCAACGGTCATAACGCGTGACCGATTACATGCTATACATAGACTGGACACTCCTTTGTGTACTCAGTGTAATGAATTGGGTAATGAAGAACATCGCCTGACATTCGTCACTTCCGCAGAAGTGTGGAGTTTGGCGCAAAAAAATTATAGCTATTTTCCTTCGGGTTGCTCCGCAAGATATCGAACCACGGATATTACTCTACCCAGACGAGACATACTATCCCCGAACTGAGACCAATGCAGTAACTAGGATTCGAGGATTGACAGTCCTCTACCTTTTCAGAGAAGGCCCCAAGAACGTACTTGACTTTTGGACATTTCTACAAGAACGTAATTCTACGATCAAGAAGCACAAGAAATACAAACTTTACTTTGCTAACTTTGTAGTTAGCAGTTGGGGAGTACCGAGTATGAGAAGTTAATTTATATATTCGCCAACTTAGAGCTAGAACTGATCAGGACAATGGAACTTACTCTAAAATCTATCGAGAAGACGTGCCCGACTCCAACACGAGGCGCGTTGAGGATCGGCGAGGTGCACTTCTAATATTAGTTAAGCAGCCAGCCACAGTGCAATACAAGAACTGAGTTCCATTGCGTTATTAGTTTCATTTCAACTATGTTTATATGATTTTTTTTTGTTTGTTTGAAGAAGACATTTCACATTAATTTTTGTGTTTAGAGAATTTAAAATTTTAATTTTCTTACTGAGAAGACTAAAACGGCATCGAAGGCAGGCCTAGAAGGCAGAAGATGGCAAAAAAAAAAAAAAAAAAAAAAAAAAAAAAGCGGTAAGACGTCTGCCTAGCAAGCATGGAGGTTTGGGTTCGATTCCCGGCCGTATAACAATTTTTTTTTTCACCCGCTGCACCTCCACATTAGAAACCCACGCACTGAAGCTCACGTGAAGCAGTATCCAGCCTCTCCTATCTGTGTCGCGTACTTTGCACGCGACTGCGGCGGCGCTTCGCTGAGTCCAGGGTCAGGCCCGCCCAGCATCGCGCCTATACGTAGTGCAGCGCAAGCGATAAGTGCGAGGTTTTTGCCGCAGCGGCTGCGCCTCAGCGAATGAAGCCGCCGACTGCGGCACTACGGCGCTATTAGTTAGCGCGGAGTCGCGCGCCCAGCCGTGACGGCGGCGGCGGCGGCTGCTCCGCGGCGTATTTTACGCTGCCGCGGGATGGGGATGCGCATTCTGCACGCCCGACCGCGCCGCGTAAATCCTCTGCCGCCAGGAAGTGGCCTGGCCGCCTCACGATGCGCGATTTACGGCGCAGGCTGATCCTCCGCCGGTATGCGCCGCGCCGCGGAGCTACGCCCTGTCCCGCCGCGGCACGGCACGATTCCTTACCGCTGCGTCTCCACTGGCTGACATTTCGTGCAAGTCTGGGCGTGCCTCCTGATATCCAGGGATCTTAACATGCAGTGTTTCTATGGCTATTGAAGGAATACAATCCCATCTCCACAAAAATCTAAACACATTGCCGCTCATTAATTTCTACATACCCAACAATCGACATCTAGATCTAGATAAGGTCTGATTTGATTTTTTCAGGGAAGCCAAAACAGTCTTGGTCCAACCCGCCACTGCCCGCACGGAAACTAAGTTTATTGGGTGGTATCGCTCCCTGTATATCTAGTAAAGCCAGCCAATGCCCTTGAACAGTGCTAGGAGTCCTTTATTAGACACAATTTCTTCGGGTCTGGTTGTCCCAAATGTTCTGTGCCTTTTACTCTCCAATGCAATGCATTCGAAGATTAGATGTGATGCAGTTTCATCACCGTCGCCAAAGATCCTACATTTAGGGTCCTCTTCTGTTATTCCCATTGTATGTAGCTGTTTTTTGAAATTCCCATGGCCTGTCAGCAATCCAACCATGAGTCTAATCTCTCTCCTTTTCAGGCCCAGGATTGCAGAGCTTCTTTTAAAACATGGCTTTGGCATCATTACCTTGCCATGTTTTTGTTGGTAGACTTTGGTCCAATATTCTACGTGCTGTCTTCTGAGCCAGTTACGTAGCTCCAATTTGATCATTGCCTTGTTGATTGTCAGGGCATGTTCCGCTCCAATAAATGGACTCTCTGCCCCCATCCTGGCTAATCTGTCGGCATGTTCGTTGCCACTGATCCCCGAGTGGCCAGGGACCCACAATAGGTTTAAAGTCTAATACCATGGATACGGTTGAGGAAGCAAAGGAATGGTCGGACAGTTTTACATCATTTTTGTTTGTGGTCCTCGACTTACAATAATATCTAAGAAACAATGTTGTGTACGTCAAAGTAATGTACATTCTCGGAATTTATGCCGTGGTGGAGTAGCCGAGCGGTCTAAGGCGCCTCGCTGCAGAGCGCGCGGTTGTTCGCCGTCGGAGGTTCTAGTCCTCCCTTGGGCATGTGTGTGTGTGTGTGTGTGTGTGTGTGTGTGCCTGTCTGTCTGTCTGTGGGTGTGTGTGTATGTGTGTTGTCTTTAGGCTACTTTATCTTAGTTTAAGTACTTTGTTTAGCTACGAACTGATGACCACGCAGTTTGGTCCGATAGATTTACAAACATCTGAACATTTTTCGGAATGTATGACTTTAACTGTGAATTTGAAAACGTGTACCCAGCCAGGATTCGAACCCGGGTCTCCTGCTTTCTAGGCAGTTGCGCTGACCTCTACAACACTGAAGACACGGCAATCACCACACCTGGCCGGAATTACTCAACTGCGCCTCCCGTCAGATACAAATTCCCAACTGTACCCTGCCCACTAGAACTCAAATTTGTAGTTTTTGTAAACTGATTTATTTATTTATTTATTTTTTATGGGACTTAACTACGGGGTCATCAGTCCCTAAACTTACAAACTACTTATGAACTACCTAATCCTAAGGACGGCACAAATATCCATGCCCGAGGGGGGATTCGAACCCCCGACCGTAGTGGCCGTGCAGACCGTGACTGGAGCGCCTCAGTCCCCTCGGCCACCGCGGCCGGCTAAACTGATTCCCTTAAGAGTAAGGGCCTAGGAGTGCCTTCGCACAGAAGAGACGACCATTACCCTTCATTGGCATATTATACAGGGTGTTACAAAAAGGTACGGCCAAAATTTTCAGGAAACATTTCTCACACACAAAGAAAGAAAATATGTAATGTGGACATGTGTCCGGAAACGCTTAATTTCCATGTTAGAGCTCATTGTAGTATTTCTCTTTTAATTTCAATTGAAATAATTCGTGCAGACAATTGTCAAAATACCCAATTGTTTCGTTGGTATGTACTGTACTTCCTCGATTCACGTCATGAACACAGATTTTCTGTTAACGTTTGGGCAGGAATTGTTGGTGATGCCTTGATTGGGCCTCATGTTCTTCCACCTACGCTCACTGGAGCACGTTATCATGATTTCATATGGGATACTCTACCTGTGCTACTAGAACATGTGCCTTTACAAGTACGACACAACATGTGGTTCTTGCACGATGGAGCTCCTGCACATTTCGGTCGACGTGTTCGTACGCTTCTCGACAACAGATTCGGTGACCAATGGATTGGTAGAGGCGGACCAATTCCATGGCCTCCACGCTCTCCTGACCTCAACTATCTTGACTTTAATTTATGGGGGTATTTGAAAGCTCTTGTCTACGCAACCCCGGTACCAAATGTAGAGATTCTTCGTGCTCGTATTGTGGACGGCTGTGTTACAATACGCCATTCTCCAGGGCTGCATCAGTACATCAGGGATTCCATGCGACGGAGGGTGGAAGCATGTATCCTCGCTAACAGAGAACATTTTGAACATTTCCTGTAACAAAGTGTTTGAAGTCACGCTGGTGCGTTCTGTTGCTGTGTGTTTCCATTCCATGATTAATGTGATTTGAAGAGGAGTAATAAAATGAGCTCTAACATGGAAATTAAGCGTTTCCGGACACATGTCCACATATTTTGTGTGTGAGGAATGTTTCGTGAAAGTTTTGCCGTAGCTTTTTGTAACACCCTGTATAAGCTATATACAGGGTGAATCACTTAACACTTGTACCGCAAATATTGCGGAAACGGAAGTGCGATTGATGTGCGGTTTCCACAGAATGGATTCGTAGTCAGGGGCTCGTATTGTTGGCCAATAAACAGACTGAAAAAATACCTAGAAAGTGTATTTTTTATGCAAACATACAATTTTTCAAATGGAACAATGGTTGTTTCTATCATGCACTGGAATATTTGACACCAGCCGGGTTCAAAGAATTTTGAATGAGATTTTTATTACCTTTAGTTTGACAGCTACAACCATTCAAAATTTTGGGGGCGGAGGCTACGACAGCGTAGCTGACTGGCTGGTGGTCATGAGAGAGTGGACCGTGCGCCAGGGGCTAGCCACTCGGCCAATCAGTTACGCTATCGCAGCCTTCGTCCCCGAAACTTTGAACGGTTGTAGCTGCCAAACTTAATGTGATGAAAATGTCATTAAAATTCTTAGTACACAGCTGGTGTCAAAAATTCCAGTGTATTATAGAAACAACCATTGTTCCTTTTAAAAAATGTATGTTTGCATAAAAAACACACTTTCTAAGTAATATTACAATCTCTTTTTTGGCTAAAAATACGTACCCCTGACTACCAATCCATTCTGTAAAAACAGCACATCAATCGCACTTTCCGTTTCCTCAGTAGTTCCGGAGCAAGTGTTAGATGATTCACCGTGTATATGTGGTGTCCGTTCTTTCAGACATACTGCAGAATCAAAAGTGGCGTCTGTCCTTTCTGTCATATATATAACATCATCTGAATCAGAATTTTTCATGTTCTTTGACCGATGATAATAAATATGTAACATATAGAATTAACCCTAGAGGTACAAAGTCTTGTTACAATAGCAACAATAAATTTCTAAAATTCAATTTACTACAAAAAACTTAATATTTATCTACCACCTATACATATTTACAATAATAGTCAAATCTTTTATTTTCCTTTCTTTTCTTCAGTTGCGTATGCATATTCAAAAATATCCTTTTATTCCTCAACAAACTATCCTTTTCGTTAGTATGAGCCAGCCATATATTTACTTCTCATTACTTTCTTTCAACATTAGGTCTTTTTATTAGCAATATTGATTCTTCAATTACACAACTAAATTATTTTTATCCTTTCGGCACAGAATTCAAGACAATCTCATTATATTCTCTTTTTTCTTCCCAGATTCGTCAATAGATTTAATCTGGAATCTTCAAAAGTCTGATTAGAAATACTGAATCAGATATTTTTTGACATGATACCAAATCCAACACCCTCCGACAATCTCTACATGAAAAGGAAATTATCCGGTTAGCATGATAAGATGTAGTCACACAAACGCTTGTAAGTACTGCTAGAAATTGGCCTCATTGTCTGAGAAAGTCTAGAGAAGGATGAATTGCTTCTGCAGAAATCATTTCTCACCAAATCTACTCATCGATCAAGCCTTTATGGACCTAACAAAATTTTGTGTGACTTACTGACTGATCTATGGTATTTAAATCAACGACATTGCCCAAATGGACTTTTGTGTATTCCAAAACATTGTACCATCTACTTAATGCAATCATTATTATGAGTGAAGTAAAAATATTCTCTCCTTAAAAAGTGTTTTGTTGGTTCAGCTATCTGACCAATCTATGTGAAAGGACAAGATTTTAAGCAATAAGGGTATTGATTAACAGTTTGTTTTCTTATAAGGGTAACTTAATTGAGATAGTATGAAATGTATTGTCTCCTCCAGGACAGAAAGTATATATATATATATATATATATATATATATATATATATATATATATATATGAATTATGAATTTTATCTATTTTCTAAATTGTTGCTGTAGGTCTTAGGAAAGATTAGGGACTTTGTGTGATACTTCTTGTCCCGATAAACATGTGTTCATCATCTTTCAATAGCTCATTCAGTTCAACTTTGATATGATATAATATAATATCACGTTATCTAGCACATTTCTTTCTTATTTGATGCACCTCATGCTTTCGTTACGATTTTTACACGCATATACATACTCTCATACTGGCAGATTAAAATTACAAAAAAGAAAGGTCAGAGTTGCGGAGACCATAATAATTATTTTTCATACCATAGCGCGATCTTCTGACAAAGACGCATATAGGCGCCATGTGCCGTAGCCCAATAAATCTAATAACTCTAACCCGTTCAGTATTACGCGGCCCTCCTAGCTGTCGGGTGGTGCAACTCACATGTCATGGTTAAGCTTCAATGTTTGAACATGAGGTCGCCAACATGCAGTTGTTCAAAGTACCAGTTGATCTTTATATGGGCTAACATTTCCTTCTGTCACTTTCTATGGTGTTGAATTCTGATAATAACAAATGGTCCTGTGTATGATAACTGCCATTTTGCATTTAACTTTCGTAATTTATCAGTACTCGAATGTCTTCTGAGCAAAACTAAGTTCCCTGTCTCAAATTAGTTAATTTTTCTCAACTTAGGTCGATTTTTGTTTCCGTTTTTCTGCCTCTACTGTCAGAGTGTTAAGTGTTTTCCTCCATGCTAACAATAGGTATAAGTATCCTGGGCAGAGGGTTAGACCATTCGTCATTACCTATTTCGGAATAAATTAACTCAGATATAGTGAAATCCTTAGATGACTGCGAAAAAATTGTTTACAATTGGCATGGAAGATATTATAAATTCTAACTACTTAGTTTGCTTGTTGTGTACGGATGCGCACATGATTTTTTTCAGCAATGTCCGTGGGTAATCTGAACTTCAGTATCCTGATCACATCTACATGTGACATGGGCGTCGTCCAATATAGCGTCTTGTTAAGATAATTTTCAAAACACTTTCTGAGACTTCCGGCCTGCCTGTTGTGTGGTTCGGAGATAAATACTTGCCGTCTCAGCCTTTCTCATGTGGATGGCGTCCAGTATTGTGCCAAAAATTCACGTTCGAATTGAGTATATGTGCTACATCTATGTACTGCTCGGGCTCCCCATGCAGCCGCATTGCCTTCAATGTAGCTCACTACAAGCTGAATCTTTTTTTTTCTTTTTTTTTTTTATTTTTTTTTCCCTAGGACTAGGTTTGGGGTAATACAATAATACAATACCGAAATAGCAGTGGCTCGCTCACATGCGTCAGTAGGGCGTGTCGGATCACTACTGTCGACACACCCGGAACTGCATGCGCAGTCGGCATTGTCGGGCTGGGTGATCCTATCACTTCTCACGGCTCACTGCTATGCAGGGGCGATGCTACATGATCATTCACGGAAAATGCCAACGGATCTACGAGATCGGGTATCGGATTACATGCGGGCTGTCTCGTACAAACAGGGTATGTTGGTGGCAGAGGAGGTGCTCTCAAATCAAATGTTCAAATGTTTGTAAAGCTTATGGGACTTAGCTGCGGAGTCATCAGTCTCTAAACTTACAAACTGATTATGAACTAATATTAAAGACGACACAAACATCCATGCCCGAGGGAGGTTTCGAACCTCCGACGCGGGTGTCAGCGCAATTCACATATTGTCGCTCCAGAGCGTTCGGCTACTACTGCGCGGCAAGGAGGTACTTCGACCCTCATTTGACAAGCTGCTAATTTTACTTCCCGCCTAATATCTTTCAGTCTTTCAGAAGTTGAGTCATATTTAATGAAAACCGCTTCAACTGTATGGTAGTATTTCATTCAGCCAACTATTTTCATGGCATTAGAGCCACATCATCAGGGTTATCCGTATACAATGAAGAGCAAATGCCAGTAAAATCATGTTATGCCCACAGTATATAATTTCTTCCTTTCAGAAGTTGGTCACCTCTTACATTGAGCCATTTTTCTACTTCTACCCTGCATTTGCAATGTTCGCTAGTACTATCGCACACGTGAGATTGCATTTGCCTCTTCATATTTTGTATTTTACGATTAGTATTTTGCTCTTCTATTTTAAGGGATTCTAACTCACATGACAGTTGTTCAACACTGGCGGTTAGTGGATCGTAATTGTCGTTTAGTTCACATACAGCCTGTTCCGTTATACCCATAGTGCGTTCTACCGACCGCTTGGCTGATTTTAGATTTTCACAATCTTTCGCTACCCTGTCGGCTTGTGGTAAGTAGTTCTGTCGCAATTTTATTCACTCAAATTTAGTTTTTATTTCGTGCATATATATTTTGAGGTCCAATTTTAGTTCCGTTTTCAAATTAGCCAATGTTTGCATTTATGTTTGTAAACCAGTGATTTTTTTTCCGCAGTTTTTCTGTCATTCGTGTAGCCATTTCTTGCTTGACACCAAGAAACGTTGACATATCGCAGACGCTACCAACACTGTCATTATGCCTTACATTGGCATTTGTCCCGTTTGTGGTATTATTTTAAGTTGTCTGTGAGATCAAATAAGTCCGCCATTCATTGTTTGCTGTCATATTAAAATCTTGTGAGTTTTCACTTGCCTAACAAAGATTTTAGGACACCCTGGAAGATTCAAATAGTAATGAAATAGATGAATCTTCAATAGGATTTAATAATGGGCCATCGTCTCTTGTCAGCTCGTGGATATATTCGGGACTACTTTTGTAAGCTCGGGATCATTTATTTTAGCCAAGGATTGTTTGTTGAAACTAACTTCATTATCTGACGTAGATTTATTTGAGTGTACTTCATCGTCCAAATCCAAATGTTCAAATGTTTGTATAGCTTATGGGACTTAACTACGGGGTCATCAGTCCCTAAACTTACAAACTACTTATGAACTAGCTAACACTAAGGACGGTACAAATATCCATGCCCGAGGGGGGATTCGAACTCCCGACCGTAGTGGTCGTGCAGACCGTGACTGACGCCTCGGCCACCCCCATCGTCCCATTTGTTTGACATTTTGAATGAAATTCATTTATGACCTCGACAACAATGACTGAATTTGCACACGAAATTATAGTTCACACACACGTATTCCAGAATATTACATCGGAAAATAAGTTTTTGTGGCAAGAAATATTAAATTTTGACCTAAACGTTGTCGTTGCACATTATGTACATCACGACACAACAATGACCGCTTAATAATAAATCCTGCAACTAACTACTTGAGCTATTGAGGAATGGAAGTTTGGAGAAAATTCTTCCTACAGCTACAGAAAGAAAATATTTCATAAAAGATTTTCTAATAGAAACTAGAGTGCAACAAATAATCTCACGTCAGAAACAATATTGGAAAATTAGGAACGTTACTCTTTGTTGTCTTGTTCGGCGTATATTTAATTACCGGTCTTGTGATTATTCACCTTTTTATCGTCTGAATTCTCCTTCAATTGATGAAATACTCCCGTACACAGAAGAAATAAAAACAAATTTATATTAGCGTTTTCTAAAATATCTGGCCCCACGTTGGGCGCCATTTTATACTATTGTGTATTGTTAATAATAATAAATTTTTTTATTAAATATATTTTAATGTTGATGAAATGTTGGAATAAGTAAGCTAAATATACTGGTATTGATCGTTGAGGCATGTCTTTAAATTAATTTACCATTTTTTAGTCACTTTAAATATAATATTATTAATGTTCGTTCATTTTAAATATTTAGGTGCTCAAAATTTTATATTACTCATCTTTTGTATAGTCCTCCCAGGGCGCGGCGTTCTTCAATAAAAATGTTTTCGCCATTAATTAAAGTTTTAAAGAATTGTATTTTCAACACAGACTTGGTACAGGTTGAGCGTCTTGGTCCACAAAGGATAACTGCTACTAATTCAATTTTTTCAAAACATATGAACATACCGTGTCAAATTTATTTAAATACCTTGTAAGTAATGTATGTCTAAGCTGTTGGCGGGACTTAAGATGTCAAACTGAAGCATATTACTATTTATGAAAATATAAAGAATTATCCCATTAAAAATCGAGAGAAAAATGTTAATCTTCCTAAACTTCTTATTCCTCCCCTTCTAGCCAATGTAACGTCACAAAGTGTAGATTTTATTATGTACAAATGTTGTGAAACATATGTAAAAAGAGCTACTAAGTGGACTTCAGTAGCCGCAGCAGAGTGGCCAAGCGCATTAAGGCGCTATGCTGCGATGTGCGAAGCCGTTCCCCGTCGGGGGTTCAAATCACCCCCCCTCTTGTGCATGGATGTTCGTGTCGTCTTTAGGTAGTTTAGTTTGTAAGTTTAGGTTCTGATGACGCCGCAGTTCGGTCTCTTAAGCTTAACTTGAGTAATAAACAAACTTAATAGGGGCTTGGAACTGAATTACAAGATTGATAGGTAAAATCATTTAAAAGCAAATCATTATAATTCTCTTTAAGTATTTTCTATCTTTCAAGATGTAGGAAAGTTCTGTAAAGCTACATATTCCTCAATGAGACTGACAGAACAGTGGACTGTGTTACCCTGCTCTCCCTAGTCCGTCAACGTGATACGTATTACAGTCAGAGAAGCAATTTAGGAAGTATTACGTGATTAAAGTCACTGTGTGTTTAACCATTGAATGCATCGTGTAGCTGATCAGCTACATATCTTATTTTTCTATTATCTCTCAAACTGATCAGCATTTTACCACAATTTCATTTGTTACTTATGGTAGTAGCTCGTCCTAGAAATTATAAATTGCAGAGTGCTAATGAATCGTTTCGATAGTTAACTGAATTGAGTTACTCTTGACATGTGTGTTTGTTTCTTTATTATTCCTCCTTTGCCATGTAAAACTAGTTAGCGCCATACTACTGCTGCATTATTACTTTCTGGAAATATGAGGCATGATAGTGGTATTTACTGCATCGGGTACATCATGGATGCACTATATAGCTGACCACCTATGATATTTTTGTTGCTAGTAGTGCACAGTAATTTTAAGGATTTTTTTTTCAATATTTTTCTCAGTATATACGCACTATACGTTATTCGCAGTAGTTTTTATAGCTCCAAATAAAAAGTCGTGCATTAAAGGCTTAACTGGAGTTGTGTGTGGATTTCTGTTAAAGAGTGTAAATGTAAACAATATGTAAGGAGAAAATAATGTGAATAAATAAGGGATCTAATTTAATGTGTAAATAAGAGTATGAAGCTGTACTTAATATGTTTTGCAGTATTCTGCAGTATTCCTGCCATTGGTGTGACCAAACGGCTGACTGATCAGGCCAACCACCTGTGATAATGATGACAGCCTTTCCGTGTTACATGTCCACTGCATGAAAAAACTCTGGCCACAACCTGGCACATTGCAGTTCCCAGTGCCCAGCTAACCACCAAAAACTGCAGAATGCGGCAGGAAGAAGAGATCATTAAGGACTATCAACCAGACCGGTAGCGCCGAGAACGTTGAGGACGATGGTACTGTGCGCAACCTGCGTCTTACCTCATAGCGACTCTTACGCCGTGGCGGATTGGCCGAGAACATTGAGGCGCTAAGCCCCGATGCGTTTGAGTGTGTGATTTTTCTGCACTCTTGCTCTGCAGTTGTTCTTTTTAAGTTACTGAAGTTCGAAAAAACGGAAACAACGAATCTTGCGGTTTGTGTTTTATCTTAATGTTAGAAACACATTTTTTTTCTGTCTGTTTAAAACTATTTTGCCTCTTCCATTACTCAGAATATCAAACATAATAATCATGACTTAGGTCTACCAGTGTAAGTGTTTTTGTTTTGTGATATCCAGTGTAATGGAGCAGACAAAATATCTGCAAGTACAGCCAGAAGTACTATTTAGTATGTAGAAAACTTGCCAAGATGTGTTATGTACGATTTCTCTCATTGCAGTAATCTCAAAGAAAGACTATATCTGTGCAAGAGACGCATAAAATCACACACGGAAACAAATGCACTAAAATGGAGAAAAATTTTCAAAATGCGTTGTGCTAAGCAGAAAAGTACATAATGAGTGCAGTTTCTCAGTATTTAAATACATTAATAACACAGTTATAGGCTGTCCGGAATCATCGGATTATGATGAGCGAAATGAAAATAAATTTATCTTCAAAGACTGTCATTCAATATGTTTGTGACAGAAACGTGTGAAGTTAAGAGTAAGATAACTATGAACACGGGAACCACTGAAAAGCTGAAGCACACGTATACCACATTTGCAGGTCACTTCGTAGAACAAAATACCACTTTGTTAGAGAACACCAACCAGAACCGTTAAGAATAATTTGTGGACAGCTAATACGCGATTATCTTAAAGCAAAACAACGTAATTGAACTATTACAATAACATTAAGATGCGCCACAATTCCGAATAGAACACATTTTTTGAGGTTATAATTTACGCCTAAAATTTATGATAAAGGATTTAACCAAGTTGCGAACTCTAATATCACAAATGGTATACACAAAACAAACATGTATTGCAGGCCATTAATAATACTTCCCAAATAAAAGAATCAAAACGTGTCTCGCGACAAAGGCCTTTTTTTTTAGTTGCAAAGATTGAATACATTTGCACGACATTTTCTTTATAAGTATCTCGTCTTGTATGATATTTCTTGCAGGTCTTACATGCACTGTGGTTCCGTGCGCATGCTATTCGCAGGGACAAGAGTGACTGGAGCTTAGCAGAGGGTAACGAATCGGTAGACATTAGGCTGGGCGCTCTGGCGGATGGCAGCTAGTAAGTGAATCCAGTTTTTGTCCAGGAGAGATCGCGGAGGCGGCCAGAAGACGGAGCGGTTCGCTGTCTGGTTGCAGCCTGACCACTGGGCCAATATATCAGGCTGGCCGCTAGCTGGCACTTCCCTTTCCGTGTGCTCAGAGACTGCGTCGGCTAAGCTGAAAGCTACACACCTTACAGCGGTGTGCATTTGGCTACTTAAGTGACTGTTTCACAATTTATTGGGGCATTGACCGTGTCATTACAAGTACTGGTATTTTTTAAAATAAATAGACTTCATTTAAAATATTTAAGATTGACATTGATTAACAATTTGTTTGTCTATGTTCCTCGGGATGATTTTTTATTATTATAACATTTTTTGGCTATGCAGATAGAAAATAAAAACGATGGCACGATCACGAGAATAAGGAAAACCAGCACACCGTGAAATGCTTGGTAGGTTATACACTAATGAAAAAATTAATTAGTTAATTAATAAACATAACGTAAATTGATATCTACAAAATATATAGGCTGTTCACAAAATTGAATTATAATTACACAAATTTAAATTTGGTAATTTGCTTTGCAAATTACACTCGGAACTGGTCAATAAGCGCACGAATTGAGTGTGTGTTGCAGAGAAGGAATACGAGATACAAACACTGAAGCAAAAAGTCTGCAGTTTTCTGATCTACTGATGACAATGAAGGAAACACTAAATAAAATAATGTTTGTCAAAGAGATATAGAAGTTTGCCAATATATGAACACTCAAAATTCAGTAAACTAAGCAAATTGACTCAAAATGGAAAAAAATGCACTATCCCACCCCCATGAACCACAGACATTGCCGAGGTGGGGTGGCTTGCGTGCCTCAACGATACAGATAGCCGTACCGTAGGTGCAACCACAGCGGAGGGGTATCTGTGGAGAGGCCAGACAAACGTGTGGTTCCTGAGGAGTTATAGTTATAGGGGCAACAGTCTGTATGATTGACTGAGCTCGACTTGTAACATCAGGTAATGTGGCTTTGCCACACAGCTACTGCGAACAGCTGAAAGCAAGGGGAAACTACAGCCGTTACTTTTCCCGAGGACATGCAGCTCTACTGTATGAAAATATGATGATGGCAACCTCTCGGGTAAAATATTCCAGAGGTAAAATAGTCCCCCACTCGGATCTCCGGGCGGGGACTACTCAGGAGGATGTTGTCATCAGGAAAGACAATACTGGCATTCTACGGATCGGAGCGTGGAATGTTAGATCCTTTAATCGGGTAGGAAAATTAAAAAATTTAAAAAGGGAAATGGATAGGTTGAGGTTAGATATAGTGGGGATTAGTGAAGTTCGGTGGCAGGATGAACAGGATTTCTGGTCAGGTGAGTACAGGATTATAAATACAAATTCAGTTAGGGTTATCACAGGAGTAGGACTGATAATGAATAAGAAAATAGGAATGCGGGTAAATTACTATGAGCAGCACAGTGATCGCATTATCATTGTCAAGATAGATACGAAGCCAACACCGACAACAGTAGTACAGGTTTATATGCCAACTCGCTCTGCCGATGATGAGGAGATCGAAGAAATATATGAGGAGTTAAAGGAAATTATTCAGACAGTTAAGGGAGAGGAAAACTTAATTGTGGTGGGAGACTGGAATTCGGTAGTAGGAAAAGGAAGAGAAGGAAAAATAATAGGTGAATATGGACTGGGCAGGAGGAATGAAAGAGGAAGTCGCCTGGTAGAATTTTGCACGGAACATGATTTAATTGTAACAAACACGTGGTTTAAGAATCACAAAAGAAGGTTGTATACGTGGAAGAGACCAGGAGACACTGGAAGGTATCAGATATATTTTATAATGGTAAGACATAGGTACCGGAACCAGGTTATAAACTGCAGGACATACCCAGGGGCAGATATAGACTCTGACCATAACTTGTTAGTCATGAACTGTAGGCTGAAACTGAAAAAACTGCAGAAAGGTAGGGAAATAAGGAGATGGGACAGATAAATTGAAGGAAAGCGAAGTTCTGGAGAATTTCAGCGGGATATTTAGGCAACAATTGACAGAAACAGGGGGAAATAAAACAGTCGAAGAGGAATGGGTAGCATTGAGAGATGAAATAGTGAAGGCAGCAGAGGAAAAAATAGGTAGAAAGAAAAAGACCTACAAAAAATCCTTGGGTATCACAGGAAATACTAAATTTAATTGATGAAAGGAAAAAATTTAAAAATGCAGTAAATGAAACAGGCAAAATGGAATACAGACGACTAAAAAATGAGATTGACAGGAAGTGCAAAATGGCTAAGCAGGAGTGGCTAGAAGCCAAATGCAAATCTGTAGAAGAATGTATAAGAAGGGGAAAAGTAGATACCGCCTACAGGGAAATAAAATAGACATTTGGGGACAAGAAAAGCAACTCTACGAATATCAAGAACTTAGATGGGAAACCAGTTCTCAGCAAAGAAGGGAAAGCTGAAAGGTGGAAAGAGTACATAGAGCAGCTCTACAAAGGAAATGAACTTAGAGACGATGTTGTAGGAAGGGAAGAGTAAGTAAATCAAGATGAAATAGGAGATACTATACTGAGAGATGAATTTGACAGAGCCTTGAAAGACCTAGGTCGGAACAAGGCCCCAGGAGTAGATGACATACCCTCAGAGCTACTAAAGTGTCTGGGAGAGCCAGCCATGACAAGACTATTTGAACTAGTGTGTAGGATGTATGAGACAGGCGAAATGCCCTCAGACTTTAAGAAAAATGTAATAATCCCCATTCCAAAGAAATCAGGCGCAGACAGGTGGGAAAATTACAGAACCATCAGTTTGATAAGTCATGGTTGCAAAATTTTAACACAAATTGTCTACAGGAGAATGGAAAAGCTGGTAGAAGCTGACCTCGGGGAAGATCAGTTTGGATTCAGGAGGAACATAGGAACCCGGGAGGCAATACTTATCCTAGAAGATAGATTAAGGAAAGGTAAACCTACATTTTTAGCTTTTGTAGATTTGGAGAAAGCATTTGAAGATGTTGACTGGAATAAACTCTTTCAAATTCTGAAGTCAGCAGGGGTAAAATACAGGGAAAGGAGAGTTATTTACAACTTGTACAAAAGCCAGACCGCAGTTATTAGACTCGAAGGGCATGAAAGGGAAGCATCAGTTGGGAAGGGAGTAAGACAAGGTTGTAGCCTTTCTCCGATGTTGTTCAATTTGTACATCGAGCAGGCGGTGAAGGAAAGCAAGGAAAAATTTGGAATAGGGATTAAAGTTCAGGGGGAAGAAATAAAAACATTGCGTTTTGCTGATGACATTGTAATTTTGTCAGAGACAGCAAAGGACCTGGAAGAGCAGTTGAACGGAATGGACAGTGTGTTGAAGAGAGTGTATAAAATGAACATTAACAAGAGCAAAACAAAAATAATGGAATGCGGTCTCAGAAAGTCAGGCAATGCTGAAGGAATTAGATTAGGTAACGAAACAATGAAGGTGGTAGATGAGTTTTGTTACTTGGGTAGTAAAATAACATGCGATGGTCGCTTTACAGAGGATATAAAATGCAGAATGGCAATGGGAAGAAAAGCATTTTTGAAAAAGAGACATTTGCTAACATCGAATATTAATTTAAGGGTAAGGAAGTCTTTTCTGAAGGCATTTGTGTGGAGTGTTGCCTTGTACGGGAGTGAAACATGGACGATAAGCAGTGCGGACAGGAAGAGAATAGAGGCTTTTGAAATGTGGTGCTACAGAAGAATGCTGAAGATTAGATGGGTAGATCGCATAACTAATGAGGAGGTACTGAACAGAATTGGTTAGGAAAGAAATTTTTGGCATACCCTGACTAAAAGAAGGGATCGCTTGGTAGGACACATTCTTAGACATCGGGGAATCGTAAATTTAGCATTGGAGGGAAGTGTGTGGGGTAACAATCGCAGAGGGAGACCAAGAGACGCGTATAGTAAGCAGATTCAAGTGGATGTGGGTTGCCGTTCTTATGAGGAGATGAAAAGGCTTGCTCAGGATAGAGTAGGGTGGAGAGCTGCATCAAACCAGTCTCCGGACTGAAAACCATAACAACATCTCATTATGAACTTTTTTTCTCTCTCCTTAAAAGTGGAGCTTCTTTTGATTTCGGTTTCCTCATACCGTTATTTCACTGCACATTTATGATAGATTATAGGGCACGTTTGACGAAACTGTTTTGGATAGTATTTCACGCGCATGCAGGAGGTTTTGGCGATTCAGCAACACAGCCTACGTCAATTACCCGTTATGCGCTCACTAGAAAATAAATTGTATTATTAACACGTTAAAATTAGTTGCATGAAGATAAAGGAACGAGATTCTCGTCTTCATATAATGCCTTCTCTCATCCTACAAGCTGCGTCAGAATGGCCGTGCGCACTAATGCGCCCAGCGAGGGTACGCACGGCCGTTCGCCGTCGGTGGTTCGAGTCCTCCCTCGGAAATGGGTGTTTGTGTTGCCCCTAGCATAAGTTACTCTAAGTTAATGCGAGTACTTTGTAAACCTAGGGACTGATGACAAACGTAGTTAAGTGTCTTAGATTTACAAAAATTTGAAAATTGTTTCCTTCCTACAGTATTATCCCGAAGTTCATTTCCTTTGTAGAGCCGCTCTATATACTCTAATATCTTTTAGATTTCCCTTCTATACTCAGAACTGGTTTTCCATCTGAGTTCTTGATATTCAAATAACTATTTTTCTTGTCTCCAAACTTCTCTTTCACTTTCCTGTAGGCGGTATCTAATTTTCCCTAAGTTACCAATTCTTCTACAGATTTACATTTGGCATCTAGTCACTCCTGCTTAGCCATTTTGAAATTCCTGTCAATCCCATTTTTAGTCGTCTATACTCCATTTTACCTGATTCATTTATTGCATTTTTATATATTCTCCTTTCGTCAATTAAATGTAGTATTTTCCGTGATATCAAATGATTTTTTGTAGGTCGTGCGTGTATATCTATTTGGTCCTCCGCTGCCTTGACTATTTCATCACTTAAAGCTACCCATTCCTTTTCTACTGTTTTATTTTCCCCCTTTGTTGCCTTAATCTTACTCTGAAAGTCTCAAGAACTACAGGTTCCTTTAATTTATCCATTCCCCTCTCCTTATATTCCTAGCTTTCTGCAGCTTCTTCAATTTGAGTCTATAGTTCGTAACCAATAATATATGGTCAGAATCTGCTAAAAGTGTTGCCCCACAAGATATCGGCCAGCTCTTCATTAAAGACATGATCTGGTGATGATCCATATAGATCGAAACCGGTCAGCATTACACACTAAAATAAAATAAAATATGTGTGATCTTCACTGCTTCAATTATTATATTATTATGTATTTTAACCGTTAAAAATTTTATGTGGTGCACTTGCGTCCCCTGGACTGGAAACCACACTGAGGATGTTCATTCAGTGTGTGAAATCGATATGAAATATTTTTAATCTATATATTTCATACCATATCCACCATACAGATACTTCTATCATTATTACGAGGCTCACTCCAAATGAAATGCACACTATTTCTTAATACAGTTTTTATTCTACATGTTTGAAAGTTTTAAGTGTGTAGATACATCCTTTAGGAACAATATTTTCGTTTATCCACATAATCCCCATCCCTCTCAACTGCCTTAAGCCATCTTGGAACCAGCGCCTGATAGCCACTGCGAGGACAATCCTCAATATTGCCGTGCCCGCTTTCATCACGTAACCTGCTTGCTCACCGACTAACTGTACTGTGATCGACAGCAGCATCTCCATACACCTTTTTCATCCACTTGTGGATGTTTCCCACTGTCTCGTTTTCACTGCACAGGAATTCAATAACAGCACGTTGCTTCTGACGAACGTCAAATGTAGCAGCCATCCTGAAGAAATGTTGTGACGGCGCTACTCACGTTAACAGGTTGAAAACAAGTGGGAAGTCTGTACCTACACAGTGTAAAAGTTTCAGACATGTAGAATGAAAACTATATTTTAAAAAATAGTGCCGGCCGCGGTGGCCGCGGGGGCTGAGGCGCTTCAGTCACGGTCTGCACGGCCACTACCGTCGGGGGTTCGAATCCCCCCTCGGGCATGGATATTTGTGCCGTCCTAGTTCGTAAGTAGTTTGTAAGTAGTTTGTAAGTTTAGGGACTGATGACCCCGTAGTTGAGTCACATAGACTATACAAACATTTGAACATTTTGAAAAAATAGTGTGCATTTCTTTTGGACTGTCCCTCTTATAATATTGTGTTGGTTTGGACACACGACTATTACACCTGTTGTGGGAATGTTATTTGGTAAGCATGAACAGGTTTACTGTAACTGAAAGATCGCAAAGTTTTATTACAACTAAATAAATACTCAACTTGGTATTGTAGCAGTAAAGGAAACTGAAACAGTTAAGGGTGGATTCTTACTTAGTTAAACTTCAAATTTCTTTTTGCTCTCCATTGTAACTTCTAAGTGTCAATACAGAGATAAGGCTCGAGGCAATGTTCTGCGTGGCGTGTCACTTTGTCCCAAACCTTTGACGCCAGTCTGCTGAGTCGTAACTCAAGGTATACACACATGATGAACACGTTGAAATCTAGATCAAAACGTTGCAGTCTCTTGATGAACACGTTGAAATCTAGATCAAAACGTTGCAGTTTCTTGATGAACACGTTGAAATCTAGATCAAAACGTTGCAGTCTCTATGAGCAAGCTGCACTCTCTGAAAAAACGTGATGCAGATTATTCAACAACCTTTCGGCCAATCACGTTTGACACGCGTAATTCAATTCCTTCTGCGCGACGTCTTGCGGGAATGTAGGAACTCGTGTTGACAGCTGACTATGTTTCGCTGGCCATATCGATTAGGTGCAGCAGTCTTTGGCTGTCTCACAACAGGTGATGTTAAAATACGAAAGACAAATTTCGAAAATTTAAATCTGAATCCTCATTCTCCGTTTCTCTGCGTTATTTCTTTTTTTAATTTTTATTTTTGAGGTTCATGTTGTGGCGTCGCGGTCCACGCAAGTCGCCGCGCCACTGCAAGACGGGCGATAAGTCGCTGTATAGCAGCACAGCAACATGACACTTCGATCCGGGAGTTCAATAGAGGAGGTCCATCTACGAGAGCCAGCATTCTACCTTTATCAAAAGCCGTAACAATATACAGGGTGTTCCAAAAAGAATGACCTAATTTTAACTTGTAATAATATTAAGATGAACGTCAGTAGGTAAATGAAATAGCGGTAGATGAAATCGACATGGTCTACAGTTTCAGGAAAAAGATGACACTTTTATGTCAAGGCTGATATTCAGCGATCAGGTAACTTTTCACATTAGCGGTAAGGTTCAGCGAGACCAAGCTTTACACTCTTGGCCTCCTAGGTACCCTGACTTAACACTATGTGATTTCGTGCTGTGGGGATATGTTAAACAATTAGTTTACGTTCCTCCATTACCTCGTGACATTGATGAATAAACACCAGAATATTAGCTGCTGTAACTTCAGTGACAGAAGACATCTTATGCTGATTTTGGGATGAATTCGGCAATCGGCGAGATGTCGTCCGTGCAGCCAATGCAGGACATATTGAACATTCATGATGGATTTTTATAAACTTCTTTCTTTTGTCAATAATGTAGTATGCAATTTGGTGGTGATAAGTTCTTCCTAATAGATAATTCTGTTTAAAATTGGGTCATTCTCTTTGGGACATCTTGTACTATGGCCATGAGTCTTGGTGATACGTTGCAGTTCGGAAGAATTTTGTACCAACAAAAGCACAGCAAAGTATTCATATCATCTTGTAAATAAATTATATGTGAAACTTCCTGGCAGATTAAAATTGTGTATCGGAACCGGGACTCGAACCTGGGACCATTTCCTTTCGGGGGCAAGCGCTCTACCACTGATCTATCCGGCCACGACTCACGGCCCGTCCTCGTAACTTTGCTTCTGCCAGTATCTCGCGTCCTACTTCCCAAACGTAACAGAATTTCTCCTGTGAAACTTGCAAGACTAGCGCTCCTGGAAAGAAGGATATGATGGAGACATGGCTTAACCTTTGGCGGTACAGACAAGCAGTCTTGCGAGCTACTTTTGGACACATTCTCCGAAAACTGTCTTGAGCAGTTAAACCGGCAACCCACGCGCAATGGAAATATTCTAGACCTTATAGCCACAAACAGGCCTGACCTTATTAACGATGTCTGTGTAGAGACAGGAATTAGTGATCATGACATCGTCATAGCGTCGATGGTGACCAAAGTTCATAAACCAGTCAAGAAGGCTAGGAGCGTGTTTTTGTTGGGAAAAGCCGACAAGCAAATGTTACGATCGCACTTAGAAAATGAATGGGCATCGTTTAATTCCGGGACTATGGATGTAGAGGAATTGTGGACTAAATTTAAGTGCATTGTAAATAAAGGGTTAGAGAAATATGTGACAGTAAAGACGATTAAGGATGGAAAAGATCCACCGTGGTATAATAATAATGTGAGAAAGCTGCTGAGAAAGCAAAGGCTGTTGCACTCTCGATTCAAGAAAGAACACGCAAATGATGACAGACAAAAGTTAGTAGAGATTCGTGCGTCTATAAAAAGATCGATGCGTGAACCATACAATAATTATCACAGCCATACCTTAGCAAAAGATCTTTCCGAGAACCCGAAAAAATTCTGGTCCTATGTAAAATCGATAAGCGAGTCAAAGCCCACTGTCCAGTCACTAGTTGATCATTTCGGGGCTGTAATAGAAGAAAGCAAACGGAAAGCTGAAGTTCTAAATTTAACCTTTAAGAAATCTTTCACGCAGGAGGACCGCACAAATATACCATCATTTGATCAACGTACTAATTCCGAAATGGGGGACATAGCAATAGGTATTTCCGGTGTAGAGAAGCAGCTGAGAGAGCTAAATACGAAAAAGTCTGCTGGTCCGGATGGAATACCAGTTCGGTTTTACAAAGACTATTCTGCGGCATTGGCCCCCTACTTAGCTTGCATTTATAGCGAATCTTTAATTCAGCGCAAAGTTCCTAGTGATTGGAAAAAAGCGCAGGTGACTCCCGTGTATAAGAAAGGAAAGAGAACTGACCCATACAATTACAGGCCAATATCGTTGACATCGGTTTCATGTAGAATTTTGGAGCATATTCTCAGTTCGAATATAGTAAATTTCCTTGAAACGGAAAAGCTTCTTTCCATGAATCAGCACGGGTTTAGGAAACATCGTTCATGTGAAACTCAGCTTGCCCTTTTCTCACATGACATCTTGCGAGCCATGGACGAAGGGCAACAGGCGGATTGTGTTTTTCTCGACTTCAAAAAGGCGTTCGACACGGTGCCACACTGCAGACTGCTAACGAAGATACGAGCTTATGGAATAGGTTCACAGATTTGTGACTGGCTGGAAGACTTCCTAAGTAATAGAACGCAGTACGTTGTTCTCGACGGCGAGTGTTCATCAGAGGCGAGTGTATCGTCAGGCGTGCCCCAGGGGAGTGTGATAGGACCGCTATTATTTTCTATCTATATAAATGATTTGATGGACAGAGTAAGTTGTAATTTGCGGCTGTTTGCTGATGATGCTGTGGTGTATGGGAGGGTGTCGTCTGTAACTGACTGTAATAGCATACAGGTTGACTTAGACAAAATTTCTAGTTGGTGCGAAGAATGGCAGCTAGCTCTCAATGTAGAAAAATGTAAGGTGATGCGCATGAGTAGAAAAAGCAATCCTATAATGTTCGAATACAGCATCAGTAGTGAGCTTCTTGATGCGGTCGCGTCGTTCAGATATCTAGGCGTAACATTGCAGAGCGATATGAAATGGAACGAGCATGTAAGGACAGTTGTGAGTAAGGCAGACAGCCGACTTCGGTTTATTGGGAGAATTTTGGGAAGATGTACTTCAACTGTAAAGGAGACCGCGTATAAAACGCTTGTACGACCACGTCTTGAGTATTGCTCAAGTATTTGGGACCCGCAGCAGATCGGTTTGAAGGAAGACATAGAGGCGGTTCAGAGGCGAGCAGCTAGATTTGTTACCGGTAGGTTCGACCAATGCGCGAGTGTCACGGATATGCTCCGGCAACTCAATTGGGGATCGCTGGAAGAAAGACGACGTTCTTTTCGTGAATTTCTGTTAAGTAAATTTAGAGGGCCGGAATTTGAAGCTGAGTGTAGTACGATCTTGCTGCCGCCTACTTACATTTCGCGTAAAGATCACAAAGACAAGATAAGAGAAATTAGGGCTCGTACGGAGGCATATAGGCATTCTTTTTTTCCTCGTTCAATTTGGGAGTGGAATAGGAAAGGAAATGCCTAGTAGTGGTACAGTGTACCCTCCGCCACGCACCTTACGGTGAATTGCGGAGTATGTATGTAGATGTAGATGTAACCTAAGGGATGTTTTCAGAATGAAACTCTCTCTGCAGCGTAGTGTGCACTGGTATGAAAGTTTGGGAAGTAGGAGGCGATGTACTGGCAGAAGTAAAGTTGTAAGGACGGACGGTGGGTCGTGTCGGGATATCTCAGTGGCAGAGTGTTTGCCTGCGAAAGGCAATGGTCCTACGTTCGAGTCCCGGTTCCGGCACACAATTGTAATCTGCCAGGAAGATTCATATCAGCTCACACTCCGCTGCAAAGTTTCTTTGTGAAATTGAATGTGGTAAATCAATTATTTATTTACAGACCCATGTTCACATCGTTGATAGTGACGGTATACTTCCTGATCCCGCTGCATCCCGAGACATAACAGTTAAGAGAAGGCAGGAACAGTTCTTAGGGAGGTTGCGGCCTCATAGCGTCTCACTTGTATTCGCCACTGGCATGCTTTGATGTCAGAAACTCTGCACGGTCAGCGTACACGTCCAGTTAACCGACGGGTCTCCTCCTCTCAGAAGGTAAGCAAATACATTACTGTATCGCGTTCACTGTAAGACTCAGCCTTTGGACGGAAGCAGAAACGTTTTAAGAACCGAGTCTAGGTGCGCGTGTGACGTCAAACGAAAGTCGTGCATGCAGTGTCGTGAAAATAAACGCCAGCCAGCAACCGAAGTACCCACCGTACAAGTGAGGGAGAGAATACTACTCTGTTTAACTTGCAAGGTAACGGAGATACTCGTAAGACTGCGAAAAACATGGACGTCTCCTCCCGTAATCTGGAAGAAAACAGGTTTTCAGTACATACCTCGGCGCCGGTCTGTTACCGTAGGCGGCTGGGTGCGGAGAGCGGATCGAGTGCTTCGCTTACAAGCGGCCGCTTGCTGCGAGCTGCGCCAGGCGGCAGTGCGTTCGGCACCTTCACTTGTCTACTAATGGCAGAGGATGCGGCGGGCGATTATACATGGAAGTGCTCCCGCCTCGAGACGGACGGCAGTTAACTCCAAGCGCGAGTGCTGCGTCCCCACCAGCAAGGACGGCCGCAGCGAAAGTGCCGGAGAGGATCGCTCCGCTGCGTTCAGAACACGCTCCATAAAGCAGCGTAGCGGGACTCTGCAAGGGCACCAGAGTGTCTCACCACAGACCGGCTGAGCCTCGCTCGTCGGCTAGCAGACATGACTAGACTTCGGATGTAGTTACAAACCTAATTTGTTCCTTGTAAATGAAGGCTTCCGCGGCCGTTGTCATTTCTGATACAACTCTTCTGGGTATTGGACCGCATCGTCAATATAAAAAAAAATTTCACCGACGTTTCGGCCACTATTGCAAGCGGGTGTTACCTTACCCGGGTGTTACCTTACAAAAGGTATTGGACCGCATGATGGCCGCTTGCAATAGTGGCCGAAACGTCGGTGAAATATTTGATATATTGACGATGCGGTCCAATACCCAGAAGAGTTTTATCTAATTTGTTCCTCATTAAATGAAGGCAATAAAAATTTTATATACACGAATTGTGCAAATTCATTATCGAAAACGCTAGTTTTACATCACCTAAAAATACCTAATTTTAGGTTAGTGCTGGACTGTACCTAAATTTTAAAAATCGAACTAAATAAAATATGTTATGCCGAAAATACTATCGTGGCCTTCCCAGCTAAGAATTATGCAAATATTTTATCGAAAACTAGCTGAACCTCAGCTGCTTCGCATGCGTAGGCTGGTTGGTCTGCACCAGTTGTTTCTTTTTTAATCCTGATGAAGAATCCATATCTTAAGTTTCGTACTTACAGCTTGAAATTTGAGTTAACAGGACCATATTTTTGAAAATGAATTTTTGCATCTCGTATTTCACCCCCTTATTTGGTCGAATTTTCAAAAATACCTAAACACATATTTTTCAAATCATAACGAACAATACAAATACCAATTTTTGCACCTATAGCTTCAAAATTGTCTTGACAAAAAAAGTGTTTTCGAAAAGAATTGTGATCAACTCTTTTACCCCTTAGTTTTTGAATTTCGAAAAATACCGAAACTCGTGTTTTTTAAATTCTAACCCAGAATCCAAATCCGAAAATTTGTAGTTCTAACTTCAAAATTGCTTAAATGACATATGGATTTTTGTCAAGCTGTTTATCTTTCCAGACAATAAAATGTCAGATTTTGGTCACCTATTTTCTAATTTTTATAAGCTATTTTTCTAAGTGATAGAACCTATTTTAGGATTTTAGGTACCTAATTTAAGATTTTTAGAACCTAAAAGTCCGAGGTCTAGCCATGACGTGGCAAGTGGCTGGTCCACGCGCTTCGATGCATACTGCTGGAAATTAAAATTAGTACACCCTATTCCACTTTTCCAGTTTACTAAAGATTTTTCAACTAATCAGATTGTAAATGAGTAGCCCATTTTCAAAACAGTATGATAAACAATCTGTGAGAAAACAGCAAAAACTAATAAAACGAACTAGAAATAAGGTAGCGGAATAATTTTTCTACAAGCACTAGCTCAACATGATTTTAATATGTGTACCAAAGCTGTGAAATATCTGATGAGTAGGAAAAACGTTATATAGATATTTTATTTGCATATAACAGGTTTGAAACTGTGTTGTTCATGTAGCAGGCCTTGCAACTCTTGCGGTAGCCATATTGACTGCGTCTTACAAGGAGACCACATGGGTGTCGGATTTTAGAATTTTTCCATATTTACGGTACGTATAGTATAGAACACAAATAACAATCAGTGAAAGCCATTCCACGTAACTATAAAAAATTCTCGAGATAATCGACTTTGAAATTTTGCAGGTGCACGTAAGTACCAATAACTAATACAGTTTCACTATCTGTTAGTGTAGCTCAGTGGGCTCACAACCATAGAATCGGTGGTTCAATTCCTGCAGAAATTTATATATATATACATTTTTTCGTTGCGTTCGAATACCTACACAATTTTAATATCTAACGGTAATTTTTATGAAAAATGAAAATATTTTTATATATTCGTGATTTTCTATATTTTATAAATTAATGACGGTTTCAATCAAAAATATACGTTACATTAAAAAGTATCGGCTTCACTATTAGTTGACGACGGTAGCCTTTGATTGATAAGTTTGTGAAGAGCTACGACAGTTTTTGAAAAGTCTTCTCCATAGTTACTAATGGCTTTCGAAGCAGCTCCCGTACACAACCATCGTTTTAGTCGACGACGAGGTCTCAGCTCGTCTACACACAACAACTGACGCAACACTTGGAATAAGAGAAACCTAGATGTTTTAGGTAACTGAATTCGAAAACGATGAAGAAATTGCTCTCACAAACTTAAAAATCAAAGTCTACCATCCTCAACTAATGGTGAAGCCGATATTGTAAAAAATGTAATGTATGTTTTTTGATTGAAATCATCATTATTTTATAAAATATACAAAATTACGAATAAATAAAATTATCTGCATTTTTCATAAAATTACCTTTAGATATCAAAATTACTTAGGTATTCGAACACAACGAAGGAAAAAAAAAAAATGAATCAGTTTCTGCAGGAATCGAATCATCGACTCTATGGTTATGAGCCATGGCCCCACAACGCTCCCACTTTTCCTTTTTGTTCTTTAGGTAGATCGATGGTTCGCAGTCGTTAGGTCATGTTCGTTCTTGGTGATCGTTTAGTATTTGGCTCACGTTTTCTATTACAGGGGGCGTTTTAGCCTCCAGACCGGACACGCTGAGCAACGGCGCGGCTATCTGAGCCACCCCAACAGATGGTAAAGTCGTATTAGTTATTGGTACTTACGTGTACCTGCAAAACTTCAAAGTTGATTTTCTCGAGAATATTTTAGAGTTGCGCCGAATGGCTTTGACTGATTGTTATTTGAGTTCTATACTTCACGTACCGTAAATATGAAAAAATTCTAAAAACCGATACCCATGTGGTCTTCTTGTTAGTCTGCAAAATTTGATAAAATCGTAGTGGGGAAGATGAAAATTAGTCACAAACCCTGGAAGCATGGAAATATTGAATGATTGTGTTATAATGTACAATGCATGTTTCCGTAATGATAAACTTATCGAACAAAGTGGATTACATCACAACGTAAAACACATTTCACAACTTTGTATACTGTATGTGTTAATATTCTATCAAAGTACTCGTCTGTTTCATCAGTTTCCATTATCTCCAAGTTCAAAGAGTCATTATCATAATCATCGTGATCAGCATTTTCATCCACAATTTGAGTGTCGGGATCCTGTTCCGCAAATACAGTGACATAGAATACCGAATCTGGTAAGCTGCCCCATTCTTCGCCAAAGTGGAGAGCGAGAAGTCTTTTCACATCCTTGATCTTTGCCGGTTTTACAGGGACACCCCTTGGGATATCAGGGATATGAGCACACTTAAAATTCTTCCCCGTTCTGCATAAAATTCTCGCTTCACCAACGTCAAAATTGTAGAACGGCTCTCCTCTAACTAGGAATGTAAATTAATTCCAGTAAAACACTAACAAACATACCTTAAAACTTTGGCCTCGTTCCTTTTCCATGTCAGAGGACACCTCTTCTTCTTCCTCGACCTTCGTGGTTCAGTCTTCGCAATAAATTCTGTATGGCTATCAGTACCGATTTTTTTCTGGATTTGAGCGATTATCTTCATTCATTTTAAACAAATAACACTGCAGATCTCTGTAGGAACGAGACGTCAGCTTTATATCCTTATCAGCGAACTCAAGAGAAACTGGCGCGTGAGTGAAACAATTGCATACAGAATTTCACAAATATATATCCACACAATGCGTTACAACCAACATAGCTGTCAATGATAGAAACAAGCTTTTTATCGTTATTTTCCTTCACAAAGTGGAGTGCAATGCTGTTCCTATGGAAAGGGTAATAGCAGGTTTTGCAACTCACTCGTGAGACGGCCATCATAGGTCACTCACGTATAGCAGGTTTGTAAAAGTAAATATAGAAATGCGAATTTAGCAGGTTTGGCATCCGTACCTGACATGCATGTAGCAAGTTTTGCAACCGTTTGCCGTTTTTCACTAGAAATTTAAAGAGGTTACAATGAGTTTTAGAACTGAAACATAGCTAAATTAGAAGCCAGTACCATAAAGCATCATGCAACACCATTATCTCATTTTTGTAATTTTATGCACATAGCTGAGTTTGCTAATTGGCTACTCAAATCTAATGTCTTGATCGCAATTTTCATTTATTATGATTATTATTTTCGACTCATCACTGAGCCATCCTCAAATCTAAAATTCAGAAATAACCATATAAAGCAGTATAAAGTACACAAGAATAGATCGATAATTTCCTTACATTTCGTTATATACATACCAAGTTGGTCAATTCGGTAAGCATTTGCGAAAAGGCAACGCAATCATCGGAAATCATCATGCTTAGTTGCATATTCCAACAAAAAGCATTATAAAATTTTAAAAACGTATTGAATGTAAAATATATTGGATACTGATTACATTGACAAATTCCGCTAATTGAAACCTCATTTATTGTAGACAATAAAAATGTAAAATGAAGCATTGCTGATTAAAATCATCAACCAACTGTGTGACAAACATGAACCGCATGGTCTTTAAAGATGACAAAATTTTTGTATAAATTAGAACAAATATTTGCGCACATAAGTGGTTCACATGAAGACTGGTGTTTAAGTAAATGGTAGTTGACAGGCTAATCGTCTTCTAAAGGCATAGTTACTTCATTATCTGCTAGGTTTCGTTATAGTACAAGGTGTCGTAATTTTATAGAAAAAACTACATAATAAATGTCGCATGTGGCATTGCTGTACAATGTGTATTTCATGAAGATAATCTGAGAAAATTATACATTTCTTTTTGATTGAATTCTTATAATAAGATAATGACTGGGTACTAATCATAATGAATAAAAATTGCGAACAAGACATTATATTTATAATCTAATCCGTTGAAAAATACTTATAGATCGCCTCCCAGAGCAGATACTATCATTTATAATTAAGACATTAAATACGCAGTAAATGATAAGATTACATTGAAAGAGCAATAGCGGAAGCGCTACTGAAAACCCCAAATTAGTTTGTGGTGTAGCCTGCACATTTGGAAGTGTGGATGCTGATTCGGGTGACATACATTCTATCATACTGATGGAGAATAGTGTCTTGGAATACAATAGTCCCCGCCTGTATGACCTGTCCACGTAGTTCTCTGAGACTTGTGGGTTGACTAGTCGCACCTGTCAGTTGTCGTTCCATCACCCGCCACACGTATTTCGTTAGAGACAAATTTGGAGTTCGTGTTGGCCAGAGAAGTTGCTGCACTGTGACCGCATGAACCCTTTAATTAACTAATTTTGTCTTAGGGGATGACTTATTCCTGGAACCTTTGGCCCGTTGCTGTCCATAGACGTATACGTTTATTTGTAGAACTAAACTTTCAGTTTTAAAGTCAGGGAATTGTTAACTAGAGCGGCATCTCCTAAAAAATTGACTACAACGCGAGGGTTGCGTTTTTACTAAAATTGTTTATTGCCCACTGCGCGATTATGGCTGCCGAGAACCACTAAATTCGTTAGTCTCCGTCTGATATGATTAACTCGAGCCCCCAATTTTGCTGACAATATAGCTACATGAATACCTAATCATTTGGATAACGTTTCTAAAATGATCGCTATTAAAGTTCATTGTTCTATCCCAAAAAACCAAGTCAGAAAGCGATGAAAAATTTCTGAGTTCCGACTACTGTTCAAAATTAAAGTCGACATAACTCCGAAAATATTTCAGAGACCAGCGCGACAGATTCTGCACTCCAGACACACGTATGCCGTCAAAACTCAACTGCCGTCGACTACTCCCCGGCCGCTTTCCGCTGCCACTTATATACAATCTGTGACGTCATTTCAGTAATACGTCACCTACTGAGCTTTAGTGATTCTCGCACCAGTGTACGGAACATCTTAAATAATGATTGAAATGTTGATATAACTACTCCGTTAGATCCGCTCTACAATTCTAATGCAATTACATATCTAACTTTAATTTCTAACATTATTAATACCCACAAAAAAGTTCAAACAAATGAGTATTTTCAGCATGACCGATAAATAAGACTTGCGACCACCGCACAATGAATATTTAAGCAATCTCTTGGGTAAAGTGTTTTTCAGGTAGATTGTCCAGTCTGGTTTCCCGTGTACTGTTCAGAATCACTGTGCTCATAGATTTAAACAAATTTGGGTCGACAAACAAAATAATTTACATTACACAAAAACAACATATTAAAATAAACAATAATACTATATTCTAAACAGGTCGAAATGTATGTTTACGACACTTACAACTTATCACTGCTCGCTGTTTGTGTATCTGTCTTGATTTGTTATTAACAAATCATTATTTCTTCCTTAAAAATGCAGATAATATGGTTGTACCAAACTTTGCGTCTCGATGAGACCTTTCATTTGAGCCCTCGCTCGTTACTGTACTTCAATTAATTTAGACTCTTGATTTTTGAAAGTGAATTAATATTAGTTTTCACAACAACTTTTGTATAAAATTAATATAAATAACATCAACGCATCATTTGAATCGCGCTGTTCTCCTCTTTCACTTGCTTCTCGTGCTAGTCTGTATCTCTAGTAGTGTGAGTGTAGTATCTAAAAATAAAGACAATTCCGTAAATTGGGCGGGGACAATAGCAGTTGAATATGACGTCACGTCCGCCAGCGTGCTCTCCATGTCCTCTCCGCCCGCCGATGTGAAGCTGGGCGAGTCTTACCTCCTTGCAGCGGCTGATTGCCTGTTCAGTCGTCGCTCTACGCTGTCAAAGTAACGCACTTGGTATTATACGTCGTTGTATCTTCACAACGTGTTGCAGAACACGCTGAGTTTTACTCGCAGTGTGTGGTCTAGCATTACCATGATGGAACAACACATTCCCTTCATGTTGTAACAAACAGCATTGCTTCCGCCATAAGGCCTGTGGTAGTGTCAGTGTCTGACCTCCTCTCTGTCAGACAGCGCTGGTCTGCGTAGTGCGACCACTACTTGTGTGCACTTGTGGGCTTTCATAGCTGAAGACGACGGCCCACCATTCCAAGTAATCCTCCCACTGCACCAGTGGTGCGTGAATGGAAGAGAGGCTACAGGTGTACGCCAGACGTCTTTCTGCTAGTAACCGATTGGGAACAATTCGTTTTTATACATCTGGCTCACAAATCATCAGCATGTCTAGTTTTCTCCTAAAGGCCCACTTGGAAGATCAGAATTTGACCCGTTTCAAACTCGTACAATGTGTTGTGTCATATATTCGCCAAACCACCAGGATTGTCCACATCAGGTGTAAGGAGCACGAACGGTACACCAGACTCAAACAAGCTTCCAAGTCGGCTGAAGCGGAGTATTTATTTGAATGAAATCAGTGATGAACTACGAAGGTTTCAAGATACTGACACAAACACTAAAATACTGGGATAGTTTTTATATGGGTTGTGACAAATTACTGCAACCAGTCGCCTTATTTCTTATTAATGAATATTAATTAAACCATGACCGGTTTCAAGCTGCCTAGCAGCTCATCATCAGATGGTATACATTACCATTAGTACAAATTACATTTGTATCTGTGGTAGGGCAGAAAACGAGAAAAAAGTAAACACTAATTTTGGTATGCTACACTGAATAATTACAATATAAGTTCGTCTTCAAGACATTACTTACAGTTATGCGTTTCAAATTTAATTGGTCCATATTTGGTCCGCTTTTGGATAGCATTTCACAACACTTCCCTTCCATCAGCACACCATAGCAACTCCCACGATTTTCAAGTGGTAAAAAAAAAAAAAAAAAAAAAAAAAAAAAAAAAAAAAAAAAAAAAAAAAAAAAAACCCACTCTTCACACACATTACGACTGCACAGCCACTACCACATTTTTCAGCTTGTAAACAAACCAAAGAGTATAGTAATTTCTTAAAACCTATTTCAAGATACAGTCGCAGGTTCCAACACAATGGATAAAAGTTTTACGGGATAGTGTTGTTAAAGAATCCATTGAAGTATAGGTCAAGCAGAATCGAAAAAACCGAGTCACGGAATATCAGCTTTATTCCGCCTGAAATCCAGCACTAGATCTTCTTTAAAACACAGCGGAGGCAACATCCAAATTGCGGAAAGAATATTTCTGGACATAGAGACCCAGCAACAAATAACTCAGTGTGGACAGATGGTAGTGAATCAAAACAACACTGAAATACTTGAGGACTCTGACATAAAGAACGAACCGCAGTTTCAACGCCAGAAGTCAGAGAGTAATTCGGAAGCCACCTCAAAGGGGGCGTGGACCTCAGACGTAGCACTTGACGCGAATGGCTACAGTTACAGAACAAAATAGTCCACATGACAACTTAAATAATGGCATTCACAAGACTGAACTACCATTACAAGTTGGAGATGGAACAAACTGTTACACGAGGAAATTATTAATTAGAGTAAAAAAATACGCGCAAAGCATTCGAAAAATTCACACCTAGTAAATACTAGGGTTGCGGCTATTGGCCGGGACTGACGTCGGACGGAGCGCCTCGCGCAGCGCGGACCAGTGAGAGAACGCCTAGCCGCCACCCACAGGCGTCAATACTGGACGCGATCCACAGTGGATGCCACCTCAGGATATTTCAAAAGTGGGCAAAGCGACTCCCTAGTTACCAGGAGATCCTGGATTCGAATTCCGATCGTGGTGTAAATTTTAATTCAATGCCTCGCCTTATCTTCAAAAAATGTTCAACTGTTTGTTAAGCTTATGGGACTTAACTACGGGGTCATCAGTCACTAAACTTACAAACTACTTATCAACTACCTTAGATGCGCGAGAAACTGCTGCAGCAAACGAAAATGCTGCACATTTTCTCTTAAAACCACTGGACCGATTTCAACCAAATTTGGTATACGTATTCTTTACCGTGAAATAAAAAATTGTTGTAGGGGTAACGACACATGGTTCAAGAGATATAACGTCATCAACAATAGGACTTGTAAGAAACTGCCACATATTGCGACGAGTGTTAGAAAATACACTATACGATAATTAGAAATGTTCAAATGTTTGTAGAACTTATGGGACTTAACTAAGGGTTCATCAGTCCCTAAGCTTACAAACTAGTTATGAACTAGTAAGACTAAGGACGGCACAAATATCCATGCCCGAGGGGGGATTCGAACCCCCGTCCGTAGTGGCCGTGCAGACCGTGACTGGAGCGCCTCAGTACCCTCTGCCGCGGCGGCTATCTACAATACCGTAAACGTTTTGATGTATCTTTATGAAATGTGTGTATTTTCAGCGTTTTCTACAACTAATACACCTCCAATAAAAGATTAAAAATGTCAACAGTAAAATTCAAAAAGTAATAAATTGAAAATAAAATATTCTGGATCGTGCAGAAATGAGAATGCAGTACTAGCCATTAAAATTTCTACATCAAGAAGAAATGCAGGTGATAACGGGTATTCATTGGACAAATATGTTATACTAGAACTGACATGTGATTACATTTTCACGTAATTAGGGTGCACAGATCCCGAGAAATCAGTACCCAGGACAACCACTTCTGGCCGTAATAACGGCCTTGATACGCCTAGGCTGTGAGTCAAACAGAGCTTGGATGGCTTGTACAGGTACAGATGTCCAATCAGCTTCAACACGACACGGTGTCATTATATCAACATTTCAGTCAAGAGTAGTGGTTCCCGTATTGTGATGAGTCAGTTGTTCCGCCGTCATTGACCAGATGTTTTCAGTTGGTGAGAGATCTGGAGAATGTGGTGGCCTGGGCAGCAGTCGAACAATTTCCGAATCGACAAAGGCCCGTACAGAACTTGCAACATGCGGTGAAATGTAGGGTTTCGCAGGGATCGAATGAAGGGTAGAGCCACGGGTTGCAACACATATGAAATATAACGGCTACTGTTCAAAGCGCCGTCGATGGGAACAAGAGGTGACTGAGACGTGTAACCAATGGCACCCCATACCATCACGCCGGGTGATACGCCAGTATGGCGATGACGAATACATGCTTCCGATGTGCATTCACCGCGATTTTGCCTAACACGGATGCCATCATGATGTAAACACAACCTGGATTCATCCGAAAAAAAGACGTTGTGCAAATCATGCACCCAGGGTCGTCGTTGCGTACACAATCTGTGATGCAGCGTCGAGGGTAACCGTAGCCATTGTCTACGAGCTGATAGTCCACGCTGCTGCAAATGTCGTCGAACTGTTCGTGCAGATGGTTGTTGTCTTGCAAACGTCCCCATCTGTTGACTCAGGAATCGCGAGGTGGCTGCACGATTCGTTACAGCCCTGCGGATAAGACGCCTGTCATCTCGACTGCTAGTGAAACGAGGCCGTTGGGATCCAGCACGGCGTTCTGTATTGGCCTCCTGAAACCACCGATTCCGTATTCTGCTCACATTCATTGGATCGCGTCCAACGCGAACAGCAATGTCGCGATACGATAAACCGCAATCACGATAGGCTACTATCCGACCTTTATCATAGTCGAAACGTGATGGTACGCATTTCTCCTCCTTAGACCATGCATCACAACAACATATCACCAGGCAACGCCGGTCTACTGCTGTTTGTGTATGAGGAATCAGTTGGAAAGTTTCCTCATGTCATCACGTTGTAGGTGTCGCCACCGGCGATAAGCTTGTGTGAATACTGTGAAAAACTAATCATTTTCATATCACAGCATCTTCCTCCTGTCGGTTAAATTTTCGTCTGCAGCACGTCAGTTTCATGATGTAGCAATTTTAATGGCCAGGAGTAAATCTTCAGGAGACTTGAAACCACTTGTAGAATCCATACGCTTCGACGGGTATCTGGAGGTCCGACACAACATTGTATGGTATCTGATGAGTTATGTCCGTTAAGTGTACAGATCTGTTTGCTGCAGACGATGACGAATCAATGAAACAGCGAGGAGAAGTGTTTCGATTATTGAGGACGTGCTCACGTCAAACGCTATCCTGTAGGGAGATCGTCCGCCTGCATTTTAAGTTTATACGGGTGGAGAGCTGCATCAAACGAGTCTCCGGACTGAAGATCATAACATAACTTAACACAGCTAACTTTACTACCAGTCATTTTGGATCTCGCTAGCGCAAAAGAACAAACAGGTACTTGTTAAAGGTAATACCCAGCAGCAGAAAGGTAGCGCATTGAAATGATGAGCAGGATGAGACGCCAGGCTACAAGAGCAGCTCCTCTGCGGCCTTCGCGATGTCGAAGTGCGGCACTAAACAGTTGTAAGAACAGGGAAACGAGCAGCGGCGACACGGCCGGCCGTGTTGCGCAGCTGACGCCTGCGCGGGTAACGAGCGCTATTGACTTGCAGGTGGCGAGCGGTAACAGCCCGGCCGAGTGCTTAGTAGCTCTCTCACGCGAACATAAGCGACCCGCCTAAAGACACACTTGTAGGGCGCGCGGGATTCGCCAATTACCGCTAATAAATGGAACGGTACTCCGCAGTGACAGACGGCAGTTAGCGGGCGGCGTAATTGCTCCGTAATGTCTGCGCGGACAAGGCCGCGCGGCGCGGACTGCTCGCGCGGAACGCTCGCCGCCGAACACGCCCTGCGGAACCGGCTGGCACTGCGGCCACGGCCCAGACGGCAGGACAACGCCCACTGGCTGGCGGGCTCCAGAAAAGCTTCCGGCAGCCACCGTCCGCATCAAACAACACCTGAAAAACCACCTGTCTGGTCCCCATTTGCGACGCAACACTTGTCACGCTTTCGATAAGTTGCAGTTAAGTGTTTGGACAAGTTCTTACACAAGGAATTCTTTTGGACTTCGTACAAACTTTATGGAGAGATAAAGGGGGAGGATCCGGAACAAAAAAAGAAAAGATATTATCTTTGTGGTGTCGCGCAAGTCTGAAGTGCGCGCCACGTACTTTCGCCGCGCGCTGCCATGCAAGCACGGCGCGACGTTCTTACGACGTCAGCCACGAGCGCCCTCTGCTGCAACCCCGCAACTGGACTGTATCGGCCACTTGTCAACAGGACAGGCACCAGACAAAATTCTCATCAGTAGGCAGGCCTCTGTCTAGTTAAACTATGTATCTGCATTCCACTAGTATTCAGTTAACAAAGTCAAGTATTGTACTAAAAAAATGTTCAAATGTTTGTAGAGCCTATGGGACTTAACTACGGGGTCATCCGTCCCTAAACTTACAAACTACTTATGAACTACTTACAACTAAGGACGGCACAAATATCCATGCCCGAGGGGATATTCGAACCTCCGACCGTAGTGGTCGTGCAGACCGTGACTGGAGCGCCTCAGTCCTCTCGGCCACCGGGGCCGGCCAAGTATTGTACTATCTCTACGAAATATATATCTTGTTCTAATCTAGTGTTTCTAGTTTCTGCTGCCCCTCAGGGTGGTCACCTCAGACTCTGTACCCGCACACGCGTGCATCCTATTTCCCTGTGTCTGTCTCTCTCTCTACTCGGCCACCGACACCTAGGACAGCCGGCCGAGGTGGCCGAGGGGACTGAGGCGCTCCAGTCACGCTCTGCACGGCCACTACGGTCGGGGGCTCGAATGCCCCCTCGGGCATGGATATTTGTGCCGTCCTAGTTCGTAAGTAGTTCATAAGTAGTTTGTAAGTTTAGGGACTGATATCCCCATATTTAAGTCCCATAAGCTATACAAACATTTGAAACGCCTAGGACAACCAGCGACAACGACACACAAAAATCTTGTGACTCGAAATGTATTTCTTCCACGCTAGAGACGATTCATTCAATTGTAACAGGAAGGCTGATGGTGTGTGGGCATTTGGCAATATGTGGAAAAAAAAAAAACCAGAATGATGAAGGTTAACTTCATATAATCACGTAAAATGTACATATTCGAGGAGGCAGTCTGCTAAGGAAAGAGGAATAGCTGGGAGCATGGCCCTGTTGAAGAGAAACGTAGCCGGAGCTAAGAGTCAGGACATCCTATCAGGGCGAAGGCTCGAGATCGACGAAGGAGCCTGCCGCGGTGTCCGAGCGCTCTGCGGCGCGCCAGTCAGTCTGCAAGGCCACTACTGTCGGGGGTTCGAATCCCCCCTCGGGCATGGATATTTGTGACGTTCTTAGTATTAGCTGATTCATAAGTAGTTAGTAAGTTGGGACTGATGACCCCGAAGTTAAGTCCCATAAGCTCTACAAACATTTGAATTTTCGAAGAAGGAGCGTGGCGGAAGTGACAGGCGGTAATGCATCGGGCCTGGCGGCCACGTGATTACACGGAGCTCACAGATTTGTGGGCCAATAGTGCGGACTGTTAGAGGGCAGCGTACGCTGGTCAGCAGTACTAAACCACCACGCAGGGCTGAGGCTGCAGGCACGTGGACGGACGTGTAATGGACGAAGTCCAACGCATGCCCTGTCACTGCCGGCGTGACGGAAAAATAATAATTTCCCGCTCGTGTATGGAGTTGAAATTGTACAAAACTTTTGGAGGTAATGTTCTGGGCAGGGGGAGATATTCTGTTACACAATCACATTTTACTACAGAGTCTGCGGTCTAATTACATTTGGGCAGCACGATTCTTTTTCAGGATCGATTCCTCCTATTCAACCCACATTAGTGAATTGATTTCTGGGATTTGTTCACTATTCTTTCTGATCAGCGATGGCACGATTGTTACTGAATGCAAAGAGGTCTATATAACACTCATCGATGGCAGAAAAAGGAAATCTGAAAATGAGGATGAGGCAAACGTAAATCACTATCTATTAGCTTATAACACCGACTGAAAAGTGTCTCTGTGTGTGAGAGAGAGAAAGAGAAAGATATTTTGATATTTGATTGAGTCTATGTACACATGTTTGTCGTATCCGTCAGTCTTAGCTATCTGTGTTGCTGTCTTCATTCTTTTTCAAAGTGAAATCCTGTTTATTCAAATGTTCAAATGTTTGTATAGTCTATGGGACTTAACTACGGGGTCATCAGTCCCTAAACTTACAAACTACCTATGAACTACTTACGAACTAGGACGCCACAAATATCCATGCCCGAGGGGGGATTCGAACCCCCGACCGTAGTGGCCGTGCAGACCGTGACTGATGCGCCTTAGTCCCCTCGACCACCGCGGCCGGCCCTGTTTATTCCATATAACATACGTTTTATTGCTGCTAGTTTTTTGGATATTGTGATGATTAGATGTGGAAAGTATTGTTGTATCTGAGGCTATTGGTTTTCTATAAACGTTGAAGAATGTTTCCTACTTTCCTTTATTTCTGCTATTCCAAGAAATTTGTACGGTTTTCTACTTCATTTTCAATTGCTTGTTTTATGTTTTGATGTGCTTTGTTATTTCTGAATGAAGTTCATCTATTTTTTTTTTTTCATTTGGCTGATCCACCAAACATATTATGTCATCTACATATATGTGCCAACCTATGAGTTCTAATCCTTCAGCAGCGGGATTTTTTCAAATATTTGTTTTTCTATATGTCATACAAAAATATTTGCTAATGTTCTTAGGATCCTATGAGAAATTTTTCATTTTACAGGTAATATTCAACTTCAAACTGAAAGCAGTTGTGTTCAGTAATCAGTTTGAGCATAGACGTTTGTAACACCCCCAGGGATAGCTTTCGGTGAGTGATTGATTAATTGACCGTGTGCCTAATAAAGTAAAATAAATTCCCGGGCTGTTAACGTCTTCCTGTTTTAGATATTACACCCAACCTCGATGGTATTGTTGACAGTCAGGAAGTGGTAATACTCATTATCATACAGTTCGCTAGAAATAAAAATTAACTGAAACTTGGCTGCACTATACTATAACGATATTACTTACAACTACACTGATAAGTTTGCACAATGCATCAAACCAGTATTATACAGTTGTACTTTGCTTGACCTTCTTCGTTCCAAGTTAGAAACCTTTTCTTGATTAACGAGACGTTCATAACACAATAATGAAGGCAGATTAACGATCAAAGAATTTTGCACTCCTCTGGGTTTCTCACACAGCAATAATCTAATCCCGAATATTTTGTCAGATTCAACGTTCGATCGCGAAGCGGTTGTCTGATAATTCTTAATGATGCGATTAAGTGCGAATTCTGTATTCGCGAATCCGATAATTCACATTCACCAAATGCTTTCAGTTACAAAAGCCCATAATCGTCGCGGCGCGGTTGACTCATTCTTCCGACACGACACGCGTTAACGAACACATCTGATTTCTCCTTACGTCACCATTAATTAATATCAGCCGGCCGCCGTGGCCGAGGGGGACTGAGGCGTTCCAGTCACGGTCTGTACGGCCACTACGGTCGGGGATTCGAATCCCCCCTCGGGCATGGATATTTGTGCCGTCCTTAGTCTTAGCTAGTTCATAAGTGGTTTGTACGCTTAGGGACTGATGATCCCGTAGTTAAGTCCCATAAGTTCTACAAACATTTGAACATTTTTGAATTAATATCACATAAACTTAGCTTTTCAGAGATAAAAATTCTTACGCACTGAACTAGGTAATAGCAACAGCATTCTTAACTCCAGGGTTGTATACAGAACGCCCGCTCAGCCACCACTCTGACGCAACAATTATTGCTCTCGGACACCCAAAAAATCGATAACAAATGGTTCTAGAGCTTATGGGACTTAACTACGGGGTCATAAGTCCCTAACCTTACACACTACTTATCAAATACCTTATACTAAAGACGGCACAAACATCCATGCCCAAGGGGGGGGGGGGGGGATTCGAACCCCCGACCGCAGCGGTCGTGCAGACCGTGACTGGCACGCCGCAGACCGCTCCACCACTGCGGCCGGCCTAAAAATCGATACCTCGTTCGGAGAGCACACGATACTACAGTAAGTTTACATTCGTTTGTTCGCGGCTTCAGAATATCAAGCAAGCCAGAGATCTGTCTGTCTGTGTCTGTAAATCTATCGGACCAAACTGCGTGGTCATCAGTCCGTAGCTTACAAAGTACTTAAACCTAGGTAAACTAACCTAAGGACAAACACACATACCCATACCCCAGGGAGGACTGGAACCTCCACGGCGAGCAACCGCGCGCTCCGCAGAGAGACGCCTTAGACCGCTCGGCTACTCCACCGTGGCACCCGAGATCTCCCCAGTTAAGGTTTGAGAACAGGTCGTTTCAACTCCAGAATCGCTGCTGAGCTCCACATCTACATATGTACATGTACATGTACATGTACATGGGATACTCTGCAAATCACATTTAAGTGCCTGGCAGAGGGTTCATCGAACCACAATTATACTATTTATCTCCCATTCCATTCTCGAATAGCGGGTGGGAAAAATTAACACCTGAATCTCTCTGTTCGAGCTCTGATTTCTCTTATTTTATTCTGACAATCATTTCTACCTATGTAAGTGGGAGTCAAAAATATATTTTCGCATTCGGAGGAGAATGGCGATTGGTGTTTCGCAAGTAGCCCACGCCGCAGCGATAAACGCCGTTGTTGTAATGATTCCCATCCCAGATCCTGTATCATTTCCGTAACGCTGTCTCCCGTGTATCGTGACAATACGAAACGAGCTGCCCTTCTTTGGACTCTTTCGATGTCATCCGTCAAACCCACCTGATAAGGATCCCACACTGGGCTGCAATACTCCAAAAATGGACGGACAAGCGTAGTGTATGCAGTTTCTTTAGTAGTTCTGTTGCATCTTTTAAGGGATCTGCCAATAAAACGCAGTCTCTGGTTCGCCTTTCCCACGATATTATCTACGTGTTCTTTCCAGTTTAAGTCTGAAGTAATAATGATTCCTAGGTATTTTGTGGAGTTTACGGCCTTCACATTTGATTGATTTATGTTTTAAACAAAGTTTAACGGATTTCTTTTCGTACTCATGTGGACGACTTCACACTTCTCATTATTTAGAGTCAATTGCCAATTTTTACACCATACTGATATCTTATTCAGATCGTTCTGCAGTTGGTTTTGATAGTCAGATGATTTTACTAGACGGTAAATGACGGCGTCATCTGCAAAAAACCTAAGAGAGCTACTTATATTTTCCCCTAAATCGTTTATGTAAATAAGGAATAGCAGAGGACCAATAACACTACCCTGTGGAATGCCCGATATCACCTCTGTTTTAGTCGATGCCTTACCATCGATTACTACGAACTGTGTCCTCTCTGACAAGAAATCCCCTATTCAGTCGCAAATTTGGGGCGATATACCATAACCACGTAATTTGATTAAAAGCCGTTTGTGAGGTACGGTGTCAAAAGCTTTCTGTAAATCAAGAAATACGGAATCGATTTGCGAACCCTTGTCGATAGCACCCATCACTTCGTGTGAATAAAGAGCTAGTTGTGTTTCGCATGAACGATATTTTCTAAATCCGTGTTCACCTTGGGTCAATAGATCGTTCTGTTCGAGATAATTCACAATATTTGAATACAGGATATGTTCCAAAACCCTGCTGCAAATTGACGTCAATGAAATAGGCCTGTAGTTTAGTGGGTTACTCCTACTGCCTTTCTTGAATATAGGTGTGACCTGTGCAACTTTCCAATCTTTTGGTACAGATCCTTCTATGAGAGACGGGTTGTATATTGTTAAGTAAGGAGCTATCGCTTCAGCATAATCAGATTGAAATCTAATGGGTATACAATCCGGACCAGAAGACTTGTTCTTATTAAGTGATTTTAGTTGCTGCACTACTCCGATGATATCTACTTCTATGTTACTCATTACGGCATCTGTTCGTAATTCGAAATCTGGAATATTGGTTTCGTCTTCTTTGGTGAATGAGCTTCTAAAAGCTAAGTTTAGTAATTCTGCTTTAGTAGCGCTGTCATCGGCAGGATCGCCATTACTATCACGTAGTGAAGGTATTGTTTGTGACTTGCCCCGAGTATATTTAACATATGACCAAATTCTCTTTGGGTTTTCAGTCAAATTACGAGAAAGAGTTTCGTTGTGATAAATATTGTAGGCATCTCGCATTGAAATCCTCGCTAAATTTCGAGCTTCTGAGTACGATCGCAAATCCTGGGGATTTCGTGTTCGTTTAAATTTAGTATGCCTTTTCCTTTGCTTTTGCAACAGTGTCCTGACCTATTTTGTGTACCAAGGGGGATCGCCTCCTTCTTTTATTAATTTATTAGGTATAAAACTTTCAATTGCTGTCGATACCGCTTCTTTGAATTTGAGCCACATCTGGTCTACACCTACGTTTAGTGTTAGAAACGAGTGGAAGCTGTCTTTCAAGAAGCAATGTATTTTGTTTCTATCTGCTTTCCTGAACAAATATACTTTGCGTTTATTTTTGGTAACTTTGGGACTTTCGATATTCAATTTCGCTACGTCAGCTCTATGTTCACTAATACCTGTATCCGGTTTGATGCTCATTATGAGCTCAGGATTATTTGTTGCTAAGAGATCAAGTGTGTTTTCACATCCATTTACAATTCTAGTTGGCTCATGAACTAATTGTTCAAAGTAATTCTCAGAGAATGCGTTGAGTAGAATTTCTGACGATGTTTTATGCCTACCTGCTGATTAGAAATATAATTTCGCCAACAGATCGAGGATAAATTAAAATCACCACCTACTATTATCGTGTGAGTCAGGTACGTTTTTGTAATTTGACTCAGGTTTTCTTTGAACCTTTCTGCTATTGTATCGTCAGAGTCGGGAGGCCGGTAAAAGGAACCGATTATTAACTTCTTACGATTTTCGGGTACAACCTCTACTCATAATAGCTCGCACGAACTATCAACTTCAACTTCGCTACATGAAATACTACTTTTGACAGCGACAAACACGCCCCCACCTATTTTGTTTAATCTATCCTTTCTGAACGCCGATAGATCTTTTGAAAATACTTCTTCTGAACTTATTTCCGGCTTGAGCCAACTTTCGCTGCCTATAATAATGTGTGTTTCGGTGCTTTCTGTTAACGCTTGCAGTTCTGGAACTTTCCCGACACAGCTACGACAATTTACAACTGTTATACCGATAGTTTTCGGATCTACATTTCTCCTGTGATCCACCTGAACCCTTTGAGATTGCCCATTTTCTATTTCCCCGAAGCTCTTTATCCTAAAAAAACCGCCCAGTCCACGCCACACAGCCCCCGCTACCCGTGTAGCCGCTTCCTGCGTATAGTGGACTCCTGACCTATTCAGCGGGATCCGGAAACCCACCACCCGATGGCGCAAGTCAAGGAATCTGCAGCCTACACGGTCGCAGAACCGTCTGAGGCTCTGATTCAGACCCTCCACTCGGCTCTGTACCATAGGTCCACAGTCGGTCCTGTCAACTATGCTGCAGATGGTGAGCTCTGCTTTCATCTTGCACGCAAGACTGGCAGTCTTTACCACTTCAGTTAGCCGCTCGAAACCTGAGAGGATCTCTTCAGATCCGAAACGACACATATCATTGGTACCGACGTGAGCCACCACCTGCAGTTGGCTGCACCCCGTACCATTCATGGCATCAGGGAGGACCCGTTCCACATCTGGAATGACTCCACCCGGTATGCACACGGAGTGCACATTGGCCTTCTTCCCCTCCTTGGCAGCCATCTCTCTAAGGGGCTCCATCACCCGCCTAACGTTGGAGCTCCCAACTACAAGTAAACCCACCCTCTGTGAAAGCCCGGATCTTGCAGGCTGGGTGGTGACAGGGTGAGGGACACCATCCGACTCAGGAACGTTGTCCTGAGCAGACAGCGCCTCAAACCTGTTCGCAAGACGAACCGGGGAGGCCTCACGATCGGTCCCCCGGAATGTCTTGCGCCTCCTGCCACGCACTGGAGCAACCTCCCACGCAACCACGGGTGGGATGTCTGCCTCACTGCTATCAGTTTCAGGCTTTTTTGCTTTGCAAATCACAATGAGGTGTATGGAAGATGGTTTATACAACCGTTTATGCCATTTCTCTACCATTCCATTCTGTAACAGCGCGCGCGAAAAAGGAACACCAAAATATTTCTGCTCTCTGTTTCATTTCTCTTATTTTATTATGACGATAATGTCTCCCAATGTATGTGGGTATTTAACAAAATATGTTCGCAACTGGAGGAGAAAGTTGGTGAAAGAAATTTCGCAAATAAATCTCGCCGCAACGAATAACTTTACTGATATTCACTCCATATCGTGGATCACATTTGTGACACTCTCCCATATAGCGATAACACAAAACTAGCTGCCTTCTCCGAATTTTTCTTATATCCTCCGTCATTCCTGCTTGGTGGTAACCCCACAATACTCCAAAATAGGACGCACGTCCACACATACAGACGTCCGCCAAGATCGTCGTATTATACGGGCAGCGAGGCCGTTCGTACAGCTACATAACACAAGTAAGAGGGTTTGTGAGACTAGAAGTGTCAACACAAAATGCTGCCAATCTGTTACTAGCAGCGGGACTACGAGCACTTCCGTCTGCCACTTTTTTAACGCACTAAACTTCCTTAAAAAAATTATCGTAGCACTTCTTATAAAACTGTAGATATCATCAATCGGTTCCTCTCATCATGTAAGTCATTCCTGTATCTAAATGTCCTCCCCTTTCAGAATATTAAAATGAACAAATACTTATTTTACTGTTTTATTTCAGACATGGCATTGAAGATATAAAGACAATTGCGTACAAAAATTAGCACAAACTTCTAAATTCCGTAAAATTAGCCAAACTTTAAAAAGCTGGTTACTGGTATAAGAGAGTTATCGTCCACCGCAAGGAGCCCATCTCCTATGGCACCAAAGTAGGGCACAACGAAAGATCGAAGGATCTCGTCCCTGACCCTCTGAGCAGACAATGCTCCATTCTGAACGACGTAGAGGTCAGTACTTCCACCAAACTGACTCCTGTCCACACCTTTCTTCCACCAACATCAAATGGTGACGTTTCCTGCACATAAGCAGGTTTGTTCTGAGTTCCACGTTCTCTCCGGAAGAGGGAACGACGATTGTCCAGTTAAACACGAAAACTTGTCTCATCTGTGAACAGAACCCGGCGCCATTAGTTACGATTCCGATCCCGATGTTCGTCCGCCCAGTTTCTACAGTCTAAACGTTGTCGTGCTTCCATAGGCCTTCGTGTGTGGAGACGGCACTCCTGAGGGCGACTTCGGAGTGTCTGCGTTGGTATTGCGTGTTCTGTAGCTGCCTGGAGGGTGTGTTCCAGCTGAGTTGCATTCAGCCTCTTGTCTCGACGGGCTGTTAACAAGTGTTGACGATAATATCTTGCTGATGTTTCCATGGACGATCTTGGCCTTACCTTCTCTTAACGGTTCCTATTGTCTAAAATCACGGCCAGGTCCTGAAATTTAACTGTCGGGTTACACCAACAGCTGTAGCCAGCGCCCCTCAGCGTGTGTCTCGCTTGCAACCTTCCTATGGTTTTACATATCACAGCAACACGTTGTTGTTGCACTGCACTACCTGCTCACTACACTAACTCAACCAAAATGCTTCTGTAATTCTTTTGTTGAAGTAAACATGTCAACACTAATCCCCTATGCATGAACTTCCTGTAATGGCCACTATCTTAGTTGCCGTTATGTTGTTGTCTACACACCGTAGAACCGACAGATAGTCGTCGAACCATTTTAGTTCATTCTGCCGATGGTCGTACTTGAGAACCTAGATATCTCAACTGATCCCCTAATAGTTTTGGCCAGTGTAATTTGGGTGTTTTAGCATAAGATCGATACCGGGTACCTCAGTACCGCTGAAGCCATGATCTGTAAATGTAATCATTTCATGTACACCGTACGTATTTTCTGGACGACATATGTTAAACTCTAATGGTTGGATCAGCAACAGTTGTTAATTTTAAACTTTTCTATTTCTATGCAGTACCAGTGTTTCGAAAACTATGTCTCATTATTAGTTGCATCTGCAAATTACAATCACATAAAATAGTGAACGTCCGTCATGTTATAAAATGGCTACACTGCATCTTTACTAAAATGATTCACTATGGAGGAAATAAACGTATTTATTGAGTTCGTAAAACTGTTACATGTAGCGTTGTTATTGTTCTTGTGGTCTTCAGTCCGCAGACTTGTTTGATGCAGCTCTGCACTCAGCCCTGTACTGTGCAAGCCACTTCATCTGAGAATGTAAACGACAGCCTAAATCCTTATGAATTTGGTTACTCTATACGTCCCTCGGCGTCGCTCTACGATTTTTGCCCAACATACTTCCTTCTTAAGTGACGAACCCTTGATGCCTCAGAATGCGTCTACATCACCACGGGATACTCTGCAAATGACATTTAATTGCCTGGAAGGGGTTTCATCGAACCACCATTATACTATTTATCTCCCATTCCATTCTCAAATAGCGCGCGGGAAGAAAGAACACCTGAATCTCTCCGTTCGAGCTCTGATTTCTCGTATTTTATTCTGATGATCATTTCTACCTATATAAGTGGGAGTCAACGATATATTTTCACATTCGGAGGAGAATGTTGACGATTGGTGTTTCGCAAGTAGCCCACGCCGCAGCGATAAGCGCCGTTGTTGTAATGATTCCCATCCCAGATCCTGTATCATTTCTGTAAAGCTGTCTTCCCTGTATCGTGACAATACGAAACGAGCTGCCCTTCTTTGGACTCTTTCGATGTCCTCCGTCAAACCCACCTGATAAGGATTCAGCACTGGGCAGTAATACTGCAAAAATGCACAGACAAGCGTAGTGTATGCAGTTTCTGTTGTAGTTCTGTTGCATGTTTTAAGGTTTCTACCCATAAATCGCAGTCTCTGGTTCGCCTCTCCCACGACATTATCTACGTGTTCTTTCCAATTTAAGTTTGAAGTAATAGTAATTCCTAGGTATTTTATGGAATTTACGGCCTTCCCTTTTGATTGATTTATCTTGTAAACAAAGTTTAATGGATTTCTTTTCGTACTCACGTGGACGACATCACACTTCTCATTATTTAGAATCAATCGCCAATTTTTACACCATACTTTTATCTTATTCAGATCGTTCTGGAGTTGATTTTGATCTTCAGATGATTTTGCTTGACGGTAAATGACGGCGTCATCTGCAAACAACCTAAATAAGGAACAGCAGAGGACCAATAACACTACCCTGTGGAACGCCCGATATCACCTCTATTTTAGTCGATGCCTTACCATCGATTACTACGAACTGTGTCCTCTCTGACAGGAAATCCCCTAGCCAATTGCAAATTTGGGGCGATATACCATAACCACGCAATTTGATTAAAAGCCGTTTGTGAGGTACGGTGTCAAAAGCATTCTGGAAAGCAAGAAATACGGAATCGATTTGCGAACCCTTGTCGATAGCACCGATGACTTCGTGTAAATAAAGAGCTAGTTGTGTTTCGCATGAACGATATGTTCTAAATCCGTGTTGACCGTGGGGCAATAGATCGTTCTGTTCGAGATAATTCATAATATTTGAATACAGGGTATGTTCCAAAACCCTGCTGCAAATTGACGTCAATGAAATGTCCCACCAACCTAGCCCTTCTCTTAGTCAGGATATGCCAGAAAATCCTTTTCACCCCAATTCTGTTGAACACCTGCTCATTATTTACATGAACTACCCATTTAATCCACATCATTCGTCTGCAGCACTACGTTTCAAAGGTTATATCATATTTTTCTGTGAATTCCTTATCGTCCAAGTTTCACTCTCACACAAAGCTACCCTCCTGACAAATGCTTTCAGAATGGACTTGCTAACATTTAAGCTAAAATTGGAAGGCAACAAATTTCCCTTTTTCAGAGACGCTTTTCTTCCCATAGCAATTCTGCATTTTATATATTCTGTACTTCTGTTATCTGAAGTTATTTTGCAACCCAAATAACAAAACTCATCTACTAATTTTATTGTCTCATTACCTAATCTGATTCCTTCAGCATGGCTTGATTTTCTGACGCTACATCCCATTACCCTCGTTTTACTCTTGTTAATGCTGATCTTATATCGTCCTTTCAACACACTGTCCATTCCATTTAATTGCTCTTCCAGGTCCTTTACTTTCTGTGACAGAATTACTATGTCATCAGCAAACCGCAAGGTTTTCGTTCTCTCTCTCTCTCTCTGAACATTAATTTCCTTTCCAAATTTTACCTTGTATTTCGGTAGCATGTAGCATCTAGAAATAAAATAGTGAGCGCCTGGTACATTCAATATGCCGGGAGGCAGTGTTGACTAATTTGGCGCGACGTATCACTCAAAATAAATCCCATAATTAAACAGCGTAGCAGAAGAGAGAAGAAAGTAGACACTGTTAAGAACAGAAAAGTGGCAGTATATTCCTCGCGCCTAACCATACCGAACCAGAAATGTGAGACCCTTGTAGAAATACAACTTACCGAACCACCAGAGCATCGCATCAGCCCTCCAACGGCCACCGTAGCAATTGGACTGGCGACAGATGGGCAAGCAGCGGAAACGTGAACTATGCGCTTGTGCCACCGTCCAACGGTCATACTCGTAGGTTTCGTGGTCGCAATTGTACGAAAAAGAGCCCAACAACTAGCGCACACTGACCCTGAATGTTAACCCAACTGCATTCATGTAACAGAGAGGCACTACTAACATGAAATTACACTAGGTGAAAACAGACCAAAATTGAATTATAAATAATTAAAAAACTAATTTGCTGATGAAAGTGTATACTAAGAGGGTGAATAAGAAAAGAAAATTCTACATGTATATATATACTCCGCAATCCACCGTAAAGTGCACGGTGGAGGGCATACTGTACCACTACTAGGCATTTCCATTCCTATTCCACTCTCAAACAGAACGAGGAAAAAATGTCTATACGCCACTGTACGAGCCCTAAATTCTTTTACCTTGTCTTTTTTATCTTTACGCGAAATGTAAGAAGGTTACAGGAAGATCGTTTTGCAGTCAGCTTCAAATTCCAGCCCTCTAAATTTCCTCAACAGAATTTCTCAAAATGAACGTCGTCTTTCCTCCAGCGATTCCTATTTCAGTTCCCGGAGCATTTCTGTGACACTCGCGCATTGGTCGAACCTACCAATAACGAACCTAGCTGCTCGCCGCTGAATTCCTTCTATGTCTTCCTTTAAACTGACCTGCTGCGGATCCCAAACACTTGAGCAATACTCAAGACGTGGTCGTACAAGCGTTTTATACGTGGTCTCCTTTACATATGAAGTTCGTCTTCCCAAAATTCTCCCAATAAACCGAAGTCGGCTGTCCGCCTTACTCACAACTGTCCTTACATGTTCGTTCCATCTACTATCGCCCTGCAATGTTACGTCTAGATATTTGAACGACACTGCTGCATCAAGTAGTTCACTACTAATGCTGTTTATGAACATTGTGGGAATGGTTTTCCTACTCATGTGCATTACCTTACATTTTTCTACATTCGCACCAACTAGAAATTTTGTCTAAGTCATCCAGTATGCTATTACAGTCAATTTCAGACGACACCCACCCATATACGACAGCATCATCAGCAAACAGCCGCAAAATACAAGTTACTCTGCCAATCAGATCATTTATATAGATAGAAAATAACAGCGGTTCTATGACGCTCCCATGGGGAACGCCTGACGATAGTCTCGTCTCTCACGATTACTCGTCGTCGAGAATAATATACTGCGTTCTGTTACTTAGGAAGTCTTCCAGCCAGTCAAAAAGCTGTGAACCTATTCCATAAGCTCGTATCTTCGTTAGCAGTCTGCAGTGTGGCACCGCGTCAAATGCCTTTTTTGAAATCGGGAAAAATACAATCTACCTGTTGCCCTTCATCCACGGCTTGCAAGATGTCACGTGATAAAAGGACTAGCTGAGTTTCAATGTTTCCTAAACCAGTGCTGTTTCATAGAAAGAAGCTTATCCGTATCAAGGAAATTTACTGTATTTGAACTGAGAATACGGTCTAAAATTCTACAAGAAACCGATGTCAACGAAGATATTGACCTGTAGTTATGTGTGTCAGTTCTTTCACCTTTCTTACAAACGTGAGTCACATCACCTGCGCTTTTATCCAATCACTAGGAAATTTGCAACGAATTAAAAATTCGTGATAAATGCAAGCTAAGTAGGAGGCCAATGCCACAGAATACTGTTTGTAAAACCGAACTTGTATTCCATCCGGAACAGGAGATTTTTTTTGTATTTAACTCTCTAAGCTGCTTCTCTACACCGGAAATACGTATTACTATGTACTTCATTTGGGAGTTAGTGCGTTGATTCATCTAGATCTAAATCTACATAGATACTCTGCAAATCACCTTTAAGTGCCTGGCAGAGGGTTCATTAACCACTATCGTCGCCTTTATCTACCGTTTCATTCGCTACTGGCGCGCGGGAAGAAAGACCACCTAAATCGTTCTGTTTTCGATCTGATTTCTCTTATTTTATTGGGCAGTCATGTCTCCCTATGTAGGTGGGTGCTAGCAAAATAGTTTCACATTCAGAAGTAAAAGTCGGTGATTGACATTTCGGAGATAGATCACGCCTCAACGAATAGCCTCAAAGATAACCTCAAATCGTGCAATATTTCCGTGACGCTTTCCTCCTTGTACCGTAATAAAACAAAAGGAACTGCCCTTCTCTTTTGGCTCGGCTTCCCCACAAGATTTTCTGTGTGTTGTCTCCAGTCTAAGTTGTTCGTGATTTGAGTGATTTATCGTGTAATTGAAGTTCAGCGGATTTCTTTTAGTGGCCATGTGTATTACTTCATACTTTTCGTTATTTAGTGTTAATTGCCGATTTCCGCACCATGTAGAAATTTTGTGTAAATCGCTTTTCAGTTGCATTTGATCCTCTGTTGACTTCACTAACCGATAAACGATTGCATCATTCGCGAACACTCTAAGGGAGGTATTCAGATTGTCTCCTAAATCGTTTATAAACACAAGGAAGAGTAGGGGACCTATAAAACTTTTCTGGGGAACGTCAGATATTACTTTTGTTTTACTCGATGACTTAACGTCAATTACTACGAACTGTGTCCTTTCTGATAGGAAATCGTGAATCCAATCGCACAATTGGGGCAATATTCCATAAGCACGCACTTTCATTAGAAATCGCTTGTGGGATAAAGTGTCAAAGGCCTTCCGCAAATCCAGAAATATGGACTCGATTTGAGATCCCTTTTGATGGCACTTATTACTTCATGTGAATAAAGGGCAATAAGAAAATCCCACAATGTGTCATGGATAAGTAACTCATACAACGTGTTACAAACAATAATATTAAACAAGAAGTATTTTCTCGTGAGGAATTTCGAACATAGTACCTCTTGGTTGGAAGTTTACAGCAGTAACCATTACGCTACGACAACTGTACGCCTGTTGTACTTGTTGTATTCCACATAAGGTCGTTTTCGCAGTTTTTCACTGTTCATACGTTTTTATTTACATTTAGTTATAAGAAAAAGAGCCAAAGATGGTTTTGTGATTCATCTTTAATGCACTGTGCCCCTGAAACGGTTTATTGTGGGTTATTAAGCAAAACTGTGAGATACACGGTAAATCAAGGTGCCATCTGTGACATGGAAGGAGCAAGTGTATGTTGTTTCGACGTCACTTTCCATTCGTCGCCTACTGGCTAAAGTTACAGCGAATTTCGTAGGTGGAAAAGAAACTTTTGCTTAGGATATAAGAACACAGAGTGCGAGAGTTTTGGTGGTGCAAGATATTGCACTTCTCGATTATGCTCGCCGCAACGAGTAACGTCGTTCTTTCAATGATTTCCTCCTCAAATCGCGCATCATTTCCGTGACGCTTTCCCCCCTGTAATGTGATAAAACAAAACGAGCTGCCCTTCTCTGGACCTTCTCAATGTCTTCCGTCAATCCCCACCTGGTGAGGGTCCCACACTGGGCAACAGTACTCCAGGAGAGTGATGTAGGCAGTGTCTTTGGTGGAGCTGATTAAATTCTGGTCCATTTGTGCGGACCACCTGCGTGAAAATTTCTTAAAGGTTAAATTTATAACTTCAGCTTTCCGTTTTTTATCTCTATTATTGCAGTTGATTGCAGAAAACTGTGTAGTAAATCTTTAGTGAGTTGGAAAACTCTAAGAGGGTGTCGTAATTTTTATTTGCGGCAGTGTAGTTTGGCTCTCGTGTTGACAATTTCACGCCTCTTGCTGGTTGTGACAGCCTGCACACAAGCACGCGCAGCCCACTTAGCGGAGCCCGCTGCTGTGACGTGTCCCCAGGCGAGATAATTGCCGGAGGCGCGGCCTGTGTCACGCTGTGTCGCCGCTGCCGCTGCCGCCGCCGCCAGCTCCCGGCTATTTCGCGGCTCGTTTGCCTCCAGACGGCAGGCGAGCCATTAGCGCGTCAACTGCCGCAGCCGCTGTCATCGCCGCGCCGACACGCGAACTACGCACCACACTCACTGCCGCCTCCCTGGAAATTTTTCAAATGATTGTAAACCCAAGGAACCAAACTTGTATAATCCGTATACTTAATCTAACTTAAGAACGATATACCAACCAATATTACTAAAATTTTCCGGAATATTATGCCGTGGTCTTATGGATTTGTCACTGTATAACACTACCTGCCTGCTAATTTTGGGGATCGTGTAACATCAACATTTATATCGTAAATAAATAAAATTAATTTCTAATAGGATTAAGATTTGGAAAAAAAAAATGTGAGAAATTCCCTGAAATATTCTGAATGGAATGAGCGAATGAAAGAAATAATTAAACTGCAAGTAATTCTGACAGATACCATGAAAGTGCTTCGGCAGGTAGGTATAAAGAAAGGACGAGCTCACCTTTACCGACGTCTGCAACTGCATTCAGCACATAATAAAGCCTTGCTGAAAGAAGTTATCATTGTAATTCAAGGTAATCCCGTCCTAGAGTGAACTCGGAGCAATTAAGGTTGGTATTCCGTGCAGACGACCTTGTACGAATTTTCTAGAACTTTCGTTAAATGAATCGTTGCCAAATGCAACCACGCATAAAATAAATTATCGGATCTCGCACATATGCAAAATACTGACAAGATGATTGCAGGTTCTAGTAGCCACAAACTGAATGGAAATGCACTGAATAAATAATAACTTCAAGAAATTATTTTCGTCTACACGAAATCCAAGTCGCCATAATGGCGCCGAGTCACTGCAAGATTAGATGCTTGCGTTATCTGCGCCAGGGCTATCGTATAGGGCTGTGAATGAAAAAAAAAATATTGTTAATGCAGTAAATCAAGTTTAAAGGGCATTTATGAGGGAACATCATACTCACATTCTCGTAAAAAAAATAAAAAAAAAATAAAAATAAAAAATAAATAAATAAAAAAAAATAAAAAATAAAAAAAATCGTTCAGTGGACTAATGGCGTCCGATTGAAACAAAAGCTGGATATCGACAGAATAGTGCCGTCGCTCTCCTTCACGCCGCAGAAAAGAGAAAGTCGATGTCAGGGTTATTCTTTAGCGTGATGAAGAAAGACGTATTCGAATTAAAAAAAATAAAAAATAAAAATATATTTGCCTTCGCTATAACTGAAACCCATATGCCATTTGCGCAGAGGTGTGACGTCAGATGTTTTGGATCGAGACCAACGAGAAAGACAGGCCGCAGCGCAGACGTCATCGTAAGCAAGGTAGTTCCCAGCCGGCGCGATTGCAAGCCGATTGGCCGGCCGCTGGGGCACACCCCACTGCCTCATAGCGGTCACCCACTGACCTAGCGATCGCGCCGGCTGGGAACTACCTTGCTTACGTGGCATGACGTCTGCGCTGCGGCCTGTCTTTCTCGTTGGTCTCGTTTTGGATAAGCGAGCGCGATTCATCGTTGCCCATTACCATTATCTATTGTTTATATTGTTCAATAGTCGAAGACTGTTACATTTCTTCTTAAACACCGGATTCAGATTTCATTCAGTTTCACACCCTCCTCCATCGTATTGAAATTGTTGGGGTGTTTTACAGTTTCTATAGCCTCTCAGCACAGTGTTTCGTGATATCCATTTGTGGCTGCTAACACCTGAGTCTTATCAAATTGAATATATGGTCCCCTGATTGAAAAACATGTACTGCGACAGCTGATGCGTCAATCTCTCCTCTTGTATAGTTACCCTTGTGCTATTCTATTCGTTTTTCGACTAATCTTTTTGTGGTACCCACGTATGTCTCCACGGCTACACGGAATCTTGTAAATTCCTGATTTTACAGCCGTTTGCGAGCATCCTTTGCTGATTTCAGGTGATCCTGAATCTTCCGAGTAGGTTTGTAAATAACGACGACTTTCCATTTCGTCAAAATTTTGCCGATGCGGTCGGTGACGCCCTTATATTAAAGGCAAGAAAACTTTAGATTTCACAAAAAGCTCTTCTTCGTCTTCAAATATACCTGTCGGTCTCAACGCTCTTCTTATCTGTTTCCACTAATAGCCATTCTTAAGTAAAGCATTAGACAGGTGTTTTAATTACGCGTCGAGTAATTCAGGTTCGGGTATCTTCCTTGCTCTGTCCGCCAACGTCTTCATTATGCCCCGCTTTTGTTGTGGGTAGTGGTTTAAATAACGGTGCAGATAACGGTCTGTATGTGTGGGCTTCCGATAAACTGTATTGCCCAATCTGCCATTCCCCTTCTTGAAAACTGACACGGCAGGAAAATTCAGTTTTACGCCTGCCTCCTTCTCCGTGGTAAACTGAATTCTAAAATTAATCCCGATGAGGTGTTCAACGAAACGATCTAGTTCCTCTCTGTCATGCCTACACACAACAAACGTATCGTCAACATAACGAAACCAAATGGCAGATCTTCTGTTTGCACTGAAAACTTTAAACAAAGAACCGGCCAACCAGCCATTTGGTTGCGTTTTGTGGAAGATATGTTTGTTGTGTGTATGCATTTTGACCGTTCCGGCCGTGAAAGTTTACAATCATAGCAACCAATGCCCAAAAGAAGACTCCAACATCCGATGGGCGTGTTCGAACCTACCCTCAAAATTATTATTATTATTATTATTATTTTATTTATAACGACTTTTAAATAAAGTTTATAGAATAAATAATAAATGATTTAATTTTGGTTTTGAAATAGCTATCACAGCTACTTAAAATGAGAATTACATCACTTTTTCATTTTAGTGATCCTTTTTATCCTGAATTAGTAATTCGGTCTTTTCGAAGAACATCATACGTTTGTCTGTACACCAATCTCTTGTAGTGTTTCAAGTTGTATCTTGGCTGTGGCTGCGTAGACATTCCAGGCGTAATAACTAATAATATTTTTCTCGGGTCTGCAGCCGAAGAACTGAACAATATTTCGACAGACCAACTGGTTGTCATCTTCAGGTGAGTACGCTGAATGTACTTACTCGCCGGAAAGTAAGATATACCAGAAAAAAACTTATTCTTTTCAAAGTCCTCTGTTGAGATCCGGCCCATAAGGAGTCGCGGTTCAAACAGCATCCCTTTTAGACACCGCTGACGGCGCACCGCGTGCGAAACCAAAGCAGTGGCCCTCTAGGCTCAATATAAGTAGTGGTGGCGCCGGGGAGAAAATCTAATTGACGATGTTATCCCGCTGCGGGCCCGAGAAGAATATTATCAGTTCTTAGGCCAGGAAAGTCTACGCAACCACATCACGAACCTCTACAGGGAGGAGATCGTTAATCTTCTCAAGGAGTTTGAAATACTTCGCAAGAAGCAAGGGAAGCTGATGAGTGCATTAACATTTCAACAAGATGCCGGGATGAAGGTATTATTCCTAAGTCTGCTAGAATGTTCAATATATTGATTCTGCAAAGGCTAACCAGATTCAGAAGCGTGCCAGTGCTGCGCTAGTATGTGAACGCCGTCGTTTTACCCATAGACAACTGGATTTTGTTTCCAAAGGCATATTGTTGGCATCTGCAATTTTCATCACGGCTGTCGGCCGCGTTATGGTGTAAGAGTACACCTGTCGCTGTATCTTACAGTTTGATTTAACGTAATGTATATATTGTCTTAAATTTGTTTATTTCATGTATTTCTCATTTCTTGTATGCTAGATATATTTCTTATGTAACGTCATTTTCTATATTGAATCATTTAGTGTAAACATGTACGATATGTGTAAACCCGCATGAATGCACGGACATTCTTTTGCTGTAAGTTAGCAATGCGCCAGAGAAAATGTTGAACCTGTTGTAAAGACTGTCTTTGGTACTGAAGTATTAGCTGTTACTGTCGCGCTGCTGAAGCAGTCGCGGAGCGGACTCGCTATAGTAAACACATAAATGTTTTGTTGATGGTGCAGAGGCACGGTAGGCGCAGTGTGGCGCGAGTTTAATGCAATTGCTATAAGCCGGAGAGACGTACTGTTTAATGTATTGAAGGAAGTGCGAAACAAGTTTATTTATACTCGAAAGTGATCAATGTAATCTTTTTTCATGTGTGTAAGAAAAGTAACTGTTTGGTTATCAAGTCTATTGTCTCCGAGAGTGATCGTTGTTGTAATCAAGGAGATTAGAAGGTGTATCGAGGTGATATCAACCGTCTCGTATCATTAGCAGTCGAGATGACAGGCATCTTATCCGCATGGCTGTCACGGATCGTGCAGCCACGACTCGATCCCTGAGTCAACAGATGTGGACATTTGCAAGACAACAACCATCTGAACAAACAGTCGACAACGTTTCCAGCAGCATGGACTATCAGCTCGGAAACAATGGGTGCGGTTACCCTTGATGCTGCATCACAGAGCGTCTGCGATGGGTTACGCAACGACGAACCTGGGTACACGAATGGTAAAACGTCATTCTTTGGGATGAATATAGGTTCTGTTTACAGTTTCATGATGGGCGCATCCGTGTTTGGCGACATCGCTGTGAACGCATATTGGAAGTGTGTATTCGTCATCGCCATACTGGTGTATCACCCGGCGTGACAGTATGGGCTGCCATTGGTTACACGTCTCGGTCACCTCTTGTTCTCATCGACGGCTCTTTGAACAGTGGCCGTTACATTTCATATTTGTTACGACCCGTGGCTCTACCCTTCATTCGATCCCTGCGAAACCCTACATTTCAGTAGGATAATGCACGACTGCATGTTGCAGATCCTGTACGGGCCTTTCTGGATAAGGAAAATGTTTGACTGCTGCCCTGGCCAGCACATTCTCCAGACGTCTCACCAATTGAAAACGTCTGGTCAATGGTGGCCGAGCAACTGTCTCGCCACAATACGCAAGTCCCTACTCTTGATGAAGTGTGGTATCGTGTTGAAGCAGCATTGGCATTTGTACCTGTTCACGCCATCCAAGCTCTGTTTGACCCAATGCCCAGGCGTATCAAGGCCGTTATTACCGCCAGAGGTGTTTTTTTCTCGGTACTTATTTCTCAGGATCTATGCACCCAAATTGCGCGAAAATGTAATCACATGTCAGATCTAGTATAATATATTTATCCAATGAATACCCGTTTATCATCTGCATTTCTTCTTGGTGTAGCAATTTCAACGGCCAGTAGTGTAGTACTAACAGGGACAAGGGCGTCCCTATAAGTAAATCTTGGAACCCGATTTTATCTGATTGTAAACAACAATGATCTTCATTTCGGCCTGCCGTTTCTTTTACCTAGCCTTGTTTCTATCCATCGTTTTGCCGATTTTCACCACTGGCACGCTGCTAGTTTTATTGCGCCTAAAGGACCTGTACCATGGTTTCGCAAATGCGCGATGGGCTTTCATCGGTGTATAAAGAGGTCGTTGTTTCTGTTGTGTCTCAGTTTCCGGCGAGTAAGTGCATTTAGCGTACTCATCTGTAGATGGCAGCTAGTTGTTCTGTCGAAATATTGTGACTAGTTGACGATGTTATCCAGCTGCAGACCCGAGAAGCACAATATTTGTACCTTAGCGGTTTCGGAGTCTTCTGCCAGTACTGTCATATCTTATGCGAACGCTAGACAATCAAATTTGATTCCATATCTTCCCAATGTTGAGCGACGAATACAATATGCAGATTGAAAAGAATGTGGGTTGCCGTTCGTATACTCAGATGAAGAGGCTAGCACAGGACAGGGTAGCGTGGAGAGCTGCATCATACCAGTCTGCGGACTGAAGACCACAATGCTTTCCAATGTTTTTCCATTACGCACCCCTAATTCTGTCAGTTTCTTCCTCCACTCTCTGACCACTTTTTCAAGTATTGGTGACATCCCGTCTCCTTCTCAGACACCCCCGGATGGAGTTTCAATTATATAAACTTTTTCAAAACATTATATTCAATTGTCTATTTTTAATTAATGTGCACAATGATGACTGTCATAAAAGATTTAAAACAAAAAAATATTTAGGCATATTGCACAGTTAGTGAAAGACGACTGCTTACAGGAACAAATCCTCTCTCTCTTTTTTTTTTTTCTTTACTTCTCCAAAAGAGCTGAAGAAAGACGTACTTCGTTGGAATTCCTGAAATCTTTATTTAGTAAGCCTGGAAGCGAACTAGGCATATCGGATCTTTTACTTAAAAATTGGCGATGATAGCTGATGGTGGACTATATATTGTAATTTTATACATTCTTGATTGATCCTGACTGACTGCCTGTTTCTCTACAAACAATTTTACAACATATATGCTCCGCGTTTCCATGAAGAAACCGGTTCCTCGAATTTACAATGAATATTTATAATCTTTCCACAGCTTACAATATCGCCTAACTTCATAATAAAATTTTAATCACAATAGTATTTAACATTTTAATCTATCTACATAAATTGTAAAATGGATATGGAATTATTCCACTTTATATTCTGATTAAATTATTAATTACCTGAAACTGTCATTTCATAAATAAAATAAAGTACTTTATGATGTAATTTATTATCATTAATTTTATTTAAAAATGACACGCATGACACTCAGGCACACTACTGCCTGGTCTTTTTCGTCATACTGCATCACGAGTCTGATAATCAGTCTATAACACATATTTGTGTTTCGCTTCGACTTTGGAGCCCTTATTCTCGGAAATTTGTGGATAATGTATTTTTAAATTTCTGTGAGTGGAAACTCTGGACTTATCCGAAAATGAATTTTCGAGACCTGAATGAGCTCTTGTGAGTGACGCCATTTGCAGGGAAATGTTATGTTGACACCCAGTAAATGATGTCAATTATCTGATAAAACATTGAATTCATTTTCGCCTAACAGATGGAAGTAACGTTCACACTCTCCATATCGCTTTTCCTGGAAAAAAAAAGAAAAAAAAGAAACGTGAAGCTGAAATTGTTGTTTGAAGTTATGTAGCAGAATAGCAGAAAACCCGGCGTTGCCAGGGTATTTTTTTTTATTATTTTTTTTATTTTTATTTTTATTTTTTATTTTATTTTTATTTTATTTTTTTTTTTTTTTTGCAGTCCAGCTCTCCACTGTATATCTCTTCCTCTTCCACATACTTGTCCGACTCCTCCTTCCCCTTCTTCCCTTCATCGCCCCGCAGTCTACATTTTATTGTCCTCTCTTGGTTCATTCCGCTCCTTCAGTTTTTCTCCTCCTATACATATCTATGAATGAATGAGTGAATGTTGGAACGTTTGTTCATCTGTGGGAATTGCTACTGAGGATATCAAGTCTCTAGGCGTACAAACCGCTTAAACTAACTTCAACTAAGCTGAGAACAACACACACACACACACACACACACACACACACACACACACACACACACACGCCCGAGGAAGGAGTCGAACATCCGACGGGAAGCAACAGCGCACTCCGCAGCAAGGCGCCTTAGAGCGTTCGGCCATTCCACCTCGCCACTTTTCTACGAAAACTCACATAGTGACCCTTCATAGTGACTATCAACGCTTGTTGCAGTGTACCCTTATCCCTCTCTTGCAGTATACAAAACCATTTCCATGAAAGTAGTCATGAATGAGTCTAATAAAATTAAACGGTGTCTAAGTGTTTCCTAACATCCCCTCTTCTTTTGATGATGAAGGGTGTCAAATTTCTTTAAGATCAGGGTGAAGTTTTACGGAGGCGTTGACAGTCCTCTTTATTTGATGGTCGAATGTATAAATTTACATTTAACACTAGAACCGCCTGATACTCCTAACCACCAAAAACCGCCATTGTGGAAAAAATACCCCATCTTTTGACAATGCGTTTACAGTTTCTTCTTAGTCTTTTTTATATTCTTAAAAGTATTTTCTGTAACTAACAGTTACTCCCGTGGTCTGCAATTTTTCATTTTTCTTCAACTTGAAAATCTATATATTTGAAAATTGTGAGTAATAGCATGAAAATATCTTGATTTTTATAAAAATAAAGACGGCAAAATTTTTCAGTACAAATGGTTTTTCTACGAGAAGCCAACTTCCATCTAAGTTTTATGACAAAATAAAAATAGGCACAGCTCTGGCTCTGGTTTCTGTACAGTATTTCACAAAATACTCTGCGATCTCGAGAATGATGTATTACCTAATTTACATGTTAATTTTGCTTCAGTAGAGTACCGGACCATTTGTGACTCATAAATCTACAACATAAAATTACCAAAAGGCCACCTTCTTCCATTAGTTTTCACTGCGTATTTGGTTGCCATCGGGTTATCAATATATATTTTGGAAGTAGTTTCTTTGTTACGTGTCCTATTGCGTCAGGATATGAATTCATGCCAGTCACAATTTGTGCATCATGGTGTAAGGAACTGCAAATTAATACAATGTTTCCTAAAGTTCCTCGGTACACTGTGAGGACCGTGTTTCTCGTGAGCTCTCTTCATTCCTCCGGCACTTTTCTTCTGATTTTACAGATTGTACCAAGCGTCTGTTTCGTTACTTTTCAGGCAAGTGAGAGCAAGGTGAAGAAGGTGTCAAATGCAGATTTTTCTTCCTTTACGTAAGAGTGTACAAGTTTCTTTACTAAGAGTCTTCAAGATGTTCATCATCAGGATGCCCGCTATGTTTACGAAGATGTGGAATAGCATTTAGCACTTAATTGGAATTTTTATTGACCCCGGCCAGTATTTCTGTCCATACTTACTAGTTTTTGAAGCTATGTAATGACTGAACTGAACACCTGAAATTCTGTTCATTGTCACAAATGAATTACAATTTACCGTGGCCCTTGTTCATATATCTGCCATAACATCAAATTTTTTATTGTCACTCTGACTGGACTGACAACAAATAAAAATTGAGGAATCTCATGATTTTCCTAAATCGATTTCACGACCTCATAGACTTGGAAAATTGTATATGATAGAGACATTTGAGCAACGTACTCAGAGGCCAAAGTCTTTTTTTTATGTTTTGTCTTTTTCGGGTACAACTAGTTTCGGCGAAACTATGGCGCCGTTCTCAAGTACCTGTACACCAAATAAATTATTCATATTGAATTTCTAAATTTACATTACTGTGATGGACGAAAATAATTACACACTGTCCATATTCAATGGACATCCTTCATCCAGTTAAGAAACAAAGATGTCCTGTCGGCGATTTTAGGTTAAAGAACGCACTAAGACTTCCTAATGATATTTCGTTCGTGTTGTCTGTTCAGGTTATAATTGATCCCACTTTGAAACGAAATTAGTTTAGTGGAACTTGAAGTAACTGCAGGTTAAAGATCGTTAATGAAGACAAGCTAAAAGAGAGCATGAATATAATCGGCAAAAGGCGATAGCGGGAGTTACTGTTCAGGTTAAGACAACACACGAAAATACCACTACAAAAGAAAACTAGCGTAAAGTTACCTCTTTATATATTGCTGTGCCAGTGATGTCGTGATGAGCTGTAACTAATAATTTGTTATTACAAAATAAGCTTCTTTATACTTTTCACCGTAATGAGATGCTTCGATAATAATACGCTTCTCAAGACTATGTTCACGACCGTGTTTCATAATTGCCATATCAGTGGAACAAATTGAATAAAATATAGGCCCCTATCGTATCGAAACGTTTATTGCAGGTTCTGAAGTTTTAATCAGTACAAATAAGATATTAAAAGAGTCGAGTTTGAACTAAACTTGTGCAACTGCGAAGCGAACCGTAATTGTGCCCAAGCATCTTTTTACGATCCAACGTAGCTTGCTGAATACAGTAGAAGAAAATTAATTATTTAATGGAAAGAGGGTTATTTTGAAATAAGGACTCAAATTAATGAATATAAAACAATAGGGTTTATTGAAATTTAAGTAAGTAAGTATGTAAGTTCACACTTACATATGTGTAGTGTATCCCAGAGAAGAAGAGACGTCCGGTCAGTTCAAGAGTGCAGAACAGGAAGATGATGAGTCTTCCGTTCTGTCTTTAAGTCGGAGAAAAAAAAATTTACAATCGTAAACAAAAGTAGGTAGAGGTACGCATTTTACCGAGAACGGATACGCAAGGGACAAGCGTTGCAGATATATTATTTTTGTAAAAATATTTAATATAATGCTACAATTTTATGAGTTTAACAGGGAACATCTTTGGCCTCGAACGCTCGGAACCGCTCGAAACCATTATTTGAATAACAGGCAATCATAAACACTACACTGGTGTGTATTTATTTCCATGAAAAACGTTGTACTGTACCTCAAGTAACATATAAAAGAGTAAAAGTAACAAGATATCAATACCACACGAATGAAATTATATTTAATTAGATGGTGTCAGTGTGTCATTACATATTCAATCAGCAGCGCCAAAATGTCACTGCTGAAAATAATATCATAGCGCAAAACGCAAGTATACAGCAGTACCACACACCTGAGAGTGCTTATTTTAGTCCTCAAGGTGCAGACGCGGGATGTCTACGAAGTGGTTAAAACAAAGTGGGAGAGAACAATGTGCACACCTCACTAAAGCCACGTTATCACATTACAAATCATCTTCGCATTCACGCAGTCCATTATCAAAAAAACACACTAATTACATTTCCATTGATGATGTTGGTATGTCATTGTCATGCCCTGACTTTCGCCAAGCATATCGCAACATAGGCTTATATTTACGTGCAGTAAATTGATTGTAAAACACATAGTGAAGATTCATGGCGGAAAAATAATCAGTTGCAGTTTTCAACTTGTAGTCATTCAAAATCAATGATTCTTCTGATATAGGGTGTATATTGCCGAAAGGACTAAACACCAAGGGGTTGGTAATATTTTGTAGTTTTCAGTGGCAAGATCTTCTGCGTAACATCTTTTCTGGAAAACTTGCATCTAGAAAGGTACGATCTGTATGAGCCGCCTAGGAACCACACAACAGTAGGTCACCATTTAGTGGTGCTAGCAGACAAGAGCGGCGTTTCTCATGGAAATCATGCACACCAGTGTTTTGTTTATGATTGCTTATTATTCTGAGTTTGGTTTCATGCGGTTCCGAGCGTTAGAGGTTAAAGGTGTCCCATGTAAGTGTGTAAGCAATGTACCCTCCGTGATCTTCCAAACGAAGTATTATGTTCACAATGAACTTCCTAGTTTTTCGAAAATCATTTGTGATAAACTTCTTCAAGTTTGAAATAAAATTGCAGATGTGTATGCATTGCAAACAAACAAACAAACACAGAAAGAGACATTTTGATTTATTTATAGGAAGCATAACATTAAAAACTGGTAGTTCAGTTTTCGTTCTCACGTAATTTTAGAAGCTTTGAAGCAGTAGCGATGTGCGGCTCTTCCGTCCTATGCCTACAGCTCACAAACAGTTGTGTATAGCTATCGAAAGCATAATAGGTGTTGGAGTTAAGACTATAAAACTTATTTTTCAGCTGTCCTTTTGGATTCTCCTCAGTCCTCCTTTTTCCAAATGGCCCCTGTATTTAATAAAACAAAACAAAGAATCAGAAATTCAAATCGGCCAAGAAATTTCTGAGTTTTAACTGGACTAACGAACAGCTATTGATTTTTATATATAAGAATAATAAAATAATAGAAGCAGTCAAGATGGCATATAATACTTTATTTTATTTTATTATATAAAAATAGTTTCGATGAACTATGTCACCATCTTCATAAAATGTTTAATATAATTTTCTCCTATTTTCAATAAAATAAAGAATTATTTCTGAAAATGTAATATAAGAAAAAGTACATTGTCAAACCATTAAAATTTGCACCACCAAAGTGGATCGTCATATTTATTGCACATTACAAGATTGTGTGTGTTCTTGGTACAAGAAGAACACACACAATTTTAAATGTGCAATACAGATGACGATCAATATAAAAAAATACTTATTCTTTTTTTTAAAAAAACATAAAATAAACTAGCGATCTTGGCTGAAGTAAGTGTGTTTTATATAAATTTTAGACCGCTCACCGTAGGCGTAATAGGCCATCATCAGACACGTCGTTGGTGTGGAGCTGTCCCATCTCTTGTGGAGCAACATTGCTGAGTGGCACGAGTGTCCACTTCTTCTCTTTCTCATCCTCTCTATAGTCTCTGCACTTAGGTGTGACTAACAAAAGACTTCCGAAACGGATTCAATGCAATCGAAGTTGTCCAAATTGTCCCCCACTAACTTAATATATTGGGAATATGAACCGATTTTTCGAAACTTGCATCTTTAAAATCGCGTATTTTCTGTCCCCAGAATTCACTTACATCATTCACTATCATAAACTTGCTTAACACATACTGGTCATGTTTCCATGAGAGAAAGATGGTGAGCACGATGGAGGGAGGATTGGGAGGTAGAGGAAATGGATATTTATCATCACATTTCTTAATTGTGTATTGTAAAGTGTTATTAACTAAAAAGCCAAGAGTAAGGTCAGTGCTATTAAATAATCTGCTTTTTTTTTTTTCTTTTTCTTTTTTTTTCAGACTTTTCCCTCTATATGTTACTCTGGTCGCTTTCTGTCTCCTTCCGTTTTTCTCTTATCTGTACCAAAATATTGAGTCTAGAACATGAACATTAAAATTGTTTATCTCAAAACGACCAGTTTTTTTAGAATTTTCTGAGCCATTACTAAGAAAAAGGCTTTTTTTATATTTTTATGTTGAACAGGAGTTTCCATCTCAACTTGTAGGTTTCCTATGAATTGCAAATTGATGCTTACCATTGCATTTTGAAATCGTTAGGTCCAAATAATTTACTCTGTTGTCTTTTTCATATCCTACTGTGAATACCAGACTACAGTGGATGTTATTCAATTTCTGTAACATGGTGTCTATGTCATCTGGAGGGCTTTTACATACAATAACGTTCAAATGTTTGTAAAGCTATCGGACCAAGCTGCGAGGTCATCAGTCCGTAGCTTACAAACTACTTAAACCTAGGTAAACTAACCTAAGGACAACACACACACCCAGGCCCCAGGGAGGACTTGACCCTCCATGGCGAGCAAACGCGTACTCCGCAGCGAGACGCTTTAGACCGCTCGGCTACTCAACCGTGGCTTTACATACAATAATTGTGCCGCAAGACCACAAGTTATCTGACTACCGGCGTGGCGCACTGGATAGCGTCACCGATTGCGGGGCTGAAGAGCGCCGGTGCTATCTCATCCACTTGCAAAAATTTATTTCTTTTTATTTATCATTTCCAGAATGTTCTACATGTTTCTTATGTTCACTTATAAGTTCTACATGTTTCTTATGCTAACTACTTTTCTAATTTGTCGTACATTTTTTCTGTGTATAAATAGCAGAGCACTCTGTCCGAGAGGCAGTCAGTGTTGCGTGTATGTTTCAAATGGTTCTCAAACCTGCTTTCAGTATAAGTGCTGTGTTCAGTGGACAACCCTGCCTTCGAAGTCAAGCCTGTTTCCATTTCAATGTGACAATAGTACCATCACCAAATCTCTTGTAGGAAATGTTTTTTTTTCTGTATTTTCATCATTTTTAACGCTGATGCTTCCCTCACCCCTTCTCCATCCATCCCCTCCTCCTGCTGCTCTCTCAGTCTATTTCTGCTGCCCCTCTCCACCCCCTGTTTATCCATCTCCTCCAACCCTGTACAAGATAACATGCTTCAATCAAACATGTGTGCTAGATATAAGATAAAAGCTGGTTGCTCGTCGCCATATATGTAAGTACCGGACAGGGTTGCCACTCACAAGGGGAGGCCGCCAATTGTGAAAATCAGATTCGATTCATACTGCGCATAATGAAAGCTCATGGCCAGAGGTGTAATTTAGCAAAGCACCAAGATACACTTCTCAGCCGCTGTGAAAAAATCGACAATTAAAAAAAAACCGTTGCGGTGAAATACTCTCTGCGATTATTAATGTTGTACAGAGGCGTGGCGTAGCGGTAAACGCTGGGGTTGGTAATCCGAAGATCGCCGGATCGAATCTCGCGGCATGCAACTTTTTTTTAATTATTTGTTTTTTGTAATACAAATGTACACACACACACATACACACACACACACACACACACACACACACACATATATATATATATATATATTGAGATTGTCCTCATTACAGAGGTTTACCTCCAACATACTAATACGCCCAGAAATGAATACATATAGTACGTAAGGTTTTACACTAATTATTCACTATATTTCTCCACGTGTGTCTATCTTGTGTGTCCTCTTCTTCTGCGCTCAGTCTATTCATTGAGAGCTGTACATTTTTGATCCAGGTGGTCACCGGTCGTCCTCTTCTTCTTCTCCCCACAGGTTGCCACTCCAGTACCATCTTCGGTATTCTGCTGTCCTCCATTCTTCTTACATACCCGTACCACCGTAATTTCTTCCTGTTCATCACCTCATCTATTCTTTCTATTATTCCCATCCTCTTTATTATTTCGGTGTTTCTTCTTTTTTCTTTCCTGGAAATTCTGGCCGATCTTCTCCAGAAATCCATCTCTACGGCTTGTAGTTTCTTACTGTGCTTCTGGTTTATGGTCCAGGTTTCCGCTCCGTACAGAACTGCACTCTCAAACATAGATTTATATATGATTTTTTTTGTTCTGTTCATCACGTTTCTGCTCCATAGGACTGAGTTGAGCATTCCAATTACCTTTCTTCCACTGCTAATTCTTTTATTAATCTCTGAGTCGGATTTTCCCTCAGTTTCTAAAATGGACCCCAAATAACAGAAAGTGTTAACTTTTTTTATTTTCTTTCCCTCTATGCGTAGTTCATGTGGATCATTCGTCAAGTATTCTGTTTTTTGATAATTAATCTTCAGACCCCAATTTTTGTATGCTATTGCTAGTTGATTACACATGTAGTTTGCATCTTCCCCGTCTTGTGCTATGACGACTTGATCGTCAGCAAATAATAAATGATGTAGATAAACTCCATCTCTGATTTCTAGTCCCATACTATTACATTTTTGTGACCACTTTCTCAGACAAATATCTATATAGATTTTGAATAATGTTGGTGACATGGGACAGCCTTGCAACAGACCTTTGCTTCTTCTAAATTTCTGTGAAAGTGTATTACCAATTTTCACTTGGCAAATATTATCTTTATACATCTGTTCTATTATTTTAATTAAAGAAGTATTTATGTTTGCCATATGTAGTGCTCTCCAGAGTAGTTTCCTTGGAACAGTATCATACGCTTTTTCTAGATCTATAAAAATAAGTCCAACATTTTTCGATTTTTCTCTATGTTTCTCCAAAATCTGTCTTAATGTGAAAATATGGTCTACACATGATCTACCAGCTGTGAAACCGCATTGTTCTTGTTGGGTTCTAAAAATTTTTTCCAGTTTATTTTTAATTATTTTCCCAAAAATCCTCATTAATGTGTTTGTAACACAAATTTCTCGATAGTTTGAGCAAATTTTGCGATCCCCTTTCTTAAATTTGGTACTAATATAACCCAGTTTCATCTCCTTAGGTACAGAATCTCCATGTAACATTTTATTGAATAACTGCAAAATCAGTTTTACAATTTTGTCACCACCGTACTTCAGGAACTCCATATTGATATTCCCTGGTCCAGGTGATTTACCATTCTTCCCTGTCCTTAATACCTGAAGTACTTCACTTTCTGAAATTAGGATCTCATCATCATGATGTTCATTTTCTTCCACTGTTCCTTCCTCTAGATATTCGTCTCTGTCCTCATTCAATAATTTTTTGAAATATTCTTCCCACTCCTTTTGTGTTACCAGTTGAAGATTGGATTTGCCTTTTGTATCTTGTCGAAGCGCTTTTAATACTGACCATGCTTCTTTCGCTCTCCCAAAACCCAGTTTACTATTAACGTTGGCACATGTTCTTTCCCATGCTTCATTCTTTGCTAACCTTATTTTCTTTTCCACTTCATTCTTTTTTTCCTTGTATTTAGATCTTGTTCCTTCAGATTTATCATTCAACCACTGAACGAATGCATTTCGTTATTCTTTAACTGATGTTTCTATTTCCTCTGACATATATATATATGAAGGCAATTGATAACATTTGATGTTCGAAGTCGCCAGTTTTTCCACGACAAACGACTTTCAAACAACTTTTTATATTCAACTGGCGGCTTCGAAGATCAAGTTTTTTGCAAACAAAGTTGTATTTCACAAATGTTATTAATTGTCTTCATAATGTTTACCATGTATAGTTAACGGAAGAAGTATAAACGATATTCCGAAACGAATACGTATAGTGTAAGTCAAACCTGACGAATGATAGAAAAATTTTACATGATGTCAATCAGGTGTGTTTCCCAACAGATAATTTAAAAATACAATTGTTCTTGTAAAAACGCATCGTTTATCAGACGTGCTCGATGTCGTGCTGTTTTCTGCTTTCCATATTTGTATGATAACTATCACTCTGGTTAGTGTGAAAAACAAAAAAATTTGCATGCCGCAGGATTCGATCCGGCGACCTACGGATTACCAACCCGAGCGCTTACCGCTACGCCACCCCTCTGTACAATATTACTTGCCGGCCGCGGTGGCCGAGGGCACTGAGGCGCTTCAGTCACGGTCTGCACAGCCACTACGATCGAGGTTCGAATCCCCCCTTGGGCATGGATATTTGTGCCGTCCTTAGGATAAGCTAGTTGATAAGTAGTTTGTAAGTTTAGGGACTGATAACCCCGTAGTTAAGTCCCATAAGCTTAACAAACATTTGAACATTTGAAACAATATTACTAATCGTACAGATCGTAGAGAGTATTTCAACGCAACGGCTTTTTTTAATTGTCGATTTTCTCGACGGCTGAGAAGTGCATCTTGGTGCTTCGCCAAATTACACTTCTGGCCATGAGCATTCATTATGCGCAGTATGAATCGAATCTGATTTTCACAATTGGCGTCCTCCCCTTGTCAGACAGTTTCGACCATAGTTTTTCTATTTCATAACGGCCTGACTTTTCCTACAAGTATCACTGTATCCCACGTACCACATAGACCGCAGATGACCATGCCAGAGTCCATCGTAAAAAGAAACGTAACGCCGGATCGATCGCTTCTGTCGAGGAGTTACTGTTCAGCCGGAAAGCGAAGCTGCCCCCCGTTTGGGCTGTTGTGGGCAGCGGCACGGGCGCGGGCTGGCGTTTTTGTGTCTGGCTGTGCAGCGGGCGTGGTGCCCGCCGATGGGAATTGGATTACTTGCTGCGGGCAGCAGACGCAGTGGAGCGTCCACCTGGCCGGAGGCTGCGGTAACGGGACGGTCCCGCAGTAATTGCTGCGTCACCCCGGAACGAATGGCGGGTGCCTTACCGGCAGAGCGCCGCTTCTTGTCGCGCCGGCGCCGTCGCCCTGACAAATGCGGCCGTCACCCGTCGTTACGGCACGGCGCCACCCGCCACGCCCACCGCCGTCAAACCGCACTCGTTCCGCCGCAGCACGCGGTCGCCCACTTTCCGAAATTACTCCTACGCTTCGGTTCCCTCGGCTAACTCGCCCGTCGTCCGTTTCTTTTCCTTTCAAAGACAATCTAGAATTGTCAGGATAGACAGCACTGCGATTGATTGAATGTTGGTTCATTGTTTTGGGAGACTAACGAGGAGACCGCATGCGTATCGGATTTTAACATTTTTTTTATATTTATGGTACGTTATGTCATCAGGGCGTGTGTGGAGAAGAATTTACATAGGTGCAACAAAGAACGTAGCATCTATATCTATTCAGCCAGGCAGCCCTGAGATCATTGGCAGCTCCTGCAACAAGGTCTAAAATTGTTGCAGAATGTCACAGGGTTCTTGTGTAGCTAGGGGAAAGCAATAGAGTGAACCTATTGTGGGTCCCTGGCCACTCGGGGATCAGTGGCAACGAACATGCCGACAGATTAGCCAGGATGGGGGCAGAGACTCCATTTATTAGACCGGAACCTTTCCTGACAATCACGAAGGCAATGATCAAATTGGAGCTACCTAACTGGCTCAGAAGACAGCACGTAGAATATTGGACCAAAGTTCATCAACAAAAACATGGCAAGGTAATGATGCCAAAGCCATTTTTTAAAGAAGCTCTGCAATCCTGGGCCTGAACATTAGAGAGATTAGACTCATGGTTGAATTGATGACAGGCCATGAGAATTTCAAAAAACACCTACATACAATGGGAATAACAGAAGAGGACCCTAAATGTAGGATCTGTGATAACGGTGATGAAACTGCATCACATCTAATCTTCGAATGCATTGCATTGGAGAGTAAAAGGCACAGAACATTTGGGACAACCAGACCCGAAGAAATTGTGTCTAATAAAGAACTGGTAAAGGGACTCCTTGCACTGTTCAGGGGCATCGGTTGGCTTTACTAGATATACATGGAGCGATACCGCACAATAAACTTAGTTTCGGTGCGGGCAGTGGCGGGTTGGACCGAGACTGTTTTGGCTTCCCTGAAAAAATCAAATCAAATCAAATCAATGGTACGTTAAGTTCAGAGCACATGTAAACAATCTGCCAAAGCCACTCGACGCAACTCTCAAAAATTCTCGGGAAGATCGACTTCGACGTTTTGCAAGTACACGTAAGTCCCAACAATAAAAACAGTTGCAGCATCTGTCGCTGTAGCTCAGGTAGTAGCATTCTTACACATTTTTAATATCGAATGGTCTTTTTTTACGAAAAATGGACGTGTTTTTGTTTATTCGTAATTTTATGTATTTTTATGAAATACTGATGATTTCAATGAAAAACATGTTATATTTTTTACAGTATTGGCTTCACTATTATTTGACCGTAGTCTTTAAGTTTGTGAAGAAATACGACGCTGTTTTTGGAAAATCATCTCCATAGCAAAACTTTGTATAAGTAAATTCGAAAAATAGTAATAACAATAATAAATTGTCACATTGGGATGCGAAACAACCGACCTTATGATTATGAGGCCAGAACGCTACCACCTGAGCTACATCGGCAGATATTGCAAGTGTTTTAATTATCGGTACTTACGATTTTTTCGAAACTTTTTGAGAGTTCGGTCGAATGGCTTTGGCTGCTTATTTAAGTTCTGAACTTCACGTATAATAGTTATCAAAAAAAATTCTAAAATCCGATACTCATGTGGTCTCCTTGTAAGCGGCGAAATTTCAGCCTTGTATATCGAAATACTAGGGCAGTTCAAAAAGTAAGAACTCTTCCGTCATACCAATGATTGCCATTAGCATCTATTGTGTAGCTTCGTTCAGTACGCTTCCAGTTCAATAACTGTTGGTAGCTTCAACGTAGTAAAGAAAACAATGTACCTCTGTCTTTCTTCCTTCGCCTAGGGAAGTGGCGTATAAAATCGTTTGTTCAAAGTGGCCATATCCCGTAACATAGTCATAAAATAAATTTCAGAGTGCCACACTTATTGATCTGTATCTCGTGTGATTTTAGAGATAGCGATCCTTGCTCGATACCGCTCGTTTGGAAAAACCGCATGTAAAAAAGCGATTTTTGAGTAGTCGTATTTTGGAGGAGTAGAAATGACTCAAATGTTGTCTCAAGTTATGTAGGAATTTATGTATAAAATGCCGCGATGGAACGGCCGAACATTCTATGGCCCCTTGCCGCAGAGTGCCTGTTTGCTCGCCGTCAGGGGTTAGAGTCCTCCCTCGGGCACGGGTGTTCGTATTGTCCTTAGCATAAGTGATTTTCAGAAGTAGTTCGCCAGCCTGGAGACTTATGACCAACGTAGTTAAGTCCCTTAGATTTACAAGCATTTCAAGATTTGTTTGCAGAAAATCTGTTTCCCTTCTCCGAAAATATGTATTCGTTCATCTGATGCTAGGGGAAAAAAAAAAAAAAAAAAAAAAAAATTATATCAAATGTCCCACTTATGTTGATGGGCAGAATTTTCTAATCGACGTAAATATTCAACAATTTTAATGTTCCTTGGAAATTTCTATTTTTTGTATAAAACCATTCGTTGCTGAGACCCGCAAGTAAAATATTATCGTACATATGCAAGTAAAATATGCTAGCAATATCAGATGTCAGCTGACTTAGCGAACTTACAGCAAGTACTTCTTGTTCTGATGTCACTAAATAACTTCAATCGCGACTTGCTCACCAATTATATTGTCACAAATCACAGTAAATTCTGTATGTGGTGGAAAATTTTGCAATTTTGGCATTAGTCGTAGAACGCAGTACATTGTGCCCTTGACAAATATCACACCCCTATTACAGTGAAGTCCAAAGTCCACCAGATAGTTCTTTAAGTAGTTTATTGTATTTTTCCCATTGGTTAATAAATGAGGATTCCACGTCAGTTCACACTCATCGGTTATTCCAAGGCGTGTTTGTATATTTTAGTTACCTGGGTACGACTGTCATTAATAGTGAGGTTGAAGTAACTAAAGATTTTTGTGGTGCTTCCTACAATAGTGGCCAGCAGAGGCTTTGTTGCAAATTAATTGACAGTGAATGAACGGTAACTTTATGACCCTGAATTCAATATGTTTTGCGGGATTGACTCTTTTTGTTGTGATAATGCGCAAGTTATCGATAAACAAACAAACGTTAATTCAAAATAATAACTGAAATACATTGTGTACACAGTCTTAAGAAAATGAAATAAACATATGAAAATCACAAAAATTAAGCCGCGACGGAGTGGCCAAGCGCATTGAGGCGCTATACTCCGATGCTCGAGGCTGTTCCCCGTCGGAGGTTCGAATCCTCCCTCGGGCATGGATGTTTGTGTTGTATTTAGTATAAGTTCATAAATAGTTTGTAAGTTTAGGTAATGATGACCCAGCAGTTAAGTCCCATAAGCTTAACAGATATTTGAACAAAAATGAAGTTTCATTGTTGATTTAGCATGTAATACAAGAATAAATGAAAAAAAAAAGCAGACAGTCTTTTAAAACATTACATTTAGCATACAGGAAAACTCAGGCTGTGTGACTTCGTCTGGTGTTGGTCTTCAGGACAGTCATGCTGAAGATTCCAACAACAGTTTACCATCACGTGCTTGCTGCATTGATATCGTTCTTCCACCACTGGAAAATCATGATGGAATCTTTCACCTTGTTTCTCGCTGTACCCACTAAGCGAGATTGCAAGGAAATCTATCAAGATGGCATTGGAAGTAGTGAATCCTAATGCAAGTTTTTGAAGTTTCTGAGCTTGTTTTGCACCAGTTCCTCGTAATTGTGTGGTTTCTGGTTACCTAAGTAATTCTTGACAACTGAGACAAAACTGCTCCAGGCAGATGCTTCAAAGGAGTTGATAACTTTTATGAATTCCAAATTATGTATGAGTTTCCGAGTTTGGGAACATCAAATATACCACTTTTTAATTTTTCTTACTCAGACCAGGGAATCATTCGCATATATATTTGAAACAGTCACTATTTTTGTCCAGTGCTATCAAAGATAGCTTCATTAGATCAAGCTTGATACGAAGTGGTGGAAGAATGACTTTGTCCCTGTAAACTAATGGTCCTTTTAAGAAATTAGCTGCTCCTACAATAAAGCGATGTCGATGGACATGACATTTTTCCCCAGTGTCATCATTTGCTCTGCTGCACCCCCGCCCCCCCCCCAAAGAAAAAAAAAGTTGAACATTTTGAAAACATTGTGATGTGATTGTTTGCAAAGAGTGTTTTCATACGATTATATCACTTATGTATGCTGATATGAGCTGTACAGCGCCATTTGTAACAATTATTTCAAACTGATGTATAAACTTTTTACAGCTTTCACAATAAACATACCGTTTACTGCATTCTTCTATCGATCTTTGTTTTCGAGATATTTTAATTCTGAAATCAGGGAGTTCTTTTCTGGACACCCTGTAGGAGGGTATCTGAAATTACTACCACGTCCCATAATCTCGCCTTCTCCTCTCTAATGTGTAACATATATTACATTAGTACATATAAGATATTACATTAGTACATACGCAATCATGAAATATAAAATGTATACGTAATTATGGAATTCGCAGCGGATTTACTGATAATTTAGTGACTAAACGCTATACGACAGAGATAGTCTGTATCTAAGAAACTAGTGTCAAATGGGGAAATCCGTTTTCAGATTCAGTACACCAAATATCGCTAGAAACAAAGGGAAAAAACATTCTTTCTAGAACTTTGCCTGCGTTTCGGAGGACTTCATCTTGAGGAGTTATTGGCTACATCAGGAGGTAAGCTAATTGAGGTGGCTTTAATGCCAGTATAAGCAGACCCGATATATTGTGTAGACTGAGTGCACTCGTTAGTTGCGTAACTCGCTCTCTGCCTGTGCAGACCCATTGTTAGTGAAGAGGCGGCGGGGCAGCTTTTGGGTCCGCCGCGGCGACACCATTAATATTAATATGGCGGCGGTGACAGCAGACACGCCGGACGTGTAATTACGGGGCCCGCCGCCGGGAAGGCCCTCTGCTGGCCAAACGCCTAATTAATACCTTGCGCATGCGCACGACGCACGCTCGCCCGCTGGCGCCGCTCCGCTCCGCGGTAATCATTATTATTGCGGCAAAAAGGCGCGGCGACGGGTTTTAAGCTTTCGAAATCGCGTCACGCCGGACGTGTCGCGTTTAAACGAAGCGCGGCTGGCGCCAAGGTCGGTCCCGTTGCGGGCGACTCGGTCAGCGTGCGACCACAGGGAACTGACGGCTTCTCCAGCCCACCTCGAAAACTTCAGCGCCTGGTTTAACCACTGGTACTCTTGCATCGAAGTCACTAAATCCACGCAGAAGAAGAAAGTGTCCACTTCAGTTGTGCTTATTCCATAAGTTCGTACCTTTGTTAGCACTCTGTAGCGCTAGGTTGTGGATTTCTTTGAGACGGAAAAGACTTATGTCCATCCACCATCACGGCTTTAGCATCGATGGTGCGAAACCCAGCTTGCCCTTTTCTCTCATAACATATTGCGTGCTATGGATTACGGTCAATAGGGAGGTTGCATATTTCTCGATTTTCGAAAGGCGTTTGACACGGTATAGCACTGCAGACTGCTAAAAGATGTAAGAGCATATGGAATAGGTATCCAAATATGAGAGTGGCTTGAAGATTACTTAAGTAATAGAACCTAGTGCGTTGAACTCCATGACGAGTGATCACCGGAGACTAGAGTATCGTTAAGAGTGCCCCAGGGAAGTGTGGCAGGACCGCTATTATTTTATATCTAACGGAGTGAGTTGCCATCTGTGACTGTTTGCTGCCGATGTCGTGGTGTACACGAAGGAGTTGCCATTGAATGACTGCATTATGATTCAGGATTACTTGGATCAAATTTCCAGTTGGTGCGAGGAATGGCAGCTAGCTCTAAATGCAGAAAAATGTAAGGTGATGAGGATGCGTAAGGGAATTAATCCCGTAATGGTCGAATACAGCATTAGTAGTGTGCTGCTAGAGAAGTCGCAAAAATTAAATACCTAGGCGTAATTCATCACAGCGTTATGAAACGGAACGAGCATATAAGGACAATCGTGGGGAAGGCAAATTGTAGACCTCGTTTAATTGGGAGAATTTTGGGAAGGTGTGATTCCTTTGTAAAGAAGACAGCAAATAAAACGCTTGTACGACCCCATCATGAGTATTGCTCAAGTGTTTGGGATAGCCACCATATAGGTTTAAAGGACGACATAGAGGCAATTCAGAGGGAGGCGACGAGGTTTGTAACTGGTAGATTCGATCAATGCTCGAGTGTTACCAAAATGCTTCAACTCAACTGGGTGCCGATGGAAGGGAGGCGACGTTCTTTTCGAGAAGCACTGTTGAATAATTTAGAGAGCCGGAACTTTCGGCGGACTGTCGAACGATTCTACTGCCATTTCACGTAAAGACCACAAGGACAAGATTAGAGAAATATGGGCTCGTACGGATGCATACAAGTTTTCGGTTTTCCCTCGTTCTGCATGGTAGGTGAACAGAAAAGCAATGCTCCTGCTTTTTTAGGTAGTAGCGCGTGACCTCTACACCACTGGGGACGTAGCGATCACCACACCTGCAAGGAATTAATCAAGTACGCCTTCCAACAGGTACAAATTCCCAACTTCACCCTGCCCACCATAAGTCAAACTCGTAGTTATGACAAACTAATTTCTGTAAGAGTAAGGGCATAGGAGCGCCTCCGCACTGAAGAAAGGATCACTGCCCGTCATCAAATGTTCAAATGTTTGTAAATCTGTCGGACCAAACTGCGTGGCCATCAGTCCGTAGCTTACAAACTACTTAAACCTAGGTAAACTAACCTAAGGACAACACACACACCCTTGCCCCAGGGAGGACTCGAACCTCCACGGCGAGGAACCGCCCGTCATCAACATATATATAAATTACATACCGGTCGGTAGTGCGCTTGCCCGCGAAAGGCAAAGGTCCCAGGTTAGAGTCCCGGTTCCGGCACACAATTTTAATCTGCCAGGAAGTTTCATATCAGCGCACACTCCGCTGCAGAGTGAAAGTTTCATTCTGGAAACATCCCTTAGGCTGTGGCTAAGCCATGTCTCCACCATATCCTTTCTTCCAGGAGTGCTAGTCTTCCGTGTTTGCACGAGAGCTTCTGTGAAGTTTGGAAAGTAGGAGGCGAGGTACTGGCGGAAGTACAGTTGTGAGGCGGCATCGTGAGTCGTGTCGGGGTAGAACAGTCGGTAGTGCGCTTGCCCCCGAAAGGCAAAGGTCCCAGGTTCGAGTCCCAGTTCCGGCACACAATTTTAATCTGCCAGGAAGTTTTATATACCGATATATTTGGCGTCTGTTGTTTCGGACATGTTCAGAAGAACAGACGTCATTTTTGATCCTGACGTCACATACATATAATCCATGTGGTATAGTGAACTGCACGAGGACGTTTTAATTTGTGTTTGTGTCTTGCAACATGAGAACTAACATAAAACAAGAAGAAGTTTGACGTTTTACACGTGACTGAATCATTGTATCTATGATGTGAAGTAAATGAAGAAGAAAGAGACATCGAAAACGCTACCTTCGTTTTGATTAATAAATTTGAAGATGCCTCTATCACTGACATCGTGAACATCGAAGAACGGGTTCAAATGGCTTCCGCGACCATTACTGGATGTCCAAGCCATTTATGAGGCTTTTATTGATGATACAGCTAGTGACTACGTTCCTTTATGTCAAGAAGGTAATCGAAGCAAAACAGAAAAAAAACTGACATTCACAGAGGTCACACACTATCTAGTTTCGCTGAAATAAATACGACTGTCTGGGTGAAATCGGCGTTTGGAATATCATAACATAATACAATATATTCAATTATTTCGTTGTCACGTAGACATCTGTCTCCACCACTCATTGTGTTTTCTGAACAAAGTGGTGCATTTGGCCCCCTTCTGCAAAGGAACATGAACTGACCTCCGAACGTACACAAAACCACTTTAAAATCAAGATAAAGTGGACAGGCGTATTCTTGAACAGGGGTGCAATAACTGTTTCCCTCCCAGTATTCGAAAAAAAAAATGTTGTCTGGTTCTGGATTCATTTTCACTCCTTCAACAGGTTATATTACATTAGATTAATACTTCTTCCATGGATCATAAGTACTCATAAATACGACATTTCGCAATGAACGTGTCAGTTTAAAAAACGGTATCTATACCTGACACTCAATATTTTAAGGATTTTTAATTTTTGTTTATTTTTAATTTTTGCGCAGTTTTAGCGAAATTACTAAGTTTTATTTAAAAATTCATCTAAAAACATCATAAAGATAATGACCATTCCACCTGTCGCACATTCTTCGTTTAAAGTTTGCATGCAGACGTCTTTCGTCGATGGAAGAAAATTCGCTATCTTCTTGTGGGCAAGCTTTACTCGACAAAACTGATAATGAACACAGTCGCATAAGTAAAATAAACCTTCATGCAGTCATCCGTAATCAGTACAGTGCACCCATATTCAACAAATTGATCAAACATGCCTGTAAGAAAGCTACATTTCCAATTGCATATGATTGTTTTTATTATATTGACAGTATTGTCTGGAATACGGAAAATTCAAGTTGTTCAACACCCAGCTGCATCATTTATCCAGTCGATTGCAATTGTGTTCAACAGATTTCCATACCAATTTACACAAACAAGCTTTCTAATAGGCACTTGCAGCTAAATGGAAAAAAATAAGTAAATTTTATTATGTCATTAGGTACCTGTGTATCCTATCATACTTATTTTTATAACATTGTCTGTGAAGGCGCACCACGGTGCAGTGATCGCGATCGCGGTGGAGCTCGCGATTGCCGTCGGAGGTTCGAGTCCTCCCTCTGGCATGGGTGTACGTGTTTGTTCTTGGGTTACTTTACGTTGCTTGTAAGCCTAGAGACTGATAACCAGAGTAGTTAGGTCTCATAGATTTACAAGCATTTGTACTTTTTTTGTAAGACCGACCAACATGTACAATTTCCCCAATGTACAGCTACAATTGGTGTAGTAATCACTGATTTCAACCTAGGTTTCGTAATTAATATTACTTCAGTATTGGCGAGATTCTTTAAGAATGTGGCTTGTTGGTGTAATAGAATTACAGAAAAATGGCGAATTTCCACCTTCGATAGCTTCCGTAGTCGAATAGTTAATGTCGGAGCTTTCAGTATGGAGTAATTCGGGTTTCAGACGACATAAGATCACGTAACTAATGAGGAGGTGCTCAACATAATTAGGGGGAAAAGGAGTATCTGGCATATCCTAAGAGAGGGGATAGGTAGGTGGGACACATTCTGAGACATCAAGGAATCGTACACTTAGCATTAGAAGGAAATCTGTGGGGTAAAAATCGTAGATGGAGACCGAGGGATAAATACAGTAAGCAGATTCAAACGATGTAGGTTGCCGTACGTATTCTCAGATAAAGAGACATGCGCAGGACCAGGTAACAAGGAGAGCTGCTTCAGATCAGTCTGCGGACTGAAGACCACAACCATAACAACAGCCGCTCTAAATAAAAACTGGACAGCACCAATTTTCGTTAAGAGATAGCGGGACGTACCCTGCAGGTTTTTTGTTGTGCGGGATTGCCTACCGTAATGGCACTGTTAATTCGGGCGGCCTGCGCTCTCCACTCTTGCGTGAGGTCAGAATTACATAGATACAGGCATAGTAATTTTTTTCATAAGTAGTTTTGTTCAGTTAAAAGAAAGATAGCGACAAATGAAAATAAATCATTAGTAGACCGCCAAACGTGTTAAAGAGGAATTCGAACCATAAGTCGTTTCTGGTGACAGGTGAAGTCTGGGTTGAAACGAAGAATTAAAAATTCGTGATCCAATCGGCGTTCTAACCCGCAATCCCTCAGTTCACAATAAGGCTCTTTACTTTACATAAAGCTGCTCCTTTCGTTCTTCAATTATGTCCTTCATTGACAATTTTTTCCTGCCTGTAATCAACTTAAAAGTTTCACTTCTCGAATAGTCAAGTGCTTGCGCAGTTCTTGCTTTATCTTTTTTTATACTTCGAAACATATGTTTATATTTTTATCTTCTCTTACCTTCGAAATCGCCATTGCAGAATTTTTTAATTTATTTGTTGTCCTTAAGCTACAAACTAGGTCATGCATTGTTGTTTGATGAAAAGTCGTGGAAATGGTTTCTACGTTAAATAAAACTCTTCTGACGATTATATACGTTTAATGGATCTTGTACATTGGATCATCTTAAATAAATTGTAATCTTGAAAAATAAACAGCTACACAATGATATTGCCAAAAGACGAGAATCATGTTCTGGTGTTGCAGTTCTCGGGGGTACCATGTGGTGATCTCTGTGTGAAGCACTTCTGGACATCTCTGTGAGCCACGGTAAATCTAAATTATGATTTTCGATGTTGCTGTCACTGATCTTCTTGCCAATTTAGCAAATTAAATTTCGTTGGAGGCACTGCATACAACTTAATTTTAAGTAAAATTGTTTCATAAGTTTAAAGGTAAAAAATGGGAAAGTAAAATACATTGACCTCTCCTTTCATTAAAGTAAAAATATTGCATGTGCAAGAAAGGAAATCATACACTTCTTCACCTTCCACTTCTTTCACCTCTGGCAGTATTGCTCATGTGAAAAATACCGAGTAGCACCGTGATTCGGAACCCACATTAAACTGTAGGTCCCCCTACAACTGGCTGGGTAAGCCAGTTCGAAGGTCGGTGAAAGGTAACGGCATACCACCTCCAAATAGGACCATGCCTAGTAAAGCACCGTGGTGTTCAAACCAATCTTCGGATTGTTGACTGCTTTACCTTAAAATTATTTGTCTTCTTTATTGAAGAGTAACGAATATTTTTCATTTGACTCTATGCTTTCCTCGTTCTTCTTCTCCGAGACCACCATGCTCGACCGGTCACAGACTGCTCGGCCCACTGAGGCACCGTGAATCACACACACTTTGTCCTCAGCAGAGGCACGGCGGAGCGAAAGCAGGTGTCCTCGCGGTGGCTTATTATTTCTAATTGACGATATCCTCCGCAGTCACGGCTGGGTCTCCGCCGCGTCGCGTCGCCGCACGGCGCATCGCGCATGCAAATGGCGGCCATTATATGCTAATGGCGCGGCCTACACGACGGCTACCCGTCTGCGCTATTAACATAGCCTCCCCTGCCCCCTAAACTCTGGGAATCTGTCGTCATTAGGTGCCGCATCCATATGCACGCGCACGACCTTATACTTAATATAACAGGTGCATGGGAACCCAGCGGCTGCAGTTTTGCAATCACGCGCCAGTCGTAGTCCCACTGTCGTCTTCCGTCTTGCCTCTTCGCAGTGGGAGGGGCTGCATCGAATGTTGTGCGCTACATTCAAAGCAGTACTCCGTGTTCCTACTGTGGTCTTCAGTCCGAAGATTGGTGTGATGCCCGCGTAATTCCCTTTTATATCTGAACACCTACTGCAGACTACAAACACTGGATGCTTCTGACTACATTCAACCACTGGGCACCCTATGTGTCACTTCATATCTTTCCCCCACACAGATTTACTATGAGCTTTAAAAGTTTGAAATTTAAAGCGGTACTTATTTTTAACATTTTCTGACTAGTAAACATATTTACACAGAACTATTCCATCTTGAACTGTGCAATATTGTCACGTTGAAATGGAAGCAGGCTTGACTTCGAAGGCAACTGAACACAGCACTTATACTGAAAGCACGTTTATTACGAACTCAACATACAAGCAGCACTGACTGCCTCTCAGGCAGAGTGCTCTGCTATTTTTACACAGACAGAATGCACCAGAAATTAGAACAGTTAACATAAGAAACATGTAGAATTTACAAGTGAACATAAGAAATATGTAAAACAATCTGGAATTGTCAATTACAAATAAATAACTTTTTGCCGGTGAGTGGGATTGAACCGGCGACCTACAGCACCGCAGTCGGTGACGCTATCGCCTGCGCCACGCTGGCAGTCGGCGTACTTGCTCTCTCGCGACAATATGTACAGAAAAGCAAAAAATTAATTTTCGTCCTCTTACCTCAACTAAGAACGAAGTTGACGAATATCCATGATATGCACATAGATGTAGCCTGCGACCCCTTTAATCGCGAATGCAATGTTTCGACTTAATAAAAAAGAGATACAACAATGTATGCAATTTTTGAGAGCTACAACGATGTATGGAATGTTTGACGGTATTTTTTCTCAACGTTTCAATTTATCAACTATACATTTCTTATCAGTACCTATCACTTCAGGATGGAGGCGATGCAGTTATGTTAATCAAGAACTCCCATAACGGAATGTAACAAATGTCTGTATCGTGTCAACTAGAGCAGTGACATGAATATTAAAAAAAGGAAGAAAAAAAAACAACTTTGTAATGACGTCGTTCATTGTTTGTACATAAAGATTTTAACGTCACTCCTAACCTGTGTAAGTGAGTGAGCAACATTTTGTAGGCAATTTTTCTGAAGATGATGACATAATGCATTGAAACCGGTTGACAAAAACACAAAGGACTACAAAAATAGTGATCTTGACTATATTCCGTTATGGGAGTTCTTGATAAACTAGACATTTCTTTTTGCGGTGTGCAAAATTGGAACTCAGGAAGCATACAGGGCTGAATAAAAAATAATGTGGTTTACTGTATTTTTATGAAATGACTATTGACAGAGGTACTCATAGCTACTTCATTATAACCGTCCATTTATTCGTAATCTTTTACCAAATGTTCCGAAGACGCTGTATTCCTTCTGTGCGTACATTCTGTTGATGCCCCGTTTTTCCGCCCTATGTAATGTCATCTCCGTCGTTGTGCAGAATCCCTGCCTGACAATTTTTCACTTTGGAAATCGGATTGTAATCACAGGGATGTTCCAGAATGTCTCTTTGCCAACAGCACAACAGGGCCTGAACAGCAGCAGCGTTGTGGCACCGATCATTGCCAAGCACACCGCTGATGTGGTTGCGGTTCTAGAAATTGGAGATCCTCATAGATCCGCGGTACTCACACGACATTGGTTCCTGTAATTACGACCTCTTTGAGAAAGTGAAAGAGCCTCTACGAGGGGCCCGGCACACCACCAGAGATGACATTATTAATGCCATAGACTTTGAGAACATTTGACAAAAGTTCATACATAACTAGGATGATTATGCTGAAAGTGTGAAATTAGTAAAGTCATTTCGAAGAAAATTAATTGTTATCATTAGTTTTCTCCAGCCCTTAAATGGGACAACAGTTGAGTTAAGGAACTTTTGCGGTTAGTATCCGAATAGAAGATTGCCAGTAAAGAGAGGAGCACGAAGTATGCATAAAAATTGCTGTCCCTACGGATATGTGTCAAATGTAATACGACAAAGATTTCCTTCAGTTCACACATCAGACGTTATTGCGGACATTAGAATTATTAAAAGCCCAAAGAAGTCTACATGTAAATTGGTAGGGCAGGTACGTATAAGTGGGGGTTGCCGCCGTGTATTGAAAAGTCCTAATTTGAACTGCCACTACTGAGTCTTCAAGATTCGAGTAGTCACACAGAGTACGTTATGCGTAGTTGGGAGCGCCGATGTCAGATGGGGCCCCACATCCTTCTGCGAAGTAGGGGGAAAAAAAGCCAATCTGCACTCAGTGTAACAGGATGGAGAAGGTAGAGTGGGTGGAATGGGTCCTCCTGGAAGCAATAAAGCATACTGGAGACAGACAATTGTAGGCGGTAGCTCACACAACGATTCGCTTAGGGTTGGAGGAGATTCTTTCCCGCTTACTGGGGAGTGATAACACTGTCAGACTTGCTTGCGAGATGAAGGCAGAGCTGACCACTTGCAGCATACAAGGGTTCGTTTTTCCTTCATTCTATCTGGATATGGAATAGAAAGGAAAATCACTAGTAGTGGTCCACCTTACAGTGTATTGTGGAGTGTGTGTAAATGCAGACGTAAATATAGCCGACAGGACGGGTTGCGGACCTCTGGTACAGAGTGGGGAATGTGAATCAGAGACTCAGGCGTTTTCGCGACTGTCTATGTTACAGATTTCCCGACATAACTCATAGCCTTTCGCTAAATAGATCGAAGTCTAGATCTGGTAATAAACAAATTATTTACGACTGATTGCTGACAATTTTCTACAAAACAAAAAAATGTAATATTTAGGAGATATGATGTCATAACGATGATTGACAAGAGAACCAATCTCCACAAAGAGATAGGTAGAAGTCGATCCACAGAGAGGTAATAAGGAGCTGGACTAACAGAAGAAAGGATTAAATATACAACCAGGCAAAGACGTAAACTGATGCTAGTAACGGAATAAAGAAGAAACACTGTGCACTATCATTAGCCCTGGGTCCACATACGCACAGATGTACTTAGGATCAGTGTCACAAAAGAAGGTGACGCCCGCTATGTTACATATGCTCGTATGTGAATATGTAAACAGTACAGAGTTGGAATCCACTTTTTCCAGTGTCTAATTCAATTTTCTATGCTGTCTGTATATCACTTGAAGTGTACTGGCTCCCATACTCTTCTCACTTCACTTCGCGGCTGTCATGAGAGACACGACCAAAGCCTGTACTGTAGAGAACAGACAAAAGTGTCTTCACCATCCCTCGCCTCAGAAAAAAAAGTTGCGTAAATAAAATATCTATCTTAGAAATTATTTACGCAGATGACATATACATCATGGCAAATTCTCCTGAATCTTTCCAAACATATATGAACCTGGTAAATGATTCTTGCAGAAAATTTGGTTCAAACATAAGCATCACCAAGACGCTAGTCCTTCAACAACCACTTAGGGATTCCAATACAGACGACTGCAGTATTAAGGTGGACAACAAACTTTTGGAAAACGTGTCACACTTTAAACATTTAGGTAGACAAATAAGAAGCGACAACAGCCTGACTACAGAAACTGCAGCTCGTATAGCTAACGCAGCCTCAGTTTTCGGCAAAGTGAATCGCGAGTATGGAAATAACATGATCTCAGACTACAAACTAAATTTGTGGTCTACAAATCAATAATATTACCAACTTTACGCCTCGGAAACTTGGTGCTTTTATAAAGCTGACATTAAGAGGCTAGAAAACTTTCATCTTTACTGAGATCAATATTCCGCATAAAATGGGAAGACAGTGTTGAAAACACGGAGAATTTGCGGCGCGTGAAATTTCCTGAGATTGACGTTCTCTTAATGAAACACTAACTGAAATGGAGTGGCCATATCATACGCATGGACGACGACGATTGTTCTACTCAGAGCTCTCAGGTAGAAAGCGGCGGCAAGGTGGCCAACACTTGCGATGTAAAGACACCATCAAACGTCACCTTACAGCCTGTGCCATTCCGAGCAAACATTGGGAGGAGCTTGCATTGCACCGATGATAGTGGCGCTCAACTGTACACAAGAGTGTGGAACAATTCGAGTATATCCGTCTGAAGAACCTGGACGATAAACGAGAGCTCTGCAAATCTAAGCCCAAGCCTAATTACATCTAAACGTATAGCTCAACAGGGCAACTGTATTGCACTTCGTGCGACCGGATCTTCAGATCAAAGCTCGGTTTCACAAGCTACATCCGAGTCCACCACAATACGGACGAAACGATTGACGGAGTCGCTGTCGCCGGACACGGCGAGGAGGACATCATCATCAAGTGACGTTGCTACCGCTCCTAAAAACAGACCAGTACCGACCGTCTAGTGTCTTTCCCATCTTGACCCAGCTGTAACATCCTGTCTCCGATGACCTCGTCGTCGACGGCAGGCTTACCCTCCCCTGCCACTTCTGGGACGGATGCCGGCCCGGACGCCTGGTGTCGGCGCTCATTTCCTTTACAAAGGCTGCTGTTACTCCTGCATCCTGTTCCCTGTCTTAATGGCCACTTTCAGTCTAAATGGCGTGACATAATGATGACAGTTAAACCGCGAGGTCGCAGGAGAAGGGAAATAATTTATTATCATCCAGCAAGTACGGGAATAAAAAAGGTGCGCTGTGAAAGTAGAAAGGCCTTATAGATGGAGACTCACTCGTGTCATCTCAAATTGACTGACATAAAACTTGAATACAGTCAGAAACAAGTATGTTGGTGTGGCTATCTAACGCGGCAAGTGCGTAAATATTCTTTTCTACATTGAAGCCTCGTTTCCTCGGTGCCGTTGGAGAATATAAATGTCAGACTTGCTTCAACTTAATATTAAGTGCGCCATCGTTGAATTATTAGTTATATCTGGGTATTATGTGAATATCTGCTCTCCGTTCCATTTGCTCACACGTCAAGAAACATACTTTCTCATAACTGATGACACTTTGGCGCATAATCACAAGGAAATTCATAGTTTCTATATACACTTTCACATTTATTTTCAGTCTGATTACTAATATGATAGTAACTTCAGATTTCCACCAAAGATCATCAGAAATCAGAAGGTTGGCCGTAGTGGCCGACCGGTCTGCGGCGCGCCAGTCGCAGTCTGCACGACCGCTATCGTCGGGCGTTCGAGTCCCCCTTCGGCCATGGATGTTTGTGTCGTCTTTAGTATAATGTAGTACATAAGTAGTTTGTAAGTTTAGGGACTAATGACCCCACAGTTAAGTCCCTTAACAAACATTAAACATTTTTTTCAAAATCAGAATCTTTCCATAGCTTAATAAGAGGGCGTTTTTCAGCCTTTTTTAACTACAATGTTCGTATATAGAGCTTTACGGGCGATGTTTTAAAAATGATGTATTGATAATGTTAAAGAATTGCTCTCGAGGTACAAATCGCTTACACTCAACATGTTATCATAGCATCTTGGTGATGTGAAAATCTGGCTTCCTTTATTTTTACTTTTATTTATTATTATTATTATTATTTTGAAGTATTTAAATACAGCAACCGAAGGAAGACATGATATCATGTAACTTCACAAAGTCAGAAATTTCATTATCGGCTATCAGTTTTTGGCACTTTATTATCGATGACAGATATGCATGGTATACGTTGGTGTATCAGTTATTTCGTGATTATTTATCATTATCACAGACGCTTTCATTGTCAGCCTTATTAGTTCAGTTTGATATTTTTATGATATATTTACAAGGTAGCTGTCACCAGCAGAATCGTAACACATGGAATAGCTAGGCTATTCTGCAACGTAACAGTTTCGCAGCTTGAACTTAGCGGTTGCTTCCAGTATTCGCAGAGAATTATCATGAGAATACGATTTTATGCCGAAGTTGCAGGACCATTGTCCGGTAGTGTAGAACTCAGAACGCTTCATCAGGATCCCATCCATATTTCAGAGTATCCATCAGGGGTGGTCCTTGGTCCACTTCCAAAATGCTCACTATGACCGAAAATACGTTTACAAAATAGAGATACGAGCGTCTATGTTTGACAGATCACCTAAAGTCGACATACAATTTTAAAATATTTGAAATAAGGAAATGAAGGAATATATAATGCTATGCTTGTAACGTAGGCCTACACTGTTGTTCTACATTGTTTAGCTTTGGTATCTATTGAGTCGTAGAGGATGCACCCTAGCTTTTTAAAAGCAAATCCATAGTTCCTATTATATCCACTACAAAAGAAACAAAATCACAACTTAAGGAAATCGCCATGTAATATGTGTACTAGCTCACATGCGAAACTATAAATCGATAAGTCCTGTGAGTTAGTATGTGCAGATATACTCGACAACCGCAATCTCATGATGCAGCCGCTGAACAGTTCATAGAAAACTTGAGTCTCTTTACAAATAGGTACACTACTCATACAATTATAGTTGGCAGTGACTTAAATCTACCATCCGTATGTTGTCAAAAATACACCATCAGACGGGGTGGCACATACATCTTCCGAAAATATTCTAAATGCTTTTTTAAAATTATTTTGAACAATTAGTTCACGAGGCCATTCAAATTGTAAATGGTTTCGAAAACAGACTTAAGCTCTTAGTCACAAATACTCCTGAGCATCAGGACGGATAAAGGGTAAGTGAATACAAAGTTGTTGCGATCTCAACAAAGATATTTACCAACACTAAATGCTAAACACATCATAAAAAAATGAAAAAAATTCGTTTGACAGCTTCTCAGGAGACAGTTTCCATTTTTTCTAAATCAACTATGTAAGTAAAGGCCATATATGGCTTACATTCAGAGAAATAGTATCAACAGCACTGGAGGGATTCCTACCAAATAAATTAATAAGAGACAGAACAGCAAGCTTTTGCAAAAAATTTAGACGAATGCAAAATCTCCAAGAACGCCGAAATTTTACTGAAGCTCAAAATTTAGCCCGGCGTTCAATTCGACATTAATTTATTAGTTTTCACAACGAAACTCTTTGTAGAAATGTGGCGGAAAATCCAAAGAGATTCTGGTCCTATGTTATCTACACCAGCGGAAAAACTAAGTGAATGCCTTTCCTGCGCGATAGCGACGGTAATTTTACTGATTTTATTATTATTATTACCATTAAAACGAAGTTATTAAATGCAGTTTTCCGAAATTCTTTCTCCAAAGGAGACGAAGTAAATATTCCACAATTCGATGTGAGAACTGCTGAAAACATAACACAGAAGTAGATGCAAAGCAAATCACCCTATCAAGTAAGTGATGTTGGAGACGAAATGATCAAATTCTTTTTAAAAAAAAGTTTCTAATGCATTATAAAAATATGTCTAATAAATTTGTTTATAACATTCTTTTGTAACAATTATTTTTGAACAGTAAGCTCCTTGCCTTGTTTCAATAGCGTTTACTGGCCTGATTAAAGATAATTAACAACATGGTGACAAACTTTAATTTTTAAGGACTAGCTAAATGTACTTCATGAGATTTGCATCTACTGTAAAGTTATTTCTATCCTTGCCTAATTTTGGAGATATGGGAAATATTTCAACACTATAGCTACGGAAAGTATCAACCTTAGAAGCAGATCTGTGTTAGGGTGTCTCTTTTAGGTGAAATTCAAGAGTTCAGATTCCTTTTAAAACCTAAAGTGTACCTTATCAGTTTACAAAAATGAGATTTATAGGAGCTAGTTGCGGAAATTCTCTTCACGTGTCAAGTATAGTGGCTTTTACCTGAATAGGAAATTGCAAAGTGAAAACCGGTTGATGTAAGTATAAATCCTGGTTGCAGGAGGAACATTTGAGGGATGTTTAATGCATTTGCTTCGTTGAGTTACATTTCACTGCCTATTGATTAAACTGAAGTGAACCGAACTGGAACCAGCTAGTTTCATCAATAAGTTATTTAAGGATACTGAGGTCTGATACACTCTTTTTATTTTTACAAGTAATAAAGGTCGCATCGCTAGGTGCTTCTCACAGGTGTTATCTTCGTTTAATACGTCTCCGTTATTCCAATGCAGCTTTACCTTTCAATGATCCTATTTTCGGCGTAAGCACATCCACACCTTATTATCGCGTAACCATTGTAATAGGCAAAAGGCCTGTCCTTTGCCGTTGTAATAACTTCCATACTGACGATCACACTACGAAATGGGGAAACGAACAGTGTGCAAACGTCGTGACGAGTGGCAGGGGGAGGGGAGGGGGAGGAGACAGGGGCACCCGATCCTTCGGAGAAGGTCAACTGCTGTTTGTGTGTGAGAAATCGGTTGGAAACTTTCTTCAAGTCAGCACATTGTAGGTATCGCCATCGGCGCCAACCCTGTGTGAATACTCTGAAAAGCTAATCATTTGCATATCACAGCATCTTCTTCCTGTCGGTTAAATTTCGCGTCTGTAGCACGTCATCTTCGTGGTGTAGCAATTTTTATGGCCAGGAGTGTAATTCATATCCGCCGTTTAGGACATATAAAACATCTTTGTGATGGCTTGTGATGGATGTTACAGAACAGTCACAGATAACAAAATAAAATACAAAATAAATTACGTACCTTACTGCATAAATAAAAGTAAGGAGTGATTAAAGTGAGCAGTTAAAGTGAATCCCTTAAAACTTACACATCAATTATTACAGAATGGAAAGTTATTTTGATATGCGGTTTTGACATTATGGATTAATAGTCAGGGGCTCGTATATTTAGACAATAAACAGATTTTAATAATACACAGAAAATGCATATTTCCTAAAAGATGAGAACTTTTTAAATGTAAAAATGGCTATTGACATTAACAAACGCAGGGTAAATCAGAATATCAGTGGAGTTTGTTGCACTGTTTTAGTGCAAGCCGTTTACGAAATATTGCATAATGAAAAGTTTCCAAGGCAAAATTTATACAATGACTATGCGTGTTCGGAAACGTAGTGGCACCGTTACGTTTGACTGAACGCTCACCAGTGTCTGTGTTTCCCTCGATTGTGCGCACGCCGGTGACGTGGAACGGGCGAGTCCTTCGCTCGGAGGTAGGGCAGGTATATCAACAACGTGTGCACTCAGCGACAACAGTAGATTCCAATGCATAGTGTCTCCACAGCAGTATTGCCACTATTAAAGTTCCAACAGTCGAATCATAAATGCTTGGTCTGTTTCATTCTCCACGACGCTCCCTGTAGATGCTGCCCATTCTTAACTGTTTTAAAACTCGAGAAAAACTGTGAGGCAGGTCAGTGTAGCAGGTACTGCTTACGAGTCGGAGAGCAGCACGGCCTGCGATATTCAAAGCAATGAGCCAGGGCGGCCGCGTATCCATTATGAAGCAAGCGCTCGTGTCGCCGGGGCTACGGCGCTGCGCGTCCTCTTTCACAATAAATACTGCGCCCTCGCTATTCATGTATTCATGATCATTCCGGGACGAACAAATATACGCCGGGGTCAGTTCGTGTGTTACGGAAATGGCCGACCCTGGCTGGCATCGGCGGGCTTACGTGCGCTGCATAATGGCCACCATATTTGTACGGCGGCCGTGCGCGTCCTCGGCTGCGAAAAGTGCGCCGGCTGCATTCATTGAACTCGATCGCGGGTGTGCGCACGCGAGCGTGCCGGCCGGCGCGGGGAAACCAGCCACCCATTGTGGCGCTGCGGCAGCGTTCAATGGCGACGCGGAACTCTCCTTATCTAACAAGGAGGCCACAAGGCTATCGGATTTCAGAATTTTTTTTATATTTATGGTACGAGAAGTTTGAATAACAATCACCCAAAGCCATTCGACGCAACTCTCAAAAATTCTTGAGAAAATCGATATTGAAATGTTGCGAAGTGCACGTAAGTACCAGTAATTAAACCGGTTGCAGCATCTGTCAGTTTAGCTCAGGTGTTATCGTTTTTGTTGTTGTGGCCTTCTGTCCGCAGACTAGTTTGATGCAGCTCTCCACGCGAAAATCCAATAAGGAGACCACATGGGTAACGGATTTGAGAATTTCTTTATATTTATGATACGTGAAGTTTCAGAACTTTCAATAACAACCACCCAAAGCCATTCGACGCAACTCTCAAAAATTCTTGAGAAAATCGATATTGAAATGTTGCGAAGTGCACGTAAGTACCAGTAATTAAACCGGTTGCAGCATCTGTCAGTTTAGCTCAGGTGTTATCGTTGTTGTTGTTGTGGCCTTCAGTCCGCAGACAAGTTTGATGCAGCTCTCCACGCGAAAATCCAATAAGGAGACCACATGGGTATCGGATTTTAAAATTTCTTTTTATTTAGGATACGAGAAGTTTCAGAACTTTCAATAACAACCACCCAAAGCCATTCGACCCAACTCTCAAAAATTCTTTGAGAAAATCGACTTCGAAATTTTGCAAAGTGCAAGTAAGTACCAGTAATTAAAACGGTTGCAGCATCTGTCAGTTTAGCTCAGGTGGTAGCGTTGTTGTTGTTGTTGTGGTCTTCAGTCCGAAGACTGGTTTGATGCAGATCTCCGCGCTACTCTGTCCTTTGCAAGTCTCTTCATCTAAGAATACGTTCGGCAACCTATATCCTTTCGAATCTGCTTACTACATTCGTCCCTCGGTCTCCCTCTACGATTTTTACCCCACACGCTTCCTTCTAATGCTAAGTTCAAAAATGTTCAAATGTTTGTAACTCTATCAGACCAAACTGCGTGATCATCAGTACGTAGCTTACAAACTACTTAAATCTAGATAAACTAACCTAAGGACAAACACGCACACCCGTGCCCCAGGGAGGATTCGACCCACCACGGCGAGCAACCGCGCGCTCCGCAGCGAGACGCTTTAGACCGCTCGGCTACTCCACCGCGGCTAATGCTAAGTTGACAATTCCTTGATGTCGCAGTATGTGTCCAACCAATCTATCCCTCCTCTTAGAGTATGCCAGAAACTCCTTTTCTCCCCGATTCGGTTAATCACCTCCTCATTAGTAACGTGATCTACCCCTCTAATTTTCGTCATTCGTCTGTAGCACCACATTTCAAAAGCTTCTATCATCTTTTTATCTGAACTCCTTATTGTCCACGTTTCACTCCCATACAGTGCTACACTCCAGACAAATGGTTTCAGAAAAGACTTCCTAACATTTAAATTAATATTGGATGTTAACAAGTTTCGCTCGTTTAGAAACGCTTTTCTTCCCATAGCTATTCTGCATTTTATATCTTCTTTACTTCGGCCATGAGAAATCATCTTGCTACCCAAATGACAAAATTCATCTACTACTTTTATTGTCTGATTACCTAATCTAATTCCTTCAGCATCGCCTGATTTTCTGACATTGCTTTCCATTACCTTCGTTTTACTCTTGTTAATGTTCATCTTATATCTTCCTTTAAAGGCACTGTCCATCCCATTCAATTGCTCTTCCAGATCTTTTGCTGTCTCTGACAGAATTACTTTGTCATCGGCAAACCGCAAAGTTTTTTATTTCTTCTCCCTGCACTTTAATGCCCTCTCCAAATTTCTCCTTCCATTCTTTCACTGCCTGCTCAATGAACAGCGTAATAGCGTACTAACGTCATAACCATAGAGCCGGCCGCGGAGGCCGAACCGTCTGCGGCGTGCCAGTCAATCAAGAACGACCTGAACCAACGAGCGCGAACCATAGATCTACCAGACTAAAAGAACAAAAAATGTTTCTAAGCCCCGTTTATTCCGCATTCAGTTATATAAAACATTTTGGGATCTCCAAATCTACTTGTTGTGTCAGTTTTTGTTTATGTGTATAGACGAGTAGAATTCCAGGTCATTACGTGAAACGATGGTTGAATAGGGTAGCTTCTTGAAAATCCATTGGTAGCTAGGGCGATGACTTTAGAAATACAATGCTGTAGCTCTTCACAAACTGAACAACCAAAGACTATCGCCGTCAACTAATAGTGAAGCCAATACTGTAAAAAATGTAACTTACGGTTTTTGATAGACTATCATGATTAAAAACCTTCCACAAAATATAGAAATTTACGATCAAACGAAACCACGTGTACTTTTCGTAAAAATCGCGATTATATGTTGAAATTGTGTAATTGTTCGAACACAACGGAAAAAATTAAAAATATCTGCTCTGATAGGATTTGAACCACTGACGCCAGGGTTGGAAGACCAGAACGCTAATACCTGAGCTACACTAACAGACGCGGCTACCGTTTTACTTATTGGTTATTAATAAGAGTTGAGGCCCTCCATGCTCGCACAGTCAAAATGCGTTAGTAAGTTACACTAGTCAAAACAATTAGTGGATCAGTTGAGATACCTAGGTTCTGAAGTATTGTCATCGGCAGAGTGAACTAAAATGGTTCGACGTCTTTCTGTTGGTACTACGGAGTGGAGACACCAAAATTACGGCAATCGAGATATTGGTAATAACAGAAAGTTGTTGCAGAGGTGATAATTATTGTTATTACTTTATGAATCTAATCGTTCAGATACTGCTGTGAGCAGGTAGTGCAATCCAACAACAACGTGAATTACCCGAAGCTATGGCATGGAGCGAAGACAGAGAGAGAGTGTGTGTCTCAATGTGGACGTGATTTCAGACAACAGGAACCGTTAAAAGAAGGCAGAGCTAAGGTCGTCCACGGTGAACATTTGCAAGAGATGATCGTTATTTCCAGTTAACAGCCCATCGAGACAGGAGGCTGAAAACAGTTCAGTTGAGACGCACCCTCCAGACAGAAACAGGACCGAAATCTCCTTCGGCAATGTAGCTTCTACGCACGAAGGACTATGGTATCTGTCCCTTTAAAACCACTGCACCGTTTGACTCACAGAAAGTGGTCAGAGGAACGTCAGTATTGGAGTCGTAACGAGTGGCACTGGATTCTGTTCACAAATGAGTCACGATTTTTTTGTTTTTTTATTGTTTTTTTTTTTTTTTTTTTGTTTTTTTTTTTTTTTTTTGTTCAGCCAGAAAATCGTTTTTTCTCATCTGGAGACAGAACAGTACTGCTTATGTACAAGAAACATCACCGTATCATGGTGGTGTACGAATGGTGTTAGCTGGTGTCAGTAATGGCGGACGTACGGATCTATGCGTCGTTCAGAATGGCGCTTTAATTGCTAAGGGTATAGAAACTAGATCCTTCGACCTTTTGTTGTAACCTATGCTGGTGCCATAAGAGAGAAGTTTCTTTTGGTGAACAATAACATTTGTCCCCACAGAACTGCACTGGTGGACAACATGCTTGAAAATGAGGGAATTGAATGGCATGACCAGCCTGTTCACTGAACTTAAACCAGATTGAGCATGTCTCGGATGCACTTGGCAGGCGCATTGCAGCCAGAACATGAGAGGCCATAACGATTGCAGAGCACGATATTGCACTCGTGGAAGAAATATTCCTCAAGCGGTGATTCATAAACTCGTATTGTCAATGTCACGCAAGTGTGTAACTGTACTAATCGTCCGAGGTTATCATATTAGAGGGCAACGAGAATGACGTTTTCACTATTATGGTATCCCCTTGGTGTCTCGCTTTAAGTAAACGCCATTTAAACTCCAAGTATACAGATGAGACAGCAAAATATCGTACTGTTTCACACACAAATTACAAATGTAATCAATATCTGAATAAAGTACGTACCATATGTATATTGTGTATGATATCTCACCTCATCCCCTAATTGTTTTGAGCAGTTTGTTATAGGCATCACAGGAGCAAGTACTTCGGTGCTGTGCGTACGTTTGGATACGATTGTCCCTGAATACGCTCTGGTGACAGAAGTGATCGGATAGTCGGCATAAGGAGCATTTTTAGCAGCATTGAGAAAGAAATTCCAAGGTAAGGTACCAAGGGTGAAAAATCCTTTGCGATAGTCTAGACAAATCTACTTGCTATCCGTGACAGGGACAACGATCACGGCCTACTCGTGTATGGGGAGACTTTAACTGTTGGATACAAATAGAAAGGAAAAAAAATATTTATACGTAATTTTTCTTACATTATTTTACTTAAAATTTCCAGGCTCATGGGCCGTGGTGGACTTGTAAAAGTTTCCTCTAACTCTTCACCTTCGGCTGCGGAAGACATCCTCAAAGGTAAAGAACTTGAAGGAGCGCTGTACATATAGGCGATGTAGACTGCGTGGGGTGGAAATTATTTCCAGAGCAACCAGGAAGGTTTAAGATCTGAAAATGATGGATTCACCACGTGTGTGTAAAATTGCTCTGCAGCTGTGATTAAGTATACGTCGGAACTACACAAAGAAGTGTCAACACTCGTCTGGGTGAACACGGAGAAATCGGCCTTAGTGGAACATCTTTACCAAGAGGTTAACCACGAAATTAAAATGGGACCAGTCTCATCTAAGAAATTCCTCATTATTATGAGCGCACGTATCTTGAAGCAATAGAGATCTACAAACGCCACGATAATTTTAAGAGTAAAAAATAAGCTGTTAAATTAGAATTTGTTCATCGTTGCACCAGCGGAATAACAATGTCATAAATCTATTAGCCGACGTCAAAAAGTGTTCAAATGTTTGTAAAGCTTATGGGACTTAACTGCGTGGTCATCAGTCCCTAAACTTACAAACTACTTATGAACTAGCTACAACTAAGGACGGCACAAATATCCATGCCCGTAGTGGCCGTGCAGCCGATGTCAGGTGATGGCATCTGGCGCATTCTACATCGCCTATATATACGGCGAACCTCCAAAATCTGATCGGAGTTCGCCACATACCTCTGAGACATCTTCTGCAGCCGAAGATGAGACATTGGGGAAAATTTTACAATTCGACCGCGCCCTATGAGCTTAGGAATTTTCGATGGCAGGGGAAGCATACACTGTATTTCTTTACATTAGCTAAAAACTTAGACAGTGACATATAAATAAGTCATACAACAGGTTGTAGATGTATTTTATGTTACATTAAAATGTATTTTATGGCAATAAGAGAAAGATTACTTTCAATCTGCTTGCGTTGTATAGGTTTAAATGGAGAAGCATTTTCCATCAACGGGTCAACACAAGAAATGTTACACTTTCTGCGGAGCTAGAACACAGTTATTGTATCATTTTCCAAAGAGTTACAGCACAAAGATATAATTCTTTAAATGGAACAATAGTTTGTTTCTATCGTGCATTGGATTCGTTGAAACCAGCTGTGTCCAAATCAATTCAAATTCCTATCACTGTTAGTTTGGGAGCTAAAACCATTCAAAGTTTCAGGGGCAGATACCACACGCTGTACATAATACATGGCTTTGTGGTGGTTGATGGATGTTATGGCGGTAGGAAGTTGATTTACATGAGATGTTCAAATGTGTGTCCATGTTCCTCAATGCATAGTGCAATGCGAGTCGAAAGGATCTGCGGACGAGATGTAACATCGCCGGTGTGACGGAGCGACATGCGTCCTCGATGCGCCGTTTTAGATCATCTGGGATGTAGGCTCAGTGACATAAACACGTTCCTTTAGATATCCACACAAAAAGAAATCTACTGGTGTTAAATCGGGCGACTTTGCGGGCCATGAATGAGGACCATGGCGCCCAACCATCCTCCTGCAAACCTGTTGTTCATTTCTTCCACAACAGCACGCGCAGAATGGGCTGGGTGTCCATCGTGCTGCATCCACATATGGACTCTCCTGTGTAGACACACATGCTCAAGGAGACCACCCAAATCTGTCGGCTATAAAAGCGCGATATAACTCACCTGTCAGTGTACCTGGGAAGTAGTGTGAAGCGATGATTTCATCCCCAAGGATTCCATACCACACGTTAATAGACCACCTACGTTGTCGGTCGACAGGTCGTACCCACCGAGGATTGTCTGCGGGCCAGTAGTGCATGTTATGGCGATTCATTGCTCTATAATTTGTGAAAGTGGACTCATCAGAGAACATAACACTGTAATGACCCCAGCGTGAAATTACGCATGGCCTATCCACAGAATGTCACTCTTGCACGGAAATCGTTCCCGTGCAGCTCCTAGGTCAGTGACAGGCGGTACGGGTGAAACCTGTGACCGTGTACTATACACCACACAGATGTGAGACTGACACCAGCGACTGAAGCAACGGCTCGTAAGCTGACATGAACATCGTGGTGTAGTGCAGCTAAAACAAACACCTCCGTCTCCTCACTTCTTGCAGGTCTTGTCTGTTACTGTGGCGCATTACCAAGCTGCCTGTTTCCCGAAGTCGTTGTTCGGCACGTAAGAACGTAATGGCTGCCGGGGCTCTTCGCCTAGGATATCTCTCGGCATACGCCGTGGCTGCTTCAGTGGCATCGTGTCGGCACTCGCCGAGCATCAGCAACATGTCAACGTTCTCGTTGTTCGTGTATGCCATCGTCATCCGATGTCAGTAACTCAAATGTTCAAATGTTTGTTAAGCGTATGGGACTTAACTACGGGGTCATCAGTCCCTAAACTTACAAACTACTTACGAACTAGGACCGCACAAATATCCATGCCCGAGGGGGGATTCGAGCCCCCGAAGGTAGTGGCCGTGCAGACCGCGACTGGAGCGCCTCAGTCCCCTCGGCCACCGCGGCCGGCTGTCAGTAACTGTGGTATATTGAGCCCCGATTGTTTGTGTGGCTCCAACTGTCGGGTATACGGCCGTGTGCGGCGACAGTGGGCAGTCTAACAGCGCATCGAGGAAGCTTCTCGCTTCGTGACACCGGCGACGTTACAACTCGGCCGCACCAGATTTAGAAGGCGCATTGCATTATGCGCAGCGTTTGTAGTATATGCCCCTGAAACTTTGAAGGGCTGTAGCTCCCAAACTAACGGTGATTGGAATGTAGTTTAAATTGATTTGGACGCAGCTGGTTTCAACGAATCCAATGCACCATAGAAAAAAACTATTGTTCCATTTAAAAATTATATCTTTGTGCTGTAACTCTTTGTAAAATGATACAATAACTGTGTTCATAGCTCCGCAGAAAGTGTAACATTTCTTGTGTTGACGTACCGCATTAAGTTACAGAGGCAAACACACTTAGTGAAACACCCTGTATACATACGGATCATTGTAGATCGGAAAGTAGCGTCCTATGGGGACGCAGGTGAACACTGTGCGTCGTGGTGACAGCTGTAGTAGGCGCATCTGTGCCGTGAGCGGACACAGGCCTCGCGACACCAGGTGTGAGCCGGCCACGCTCCGACTGCGCCGCCACCTGGAGATGACGCGCTGGAAAGTGCAGCTGGGCAGACCGAGGGGACGGACGTGCTCGCGGCGACTTTAAGCCCACTCGGTGACACTCGGTTAGCCAAGCCGACTGCTGCCTGCTGCCTGCTGCCTTTTCACTGCACTTCCGCCGGCTCTTGTGTTGAGTAAGTGTGTCGCTGCGCGGTGAAAGGCTCCGTGCCGTACTTGAAAACTCCTTACCTGCTGGGTGTCCCAAGGGGAACGGTCGCTGTCCACGCGGTACCTTTTTCCGTTCAATTTTGCGCATGCGCTTATATTTTCTGAAGCGCAGTTACACCGAGCGAGATGGTAACACATTGGAATCGCATTCAGTACGGCGGTTCAAACACGCCTCAGTTTATTCTGATAAGCGTTTTTCCATGATTTTTTCTAAATCAGACCAGGCAAATGCCATGAAAAACTATTTATACACGGACGTCATTCAAAAAAGTACAAATTCCGTCCTGTAGCATTAGCACATTGCTACTTTGTTTGTGTTTGTTAACATATCACTTGTGGTATAAATCAAGGTTTTTGTAGGGAAATGACTCAGAAGTAGGTTTTCTTTTCTTTTTTCTCTATTTTTTTTCGTTGTTCCGAAAATTCAATTGAAAGATATCTCAACTAAGTACTAATTTGAGATTATAATTATTGTAAATGAAAAATGAAATTATGGCTTAATTAATTAATTAATTATTATATTTATTAATTATTATAGAAATATTCCATGGCTTTGCGATCAGTCATCGTAAGTATTTATAGAGAAATATTTGAAAAATGCTTGCTTGAAGTGTTTGTGGATATTAACACAAAATTTTAAGAGTTATGGCCAAAAAGCACAAAATTACTGCAATTTTTGTGTCGACTATGATGGCCGTTTTATTTCTCGCATTCATACTAAATAATTCTTGTTCTTCGTGAACTTAGTATAAACCAGTAGAACACAGCTACTATTGAAATTGGATTCAGTTCATAATGACAGAGCTGCAACAGGCTTTTGTTTTTCCTTAACGAGGTTTCAAGACGCCCAGCATCGTGACCATTCTACAGTTATGACCTAGCATGGTATCTTCACTAACTGTGTTTACAGAGTATTTGCAACACCTTTTAAGCCACGTGTTGTAAACCGTACTGACGAAAGATACAATTTAATTTCGTTCGTCATGAATGATGTTTTTTCGTTTTGTTTAAACATAAAAAAATTATCTGTCTTGTGCAGTACTTGATCATTCGTATTTGCAAGTTTGACCTGTGTCAGTGAAATGTTGTAAAGACTTGAACATTTCGAAAAGAATTTTTCTGGGTACTTCGACTATGATGTACTCGTATTTTAAGGTATAGAAGGAGACTCAATAGAAAATAGGACGTGGGAAAGTGTGTTGTCTGCAAAAAGATTTGTTTGCAGTGCCTAATAATATCGCGATTTGGTACAGCGCGAAATTCAGATCGTTTGTGTGGTATTATTCCGTGTGTGCTTAGTGCAAGAACTTAATTACAGCGAGAGTGGGAAGAATCTAGGTTTGGAATATGATCGTCTGTATGTATGATTAGCGCAAAAATTTTTATCTTCGTAAATAAAACAACACTCTGGTGCGAGATACGGTCTGCTCCACGCCAAATAAGTTTCAGATTGTATGGTTTGAGAAAAAAAGGTTGTATGTCTGTGATAGTTTGAAGACTCAAAGTGAATTACTTGGCACCAATCTAGAATGTATGTATGGATGTTTTTTTTTCTGAAAAGAAGGTTTGTAGTGGCCATATATATATATGGAAGTGGGATAGATACAGAAATGATCTTGACGTTCCAGTTACGACTGAAGGGTACCGACAGTCTTGTACAGGTGTTTGGTTGTACTGGCGCGAGGTGTCTCGATGTGGGCGCATTGGACACCGAGTTGTATTCACGTCACTGCTTCGTGTTTTTATTTTTAAAGTAATGATATCACCGACCGATTTTCAGTACTTCTACCTGTAGAACTGAATATTCTTTTATAAGCAATATGTCTTCTTCTGTTGTTGTAGTTGTTGTGTGATGTGGACTTACACATCAGGAAATCGCTGAGCGTTTTTTAAGATGGACACAATTTCGCTCTGACTTATGGAGGTCGCTATCGCTACAGCATGTCCATGATCTAAGATGCGCGGGTCGCACTTTTGCGGGTCCAAGATATTTTGTACACACATCTGTCGGCTGCCGAATACGTCGTCTATACGAGGAGTGTGGTTGGTGGCTGTCAAATGTACTTGCACATATACCTCTGATATTATGGATGAAATTCTGTATGTCTTACATGCAAATTTTGCGCACCATACCAGTTGTAGTTAAGATTCGTTGTATTGCGTGCAGCAAAATGTAATATACCGTTTTGCAAAAGACATTAGGTGGCAAACGAATTCCGAAAACGCAACATTTTTTGGATAGTTCCAAATGTTTGTGTTCGGATACAATTGTTTAAATAATTTCTTATACTGGGGCATGTTTGATGTCTTTTACAGACATGATATATTTAATAAATCCAGGAAGCTGCTTAATTGATATAATTATATTTTATTGTTCAATAGATTTTTTTTTTGGCATGTCGTCATTTTCAAGCTCATTATGTTCTGATCAAATGTACGTAATCAGATGGTGCGGTGGCTGTCGTATGAAAAATGTCGAAAAATCTCACATATTTAGAAGTTTGTACCGTGATGTTGTGAACGTTTTCATATTCGTTCACTGTTTAATTGTGGATAAGATTTCGTATTTCATACGGTATTTAATTTGACAGCAATTTGACAGCGCACCTAAGATGATATATTATATTAGGTGGAAGTCAACGATCGAAATTTTATAAGTAGATCTCCACGCAATGTAAACGCCATTGCTGAAGTGTTTCATTTCTCTGCTAATATAATATTATTTCATAGATAATATAATATATCATCTCAGGTGCGCTGTCAATTTGCTGTCACATTAAACACCGCATAAAATACGAAATCTTATCCACAATTAAACACTGAACGAATATAAAAACGTTGCGTACATCATCGCAGGCGCTCCTGTCTGTGATGCAGTGTCAAGTGTAACCGCAGACATGGTCTCCGAGATTATAGTCAATGCTGCTACAAACGTCGTCGAAATGTTCGTGCAGATGTTCATTTGTCTTGCAAACGTCCCCATCTGTTGACTCAGGGATCGAGACGTGGCTGCACGATCCGTTACAGCCATGCAAATAAGATGCCTGTCATCTCGACTGCTAGTGATACGAGGCCGTTGGGATCCAGCACGGCGTTCCGTATTGTCGTCCTGAACCCACCGATTACATACTCTGCTGACAGTCATTGGATCAAAAAATGTTCAAATGTTTGTAAATCTTATGGGACTTAACTACGGGGTCATCAGTTCCTAAACTTACAAACTTCTTATGAACTACTTAAGAACTAGGACGGCACAAATATCCATGCCCGAGGGGGGATTCGTACCCCCGACAGTAGTGACCGTGCAGACCGTGACTGAAGCGCCTCAGTCTTCTCGGCCACCGCGGCCGGCGGTCATTGGATCGCGACCAACGCGAGCAGCAATGTCGCGATACGATAAACCGCAATCTCGATAGGCTACAATCTGACCTTTATCAAAGACGGAGCCGCCGCGGTGGCCGGGGGGACTGAGGAGCTCCAGTCACGGTCTGCACGGCCACTACGGTCGGTGGGTCGAATCGCCCCTTAGTCTTAGTTAGTTCATAAGTAGTTTGTAAGTTCTACAAACATTTGAACATTTGATTTGATCAAAGTCGGAAACGTGATGGTATGCATTTCTCCTGCTTACACGAGGCATCACAACAACGTTTCACCAAACCAACGCCGTTCAACTGCTGCTTGTGTATGAGAAATGGGTTGGAAACTTTCCTCATGTCAGTCAGCCGCAGTAGAGTAGCCGAGCGGTCTAAAGCGTCTCGCTGCGGAGCGCGCGGTTGCTAGCCGTGGAGGTTCGAGTCCTCCCTGGTGCATGGGTGTGTGTGTTGTCCTTAGGTTAGTTTACCTAGGTTTAAGTAGTTTGTAAGCTAGTGACTGATGACCACGCAGTTTGGTCCGATAGATTTACAAACATTAAATATTTCTTCATGTCAGCAAGTTGTATGTGTCGCCACCGGCGCCAACCTTGTGCTAATGCTCTGAAAAGCTAATAATTTGCATATCACAGCAGCTTCTCCCCGTCTGTTAAATTCGCGTCGTAGCACGTCATCTTCGTGGTGTAGCAATTTTAATAGCCAGGAATGTATATGCAGAGGCCGCTTGACAATAAGCCTTACTGGTTCAGTGAGTTAACACTGCGGCACCTCGGTCAGGTCACCAAAGGTTTCCTCCGCGTAAAGTACGCATTGTATGTCGCAGCAGAACGCAGTGTCGCCTCCCTGCAGACAACGGAGCCGCTCCGTCGTCAACCGCCGGATGGCAGCTAGAGGAGTCCGTCTTGCCGGAATCTCCCACGAGCGTCTGCAGCCGCGCTGCCTGTAGGAGGCCCTCACTGTGCAGGCAGCACGCTGCGTCCCACACCGACCTGTGCCCTGCACACGCCCTGCACCGTCGGAAGGGCGCCGGCTCCTGGCCCTTTGTGAGGGTCACCCCGCAGGGCGCAGGGACCGCGTGACACCGGTGACCCGGGCAGCGGGCAGCGGGCAGCGGGCAGCGGGTAGCGCCGCCCTGCTCCTTCTTTCACTTGTTAGCTGCGCATCGTCGCTATTCAGGCCCGTCCACCTCGGTGATATAATACTTCCCAAACCACCCATCCTCTTTCATTGCTCTGGTATTCACTTGCACGAATCTAAGAAGAGACGGGAAGTCCTGAGACACATGCACCACACATTCTCTCTCTCTCTCTCTCTCTCTCACACACACACACACACACACACACACACACTCACACGCACGTTTCACGTATGTAAATTCCAAATTTCTTAGATAACTTTCGGTGAATGGAGTACGATTCAAGTGTGAACTTCCCATCGTATATCGACGGTACAAATGTATCGATTACCGCGAGATCGATCAGTGCCACACCAAGTTGTTGGAGCGAATGGTTCTTAATAGTGTCTTTGACGCTGTGAATCATTAGCTCATTCCAGAGAAAGCCGAGTTAAGACCAGCTAAATATTATTGCGGACAGACCCTGAAGTAAACACACTACATACAACATGGGTACGAAAACCACCAGATCACCGGTGTCGCATTCATAGGCCTATCCTCAGCATATGACGTTATTAGTTTCTCCATCAGTGTATGGTTGCTGTTGCCGCAACTGTGGTTCAAATTTAATGAAAGTCCAGCTCCAGTTGCATTTGTTAGCGCTTTATTTAAGCCTACACTACCGGTTTCGGCCTCTATGTTAGGCCATTTTCAAGTGTGACAGACGTTATACCGTAGAGAAAGCAACGTCAAGTAACGTCTGTCACACTTGAAAATGGCCTAACATAGAGGCCGAAACCGGTAGTGTGGGCTTAAATGAAGCGCTAACAAATGCAACTGGAGCTGGACTTTCATTAAGCATATGACATTGTTAATCACAGTAAATTCAGGGAGAAAAGTACAAACTGACGAAGGACTTCCGGCTCACGTCATTAATTTGTGCACTCCTGTAGAACAGAACTTTCCAGGTCTTATTGCGAATAATGGCAGCAGATGGAGACGACAAAAATAATGGACTGCCACAGGACAGCATCCTGGCTCAGATATCATATAACATGTATACTAACGACCAACCTTTCTCTCCTCCAAACGAAAAGTTCCTCCTATGCTGATGATATTGCAGCGGCAAAGCAAGGCTCCATTTTCTATGAAGTGGAAGAAAATAAAACCTCCTGAGCTTTGGAAGACCTAACTGTGTACTACGAGAGGAACCACCTTGAAACTAATCCTTGCGAAACACCTTCGAAATAGGAAAGCAAGTCAAGTCTTAAACATAACCTGGCAAGGACAAAACTTGAGCACTGTCCTGAGCCCAAATGTCTTGGCATCACTTTAGATGACGCCCTCGCTTTTAAAAAGTCTGCACAGTGGTGAAAGGTAAAGTCCATGCGCGAAACTACATAATCAGGAAGCTGACAAACATAAGATGGGGAATGCAACGTTCTGCACTCATAACGTGTGCGCCTGGCTTATGCTTCTCAGTGGCGGAATACGCAGCACCGGTTAAGTTCTCGTCTACCCATCCAAGGAAGTTTGATACAGCTCTCAATGCGACTGCCCGCATTGTTACAGGATGCCTCAAGCCCATCCAAACAGCCAATTCCTTATAGGGATTGCCCCTCCACATATAGAAAGGAAGGTGGCTGTAGCCAAAGAGAAAAACGAACACTCGTCACCTAATGTATGGCGATCACCCTGCCCGAAGAAGGTTAAAGTCCCACCACAGTTTCCTAAGGACGGCAACAGCCCTGACAAGCTCCCGAGAAACTTGTCGTATCAGAGAATGGGAAGCAGAAGTGCCTGAATCACTGTTAGCACCGAACGAAGAGCCAGCCGCTGGTAAAGATCTTCCATACCCTCTTAGGAAAACATTAAACAGGCTAAGGGTAGGCTTAAGGAGATCTAGGGCTAACTTGCCTGAGGCTGGTGTGGATGCCTCTTATGAGTGCCGCACATTTCAAGATTCAGCGCATCCTCTGCAATGACCTAAGGCTGGCGAAATGTGCTCCCAGACAGATCTAATACTCCAAATATCCACGGGTGTATTGCCGGTCTGTAGTGTCCAACGGGCACTATAGACCGGCAGTACACCCGTGGATGTTTTGATTATCAAATATGCCGGGAGAAACTCAAGAATCACAGATCTAATACTGGCCAATGACAAGAGATAACCGTCGCTGATTAGTGGAAGTTTCCTGTATGATCTGGACACGGAAAGCAAGTAAGATGTCGTTTTCCGTGATAAAGATAATGTTGAAATTCGCCCATATCGGTATAGACGGACAACTCGAATATTTCGCTGGACTACCACAGCAGCGCTGCATTCAGTGTTTGTTTTCTTCTTGAATACAACTATAAACAAATATACTAGATTTCTTTGTTACATGGTTCAGTTAATTCAAATGATTTCGACGTATTATCAGTGATACAACTTTATTGAGTACTTGGGTGCAATAGGAACCTGAAATGGTGTGACTGTAGCATTGTTTGTCTAAACAGCGAACTGGTCCATCTATCCCTGACGACTAGGATTGATGGACCAGTGAAATTTTGGGTATTTGACCCATTTAAGAAAATGTGTAATTGTTCAAGAAACGATGTCACTGTTGCTGGTACTACTAGCCCAAGACATGATAGTAATGCTGGTACTTCAAAAAGCTATGAAGATGTTTCTGTAATTGGACCCTCTGAATAATACTAGGATATATGTGACAATGTATCTTCCTCGAAGTTATTGGACAAAATATAGCCAGTGCCTTGTTTCAATTAAGCTTAGACTCTGAAAATAAAGGTTCAAACGATGTCAATAGTTTTAAGATGACCAGGATAAATAATTCCCCTTAAAATATATGTAAAGTCAAAGATGAAGACGAAAGAAGAAAGAAAAGAAGAAAGGCAGAGAGGAAAAGGAGAAAAAAAAGAGAGTGAGAAAAAGAAGCTAGAGGAGAAAGCAAGATCAAGAAGCATGCAACACTTAATAAAAGAAAAAGAATGCAAAAATGAAAATAACTTACATCATTGTGAGAATCTGTAGCTAATGATAATATTTGCAGCGATAATATTTATCAAAGTAACTGGGATCAAGACTTTTGTGTAAGGTGTGAGGAACACTGCAGTGAAACAAATCGAGATGACGACTGTACAGTGTCATGCTGTCGCTGAACACATAAGGGCTGCACAAGATTCGAAAATTTATGCGACGACTTGTGGAGGCGAGAGACTCTAAAGAAAATGACTGCAATATGATTATTTGGTTTTAACTATGTAAAAATAAACTAGAGAACCTATCTTTGCTAGTTTTATTGACTAATAAATTTATTTAACATTTTTCAAACACTTCGTAACTCTGTACTTATTACCTTTCGAGCTGCCGGCCGAGGTGGCCGAGGGGACTGAGGCGCTCCAGTCACGGTCTGCGCGGCCACTACGGTCGGGGGTTCGAATCCCCCCGCGGGCATGGATATTTGTGCCGTCCTAGTTCGTAAGTAGTTCATAAGTAGTTTGTAAGTTTAGGGACTGATGACCCCGTAGTTAAGTCCCATAGACTATACAAACATTTGAACCTTTCGAGCAGATTCTAACTTTATACTTGAAAATAAGACTTGTTCATATCTCTGATGAACTGTGTTTCCCGTTTTACACTCTCCTATAGGAACGTACCAGAGGTCTATCAATCCCTAGGAAGTGGTCCATCTAACCCGCCTTTCCCCAGGGATAGACAACCCAAGAGAAAAAAGAAAAAACTCATAACGTAAAGTATGATCAGTGTAACAGCTGAATTGGTGCATAAATTTCTTCAACTTCATATATACATATTAGAAAAATGTGTATCAGATGTTGAACATTGCAAAATTTTGGAAAAATTACGTTAAAGAAAGTCTTTCCGTGCCATAAACTTACACTGGTGACACTGTCTGATCCAAAGTTTCAGCAGACACTGACGATTCAGTGCAATACTATTACAAGTAACATTACTTAACTCTACGGTTTGATTAATTGATAGTTCCGGTTTCTCCTGGAAATTATCTTGTAAGCACACGTTCGTGAATGCTGCGTATGTTGATCCACTTTCTGTTGACTACTTTACAGCAAAAAATATTCTTCTCTTCCTTCTCCTTTGTACTGCATACGCAGGGTCGGCGTTTTTTATCCATGTTAGCCGTGCTTAATTTTAATGAGTGGCCGAATTCCCTCCTGCCGCCACCCTCCCCCCCTCCCCGTCCCATTAGGAAGTATCTGCACCCCAAATGTCTGCGTATTACATTATACATGTGATAATGTACGAAAGGTTTCCTAAATTGCTACAATACTCTCCTTCTTGTTAACTACGTATCATCTAGTCCGTTCACGTCGCTTACGTAATACTTCTCTATCTTACTTTCTTTCTTTTCTCTGGTATAAACAGGCATGAGTCAGAGACAAGAGGGGAAACGTTTGTAAATCTATGCTGCTGAACTGCCGTGGTTATCAGTCCCTAAGAGTACAAACCACTTAAACTAACGTAACAGCAACACACACACATACACATACACACACCCACTCACACACACATACACACACACACACACACACACACACACAAAACGACTCGAATCTCCGACGGGAAGCAACCACGCACTCTGCAACAAAGCGCTTAGAGCGCTCGGCCATTCCACAGCGGCCCCATATGGTTTAATCCACCCTTCTCATTTTGGATACCGTTTTACGTAGGAATATTTCCAAAATTCTTAGATAACTGTCTGTGAATGAAGTATGACGAAATTGTAAACTTCATACCGTATTTATCAGTGATAATTGTATATATCGATAGCGACAAAATCTGTGATGTTTGGACCTGATGACAACGCTGTTTTGCGGTTTTGTTCCTTAAAACCTCCTAAACAACAACCCTGTGACGTTTACTGTTAATAATTTATCTATTGCTTCGCTTTGCTAGAGCAACTTAGGACATTAAGATCATTAAAAATAGAAGATTTTTTAAAAATATATACCAATATGTCAAACATGTAATACAAAAGTAGTTGCTGTTGTGGTCTTCATTCCAAACGGTCGTTTAATGCATCTCTCCACCCTATTCTATCTCTGAATGAAAACGACAACACACATCCATTTGAACCTGCTTGCTTTATTCGTCTCTCAGTTTCCCTCTACGATTTTTACGCAACACACTTCCCTCTAGTGTTAAATTGACAATTCCTTGATGTCTCAGAATGTATCCCGCCAATCAATCGCTTATCCTAGTCAACATACGCGAGAAACTTCTGTTTCTCGCCAATTCTGTTCGGTACCTCCTCATTACTTACGTGAGCTACCCATCTAATCTTCAGCATTCGAATGCAGCACCACATTTCAAAATCATCTACCATATTTCTGTCTCAACTTCTTATCGTCAAATTTCACTCGCGTACAATGCCACACTCGGGACAAATGCTTCCACAAAGCACTTTCTAACGTTAAATTTATTAATGGTGACAACAAATTTCTCTTCTTCTGAAATGATTCTCTCCCCATAGCCATTCCGTATTTTGTACCTTCTTTATTTCGGTCATAACAGCAAACGTTGCACTTGCTGCTGTTCACCGTTATAGCCTCTACGTTCGGTTCGGTCTCCAAATCTGTAAAATTTCTGCTACGTCATCAGAGTTTATTTTGCTACCCCAATAACAACACTCATCTACTAATTTTATTGTCTGGTTGTCTAATCCACTTCTTTCATCATTTCCTGGTTTTCTTAGATACTTTCCATTACTCTTGTTTCGGCCTTTCAATTACTCGTGCTGCACCCTGCATTTAAGACATTGTCCACTCCGTTCAGTTGCTCTTTCAGATTCTTTGCTATCTCTGACAGAATGGCAATGTCATCAGCAAACAGCAAAGTTTTTCTTTCTCCTCCCTGAAGTTCAATTCCTACTCCAAATTCAAATATAAATGCAACAAACACTAGTATATTTAAAGTTCATATGAGAGCATATTTGTGATAGAAGGGCAGCCGTAATTATAATCTTGAATCCAACTGACAGACGCTGTCCTAGATAAAATCATTCCATTGTCCAGCGAATCTCCACAAGGGGCAATCTTGTTCTGTAAGTAAGATTGTTTGTTCAGCAGAGCCGTACACTGTGGTTATCAATGGTACCCCTGTTGGGCATCTGCGTGGTCTAAGTCGTCATGGACGCCGTTCCCATCGGATGTTTGAGTCCCCTCTCAGGCATGTGTGTGTGTGTGTGTGTGTGTGTGTGTGTGTGTGTGTGTGTGTGTGTGTATTGGCCATGGTGTAACGCAGTTTAAATAGTTTGTATGTCTAGAGATTGATAACCATAGCAGTTTGGTAATATGCTTATAAACATTTCGATATTTGGTCTTCTGCATCGTCAACTTTGTTTCTGCGTGTTAATTTTTTTTTTACATGGTGAAAGTGGCACATTTTGCAGTTAAGTTGGATTCCTGGGAGTTATTGTGTGGAGTCTTCTGTGTTGCGGCTGTTAATGTTCCACTGCCGACCGCAGTGGCCGAGAGGTCTGTGGCGGGCCAGGCGCAATCTGCACGGCCGCTGCGGTCGGTGGTTCGAATCCCCCTTCGGGCATGGATGTTTGTGTCGTCTTTAGTATAATGTAGTTCTAAGTAGTTTGTAAGTTTAGGGACTGATGATCCCGCAGTTAAGTACCTTAAACTTAACAAACAAACATACTATTCCACTAAGTTCTCCATGAACTACAGCTGTCGTAGATGAGTCATGGGCAAGAGGACAGTCTGTTCTGGTGTATTGATAACAGTCTTTCCCCTTTGATGCTCTTGATTTCATACGATTTCTGTTCTGGTGTATTGATAACAGTCTTTCCAACACTGGCTTATTAATTTTTTTCCCATTCCTGGACTATTTTGTCTTATCTTCGAATTTCTGGTGGAGTAATTTTTGAAAGTACATGAATCCATGTTACAGGGGTCGACTTAAACGTCCCTGTTATTAGTCTGACGTCGTTTGTATTCACATGTATTCATCCACGGAATAGAACAGCGATAGTGCATCAGTACATAGTGTAAATGCATCTGCTCCCTATTTAGTACCCGCTAACTTCCGGACGATGTTATTTCGGGTATTCCGTTTCTGACTAGTCACTTCAAGGTGTTTCTTGATGCTGCGTCAGTAACACAGCAGAAATTTTACTGAATTGGAGACCGAACCGGACGTAGAGGCTATAACGGTGAACAGCAGCAGGTGAAACGTTTGCTGTGAAAAAGAGAAAATTCTGTTATGCACCGAAATAAAGTGTGGAACCTGGTTGAAGCGGAATGTGAAATTTCAGAGGTAAAAGGCTACTGTTTTGTGGTGTTCTTAGGTGTGCGTCATGTAATAGAGGGCCGGCCGCGGTGGCCGAGGGGACTGAGGCGCTCCAGTCACGGTCTGCACTGCCACTACGGTCGGGGGTTCGAATCCCCCCTCGGGCACGGATATTTGTGCCGTCCTAGTTCGTAAGTAGTTCAAAAGTAGTTTGTAAGTTTAGGGACTGATGACCCCGTAGTTAAGTCCCATAAATTATACAAACATTTGAAAATTTTTGTAATAGTGGAAAAGCATTGTCCAGTTCACCATTTAAAGTACTCCATGCGAGCCATAAACACATACTGGCAATGGAAACGAAGACTTATGTGGGATTTATTTTTGTCAATAAGATTATTTCGGACGTTGGACCATATTGTCAATTTCTTAAAATCCTTCAACGTTTCGGCCACTATTGCTAGCGGTCTTCTTCTTGGTGTCACGCTTTCTGCTAAATAAGTGTTAACGGACGAACGTAAATTCTGGCGGTAGAAAATGTTACCATAATGCGATTGCTTACTGAGCATATGGGTGCTTTGCTTCCGTTATTGGATTTTGCTGTTTTTCCTGTGACTGGTGATAAAGGAAGTACACGACTTTCATACTAGCAACACTATATGATCCAAAGTTAACGATCCTGAGCAATGCTACCACGACTAACATCTCTTTACTGTACGGTATGGCAATTTGAAAGTTCAGTATTTCCTAGAATTATTCTGCAAACGTATATTTTTGAATGCTGATTAAACTGTCCTGTCGTTCCACTGTTATGAAATACGTCATAGCAAAATTATTATTCTTTTTCATAGCATTTGTGCAACATACGCGGGGTCAGCGGCGTTACTTCGGATTTGGCGTCCTGAATTCAAAGGATGGCTGTATGCTTTGCCAGCTGCCACCCCAATTACCCACCAGGAGAAAATTCATGTACTCCAAATGTCTGAGCTTAATGTTTAATGTGTCATGGTGAAAATTTTTTTACTGTTTGTGAATAGTGTAACTGGGGTTGTCCTTGGGTACGTGCCCGGTATTCACCTAGTCGAATGTGGAAAAACGCCTAAAAGCCACATCCAAGCTGGCCCGCATACAGTATTTTTTGCACTATTTCTAGTGTCTTTAAAGTGATAAATAAAAGAAGAATGGAGTAACGATGTCGCTCCAAGCAAACATTGTATCTTAGGTATAACATATTACCACGAAATAATGAACGTATTGATAAAGAAATCACGTTAATTCTACTTCGTTAGAAATGTCGACAGTAAAAAACCAACTTCTTTCATCTTAATCACAAATCTGGTAGCGTTAACAACGATTACAATACCGGTAACGATTTTGTTGGTCAGAGCTGCATTCTTCAACGATTTAAACCTCTTGAGCGCGCCGTCCTCAGAAATGAGTCACGCCGCACGGTTTTTAAAGTGTGACAGCTGAAGTCAGATCTTTGTCTCCCTCAACGGTTTTCATCCGGTACACGGACTTCCATAAGGAAACCGGTAACTGCTCCCACAAAATGTGCTTTGTCAAAATATTCCTTCTTTTAGTGAAAAAAATTTCTATAGCCACCGTTTCAAATACCTCTTCATTAATGAATCAATCACACCACATAACCGTCGTTGTTCTGCCGTAGCTTCCATTTTCGTCTTTTTCCTACTGTTAACTGATATTCCGTCTATCGCTTATTAGGCTCCACTCAAGTAGTTTCACAAAACATTTAAATTTATATCATGTTAATACATGTTTCATTTTTCAAGAACTCATGTAACACTTTTAGTGTCTTAATTCGTATAGTAATTTCCTAAACTCTGCTCGATTTAATTCGAACTTACATCCACTACCCATGTTTCACTTTTGTTGATGTTTTTCTGATTTCCAATTTTCAGGTTTTAACAAAGCCAATCAGTCTAGATTTCAAATGCTGTCTATTTCTCTGGTAACCGGTTTCCACGTAGAAAGATCGTCTTCATACCAGTATGTAAATCCATTTGGGACTCGTGGACTCGATGCGCGGAGCTCCTTTATGAACGTGCTAAGAGATACCTGTCTCTAACTTCTCAATTGACGGCTCCATGCATCAATTCCAGGCGTCACAAGTGGACTTATACACTAACACGATAACATGTCGCAGATCATGTCTTGGTAGATTAACTCATTGCTTTGGACTTAATAGTCATATTTCACTTTAGTTCATCCCCGCCCAAAACCTCCGCTTTCCCGCTGTAGTCCAATTACATTCATGAATATTACATTTCCAGTATCCATTATAATTTTCTGATTTTTCGACACTTCATAATGTACTTATATATACATGTAGTCTTTGGGTGTTTTAGGTAATATTAAATTACTGTATTTAGAAGGATTTGTTTTCATATTTCTCTCTTTCCCACTCCTACATCCAATTTAATTTCGATATAATTTGTTGGAATTCTTTTAAACATGTGTATACGTCATCGTAATTGTTTCTCATACAGATTCGATTGTTTAAAATTCTGCGTTTCATTTTCTAAATACATCATACACGTACTACCTGTGGATGAGCTACGATGTTGCCGGCCGCGGTGGCCGAGGGGACTGTCGGGCGCCGTGGCTCAGCGCGCCCGGTCAGAGGGCTCAACGCCCTCTGTAATAAAAAAAGCTGAGCCAACAACACACCGAACAAGAACGAACAAAAACGAACAGCGACTGCAACAAAGAGAACTACCCATAGAAAATAAATAAATAAATAAATAAGAAGCGGGGGGGGGGGGACTGAGACGCTACAGGACCGGTCTGCACGGCCACTACGGTCGGGGGTTCGAATCCCCCCTCGGGCATGGATATTTGTGCCGTCTTTAGTCTTAGCTAGTTCATAAGTATTTTGTAAGTTTAGGGATTGATGACCCCGTAGTTAAGTCCCATAAGTTATACGAACATTTAAACATTTTGAGATACGATGTTAATGTTCAAAGCCGATTTGTGGAATCGGACACTAAAATTTATCTGAAAATCGAAATTGTTCCATTTATGACGACAAAATTAATACTCTTTTAGAGACCACAGATTCCGTTCAAATCATTTGCCGTCTCCGACAGAATTACAGTATCATTAGCAAAACTTAAATTTTTTAATAACCTCTCCATGAAAGTTGTAACAAACTAATTTTAAGTCTATAAAAGTTAACAGTAAAACCCTTACCATTCAGACGTCATGTAACGTATGCAACGGTGCGATCCGGTGCGAGCACATAAAAGAGTGATCTATAAGCAGCTCTTTAGGGTTCATATCGAAACTTGAACTATGGCGACGATATTATCAAATGCATCCACAAAAGTATCAAAATGATGTGGTCTTTTCTCGGTTGCTAAAAGTAATGGATCGAATTCACCCAAATTTCGTACAAATATTCTCTCTCAAAATGTTCAAACGTTTGTAAATCTGTGGGACTCAACTACTCTGGTCATCAGTACCAAGGCTTACAAACTTATTAAGCTAACTTATTCTAAGGAAAACAAATACACTCATGCCTGAGGAAGGACTCGAACCTCCGACAGAGAGCAGTGGTGCGCTTCTCAGCTAGGCGCCTTAATTTTTTTCCATGGGTAGTTCTGTTCCTGGCGGGCGCTGATCGTGTTTGTTTGTTGTTGTTCGATGTGTATTTGGCTCACCTTTTTTGTTGCCAATGGTACCAAACTGCTGTGGTCATCAGTCACTAGACGTACAAACTACTTGCACTAAATTACAATAAGGACAACATATACATCCATGACCAATGGAGGATTCGAACCTGCGCCTTAAAAAAAAAAAAAAAAAAAAGAAAAATATCTAATGTTTGTAATCCTTTTGGACCAAACTGCTATGGTCATCAGACCCTAGACTTACTTAAGCTAAATTACACTGAGAGTACACACAAACGCACACACATGCCCGAGTGACCTTCGACGTCGACCAAACGGGTGCTGCACAGCAAGACGCCTTAGAGCGCTCGGCCACTACACCATAGTATGATGGCTTAGACCAAGTGATAGTTAAACTGTAGGTCCTCCTATAACTGGGTGAGTGTATCAGTTCGAAGGTCGAAGGACCACTGTAAAGCACTTTCGTGTCGAAACCGATCGTCTGACGTTGACCTTATACACACATACCACTGAATGAACCTCCGAAATAGTACTACTTATAATTCACCAGATATTATGTCATAAAGAATTTGCTTAATGAAAAACCGTCGCAACATCTATGAGGTTTCGATTCATTACGTCTTTACTACAAACACCATTTGCGATTTTTCCTTTTGCAGGCAGTATGCTCGTGATGCTCTCAATCTACAATGTACACTGTACGACATATAGTTCAGGAAATATGACGTCAAACAATGAAATGCATAAAAATCCTCACCATCACGCTTAAAGCTGTAATTTGTTGTGTCTTTACTGTGATCTTCATTTGCAATACGTTTCGCAGGCCGCAGCGGAATAACCGTGCACACTGAGGTGCCGGACTGAGGTGCGCTCGGCCGTTCGCCATCGGAGGCTCGAGTCCTCCCTCGGGCATGGGTGTATGTGTTTTCCTTGTTAGATTAACTTAGCTTAATTAGTTTGTAATCTAGGGAATAATAACCAAGCATTTAAGTCCCATAGATTTACAAACATTTGAACGTTTCGCAGACAGTTTCGTAATATTCCACAATATATACATTGATAATTATATTACCTTACTGCACGCATATTTCAGGAGGGATTGAGCTGCATGGAAACGAAACTGCAATGGGCTGAGAGTAAGGTAGAAGGCGATGTACAGAGAGGAAATAAAAATATGGACTAGCATGAGAAAGGAATAAATTCACACCCTAGCAAGGCCGGAAACCAACGCTAGTTTCAAGAATAAAATATAGATTACTGTGTGAAGAGATGCCAGGTACAGCTCTAGAGAGAGAACAATTGATGGGGGATTAGAGAGTGTACCTAATTTACATTCAGGACTGGATTGGATAATCTGTAAACTTCATAAAAACTGAAGTAGTACTTTAAGGGTATTGGGCACAGTAGGAATGTGATGTAATCAGTCCGTAGACTTGGAACCTGCTTAAAGTTACACTAAGGACAAAACACGCACGCACACACACACACACACACACACACACACACACACACACACATACACACAGACGCGCCCGCGTTCGCACATGCCCAAGGAAGGGCTCGAATCTCTGGCAGGAACGGCCGCCCAGATCGTAGCAAGGTGCCTTCAACCTTGCGGCATTGCGCGCGGCGGCACAGTAAGTGTAGGAAGAAAAGAGTTTTCACAAAATAAAGAATACTTATTAGTAAAAACCTATGCGGCACAGGAAAGTTACGATAAGTAAATTGCAGCTTAATAATTCCTCTCACGTCACTACAGAATAAGCACGGCATCATTTACCATGCAACATTGCGCTGATTCATCACTTTACGATTGATAGCTCACACGTAATGCCGTAACGCTTCCGCCTGAGCGGCTCAACGTCTAAATATGCTGGATGCCCTACTTTCACTCAGAATTCTATAGGGTCCCTTCATATGCAAAACGTAGGTACTCTGTCAGGCAGACCGTTACTGAAATGCACACGCCCCTCTGCGTTAGGAAGGGCCTCTGATCGTTCCGTGAACGAGAACCGCATGCTAATAATACATCACTTGTAGTTCAGTTCGACCAAAGTGATCCCACGGAAAAGGGCGCCGTCTCCTGTCGTTGTCAAGACAGCTGAGAACGGCAGCTTCAGTTCTCAGGACGATCAGAAGCAGCTGGTTACTGCTAGAGGGCAACATGGATCACGACTACAAAACTTGCTACTCCTGCCATTTGAACTGGCGCGACACTGCGGTCTGGGGTGAATGATAATGAGCTGTTGCAATGAATCCACTGGGTGCGTAATGAAATAGAACCTCAAATGCCACCTGAGAGAACATAACAGGTACACCGCTGGGACACATGATGTAACCAGTATATGAGTTATAGTAAGACAGTGCGTTCGTTTTTGACGTAGATAATATTTGCACATAGGTAATTCGCCGCTTTTGACGCTTCCTAATATGTTGAATGGCTATTCTTATTTGGTAGACTTTAGATTTTATCATCAATATTTCACAAAGTTTCAACGTTGCATCTACTATCTGTATTTGTGATATTTTTTTTACATTTATTAAGATAAGACATACTTCAGAATGTAACTCAACGTATTTGATAAAATCAACTGACGTTTAGATCATTAACAGCTGTTTTGTATAAGGGAATAGTGTAGCCGGCCGCGGTGGCCGAGGGGACTGAGGCGCTTCAGTCACGGTCTGCACGGCCACTACGGTCGGGGGTTCGAATCCCCCCCTCGGTCATGGATATTTGTGCCGTCCTTAGTTGTAGGTAGTTCATAAGTAGTTTGTAAGTTTAGGGACTAATAACCCCGTAGTTAAGTCCCTTAATCTTAATAGTGTAGTGTAGGGAGGACTACAACCTCCTGAGAACTGCAACCTCCTGAGCTCATAAGAAGAATCAAAACGAATACAGGTATTAGTGAACACAGAGCTGTCGTAGCGAGATTGAATATCGAAAGTCCCAAAGTTACCAAAAATAAACGAAAAGTATATTTGTTCAGGAAAGCAGATAGAAATAAAATTCATTGTTTCTTGAAAGACAGATTTCACTCGTTTCTAACACTAAACGTAGGTGTAGACCAGATGTGGTTCAAATTCAAAGAAGTGGTATCGACAGCAATTGGCAGTTTTATACCAAATAAATTAATAAAAGAAGGAGGCGATCATCCTTGGTGCACAAAACAGGTCAGGACACTGATGCAAAAGCAAAGAAAAAGGCACACTAAATTTAAACGAACACAAAATCCCCAGGATTGGCGATCCTACACAGAAGTTCGAAATTTAGCGAGGATTTCAATGCGAGATGCCTACAATAATTATCACAACGAAACTCTTTCTCAAAATTTGACTGAAAATCAAAAGATATTTTGGTCATATGTTAAATGTACTAGGGGAAAAACACAAAGATCACCCTCACTGCGTGATAGTAATTGCGATCCTGCCGTTGACAGCGCTACTAAAGCAGGGTTACAAAGCACAGCTTTTAGAAACTCATTTACCAAAGAAGACGAAATCAATATTCCAGATTTCGAATTACGAACAGAGGCCGTAATGAGTAACGTAGAGGTAGATATCATCGGAGTAGTCAAGCAACTAAAATCACTTAACATAAACAAGTCTTCTGGTCCCGATTGTATACCCATTAGATTTCTATCTGATTATGCTGAAGCGATAGCTCCTTACTTAACCGCCATATACAGCCGCTCTCTCGTAGAAGGATCTGCACCAAAAGATTGGAAAGTTGCACAGGTCACACCTAAATTCAATAAAGGCAGTAGGAGTAACCAACTAAACTACAGACCAATTTAATTGATGTCAATTTGCAGCAGGGTTTTGGAACATATCTTGTATTCAAATATTATGATTTATCTCGAAAAGAACGATCTATTGACCCAAGGTCAACACGGATTTAGAAAATATCGTTCATGCGAAACACAACTAGCTCTTTATTCACACGAAGTGATGGGTGCTATCGACAAGGGTTCGCAAATCGATTCCCTATTTCTTAATTTCCAGAAGGCTTTTGACACCGTACCTCACAAACGGCTTTTAATCAAATTGCGTGTTTATGGTATATCGCCCCAACTTTGCTTTTGGAAAAGGGATTTCCTGCCAGAGAGGACACAGTTCGTAGTAATCGATTGTAAGGCATCGACTAAAACAGTGGTGATATCGGGCGTTCCACAGGGTAGTGTTATTGGTCCTCTGCTGTTCCTTATTTACATAAACGATTTAGGGGAAAATCTAAGTAGCTCTATTAGGTTGTTTGCAGATGACGCCGTCATTTACCGTCTAGTAAAATCATCTGAAGATCAAAACCAACTGCAGAACGGTCTGAATAAGATATCAGTATGGTGTAAAAATTGGCAATTCACTCTAAATAATGAGAAGTGTGAAGTCGTTTACATGTGTACGAAAAGAAATCCATTAAACTTTGTTTACAAGATAAATCAATCAAAAGTGAAGACCGTAAACTCCACAAAATACCTAGGATTTACTATTAGTTCAGATCTAAACTGGTAACAACACGTAGATAATGTCGTGAGAAAGGCGAACCAAAGACTGCGTTTTATTGGCAGAACCCTTAAAAGATGCTACAGAGCTACAAAAGAAACTGCATACACTACGCTTGTCCGGCCATTTTTGGAGTATTGTTGCCCAGAGTGGGATCCTTATCAGGTGGGTTTGACGGAGGACATCGAAAGAGTCCAGAGAAGGGCAGCTCGTTTCGTATTGTCACGATACAGGGGAGACAGCGTTACGGAAATGATACGGGATCTGGGATATATCAGGTGTCCATATCACTTCAACTGTACGGCACACACTGTTACAGAGCCTCCACTAGCTTGACATGGAGGGTCCATGAATTCATGAGGTTGTCTCCATACCCGTACACTTTTGTGAACTCGATATAATTGGAAACGAATCTCGCCAGTCCAGACTACATGTTTCCACTCATCAACAGTCCAATTTTGGTGATGACGGACCTCTGTGAGGCTTAAAGCTTCGTGTCGTGCAGTCAGCAAAGATACACGACTGGGCCTTCAGCTCCGAAACTCCATAGCGATGATGTTTTGTTAAATGGTTCCACGCTGACATTTGTTGATGGGTTAGCATTAAAATCCGCAGCATTTTGCGGAAAGGTTGCAGTTCTTTCACGCCGAACAATTCTCTTCATTTATCTTTCCGGGACACAGCGATGTCGGAGATTTGATGTTTCAGCGGATTCTCGATATTCACAGTGCACTCGTGGAATGATTGTATGGGAAAATCCTCGCCTCATTGATACCTCGGAGAAGACGTGTTATCATCTCGAGTGCGGCGACTGTAACACCACGATGAAACTCACTTAGATCGTGATAATCTGTATTTGTAGCAGCAATAACTGATCTAAAGCCTGCGCTGACACGTATTGTTTTATACAGGCGTTACCCGCCGCTGCGCCGTCCTCTGAGTGTTAACATATCTCTGTGTTTGCATATGCATGCCTCTACCTGTTCCTTTGGCTGTGATGTAACTACTCGCGGCATTTCGTCTATTCCACCGTGATGCGCATTGTGGAGAGCTGCATCTGGCGTCTATACTGGCTCGAAGTGCAAGATACATTCAGTTCCATAACAGTCCTGTCGACGTCAATGCAGTCGCTAAGAGCATTCGGTTTTCCTCGTGCGCGTTTGAACGTGCCATGCTCTAAATGACCGACCGTTTACTATGAGAAAGGGGATAATCTTTTTTTATACTTTTCAAAACACTTGTAGGAGTATAACGCTAGACAACATGGTTTAAAGAAGGTAGAACTATTTTTTATTATTTTCATTTATTTATTTATTTATTTTTTACAAAACGTTTCACATTTGTTGAGCAAAAAGAAAATTAATAATTTTTATTTCGCGTAATTTTTTAAACTGTGTTTCTCAGTCGATGTTGTAGAAAGCGATAAAAAGCTTTACACTCATGTTACTGTGAAATATTAGTTTCTCATTAAACCATCTACCTTTCAATAGTTCGTAATAGTCTTTGCGAAACCACGCACTTTATTCTCATATCTGGCAGTGAAAAAGTGTGGCAACGTGAAGTTTTCTGATCGTTACGATATAGGTTATACATTACTGCAGGTGAAATGTATCTAAAAGTACAAAAGAGTTTTCTGATTGATACTGACACTGGTATCTGTCATTTTACACAAGTAAATGGTATTATTCAGTGGTGTCAACGCCTTTGCACCGTTGCGTCTGTCAAGTCTGAAACAATCAATGTGCTCTTTAAAACGCGTTTTGTTTTAGAGAATCAACAAATCAGTAATAGCTAAACATATAAATGAAACAGGGTACAGCTTTGCAATAGAAAAGATCTCAAAATTTTGCATTCTGTGGAATAAAAGCTGGAAAGTGCACATCTTATAAGAAATGGAAATCTTCAGTCACATGAAAAACGAGAGTAATGGAATCCTGAAGGAAAAGAGAGAGTTAAAGAATTTCCATTTGTCCAGTAACTTCAGCCCTTACTTTAAAAATAGCATTTAAATTAAATAAAGACGCAATATCGGGTATCATTGTAATTCTTTGTGATGTATATGTATTGTGACATATTTGTGTTTACTAATACAGATAATAATAATAACAATTTCATGTAGCTCATTGGCCTGGTGCAAGTCTTTCAATTGGACGCTACTTCGGCTACTTGCGTGTCCCTAGCAAGTCCCTAGGCTAGGGACACGCAAGTCGCCGAAGTGGCGTCCAATTGAAAGACTTGCACCAGGCCACGAGCCACATGAAATTGTTAGCAAGTCCCTAGGTTAGGGACACGCAAGTCGCCGAAGTGGCGTCCAATTGAAAGACTTGCACTAGGCCAATGAGCCACACGAAATTATTATTATCATTACCTGTCTCAGTAAATACAAATATGTCACAATATATATATACATAATAAACAATTACAATGACAGTTATCCAACAGGGGAAAGGGGACCTACAGCTTAATGTGGAATCAGAACTACGTGTCGCTTCTGGCAAATCCTCCCATCGTTGAGAGGTGAAGGATTGGTTAATGTGCAGACTGAAAAAATCCGACATCCGACCGGGTTTCCAACACGCGACCCTTCGGTTTCCAGTTGAGCGCTTTACCCCAAGACAACCGGGCCCGACCATTACATCTCGTCACTTATATGGCAGCAAGAATAGCAGAAGACATCTGAAGTGACTCTCGACGCCTACAGGCTGATGATGATGCACGGCATACACTTAAATCATAGTGTGACTAGTAGCGGAAATTTCAAGCAACCTTTTAATTATTTATATACAATCACGGTCGACGCAAAGTCAGCGTGGCTTTAAATTATCCAAATATGTCCAAATGTCTGTTAAGATTAAGGGACTTAACTGCTGGGCCAACAGTCCCTAAACCTACAAACTACTTATGAACTACCTTATACTAAAGACGACACAAACATCGATGCCCGTTTGGGGATTCGAGCCCCCGACCGTAGCGGCCGTGCAGACTGTGACTGGCGCGCCGCAGAGCGCTCGGCCACCGCGACCGGCTTTAAATTATCTCTGCATCCTGAAGTTTTCGTATGCATGCAACTGAAATTGTGTTGACTAAAATGCACGCAGTGTTAGAGTGTCTATTGGTGGGTCAGCTGGCTGTCACACAGTGTATCAGCAGCAGCCCCCCCCCCCCCCCCCGCAGCCACACACAGCCGATGTGTCGGCTGCTGCAGCAGCGCGCCACACCGTGCGGTCCCTTCCCTTCCCGCCGCTACCGAGCACGGCCTGCCCGCTCCGAGAGTACATTCTTGAACAAGCCAAGCCCGAGCGCGGCACACTCGAGCAGTACGAATAAACGTAATTATACAGACCTCTAGCGCAGCAGTACTGATGAAAGGATCACCGCCGACTCCGTCTTACTTTACATGTGCGTGATCTGTTCATTCGAACGTGTCTGAAAGAACGCACATCGCGTGGGAAAAGACACTGTAGGCATTCTGTACACTGACGTAAGGGGAAATATTAAACTGAAATTTAACTATCTTAACTTTTTCCAGTATTTTTCCTCTGCCCAATAAATTTTTCTTAAGTACTGTTTCTTTTGTGAAAACTTATTTAATCCTTCACATACTGTGACGCCGCGCGGAATGCCTATTGCTCAAAGGCTCCTTGCTACGGTCTGGGCGGCCGTTCCCGCCGGAGGTTCGAGTCCTTCCTCGGACATGCGTGTTTTGTGTGTGTGTTTGTGTGTCTACAGACTGATGACCATAGCAGTTTGGTCCAGCAGGTTCACAAACATTCAAACATTTTTACTGTGTCCAATAACCTTAAAGTACTACTTCAATTTTTTGAAGTTTATAGTTTATCTAATCCAGTCCTGAATGGAAAGTACGTATACATTCTATTCCCCTATCAATGGTTCTCTTCACATAGTAATCTGTATTTTATTCTAACTACCGTTGGTTCCCGTCTTTGCCAGGTTGTGTATTTAATCCCTTCTTATGCTAGACCATATTTTTATTCACTCTCTCTACAACGTCTTCTAACTTACTCTCATTCCAGTTCACTTTCTCATATACAGTATACTGTGTTAAAAAAAGTATGAAACACTTTGAGTGGTGATGATGCTCATTGAAACAAGCGAACTATGCAAATACGGGTTCAGAAACAACTAGTTTGTGCGAAAATCACGTCTTTATAGGAGGTATTTCATGTGGCATATATTACTAGTACTGAATCCCTATGACCTTCGGTGTAAGGAATGACACACTAACGGATGTATACCCGATTTTTATTCTTGTTGGAATAGCTGTTTGAAGACGCGATCCTTTAGTGTCTGGACACCGATCATTCTAGTACTAGACCACTTCCTGCGTCCTCATAACCAAAAGTCTATGGGTTTGAGGTCTGGAGAAGGAGTGGACCAAGTTGTGGTGTACCCCCAATCAACCTAGCGATACTCAAATGTCTGTGTCAGATTTTCGCACACACTGTGACACATGTGTACCAGTCGGCCATCACGCATGAACCACATTCGTAATCTATGCTGATACGGCACAGCCTCCTGTAACGTAGGCAATTCTTTAAGGCGAAAGTCCACATAAAAAAAAGTAAATCAGCCAAGAATCTGGTTTGAACACCACAGTGCTGCACTAGGCTTGGACTATGCCGTTGCCTTCCTTCTAACTTTGAACAGAGTTACCCAGCCAGTTATAGAAGAACCTACAGTTTAATGTGGATTCCGAACCACGGCGCTAGCCGTCATTTTTCACATCAGTAACAGAGCCAGAGGTGCAATGTGACAGATAAAAATCCAACAAATTATGGCTTTATGGCAGAGTATTTGGATTCACAGTCACTCTACCTCTCTGCCATAAAGCCACACGAAGTCGAGGTAATGCCATCCCATTTATGTTGGAACGCACGGCACTATTAATCTCTCACCAACTACGCCTCCAGTTACGTTGATTAAGAATCGCTGTTGATGCCCTATTTCATGAATTCTTTAGGGCTTGCATTCGATAATACACACTGATTATGTAAATTCAAACACAGTCTTTTGTGCGCCCTGCCTCATCGATGATAAAAATCTTTGCTGTTAGCTGATATCTGTGGTACACTTGTACAAAAGCCATTGACAGAACAGCATTCTCCCATGGTGATTTTGTGCCCTTAGGGCATGAACATCCTACAGATGGTATGGGTACAGCTTCACGAAGTAGCCATCACATAAGAGAAAGAATACTGGAATTGAACATCCCGTCGACAGGCGGAGTTCACGCTAGGATTGGGTAAGAATGGGGAAGGAAATCGCTTGTGCCCTTTGAAAGGAACAAACCTGGCATTTGCTTATAGTGACATAGGGAAATCAAGGAAAAACCGAATCTGGCCGGAAGCGGGTGTGAACGCCATCCTCCCGAATGCGAGATCAGCGTGTTACCACATCCACACGTCTCTCGGTGGACAGACAGAAGGGGAGTTACAGATGAACAAAGTGAGGACGAAGAAGTAGATGGACTAACGGAAAGTCTGTATGAACTCATAAGCACGAAATGTTACTATGAATTGCACGAAGCATCGTAAGAATCAGAAGAAGGGGAGGAGAAGATGGGAAGCGAAGCGTCCAGATGAGACACGCCTTGTGATGCTGCAAATCCTCACACGCTGTGTAACCATCCGCAACCGAGCATCGTGCAGCAGTTCCTATAAACACTTGTTTATTGTCGGCCGCGGTGGCCGAGGGGACTGAGGCGAGCCAATCATGGTCTGCACGGCTACTGCGGTAGGGGGTTCGAATCCCCCTCGGGGATATTTGTACCGTCCTCAGTATGAATTAGTTCATAAATAGTTTGTAAGTTTAGGAACTAATGACCCTGTAGTTAAGTCCCAAAAGATATATCCAAGTCTGGGCCATTCTTCCATGGCCACTTTTCACCGTGCACGGAGCTGTAGTCTCCACGTAGACCTGTAAGTACGAGAGCTGTAACATTATGCAGAGATAGACACAAGGAAATGTAAAGGTAGAAAGAGCTCGGGCATGCTTCTAAACCCTGCTCCTCCCGGACAGTGCAGTGAGGAGGCACTGCTTTGTGTACAGCAGAGAGCAGAGCGCAGGCAGTCGCAGGCACCTGCAACCGGTCGCGGCTGCAGGTCGCCGTGTCGTGACCGTTGTGGGAGAAGGTTCTGCTCCCGTCACCTCGGGCGGGCGCGCGCGCCGGGGTCCCGGGTGCGGGCCCAGGAGTTTGGGCGGAACCAGTTCCGGGAGCCAAGACGGCGGCCGACGGCCGGCGGGTTCCCAGGCATTATGCACGCGGTGACAGATGTCCGGAGGCTGCGAGGCGTCTTTGGGCGTCCCCACCTGGGGAGCGCGCCGGCCGGGGGGTGCGACAAAGACGTGGACCGCGCGACCGTTGGGGAGACGCCGGCCCACAATGCGAGCCGCGCCGATCCTGGAAACGGCCAACCGCCGCCCAAACGCCGCCGGAAGGAACGCTTCGCCTCGCCACTGTGCAGGGAAAAGCAAACAATAGCTGGAATCACACCTGTTTTTCCTGCATCTCAGAACTGCACGTGCAGTCAAGCGGCGTAAAGCGACTAGCGAACCCGGCCAAGTAAGCACGGGAATTGGATTACTTCATACGCTCCTTCACTTAATCTCTCTACCCATTACTTTCCCTCTGTGTTTTTCTCTTTGTCCTCTTAGGCTTCTGTCTGTGTCAGATAGCCGAAAACCCGGTGTTGCCAGTGTACATATTCATTCCAATATTCAGATAGACCACGTATTCCTACCCCTCTTTCCATCTCCTACACTCTCCTCTCTCTGATTCTAACTACCTCTACCTCCTCCTCATTCTCCTCCTTCCCCCTTTCACACCCTTGTATTCACCCACACATCCCCCTCCCTCATTACTTTTCCCCACTCTCCGCCACTGTCTCTCTTCATATCCTCTCCATCCTGTATAAGAAAAATCACGTATATCTGAATGGAACTCGTGGTTAGTTGGAGCGATCTAGAATCAGTTTATTCCGGTTTCCAGGCAAGATCGCATGTATTCATTCGGATGACCGGTTTCGACGTGTCTTGGATTATATAGGCTGGCCGCGGTGGCCGAGGGGATGGAGGCGCTCCAGTCACGGTCCGCACGGCCACTACGGTCGGGGGTTCGAATCCCCCCTCGGGCATGGATATTTGTGTCGTTCTTAGTTGTAAGTAGTTCATAAGTAGTTTGTAAGTTTAGGGACGGATGACCCCGTAGTTAAGTCCCATAGACTCTACGATTATATAGCCGCGCCGCCGACAGTGACGTCACTGGTGCACAGTTCCTTGACAATATAAGGCAATGTTTTGTTCGCGCGTACGCCCCGCCCGCTTCAACTCCGCAATTACGGGATACCAAGCCGTACTGATCTGCAAACCGTCGTCTTTATTGAGGGTGTTTTCTGACATTTTGATCTCTACTGCCTCGTATATTACTCTGTCCCAGAAGCTGTTTGTCCGTTTAATAATAGATGTCTCGTCGAAAGCAATTCGGTGTCCGATTTCCAAGGCATGTTCCACCACAGCTAATTTTTCGGGATAGCATAATCAAAAACACCGCTCGTGTTCTATGCGTCGCTGTTCAATAGTGCGAACTGTATGGCCGACATAAAACTGCCCACACTCACACGGAATTTTATAAATGCCTGGTGTTCTGAGACCTACGTCATCTTTCACAGGCTTCATTAGTTGTCGGATCTTTGCTGGAGGCCTGAAGATTCTGTCAATTTTATGTCTTTTCAGGAGCCGGCTAATTTTCCCTGTTGTGGTGCCACATGACGCAGCTTGTAACCCGAGAAGATTTCATTAATGTATATCGTCGCAAAAACATGTACTCATAGACATCTCTCGATGTTACATCTCATGTAGGCCTTAGCTATTCCCTCTTATTACAAATATCCCGGCACAATTGCATGCATCAATACAGATGTTAAATACAAACAATGCTGGTAGAGTTGTATACATCATTACATTTACTGTAGACATTTCCTCTTCTGCTGCCTTTGAGGGAATGTCTACACTAAGTTACGTATTAAACTTCACCATAATTGTTGTATTTCACATCCCTATGGATGCGTGGAATTGTACCGAGATATTTGGAATAAGAGGGAATAGCTAGGACCTACATGAGATGTAACATCGAGAGATATAGGAGATCAGAAGATGACGTCTAAGACACGTTGAAACCGGTCATCCCAATGAATAAACTTGATCTTGGCTGGAAACCTGTATAAATTACATATATCTGCCAAATGTCAATCTTATCGCTCAAACCAAGTCTGAGAGAAGCAGGTAGCTGCGCGGGAGCAGCCGAGCGGTCTGGAGCGCCACGTTTCGGATCGCCCGGCCTCCCGCGTCGGAGGTTCTAATCCTCCTTCGGGTATGGATGTTTGTGACGTATTTAGTACAAGTTAGTTCATAAGTAGTTTAGGGACTGATGACCGCGCAGTTAAGTCTCATAAGCTTTACAAACATTTGAACATTTGAGAGAAGCACATACAACAGCCGGCACTGAGGACGCTATGAACCGAAGTAAACGGGCAAACTATTGCAACCGTTTTCTGTTTCGTTCCAGTTATATGTAACCATGACTAGTGAAAACGACAGTGCTTCGCAATTGGTAAATAAAAAATGGATGGATGGATGCTTAGGGTTTAACGTCCCATCGACAGCTTGGTCGTTAGAGACGGAGCTAACGCTCGGAATTTTTGGATTTGTATGGGGAAGAAAATCGGCCGTGTCCTTTGAGAGGAACCATCCCGGCATCTACCTGGAGTGATTTAGGGAAATCACGGATAATCTAAATGTAGATGGCCGGAGGTGGATTTGAAGCACCATCCTCCCGAATGCAATTCCAGTGCGTTACCACTGCGCCACCTCGCTCGGTAAATAAAGCAAGGGAATTGGATATACGTCCTACACTACTTCTCTTAATCTCGCTGCCCATTATTTCCACGACCTCTATATTTATTTCTTACCTTCCACTATATCGTCTCGGATGTCTCTGTGGGTTAGATGTACACCAAATACTCCTCCCTCCTCTACTTGTCCATCTCGCCCTCTCTCACCTACCTCTCCTCCTAATCCACCACCATCCTCTCATTCTTCCTCCTTCTCCTCCTGCTCCTCTTTGCCCTCCCCCCTGCTATTCTATCGACCCATGACATCGAGATGACATAAAGGATACAACACTGACGTCTTCGTCATTGAAAGAATTAGTGAGCAGACATAAAAATCTGTGGGTAACGCAATACCTAGGATGCAACACAGGCTAATAACTTGTGTAGTTAGTGTGGCTGTGAGACGCCGCGGCGGATTAGTCGTGCTGGAGCGCCATGCTGCGGTGCGTGCGGCAAAAGAAAATGTTGAAATGTTTGTCTAGCTTATGGGACTTAACTACGGGGTCAACAGTCTCTAAACTTACAAATTACTTATGGACTTGCTAACACTAAGGACGGCAAAAATATCCATGCCCGAGGGGGGATTCGAACCTCCGACCGTAGTGGCCGTGCGGACCGTGAGTGGAGCGCCTCAGTTCCCTCGGCCACCACGGCCGGCGGTGCGTGCGGCCGTTCGCGTCTCCCCCATGGACATAGGTGTTTGTGAACTACGGACTAATGACCACGCAGTTGACTAGATTTACAAATATTTGTCTGTGAGCCCAGAAATTGATCCCTTAAAAAGACGCTTTAACTTTTATAAAGTAAAATGGTGGAATTTTACAAAACAATTGGATCGAGAAATAATGCTTTTGTAACCATGGAGGAGCTCTTATGACAACTTAGTTCTGCTGGTGAAAATAATATCCAGGAAGTACATCCCGAGGGTCTGTAGGACTGAATACACTGCTGGCCTGGAAAGGTTCTAAACAACTCCTAGAGCAATTCAAAACGATGTATGACGACGAGCCTTAGGAAATTCTGTTCAAGCAGGCAGAGAGGTCCTACAAGCAGTATCAACAGCGCAAATGGATAGGTGGTACACATTGGTAATGAATCTCGAGTTGAAGCAACGCAGCATGCGAGCTTGGCATTTATTTAAAATCTATTCAGCAATCATACAATTCCAACACCTAATCTAAGTGGTGTAACTCCCGACAAGATTGTTTACAGACTTCTATTAAATGGGAAAATCCCATCTAATGTGGAACGTGCGAAAATTCACCGGGATATGAACAATGAAGGGGACGCCCTCGCCACGCCAATCAGTACTGAAGAGTTAGAAGAACGATCCACCCAGGGAAGAAACAGAAAGCTGCTGGCTTGGACTATATTCGCACAGGACAAATAAAGCATTTTGGGCCCGCAAATCTGACCTGGATTGTACAGATAATGAATGACTGTATCGGTGACACGCACTTTCCGAAACTATGGAGAAGAGCCAAGGTGGTATCCCTGCTAAAACCAGAGGAAATAACCTACAGAACTGTGTGATCTTTACAAGGCACTTGAAAGAATGATTCTTTACCAAACTCATACCTGATCAAGCAGGATTAACACCTGGGAAATCTTTCTGTGGCCAAGTACTCAGTCTCGGCCAACACATACGGGATGGTTTCGAAAGGAAAAAAGTAACTGGAGTCTCTTTTATAGATCTCTCAGCTGCCTGTGAGTCCGAAAAGAGAAAACGGTGTGATGATAATAGACACCCTCTATACGGCTACCACTTACAGTAAAGGAGTCTGAAATTCCGGCGAAGTTCTTAGCAAGTGACCAAAATTTTATAAAGCCGCCTGAAAAACGGTGACTAAATTTGTGGAGAAACAGTCCCTAATAAAGCATAAAGTACAACTGGCTACTGGGAATCATCTACCTTTTCCAACAACAGCTGCTTGTTAAATTTTATAACATGACTAAGGATTTCCGGATGACAAAATTAGTGGATTGTCCGCTTCAAAACAGATGTTTTTATGTGACGCTACAAGACAGAAATAGCCGCTGAAGAAGACAAAATAATGGACTAACCCAATGCCGTATCCTATTGACAATTTTACATAATATTTACGCGAACTACCAGCATGTTAACGCTGAGATGTAAAGTTTATATATTGCCGTGGCTACCCAAGGAAAATCGTTTGACGAAAGGGGAGGAAAACTGATACCAGCGCTCGAAGATTTAACTGTCTATTACGAAGTAAATTTCCTGAAGCAAAATCCCTGTATACGTAGGCATGTGCCTAGCACCTTACAAATAAAGACGCCAATAGATAACTAAAATTGACCTGGCAGGGTCAATATTTGAATCATGATGATTCGGCGAAGTATTTGGCTATCCGCCTTGACAGGACTTACCGGAAGCACTGTCAGAATCTTAAGAGAAAAGTATGCGCAAGAAATAATGTCATCCGAAAACTTACTAGTACGAAATGGGAAGCACAACCTCAAATTTTAAGAACATGCCTCTCGAATATGTTCTTTAGCAACATAGTATGCAGCCCTGTTTGGTACAATTCTGCACATTCATAAAGATGTCGTAGCAATAAAGGAGACAGTTCGCATAGTGTCTGCCTGCCTAAAACTAACGCCAGTTCAGCAAATTTACCCGCCTGTCGGAATAGCTCCACTCCTCCCCCCCTCAGAAGGCAAACAGCAGCTAAGTCCGAAAGCGGAAAACAGTGTAATGAAAATAAACATCCGCTATACGGCTACCATTTACAGTACAGGCGACTGAAGCTCCGATGAAACTTTAGACAAGCCGCCTGAAAAAGGCGACAAAATTTGAGGCGATACAGTCGATAATAAAGCGTAAAGAACAACTGATTACTGAGAATCATCTACCTTTTCCGACATGGAGGACTCTTAACCGCTTAAGAACTGGTGTCACACACTCCAATGCGAACATCAAGAATGGGGGCTACTAAGAGAGCGAGTCCTGTGGGTGCGATGCGGTACAAGATTTCAGAATCTAATGGTGTGCTCAAAAATAGGCTCAGTAACGGATCTTACAGCAGCAAATGACAAAGTCATTCATGTGGCTGATTATTGGAAATATACAATATATTTGTCACCCGGACCGTCAAGTAAGTAAATATGTTGGCGGACGACGTTGAAATATATGGTATCCCCCAGGTCACATCTGCCATCATATCAAAGTAGACGCCGTCTTTCCATGCTTTGAAAATATTTACCTTAACTATTGAAGATATATAATGAATGTGACTGAAATTGATATCTGCGACAATAAATAAATAGTTCAGACTGATTGTTGTTCATAATCCACATTATTATTATAACACTCGCTGAGCATGTGGATTTAATATGGAATCAAAATTCAGAGTTAAATGTGGCGCTCACTCCAGTCGCTCACAGTTCCTTGCTGTGTCGAAATATCACGTGTAAATTGCCAGTTTGTAGAGAAGATGGTCTATAGCCACTCACTGTACCAAGTATCGATACGCTGCAAATCCCCCTATCTTTCGTTGGTTTTTCCAGTGTTGCTGTATCTTGATATACTACATTCGCCAAAAACTTCAAGGAACTTCGAAAGTTACCTCTTAGATCACTTATACTGTCAAACAAGTAGGCACAACCACAGATATCGTGTATAAACACAAAAATATGACGCGTGTCAAGTGTCATGCCCTCATCATCAGATAATGTGTACAAGAATCTTAAAACATGAAACCATAAAAATATAAAATGTAATAAAATAAGACGTGGTTATTTCCCTTGTAACCGTGTCTACGAAGAAAGGTCCTCAGCATACTGTGCTACGTCAGAATTCAAACCAGATCCCAGCACTGGCGGCGCATAACACAACCTTAATGCATGGAGTCAACAACACGACTGGGGCGCACGTATGCACATGAAAACAAAGACCTGCAAATTCCAAAGATCATCTACAAGCTAGTGGGTACATTCAGCTATCACGAAATCACTTGCACGGTATGACAGAGGTTGAAATTTAAAATTAACGACTTTTTTTATAACAGGTCCACAAAGTTTAAAAAAGCTGTATGTATTACCTTGAACTTGTTCATTTAATGAAGCGTCGCTTTTAGCGTTATGTATTATAATCTCCAGTTGTTGTAGCAGATCTTTCTTCCCTTATCCTGTCTTCTTCAGTCCGCTATAAAGTGTGGCCAGTTTCGCGGATATGTGTAGCTACAGCGGACTTGTCAAAATTATCATGTCGGAAGGCGTCCATACGTTCCTTGTACCTAACTCTAAACGATCTACCGGTCTGACCAATGTATTTGGCATTGCAACTATTACACTGTATCTTAAAAACCCCTGTTTTGTCATATTTATCAGTCTCTTGGTTTAAGTTATTCCGTAATGTATGACGTAACGTATTATTAGTTTTAAAAGCAGCTTCGACTTTAAAAGTTTTAGTATGTTGGCCACTTTCTGAGATAGATTACAAAAATATGGAACCATTACTCTCTTGATGTTTTTCCTGCCATTTTTCTTTCATTTCGCACGCTGTTTCTTTCGCATTAAGTTATTCACTAGGTTTTCCTGGCAACCATTCACCCTAGCAAGCTGTCTTATAATGTTGAATTCAGTAGTTCCGTCTTTTTTGTTCATTGGCACTTTGAAGGCTCTATCGACTAAACAGCATAGGGAAGAAAGTTTTTGGCCATTAGGGTGACAAGAGCTATTAGGTATTAGAATGTCAGTGGTTGTAGGTTTCCTGTATACCTTAAATAAGTGCTTGCCATCCTACTTCGTAATGTTAAGTTCAAGGAACTGAAGTGTGCCATTTTTCTCTTGTTCAACGGTAAATTCAATTCTCTCATATAGGCTGTCAAATTAATTAACTGTTTCAGTAATTTCAGTTTTTCCTCCATCTATCAATAGCAACGTATCGTCAACATAGCGTTTATAATATAGAATTTTATCAACTGGGTGCTGCATATTTGTGAAAAGCCGGTTTTCTAGATTATTCATAGTTCAGAAAAAATAGCAGAAATTTTATTAATAACCTAGAAAACAATAGCAGACACTTGTATTAATAACCTAACGCTCCTGTAACAACTTTCTGTTATTGCTACTATCTCGGATGCGGTAATCACCCCCTTTACATAAGCTCCCACAACCGGATTTCGTAAACCGATTTCCCGAATCCGCCTTTGGTTGTTCATGTAAAAAATCGAAAATCGAGTCTCAAAATCTACTTCTGTAATGCGGTTTTCCAGTTTCACACTCGATTTTCGAGTCCATGTAAACGCAACCGTTTTTGGAACGTTCTTGGCCTGTGTTTCCGTGTTAAGAATTTTCGGCTTATATGGACAAAGTGACATTTTATGCAGTGAAAGAGAAGTATGAATATTATTAAAGTGAAATATTATTAAAGTAAAGAAAAATACCGATCGTGCTGACTTAAATCAGGGACTGAATCAGCTGATTTTTAGCCGCCATATTGATTAAATCAAAATGTTGAGATTATTGTAAATCTATCAGACTCAACTGATTGGCCATTAGTCCCTAGACTTGCAAACTACTTAAACTAATTGCTTCAGGTTATAGTATGTAAACACGACAGCGAAATTCGCTTTCGTCTTCCGGAAGTAATGTTACACGTAAACGTAGTGAATGTTGCTATCCACACTCCATAGATCCGGCAAAAAAAGACGTGGAATCACTTCCAGAAGGAACTGAGGCACCAACAGCCGTAAGTATAATGAAATATTTATTCTACTACAACCAGTTTTGGCATTTCACTATGAAATCTTCAGGTCCATCGGAGCATTATATCCAAAAGTAGGGTTACTGAACTGGATTCGTGGATTTCGTCTATTAGTTGGAAACAACAACAGCAACTGACTAAGAGTCGAAATCCACGAATCCAGTTTAGTATCCCTACTTTTGGATATCATGCTGCGATGTAGGAACCTGAAGATGGCATAGTGAAATGCCGAAAATGTTCAGATGTTTGTATAGTTTATGGGGTCATCAGTTCAAAAATGTTCAAATGTTTGTAAAGCTTATGGGACTTAACTACGGGGTCATCAGTCCCTAAACTTACAAACTACTTATGAACTACTTACGAACTAGGACGGCACAAATATCCATGCCCGAGGGGGGATTCGAACCCCCGACCGTAGTGGCCGTGCAGACCGTTACTGAAGCGCCTCAGTCCCCTCGGCCACCCGGCCGGCGGGTCATCAGTCCCTAAACTTACAAACTACTTACAAACTAGGACGGCACAAATATCTATGCCCGAGGGGGGGATTCGAACCCCGGACCGTAGTGGCCGTGCAGTCCGTGACTGGAGCGCCCCAGTCTCCTCGGCCACCGCGGCCGGCTGAAATTCCGAAACTGGTTGTAATAGAATAAATATTTCATTATACTTACGGCTGTTGGTACCTCAGTTCCTTCTGACTCTTGACCAGCCGCTGTCCCGTTCCACCACCGATGATGGATCGAATAAGACTTAATGGAATGACTTTAGTTCATTTTGCGTATGGCGATAATTCAGAACCTAGATACATTAACTGATGCCCTAAATTTTGTTGACCAGTGTGTCTGCCGTGAGCACAGTTCTGTGAAAGTCAAGACCCGCCGCTTGGCTGCCCGCTGCCACTGCTGGTGTCGGGAGCGTGTCGGCCGCCTCAGCCGCCAGCTGCTGCCGCCGGCCGCCGCAGCTGACGCGCCGGACGCCCGGAAGCGGCGAGTGCGGCTCATTATCGCGACGCCGCGCTATTACGGCGCCAGACCGCGTCGTCACCTCGGCAGCACGCGCCGTGCTGTCGACTCCCACATGCCGTCAAAGCACCGGCCCTCCCCCACGCCGCATTTCATTTCCTGGAGCTGCGGACAACAGCAGGGCCGCACTGCCCACGCGGCCAAATTAGCTGACTCATCGACAGTGGCATTTCCACAGGTCGCGTTACGGCGAATCTGACAGCGTCACACACAGTGTCGAGTCCACGCCTCTCTCCTTTACAGTTGGTACATACGAGGGTTGGAACTAAATAGTGGCAACAGTGCTGTGGAGACACTATGAAACGGAATCCAGTATTGTAGCTGATAATATTACGTGATAGTAATGGCGAACCTGCCGATGACAGCGCTATTAAAGCAGAGTTACTAGACTTAGCTTTTAGAAACTCATTCACCAAAGAAGACGAAACCAATATTCCAGATTTCGAAATACGAACAGATGCCGTAATGAGTAACATAGAAGTAGATATAATCGGAGTAGTGCAGCAACTAAAATCACTTAACAAGAACAAGTCTTCTGGTCCGGATTGTATACCCATTAGATTTCTATCTGATTATGCTGAAGCGATAGCTCCTTACTTAACAGTCATATACAACCGCTCTCTCAAAGAAGGATCTGTACCAAAAGATTGGAAAGTTGCACAGGTCACACCTATATTCAAGAAAAGCAGTAGAAGTAACCCACTAAACTAAAGGCCTATTTCATTGGCGTCAATTTGCAGCAGGGTTTTGAAACATATCCTGTATTCAAATATTATGAATTATCTCGAACAGAACGATCTATTGACCCAAGGTCAACAAGGATTTAGAAAATATCGTTCATGCGAAACACAACTAGCTATTTATTCACACGAAGTGATGGGTGCTATCGACAAAGGTTCGCAAATCGATTCCGTATTTCTTGATTTCCAGAAAGCTTTTGACACCATACCTCACAAACGGCTTTTAATCAAATTGCGTGGTTATGGTATATCGCCCCAAATTTGCGATTGGATAGGGGATTTCTTGTCAGAGAGGACACAGTTCGTAGTAATCGATGGTAAGGCATCGACTAAAACAGAGGTGATATCGTGCGTTCCACAGGGTAGTGTTATTGGTCCTCTGCTATTCCTTATTTACATAAACGATTTAGGGGAAAATATAAGTAGCTCTCTTAGGTTGTTTGCAGATGACGCCGTTATTTACCGTCTAGTAAAAAAATCTGAAGATCAAAACCAACTGCAGAACGATCTGAATAAGATATCAGTATTGTGTCAAAATTGGCAATTGACTCTAAATAATGAGAAGTGTGAAGTCGTCCACATGAGTACGAAAAGAATTCCGTTAAACTTTGTTTACAACATAAATCAATCAAATGTGAAGGCCGTAAACTGCACAAAATACCTAGGAATTACTATTACTTCAGACCTAAACTGGAAAGAACACGTAGATAATATCGTGGGAAAGGCGAACCAGAGACTGCGTTTTATTGGCAGAACCCTTAAAAGATGCAACAGAACTACTAAAGAAACTGCATACACTGCGCTTGTCCGTCCATTTTTGGAGTATTGCAGCCCAGTGTGGGATCCATATCAGGTGGGTTTGACGGAGGACATCGAAAGAGTCCAAAAAAGGGCAGCTCGTTTCGTATTGTCACGATACAGGGGAGACAGCGTTACGGAAATGATACAGGATCTGGGATGGGAATCATTACAACGGCGCTTATCGCTGCGGCGTGGGCTACTTGCGAAACTCCAATCGCCAACATTCTCCTCCGAATGCGAAAATATATTGTTGACTCCAACTTACATAGGTAGAAATGATCATCAGAATAAAATAAGAGAAATCAGAGCTCGAACAGAGAGATTCAGGTGTTCTTTCTTCCCGCGCGCTATTCGAGAATGGAATGGGAGATAAATAGTATAATTGTGGTTCGATGAACCCTCTGCCAGGCACTTAAATGTGATTTGCAGAGTATCCCATGTAGATGTAGATAACACAAATTTGTGACATGCATACCTTATCTCCGAGCATATGGACTCGCCCGGCACCCGCGTGCGCACAATCGAGAGAAAACAGTATCACTTGTGAGCGAGCGGTCTAACGTAACGGTGTCACTGTTTTCGAAACAGAAACAACGGTGTCGGGTCAAGAATGAAGCGCTAGAATTTGTACAGTGTCATCAAGGTCTTCAATAGGCGTGCGGGGAATCGGCATTGCCGTACAGAACTGGGGCACGCTGGGCAAAAGCCTTCAACGAAATTTGGTAAACTCTAGCAGACATGCCAAAACTGAAACGCTAATCCAAGGAATGCCGTCATTATGGATTGCCGCGAGGCCAACGAGAGAGACAGGCCGCGACGCGCCTGTCAAATTACGTAAGCAAGGTAGTCCTGAGCCAGCGCGAACTCTAGCTGTGAGTGGTCCGCCGCTACGAGGCAGTGGGCTGTGCCCCAGCGCCCGGCCACTCAGCTAGCGATCGCACCGGCTCAGGCCTACCTTGCTTACGTAATTTGACAGGCGCGCCGCGGCATGTCTCTCTCATTGGCCTCGGGATCGCCGCGAAAGTCGAAAGTGCGTCAGAGCCCCAGTAAGGTGTACGACAGTGATGGTGTTATCCTAACGCATTACGTTACACCATGGCAGACCGTCAATGCACAGTATTACTGTTCGTTTTTGGAGCATTATCTGCGTCCAGCTTCTGCGTAACACACCCATCATTTTGCACGACAGTGCGCTGGCATATACAGCGCAAGCTGGAGCTGCGCTGTTCGGTCCACGGGTCTGGGGGAAAAATGTTTGTAGAACTTATGGGACTTAACTACAGGGTCATCAGTCCCTAAGCTTACAAACTACTTATAAACTAGCTAAGACTAAGGACGGCACAAATATCCATGCCCGAGGGGGGATTCGAACCCCCGACCGTAGTGGAAGACCGTAACTGGAGCGCCTCAGTCCCCTCGGCCACCGCGGCCGGCAGGGACTGGGAAGTATTGTACTATCCACAGGACTCACAGGTATAAGTCCTTGTGACTTTGATTCCGAAGATGAAGAAACCACTACTTTGCATTCGCTTGAGAACTGTTCCAGGCATCTGACATTCGCACCATTAACTGACAGGCTCGGCTAACGGTATACTACGATTTCCCCATCGCTGGCAACGGGTTCTACATAACGCTGGTCATTAATTTGAAGGACAGTAACAGGTGCAAACATGTAACCCTCTTGTATCACTTGTGAATAAATATTTGCCACTATTTAAGTTCCAACCCTTATATTAGACCTGACTCACTGCTTCCTTGGAACATTGGAGCTTATGGAACTAATCTATTCCGTTCCATGCTTGAGGTTATTACAACAATCAGTGTAAGATTTGAGAAATAAAATTACTCTTGGTAGAGAAGGTTTTTATTTTTTCAAAACTGAAGGACGCGTCTCTTCTGTGGTAGGCATCTTTAGATGAAATGCAATTCAGAAATGCGGAATAGGTACAAGGTAACGTCATGAACTAATCTTGTGCGAACGTACTGTACGGGACTTCTTTACGTATAAGGCATCAATTGTTTCATGTTCTACAGATATCGGATGAAGTTCTGTTAAGCCATAATGAACAAACTATATGTACACCAGTCAAATTAGTACCGGTACTTAATTTAATTTTTTTATGGTGACCATTTCGAATGTCATGGTCATCTTAATTGATCGATATATGTCAACTGCAAGCGTTGTTGTTTCTATTATTTTAAAAAATTAGATATATTTAATTTATTGAGTTACCTTCATGTCTCTGTCGCGTCAGTAATAGCAGTGTAAGCAATCAAAAACATTTGCTGTCTTTATGGGGATGATACCGTTGGTATAATAATGGTAAGAAAAACAATCACTCATTTTAAAGAGCATAGATTCGATTTTCAAAAAACCTCCGTGGTTCGATGAACATTGTTTACACGCATTACTTCACAATGATACCGTCGGGAACTGGCAGATGTGATGAACTGCGATCATTCGAATATCGTGCGACATTGCATACAGCGATACGCTTCAAGACCCGATAATATGAGTACCGCGTGCTCTAAGCTAAAAGCCGGCCGCGGTGGCCGAGGGGACTGAGGCGCCCTAGTCACGGTCTGCATGGCCACTACGGTCCGAGGTTGGAATCCCCCCTCGGGCATGGATATTTTTGCCGTCCGTAGTGTTAGCTAGTTAATAAGTAGTTTGTAAGTTTAGGGACTGAAGACCCCGTAGTTAAGTCCCATAAGCTCTGCAAACAATTGAATTTGCATTTCTAAGCTAAAACCACAAACATTTTCAGGTGGACACGCCTGCATCTCAAAAGAAATGGCCAACCAATTCCGTTGAATTTTGACAGCTTTTTTTATTTATGAACGTAAATTGGCTCACTAACTCCCAGAGTATTTTCATCATTCTCCATTTCGTTCGAAAACTCATGTTTATCAAGATATCAAGAACAGAATCTTTTACGCAGCTACGTAGTCATGGTTCACCGGAAAGCGGAGCTAGGTGACGCCGTTCGGTCATAGGGCGTGCTGCCCACCGCAATATAAACAATAAAATAAAAATTTAAAAACGTCCTAAGTAAAGACCTCATCTATGAACAACGAAAAAACATTATCCAATACAAATGGCAAGTTTACACTCATCTGTGAAACCTGCTGAGTTGATTTAGTGAAACTCCAGGGCAGTTTTCTCAAAATCTTGGACGTAGTGAAACAAAATATTTTACTTCTTCGGTTTTGTTCATACACAATCGACTGAACCGTCTCGGCTTGATTTAATTACTGGTGCAAGCACCATTGTTCTCTCTTTGCTTGCACTGCTCGTGACGCCGTTTGATCTATCGCGCGTTTTCCTTACCGCGTGTGGCGCTACGGTGGCGGACCCAGACAGTTGGAGAGAGAAGTGGTTGAGTCGTTACGGAGATAAAGGGTATTAGGGAGTCAGTTTTGATACGATGCAAGACATCGCCAGGGTCGAGTTATTTTGATTAAAGGGCCGTTTGTGGCCGGGCCCGGCGTCTGCATCGGAGTTGTCCTGGGTGGGACTCCGTCTGGACGTGGGGTGCCATGCATGCCTGAGCTGAAGAGCTGAAGAGGTTGGTTAGGAGAGGCTTTTCTGAAGTTATAACAGCACCTCGGCGCAGACTGTTTACCTTGTCTTCCGGCTTTGTGGCCGCGTTCCTAGCGGCCGTGCGACACCGCGTCCGACCCTCGCCAAGCGTCGGAGCTGTCAACAACTGGTACTCGCACTCAGTCCTTACTGCCCTCGCATCGTTTCTGCCTCTTTTCATCTGGGATCTATGAAGTATTTCCGGGCGTTGGTTGACACCCTCCTCCTACACCATCGTGCGGGTGCCTGCACTTGTCGTGGTGTAAGAAATAAATAAGCCCGGCTGCGGTAGCCGAGCGTTCTGCGGCACGCCAGTCACAGTCTGCACGGCCACTACGGTCGGGGTTTCGAATCCCCCCTTGGGTATGGATATTTGTGCCGTCCTTAGTGTTAGCTAGTTCATGAGTAGTTTGTAAGTTTAGGGACTGATGACCCTGTAGTTAAGTCCCATAAGCTCTACAAACATTTGAACGTTTGAAATAAATAAGTGACTGATAGGTGGTCGTTCCCCAGGGGCTGTCGTTTCCTGTGGCTACGTCGTTAGTTGTTTATTCATGAGTTATATCGCACTTTTAGTTAGGTCCATTTTAATTATTTTTCTCTCTTTGCTCTGAGTAGCAAGTACTCTATATTCAATAACTTGGTTAACGTAACTGGGGAATTTATCTGGTTTGAGCCCCACTGCTAGCTCGCATCTGCACGGGCGGTTGTTGTATAGCTTTGTTTTCCTTCTTTTATCTTCTTCATGTAGAACTTTTCCCTCCGTGAGGCATCGTCAACCCGCGGTTGTAATTCGGTGTTCTATCCGTTTGTGTAAGCCCCTTCGTGTCAGAGCTGTAGTTCTTGTTGATCGTTCGGCACCTTATTCCTCTCCTTCCTCTTTTGAGTCAGCTCATCTGATTTACCTGTGTGGATGTATTAAATTAACGAATACCCAGCTCCCCCACCTCACTGTGATTTTCATGTAACTCAGCTGAACTGCTGTCATTTAAATTGCAGGGCTCATTTGTAAATTTTATTGTGTGTTGTTTAATTGACCTTCTGGCTATTGGTATCATTGAGCACAGTTACCTCCTACCAGCCTTCGTCAGTTAAACTCCGATTTTACTTAAATTTTTTAGTTCGGCTTTAGTATATTTTGGCAATTGTATTTTTAAAGGGCTGTGTTCACTTAAATTTTGGAGCCCCACTTTAGTGTGATTTTGATAATTAAGCTGAGCTATTTTCATTTAAATTACAGGGGTCATTAGTAAATTCTGTTGTATTTACAAGGGTCAGTTTTCATTTAAAGTTTTCCACTTTCGCTTAAATTGCTGGGCTCACTGTGTCTTTTATTGTATTTTTAAAGAGTTGCTTTTACTAAATTTAGAGCCTTAATAATTTATCAAACAATTGGTTCTCTTAACTTGGCCTTCTGCCTTGCATCACTTATCTTAAATGTCTTGTTGGGCCTTTAGCCTTCAGCCTCTGATATATATATATATATATATATAATATATATATGTGTGTGTGTGTGTGTGTGTGTGTGTGTGTGTGTGTGAGAGAGAGAGAGAGAGAGAGAGAGAGAGAGAGAGAGAGAGAGAGATAAAGTAATTGTTGAGCCCCTCAAACTGAAGCAGCAACAGGAAGTATGCTACGAACTGCTTACCCGAAGTGTAACCATACTGCTCAAATTTTCTGTCTACAAATGAAACGTCCCGCATTCGCAGTACTAAAAAGACTGCGTGAACCAGCTCTGCTCCATGGTAACGACCTCTCGCATTCTGTTAGACCGAGGAAACACACTATACAGGAGTTTAGTTTAGAAGTCGTTTCACGCCAGCCTCACTCAGCTGCACGTGTACCCTTGTGACGCAATGATTACTTTTGTAATTTATAATTGGAATATTTTTTTCTCGCCTTTCGATTATGTTCTATGCTTTTGAAAAATGTAGTACATCTTTGTTCCACTGTCTGAATGACTGACTATATACAGGGTGATCCACTGATAGTGACCGGGCAAAATATCACGAAATAAGCATCAAACGTAAAAACTACAAAGAACAAAACATTTCTAGCTTGATGAGGGAAAAAAATGGCGCTATGGTTGGCCCTCTTGATGGCGCTGCCATAGGTCCAACGGATATCAACTGCATTTTCTTTTTTAAATAGGTGCCCTCATTTTTATTACATCTTCGTCTAGTACGTAAATACCTAGTGATCAAAAAGTCAGTATAAATTTGAAAAATTAATAAATCACTGAATAATGTATATAGAGAGGTAAAAATTGTCACACATGTTTGAGACGACGTGGGATTTTATTAGAAAAAAACAATTTCGGGCCTTTTTTCTTCGAGGAACTGCGTGATTCTGGTTTTGTAACTGCTACCGTGACGGGTGAGAGGTACGCCGATATGTTACAGAATCGCATCATCCCCAACCTGGCTGATAAAACACCTGCTGGAACGTACGATTTTTATGCGGGATGGCGCTCCACCCCATATTGCTAGAAGCGTGAAAGATCTCTTTCGCGCGTCGTTTGGTGATGATCGCGTGCTCAGCCGACACATTCGTCATGCTTGGCCTCCCAGGTCCCCAGACCTCAGTCATTGCGATTATTGGCATTGTGGTTACCTGAAGTCGCAAGTGTATTGTGATCGTCCGACATTTCTAGAGATGCTGAAAGACAACATCCGACGCCAATGCCTCACCATGCTTTACAGTGCTGTTCACAACATTATTCCTCGACTACATCTGTTGTTGAGGAATGATGGTGAAATTATTGAGCATTTCTTGTAAAGTGCATCATCTTTGCTTTGTCTTAATTTTTATGCTAATTATTGCTTTTCCGATCAGATGACGATCTGTGCGACATTTTTGAACTTTTTTTGTGTTCTAATAAAACCCCATGTCATTCCAAACATGTGTGTCAATTTTTACCTCTCTGTCTGCATGATTCCGTGATTTATTAAGTTTTCAAATTTATACTGACTTTTTGATCACCCGGTATATATGAATGTTTTATTTGGAACACTTTTCTCGCTTTGTGATAGATAGCGCTGCAATATTCACAAACATATTGCTCACAATTTTAGACGAACAGTGGGTAACGGGTTGGTTTTTTAAACTAAAACACCGAACGTAGGTACGTTTCAACTTTATTTCGGTTGTTCCAATTTCATACATCATGCACTTTTGTGAAATTGTACATTATGAGAACGCATGCTGTGACTGCGTGATTACCTGTAATTACTTCATGATTTCAATAAATGCTGAAAATGATGTTCAACTTCAATACATTTGGCAATACACGTGACGAAATTCCTGTCAACAGCGAGTAGTTCGCCTTCAGCAATGTTGTCACATGCATTAGACAATGCGTTGACACATGTTTTCAGGCGTTGTCAGTGATCATAGTAACAAATATCCTTGCCGGCCGCGGTGGCCGAGGTGACTGAGGCGCTCCAGTCACGGTCAGCACGGCCACTACGGTCGGGGGTTCGAATCCCCCCTCGGGCATGGATATTTGTGCCGTCCTAGTTCGTAAGTAGTCCATAAGTAGTTTGTAAGTTTAGGGACTGATGACCCCGTAGTTAAGTCCCATAAGCTTAACAAACATTTGAACATTTGAACAAATATCCTTCATTTATTGTTTTCGTGTGGTGTCTGTTCTTTCGGACATGTCAGAAAGAACAGACACCACACCTGCTTCGCAGCCATATTGCATTTGCAAATGAATGATAAAGGAGGGGAAGGAAGAAGATTAGGAAGGAAAGGATTAACGCAGGCTGTTTTAGGGCATTGAAACGAAACAATGGCGACAAGTGAAAATGTGAGCAGAACCGGGAATCGAACCCAGGTCTCCCGCTTTGGGCCAGCGGACGCCTTAACCACTTGGCCACCCGTGCTCGCCTCCTGTCTCAAATTCGCACAAGTCGCACGCTATGGCTAGCGCCCCTATCGTTCATGCCATCTTACACTCGCTATTACGAATTCGTATGCGAAGTCGAATGTATGACCGCATCTGCGGTAAAGTATTTAAAGCTGACTCCGTCTTCTCGTCTAAATACTCATTATTTTCGTGTGGTGTCCTTTCGGGACAGAACAGAAACCACACGAAAATAATAAGTATTTAGACAAGAAGACAGTCCGTTGTTCCCTGCTGCATGCAACGATTACACATCTGTATCACAGTTGTTTGACAAGATATCATTACCTCTTTTTCTTTTTTTTTTTTTTCCTTTTTTTTTTTTTTTCTTTTTATTAAAAAAAAAAAAAAAAAGATATCCCCAATTCCTGTAGGTAATTATCCTACCTGAGTCGAGCTCCGAAACATGTTCCAAAAACACTATATTTTCGACGCATACGGAAGCTGATTGCGCAAAACAATCGCACAGAATAATAATTCCAGTACGTCCACACGGCCGTCTCATCCCTCATTATATATTCCTTCTAGGCGGCGCTACTCATGTCCACAAAGCGCACCTTCACTATTTATTTATTTAGCGTATGGAATCTCATATGAACAGCATTTAACAAATGCGGGTTACATAACTTTTACACAAAATAAATAAATAAATAAATAAATCACAATTTATACCTTAAAAATTGAGCCTTTATGTTGATATCCAATTTGTCGAGTTCTCGTGGTAGCCTCTTGCGCTACAGCTTGTTACAATGGTACAGATCGTCTGGTGTTCATTTCCAGGGTGAGGAGATGGAGCCCTTCCCCATCGGTAGAAGTTTTCAGCAAAGATGCCGTGGCCTGTGCCGATCCGATTAATTATTTTCCAGGAACGTTGCGTTAATTCCATACCGGATGGTTTATTTCGGGCCTTTGGAGGTATATGTTCCTCGGGTCCGATAGTGTTCCACATTTCTGTCGACCTTTTGACGACGCTAAAAACAGCCTGTTGCAAAACGAAACGAAACTCTCGTCGCCGCAAACCCATGTTACAAATTTTACCTGATTTGAATGCTTCCTTCAGTGTGTTGATTTTTGGGTGGCGTCAAGTATGTTATTGAGGACCATGTGTTTATTAAATTTGTGGAAAAATGCTATGAGCGTACGCACCAAACTTCAAATGTAGTGCTATATTTTTCCTAAACTCTTCCTCTAAAGGAAACATAAAGAAATCTTGACTTTAACTCCGCCATTACACAGTGATCTGAAAGGTACAGACGTAACAGCGTTACCGTATCTGATGATTCATATGCGATTGGGAATGACCAGAACCCATGCGATAAGGGGCGGTTCGTTCTAAAGCGCCACTTTTGCAATGTTATATCAAACAGTTGGAGTGTGATATGTTCCCCTCGACATCCTAACTCAATTTACAATATTCATTTATTTATTTATTTATTTATTTATTTTTCTTGAAAGAAATGTTCCACTGCAACTGTTAAATTCCTTTATGAAAGACACACACACCACCGGTTTCACAACTTAAAGTTGCATCCTCAGGTTTGATCTGTTTACAAATGAATGAGAACTGTCAGAATTTTAAGCCCTGTTAACATGAACGTAAGGTCGTAGTAGTCTTTGTCTACTTACGTTAAATTATTACAAAGAATTGGCGAAGCTCATTCCATATCATTTGATTTCGGGCTTCTAATATTTGTATGTGGCGATAATTGAAGCCATCCCCGTGTCTAAAACGCAGTAAGAAGGAAAAATTAGGGAATGGGATTCAACTATGCAAATATATTATTTCTAAAAATATACAATCTCAATCTAACCATGTCTGACGGGTTAAAACCGTAATCAGGAAGTTGTTGTATTTACCTCCTTTTAAGATGATCTGGGAATGCACTTGGTGTTAACGGTCTCGAACTCCCCAGATCATCTTCAAAGGATCCAACACCAAACGCCAGCATCAAGTCAATGTTGGTGAGATAGGAAATTACTCCCCTTCCCTGTTCATATCTGAGTCGTTACCATGTCCAGCGAAATCGGCCCTAAGAGGTTATTGTTACGCAAGTCTTGTTATAAATAAAACTAAATTTTATGTGGAAATCCTCTGTACCGTCTGTTTAGGTCTCAAATCAGTCCCTTGAATATAATGTCCCTACCAGCCTAGTTCCATTATATATTTTAATTTACCTTATTGCAGTTTGGGTGTTCTTCGGGGAGAGGTTCAATTCACCTCAGTGTATTGTTTGGTGGTGAAGGATTGTGGACAACAGTCAGCTGAAAAGATATAGAGCATTTAAGTAAAGGAATTAAGAAACAGCAGAAAAGTGGACTTCATTAAGAAAAAGATTGTAAATATAAAATGTTTGGCACAATTAATATTGCTGCTCAGACTGATTCGGCATATAAAATGTCAGTTCAGATACACAATGAATTGGTTACGAAGAGCAGACACATATTAAGCAGAATAGTAGAGTGCTTAATGTTTTGTGGAACTCGTGAGTTAGCACTAAGAGCTCACATTGAAAAACAAGAGTCAGCAAACCGTTGGAATTTCTTAGACTTATCACTTTTGGAAAATCTTGACAGTGTATTAGATGATCACTTAAGCAGCTCTAGTAATTCGGTGTGTAAATATACGTCACACAAAACACAAAATCAGCTTCTCGACAGCATGTATCAAATTTCCATAAAAGAACTGATTAAAGAGTTTAACAATGCAACTTTCCTTTCTTTGCAGACTGACGAATCAACAGATATTACGTGCAGAAGTCAATTTGTCGTTATCTGCGGTATATTAAGCGTAAGAAACCTGTTGAAAGATTTCTTTCCTTTGAAATCGTTGATTTATAGGACAATATATGAAGTTAGAGAGGTTTTAAAAAGAAGTCTGGAACCTAGTTGAAGAAAAACTCATTGCTCAGACATACGACGGCGCCCCAGTAGTGAGCGGCAGTCACAGTGGTGTGCAGACACTGATGCAGAGCACTTTCCCATAAGCCAAGTACGTTCACTGCTTTGCGCACCAAATGAATTTGATTCTTCAGAATGCTTGCAGTAAAAGCATAAAATCGGTAAAGATGTTCTTCGCAAATATTGCTGGTTTTACGTTTTTTCTTGAACTCCAAAGCGAAGTGATTTGTTACAGAAAGATTGCAACAAGAGAATTCCTTCAGTTTCTTCAACTAGATGGTACGTCCAGTCCCGCGTTGTAAATAATGCCAAAGAAAAGAAATTGCATTTATTGGAATGTTTTGAAAAGATTGAGGAAGAGGATTCCTGGGATGATGTTACAATAAGAGAACCATTTGCCTTAAGAAATTTACTTCACAATCCACGCTTTTGTTCTTCTTCAGTTTTTCTATGATGTCATGAAACATGCTGATATTTTCCATAACACAGTTCAGATGCATTGTGCAAATACCCTTACCGTATCCAATATATTGTATCATTTTGAGTGTGCTGTATCTGAAATACAAGAGAACATTCAACATGTATTGCTGCTCCATGAAAACATACCAAATGTAGCAGTGAACTTTAACTGACAATAGATTCCAAAGAACTGTGTGACTTTATGACCATCCAACTGAAAGGATGATTTCGAAACTCTCAGGTATTTAGCAGCTTCAAAATTATTGACCCAAAAAAGTTTGTTTCTTTTACAGAACATTTCCCAATCATTTTGGTCAATACTTTTTCATTGAACTACAGTTCGTTTATTTGCCACGATTATTAGAGAAATGAACTGTCAGTGATTTATCGCAATGATGCATTTAGAGGCACCACATAAGTTTGTGAGCTGTGTACTTCCTTTGTGGAACATTCCTTTGAAAAATCGTTCAATAAATTTTACAAAACATTACAAATTGCGCTAACTACGCCAATTTCAACAGCAGAAGCAGAGCGCAGTTCAGCACCTTAAAAAGAATCAAAACCTTCCTCAGAAACAGTATGACTCAGGAAAGGCTGAACTCTGGCTGGGTGTTCCATTCACAAGGAGGAAATCGCAGTAATTGACCAGTTTGCCAGAAGAAGAACAAACGTACACATTTATTGTATAAATAACCTGTCAGAACACAGACCTCATTAGTTAACGTGCTAGTTGGGCAAAATAAACATGAAACTGGCCAAGGTTTTTCCCAGAGTACTTACCTTGGCCGTAGGAAAAGGGAGGAGGGTCTCTCTTGTCTCTCTAATGCATTCCCAATGGGGAAGAAGTCACATACGTCCTCTCACAGTTCATTTTGATTTTGACATCACAATCAGTGCACAGACGTTGAAATGTTCAAATTTTGTAATTATATGGGACCAAACTACGTTGATCATCAGTCCCTAGTCTTATAAACTACTTAAACTAAGTTAATTAACCTAAACAAAACACACACAACCATGCCCAAGGGAGGATTCGAACCTTCGACGCGGGAGGCTGCGCGATTCGTAACGTGACGTTCCATACCGCTCGGCTGCTTCCGCGCGGCACAGAAGCACAACTACAATAAGTACGAACTTCAGTATGAGAAGAGGTTAACTTTGGTCCGAATCCAAACACTTCTAAGCCCCTCTTGTTATTCAATACATTGTGTCAGCACAGCATAAACTCAGACACCCACAGAAGTACACGGCGGATCAGCGGAGCTGGTGGACCAGACCAACTACAGTATTACACACACATAACCCCCCCCCCCCCCCCTACAATCAATCTAATATATAAAAATGAGTGTGTGTTCGTATTATATGCGCGGCCGTCCCGTTCAACCGATTGTGAAACTTTGACAACATATTGATTGCACTTTCGCGATGGTCATAGCCACCATTAAACGACTGTACGACAAATAATTCAGGAGATATGACGCAATAAACAATGAAATGTGCGGAAAAATGCTGCATCATGCGATGTATGCATCTAAACCACTGAACCGTTTTCAGCCAAATTTTGTACACGTATTCCTTCCATGAGGTAACAATTGGTGTAGGGGTAAGAACTGCTTACGACATATAGTTCAGGAGATATGACGTCATAAGCAATTATATAGTTGTAAATCTGTGGCATCACGAGACATGCGAATAAGGACACTTTATTCATCCTAAAATCTTCATGTCATGTTGTACACTTGACGTTCAAAACAAGAAGAAGGTCACTTTCACATAAAATTTTGGGTGGTGCATGACGGAGGATACTTTACATATGGACTTCGTCAGATTCTACAGTTGTATTACGATCCTGAAGAAATTTTTTAATAGGATTGAACAATTCAGTTTATCAGTGCAGTATTAATACATTCAGATTACCTACAATCATTTGAGTTAATTCACGTGATTAAACAGTTAATTTTCAGATTTCAGCGAAGTTTCGAATGAAATAAAATTTCTGAAAATTCTAGAAGTTCTCTCTGGAAGTTACGCTACATTTTTCAGGTTTGGTAATCATCAGAAAAACATTAAAAACATGAATATTGTTCACATCATGTGAATTGTATGTAAGTAATTTAAAGTAAGAAAATTACGTGAAAATATGCTTCAGTGGAAAACGTACTTCATTTAGATTTTTAAATGACGGTTTTTTGGCTGTCATCTTTGATGCATACCAAGCGTACCGAATCATTGTCGGTGAAAACCACCAGCAGAAGGAATTTGTTGTTACCAACATATGGTTTTAAAGGGAATTTGAAAATAAATCTAATATATGAAAATTAATGTAATTTTGTTCGTATTTTATGCACGGCCATACCGTATATCCGATTGTGATAAAATTTTGTCAAATCTTTGCTTGCACTCGCGCGAAGGTTATAGACGTACTAAGATTAAGCACGGCCATACCGTATATCCGATTGTGATAAAATTTTGTCAAATCATTGCTTGCACTCGCGCGAAGGTTATAGACGTACTAAGATTAAGTTCGCACGTAGAGGTTTCATTACAGTTAGTTAATTCGTTTCTTATGCCTTCACGATGAATTGGCCGGACGGATATGAATGAATTTTGGAACAGAGGTAGCTTATTCCCAGATTCATGCATGGGCTACCTTTCTTAAGCCTCCGCATATGCATGCCGGAGGGTACGTTATGAAAACTATCCAAATTGTTAGATTGTTCACAGTGAAAGTCAGGACATAAAATAATGTTTTCATGAAGGAGACTTTCATAATCTGCAAGCCAGTGAATTTAGCATGGCGGAGGGTACCTTGCGACTTTGATACCATTTGCCGGCCGCGGTGGCCGAGGAGACTGAGGCGCTTCAGTCACAGTCTGCACGGCCACTACGGTCGGGGGTTCGAATCCCCCTCGGGCATGGATATTTGTGCCGTCCTAGTTCGTAAGTAGTTCATAAGTAGTTTGTAAGTTTAGGTACTGATGACCCCGTAGTTAAGTCCCATAAGCTTTACAAACATTTGAATTTTTTTGATACCATTTGACCAGTCACCATGAAACTTGGCGCATATATGTATGTTTTCATATGTAGGAGGGAAAGGAGAAGGTGGAGGAGGAGACAGACAGAAAGAGGAGGGACGGAGGAGAAAGGGGAGAGGAGGAGACTGAGAGAGGAATGAAAGGAGATAAACAGAGCGAGGAGGAGGAGGAAATGAGCAGAGAAAGGGACAGGAGGAGTAGGTGAACAGAGAGATGGAAGTTGAGGAACAGAGACAGTGAGAGGGGAGGGGATGAGGCAGAGAGAAAAGAAAAGCAGAAGGTGATCAGAGAGATAAAAGGGGAGGACGTAGTAATTGAAGATTGAAATAAGTAACTACCCGTACGACGCCGCGTGATCAGCTAGTAAATAAATAAAAAATAATAGTAAAAACATAAAAATTTTATTGCACATTCGTATAAATTTTTGTTTGCTACATTGTTTATGGATTATATTAATAGTATATTTAATATCTTTCGAATGTTATATAAATGGAGGTTATGTAATGAACACTTCAGACTGATTCCATTTTCCTGGATACTAACTTTTTGTCTGGGCCCCACCAGCGAAACTGAACACGAGCCGCCACTGCCTGCGGTATTGTCCTCCATTACTCGGACAGAGACTGTGATTTATTTTCCGGATGGTCGATGTGACGGTATGCCGGCGGCGCGCCGCAGGCGGTCCAGGATGAGACGTGACGTTCCAGCAGCGTCTTGGCTGGTCAGATCGTTAGGCGGTAGCGCCCGGTGGCAGTTCGGCGGCCGTATGACTGGGCGAAAGCGGCGCTGCCTGCCATTTGTTTCGACGGCGGCGAGCTGAGACCAAAGGTGCATCGCATTCCAGCACAGTGGCAGCGGCGGCTGCGGCTGCGGCTGCGGGCAGCGCACTTGCTCTGCCCAACGCCGCCGCAGGTGCGGTTCGTGCGGTCACTCTCGAGGGCGACGAACTGTGAGAGAGTAGTTTGAAAGACGAAATGATACATCAGTATTACTTCTGTCATACCTAATTGTGTAATACACTAACAAGGTGCCCATCTTGTCTCGTAAATTAAGTTTGGAATGAGATTTCACATGGAAGTAGAATACGTCAAGGATGTCCACTCAAATAAGTTTTAAAGCGCACTATCCAGTAAATTTAGAGACAAAGGACTCTAAATTTAATGGTATGTGATATATCTTATATACTAGTCAATTAGGTTTGTTCATAATTATGCCGCGATGGAGTAGCCGAGCGGTATAAGGCGCCTCGCTGCGGAGCGCGCGGTTACTCGCCGTCGGAGGTTCGAGTCCTTCCTGGGGCATGGGTGTGTGTGTTTGTCCTTAGGTTAGTTTGCCTTAGTTTAAGTAGTTTGTAAGCTACTGACTGATGTCCACGCAGTTTGGTCCGATAGATTTACAATCATGTGAACATGTGTGTGTTCATGATTATGAAAAAATAGCTCAGGAAATAGCGTGTCTTATTTTTAAGCAGATGATCTGGTTTAGAACCTACCTGCGTAAATCATATTGTTTTCAATTAAACAGACAATATCTATTGTCTTGGTCGCAAATTTATTAACATTGAGGACCACTTTCAACTCATTCCTGAGTCAATTTCGCATCAGTTTTCATATTTGTCAATAGTTGTATCAGCCATCAGAAAGTATAACCTTCCTATCGTCAAATTACCACTTATAAAAAAAAAAAAAAAAAAAAAAAAAAAAAAAAAAAAAAAAAAAAAAAATAATAATAATAATAATAATAATAATAATAATGCGGTACAACACTTGAAGAACATCAGATTGGTTGTTGCATATATATGATACTTGTTGGGTAAAATGTGTTTGAAGAACAGTAACTAAATTCAGGCATTGCTGGTTAAAATTCACTGACAGTGTCTTGAACATGAACGGCATTGTATTTAAAATTACGTTTTTTTAATTTATCTCCAAGTAACTATGTTACTTGTTAACTGTGTTTCAGTAGGACCTTAGCTACCATGTGGCTCACTTATCTAAAACAGTTCGTGGAGCTAAAATTCAGGACCGTAATTTTAAATACAATGCGGTTCATGTACAAGACACTGTCAGTGAATTTTAACTAGCAGTGCCTGCTTGTAGTTACTGTTCTTCCAAAATATTTTAAACAACAAGTATCATATATGTGCAACAAACAATCTGATTTTCTTCAGTTTTTTTCCGAGGATGAGTCAGAAATGAGTTGAAACCGGTCTTGACTGTTAATAAATTTGCGGTCAAGACTATAGATGTTGCCTATTTAATCAAAAATATTTAGACCGCCTCCCTGACAGCATGTCAAATGACACATTGTTTTCATTATTTCTCTAATAAACTACAATAATTTTGAAATAAAATGTTCCAATAACATTATATAGAATTTCTTTTTATTTACGAAATGACGGTTGTAGCTAATGAAAATTTTGGTTACAGTATTTTCTTTATATGAAGTGCAATTATTCCAAATGGATTTTATGATTAATGCAGCTAGATTGAAGCTTTAAATACTATTGTCATTACAATTTTATTGCAAAATTAGGCGATAATCTAATGTGTGGAAAGATTATAAATATTCGTTGAAATTCTGGGGAACCGGTTTCATTATGGAAAACCAAAGTAGAGCTGTTTACCTATTGTACGTATACAAACAGACAGACAATCAGCAAGTGTCCAATAAACACCGTACGAAAAGTAAAAATGTTTCTTGAAAGTAGATTAAAAGCGAATTGTCCACATGACATGCGTACATGCTAGCATCTGAGCTATTTGATCGTACTAAACCACGTCCTTCACTGACAGTCTATCAATTATATATGAGCTGCGCTTAAAGCTTTAGAGCCCTTTCTCTCGGAATTTTCTGGATAGTGCGCTTTAGTATTTCGTCGGTGGACACACTTGAGGTACACTACTCCAGAGTTCCATCCAGAACTGAATTACCGATATCTGAAGGTCTCCTTATGAGACGACAGGTCATGGGAGAGCGATTTGTGCAGGTACAGATGGAAGTAGTTAGGCGTACACAGAGTATATAAGGGCCGAGCATTGGTAGAGATATCATTTGTACTCCGTGATTCATGTGAAAAGAATAGCAACATGATTGTAGCTCACGACGAATGTTAACAGACAATCAACGTAGAATGCACGGGACATTCCATTTCCTAAATCGATCGTGAATTCAATATTCCGACATCCAAAGTGTCAAGAATTAGCCGATAACACCAAATTTCACGCATTACCTCTCATCACTATCGCGAACAGTGCAGTGAGCGACCAACCACACTTTATGAGCGAGATCATCGGCGTTTGGCAGTGCTACGAGACAAGCACCACTGCGAGAAATAACCGCAGAAAATGATGCGGGACTTACAACGAATTTTTCGTCAGGACAGAACGTCACAATTTTTTTTATGTTAATCGGTAATGACAGTGCACGATGTAATCGTCATTGCTAACAGCCCGACATAACCTTCAGCTCCTCTTCTAGACACATAACCATATTGGTTAGAACCTAGACGACTGGAAAACACAAGCTTATTCACATGAATCCCGGCTACTTTTGGCAAAGGCAGATTGTGGCGTTCGAGTCTGGCGTTTAGCCCACGGCGTTTTCAACAAGGCACTGTACAAGATGGTGGTGGCTCCAAAATGATGTGGGCAATTTTTATATGGAGGTGACTGTGTCTTCTGATCCACCATTCCAGGCATTAATATACTTAATGTTACCAAACAACGGTGGATTCTAGTGGCTGACAAAGCTCTCTGACACGGAGCTACAACTGTTTGCAATTTGAAGAACATTCTAGAGAATTCCAAAGCCAACCTACATCTCCCGACAGGTATTCTTACTGAAGATTTTTGAGTCATAAGCGAGAGGTCAAATCGTGTCCATAATTGTACAGCGATAACACTTTCGCAATCATGGACTGCTGTATAAGGCAACATGACTCAGTACTTCTACATCTACGTCTTCACCCACGCTCCGCAAGCAACCTGACGGTGTGTGGCGGACGGTACCTTGAGTATCACTATCGGTTCTCCCTCCTATTCCAGTCTCGTATTGTTCGCGGAAAGAAAGATTGTCGGTATGCTTTTTTTATGGGACTTAACTACGGGGTTATCAGTCCATAAACTTACAAACTACTTATCAACTAGCTTATCCTAAGGACGGCACAAATATCCATGCCCGAGGGGGCATTCGAACCCCCGACCGTTGTGGCCGTGCAGACCGTGACTGAAGCGCCTCAGTCCCCTCGGCCACCGCGGCCGGCTGTCGGTATGCCTCTGTGTGGGTTCTAATCTCTCTGAATTTATCGTTATGATCTCTTCGCGAGATATTTGTATGCTGGATTCCTCGGTAAATGTATGTTCCCGAAACTTCGACAATACCCCGTACCGAGCTACAGAGCGTCTTCCACTGGAGTTTATCGATCATCTCTGTAACGCTTTCACGATTACTAAATGATTCTGTGACGAAGCGCGCTGCTCTCAGTTGGAACTTCTCTACCTCCTCTACCAATCCCACTTGGTACTGATTCCACACCCGTAAGCAGTATTCACGCAGTGGGCGAGCAAGTGTACTGTAAACTACTTCATTTGTTTTCGGACTGTATTTCCTTAGGATTCTTCCAATGACTCTCAGTCTCGCTTCTGCTTTACCGACGATTAATTTTATATGATCGTTCCATTTAAATCACTCCTAACACCCACTCCCAGATAATTTATGGAATTAACTGCTGCCAGTTGCTGGCCTGCTGTAGTGTATCTAAATGATAAAGGATCTTTCTTTCTGCCTATTCGTAGCACATTACACTTGTCTACATTGAGATTCAATTGCTATTCCCTGCACCATGCGTCAGAGCTACAGAGCGTCAATGCGTCAATTCGATGCAGATCTTCCTGATTTCAGTACAATTTTCCATTGTTACAACCTCTCTATGTACTACAGCATCATCCGCAAAAAGCCTTAGTGAAATTCCGATGTTATACACAAGGTAATGAATTGCAACCGTCCCGCGACACTCCCCTGTTACACACCTGACATCACTCTTACAACGTCCATCCTGTTGTAGAGTCCACGTCACGATGTCGCTGCACTTTGTAGGACAAGAGGAGGTCTGACTTGGTATTAGGAGATATTCCAGGACTATTGTCACCCCCTCCTCTCCCTCAGGGGGCTCATGGTTCTTTCGTGAGTAGCATGGGGACACGAGCTAATGCAGTCTTCCTTCCTTCTTTATTTCCCGGACTGCATTTACTTTCCCCCTCCCCTCCTTTCCTATCCCTTCCCCACCGGAGAAATGATAACCTCAGTAGTTTAGTCCCCCTATCCCAACCAAACAACACAACAACCCCCAACCCAACTATTGTCACTTGTGTATATCGGTACCTTTTCTCACACAAACCTTATTAATATTTAAAATTGACTCAAACTGAAAGGAGTTTCAGTTCACTTTTGAACTAAACTGATACATACCTTTCTTTTTGCTGGAGTTCCTGTTGATTTCCCATAATTAGCTTTGCAAAATTTTCGATTTCTGTGAACACTGCTGCAGCTCACGCTTCTGAACGATGAAAGGCGTCTACTCTTTGACTCCTTTGTAATATCAGTATTAGTAACATATTTATGTATCCGAAGAATTAACAGTAGAAGTCAGAGAAGTTACAGCTTATCCTGTAGCAGCAGCAGTTCGCAGTAATTGTGTAAAGAGAAACACAATGATACCATGTCTTAAATATAAAAGTTCGCCCTCATGCGGTGGAGGCAGTATTATTAACAAGCATTATTTTTTATGAAGGATTACTTATCAGGTTATTTTGTTATGAAAGGTAATTACAGATGTGGAAATGATAAGATCATATCAAGTATTAATTTTTTTTGTAATTGTGGAGACACTGTTGGTCTTCTTTGTAACAGAGACACTAAATAATAGTAATAAAAAGTTTACATGTCGTTGGTTGGTTGCATTGCTAGTAACATTTCATTCCCCATCGCACAGGATTTTTGGTAGAAGTGATTTATGTTCCATTATATGATACCTGTGTGTTTGTGTTACATTGCACGTGGTAATCACAATATTGGAGACAAATTTACGGTGTGTTAATAAAAGGCGTAATAGTGGTAGATTTCGAAGGGAATTAGTTGCATGATAAAACGAGCGTTTACATGCGCACTGGCAGCCGAATTAAATAAGTGCTGATTGAAGTTAAGATCCTTTATAGAGTTCAGTACTATTCAGAGGCTTTTACTGAAGTCAAATATTAATAACAGGAGTTTTTATGTAACTTATTAAATGAGACAGATGTAAAATGTTATACGTTCTTTTTGTCATACTGCTGGATTTTTAAGTCACGGTATAGACATTGTTGTGCAATTAACAGGTGAGGTACAGACGAGTAACAGATTTTATCAAACAAGTTTTTTAATGCGCAGTCAGATATTGAGGTTAAAAATTCGTGAAAGCATTCTACTTTCAGCGCAGTTGAATTACTTGATCTAACGTATGGCTGGCATTTCGCATCGTGTAGTATATTCTTTCCACATTCCAACCAGAGAATAAATACTCATGTTTTGTCAAATAGTTAAAGTGGTAATATTTACATTACAGCCATTTAATTAACATTCACAGTTTTATAGAACTGCATTCTGACGTAAATCCAATTTCACCGGACTAGTTTTTCAATCACTTAAATTACAGCAAACCAGTTTCATCACCGTAGAAAGCAAGTTTCAGCGTCACAACTCCTTCCATCAGCTGAGCGACTAATTCATTTTCGTGCTTGCTCTTAATCTAACGTATTTAGTGAAGTTGTTAATAATTTGTCTCGCCCAACTGCGTAATGTGCTACAACTTACCCTCTGAGGAGTGTATGGGCCTAGAAACACTTCGTCATTCGTCACTACTGATATCAAAACAGCGACTTCTGCCCATCCAGAACTAGTGAGCCCGCGTTCTTCTCGTTGCGAACAAGAAAAGGGAGATTGGGGTTTAACGTCCTGACGACATTAGAGGCGGTGCGGACAAGTAATACGCACGCCTATTGTGGGCCACCTGTCACGTTGCTTCGTCCTGTTACTGGATGTCATTGCGCAGAAGAAGAATACTGCATGTGGGGGATGGAAATGGCCTCAACGATCTATATATACTTATATTAAACGAATGTGCGACATCACCCAGGGCATACCTCGATAATATTCCTCAGACCGCAACACTCCTTTCTTCTGTCTGAACCTTTCCTGCGATTGATGGATGTTGTTTTTCTTAGGAATCAAGCCGTAAACGGTAATCGCCGTCTGTCCGGTGTAGCATTGACCATGCTTCCTTTGAAAAGATCACCTTTGCCCGGCCGGCCGCGGTGGCCGAGGGGACTGAGGCGCTCCAGTCACGGTCTGCACGGTCACTACGGTCGGGGGTTCGAATCCCCCTCAGGCATGGATATTTGTGCCGTCCTTAGTGTAAGGTAGTTGATAAGTAGTTTGTAAGTTTAGGGACTGATGACCCCATAGTTAAGTTCCATAAGCTTAACAAACATTTGAACATTTGAACCTTTGCCCGCTCAGAGAACGTGACGTCCAGTTGCGGTTGGAGATTCGATCCTTCCTCAGACATGGACAGCAATCAGCTTAGGTACATCAAGCTGACTCCTGTTGCGGAGATCAAAACGCAGCAACATTGACAACGGCCGTTGAGATTGTAACCCCTTCGTTCATCTGGACGTTCATTCGTTAGCTGTAGGTCTTTTCTCCAGTGTGCAGTGTAGCCCACCTGTACCATGTACGGCACGTGTCTTTCCACACTTTATCGACGCCAAATTTCGATGGCGGTGTTTTGCCTTACAACGGTGTTCTTTAACCACGCCGGGCCACACCCACTTACAAAATGGGTACATCTTTGGCCAAAAACCGGTTGGACGATCCATTTCTGTATTATGACAGAAAATTTTATGCGTCACCATCGACACATTTTATATAGGGATTCGAAATATTCAGACTTGTCGACTGTTACAAAATTACTGAAATATATTCGGTAGTGGTGATGGAAATTTGTACTGGACCGTTGGTAGAAACCGAATTTTCCACTTCGTGCAAGCGGTTGCCTTAACCAATTAGGCTATCTGGGCACGCTTCCCGTCCTCCGCAAATTATAAACTTGTAGCACACTATGATGGTAGTACTCCATGGCCATTACTTTCTCTCCTTGACAAAACTATATTCCCACAATGGGCCGAGCGTATTTGTGAAGCCGCACAGAAATGCTTCATTTCAGTGCGAGGCCTTTACCGCAATTACTGATATGGTATCTGTCGGTTTGGACATGTGAGATATGTAGAGAATTTTTTCAGTATTGGAAGACTTCCTGGTTAGTCTAATTGATATGGACGTGGTTGGCTCAGAGATTTCAGATAGACAGCTGATCGGCCTCTGTAATAAAGAAAATGAGCCTAAGCTTCATTTGTCAAAGAACAAAACTATACATACACAGGTCATAACATTACAGGATCAGTTGAGATATCTAGATGTCATCAGCAGAATTAACTAAAATTGTTCGACATCTTTTATGTCGATTCTACGGAGTTTAGCCAACAACATTACGGCATCCGAGGTAGTGGTAATAACATAAGGTTGCTGCAGCGGTCGATGGTGTTGTGTTTACTCTACCAAATAAATCACACAAGCAATTGGATTCAGATAGCATAGTGAGCAGGTAGTTCAATGAAACAACCTGAAACTATGGCATGGAGAGCCATAGGAAAGTAGGAAGCGAGACAGACACTGAGGGAAGTGGCTGCAACAGTTACAGTGTCCCAAAGTAAAATTTCCAGGACCTGGAGGTGATATTAGGCAACTGGAAGGGTTAAAATATGGTAAGGAAACTTGTCTACAAAATTCTTCGTAGTTTTTTGCCGCATTGTCAATTGACATTGTCACTGACAGTGCGGCCACAAACCCCGAAGAATTTTATTGACAGTGAGAACGGCCGCGGAAGCCTTCGTTTACATCATGGTACTCCAGAATAGGACGCCCAAATGTAGAATAGGCAGGTCCTTAAGAAGAACTGTTGCATGTTTCAAACGCTCTGCCAGTGAAACGAAACCTTTGATTCACCTTCCCTACGATATTTTCAGTTGTTCCTTTTAATAAAAGTTGTTTGAAATTGTAATTACAAGGTATTTCAAATGTTTGTAAATCTATGGGGCTTAATTGCTTGGTTATTAGTGGTTAGCTTACAAACTACTAAAGCTAAGTTAAACTAACCTAAGGACAACACATACATCCGTGCCCGAGGGAGAACTCGAACCTCCGACTGCGAACAGCCGCACGCACTGCAGCACGGTGCCTTAGTTAAAGTAATGGCCTGTAAACTTCACTGAAATGTCGTGTAAATGAAGCTTAACCGTTTTCATTTAATGGTCGTGTGGATGACTTCACATTTTTATTACTTAGGGTGAATTTACACTTTTCGCACAATGCAGATGTCTCATCTAAATCGTTTTGGTTATTATCTTCTAATGACTTGCTATTCTAAAAAGGTTAGAGCTACTCAGATTGTCTCTTAAATCGTGTATAAAAACAAGTACTTGAAGTCGGAAAATAATGTGAACGATTCAGAAGATTACAAAAAAGGTAATAGAAGACAGCAAAGGTAATTAATTAACGATAACACGACAGCGCACAATGTCAGAAAGAACAGCGCGCGTCCTGCAGAAAGTACGCATAGCTGTCCACTGACGTCATCCTTCGCCAGTTCGGGCGATCGGTAAGTGCGAGCGAAAACGAATCACACCCTCTCAGCAGCACGTATGAAATTGCCGAATTCGAGTGTGCCATTTGAGCATAGATTTGGGAGAGTTGCGAAATTCGACTGTTTGGTTTACCACGAGCAGGTAAAAGTAAACGAATTTTCGTAAGCCCATCAGCAAGACTCCTGGTCCACTCCTTTATGAATGCCTGTTCGTAGGTGCTGATGCCGTCATGGAATTCCACGTCCCGCATTGGTTGACACACCATTCAACGGTCCTTCCCCAGTGTATTGTTTGTTTGTCGACCCGAAGTTGCACGACGTGACTGGGGACTCTCATGTACCCAGTGATGCCAACATGGGCCACATGTTTCCTAGTTGCACAATACGAAGACCCCGGGTTGGGACAGTCCATTGATGTGGCCCCTGTTAAGTGTATTTATTTCTTAAAGAGGCTACCTAACTAGTGTGTGAGGCAACGCGGGTGCTTCGTACCGTATGTAAGCGGCTTTCTGCATTCTTTGGATCACGACAGTTGACTGGTACCAACTTCGCAAAAAAGGGACTGTGACATAGCGAACGCACTCTAATGGTAGTTCGATACGTAACAGAGGCGTGTAAGTCTAATCATTCACTCAAACATCAATGGTATGCAAACATACCTAAATGGGTTAATATTGGCCCACTCCTTCTTGGCATATCAGTTTTTTGTTAGGTATGTATTCAGTAGTTCCGTCAGTTCCAGTGACGGTGCGAACTATGTGTTCACTGTTTCAGTGAACACCCGGAAAAAAGTTCATCGTGAAAGAAAAGTAAATATAAAAGATATAAAAATTGTTTTTAAACTATCATTCTTCGTTTCGTTCTTCTATCAGATCATTTTATAAGCCCATTCAAAGTATTTTTATCGCATGACAAACGTTTTACTTAGCGGAGGCAGCACGTATACGAGTCGTAGCGCGTCCGCTTAATATAGTTGCAAGTGGTCGCAGTGCTGCAATGCGCATGCGCAACTGAGGTTCAAATTTTCTTCTGAACCTCCTGGAGGCAGCATATGGGCGTTCCCGCGGCAGTGAGGGGCGAGGGCAAACGCCGCTTTAAACATTGGTGTTGGAGCTCGTAGAGACACCAGCTCCTAGCTACTCGAGTTCTGGGGGTTACGCACGAATGGTCCCGAATGAAGACAATGGAGCTACTGCACACCTCGCCTTGTGCATGCGTATATACTCCATGAAGGCACTATCCGTCATTAATATTTGTAGTTGGCGCATCATCAAAAGCACGTCATATCTGGTAAAGTACCTAATAATTATAAATTAAAGACGCATCAACTGTAAAATCCTTCAGAAGATCCGATCATAAATAATAACGACGTCACTACCCTCCACCTACCAAGAATAGACGTGTAGTTAGCGGCATCGCACTACATCAACGAAAGTAGTGGGTTCCAGATTCACTGCAAGCAACTTTTTAACCGAATCTTCTTTTTAACAGAAACGGAGACAATGACTTTTTTAATTGTTACTTGTCACATATCATGGGATGTTTTAGCAAATGTAGCACGATTTTGAGGGTAAATGGCATTTATGCTCTTCGTTGTAACAAACATGTAAATTGAGGGCGATTGCAAGCTTTTCGCATGCGTGAGATTTGGAGGGAGTGCTGCTTACAGTGTTATATGACCTGAAGGTATCCTGTTTCTTCGTTGTGACATTCAATTTGTTACAGTCACTTATCACTGTAATCAGTAACTTACTGTGTTTTAGTATTCATATCCATATTCATATGTCCTTGGTGTTTCTTACCAAAGAAAAATGAGCAACATTCAGTATCGTTTTAGAAACTCAGCCTTAAGCTTGGAACAAAAGTGTGAAATAAAGCCGAGGTAGGACATTATACGAATCTTTTAATACCAAAAGAGGTGCGCCAAATTGTCTCTTTTGACGTCGAAACATCGAAGCGCGGAGCGGAGGACGGGGGGGGGGGGTGACGCCCTTATCAAGATCCGGCACTCAAAGAACTGAACCCCACAGTCATCTGTAGCATCAGCCACCACTAGTCAGTTTCAAGTATTCATCGTACGTACCTCAAGTGACTCTCATCCGTTAACCAATAAATTATTCCCCTTTTCTTAATCTCCTGGGCATATTCTTAGATTATACAGTATTAGTCGGGAGCAAAGGTAGATCCTTTCACTGGTGATACTATTAGTGATCCTGAACATAGAACTTCTAATAAACATATGTACTTTTTCTAACCGTTTTCGGGTTGCTGAACGGAATGGCCGCGTGGTCTAATCCGTCATGCTACGGAATGGGCGGCCGTTCCCGTCGGAGGTCAGAGTCCTCCTGCAAGATTCAAAAATATTTGTTAAGTTTATGGGACTTAACAGCGGGGTCATCAAATGTTCAAATGTTTGTATAGTTTATGGGACTTAACTACAGGGTCATCAGTCCCTAAACTTACAAACTACTTATGAACTACTTACGAACTAGGACGTCTTAAAATCCATGACCGAGGGGGGATTCGAACCCCCGACCGTAGCGGCCTTGCAGACCGTGACTGGAGCGCCTCAGTTCCGTCGGCCACCACGGCCGGCTGCGGGGTCATCGGTCCCTAAAATTACAAACTACTTATGGACTAACTAAAGACAGCACAAACATCCATGCCCGAGGGAGGATTCGAACCCCCAACGAAGAGCGGCCTCGTGCATCGGAGCATAGCGCCTCAATGCGCTTGGCCACTCCGCCGCGGCCCTTGTGCAAGCGCGCGCGCGTTTGTGTGTGTGTGTGTGTTCTAGGAATAAGTTAGTTTAAGTTTTTTATAAGCCTAGGTACTGATAACTGCGGCAATTAAGTCCCTTAGATTTTAACATTTGGATTTTATTGTAATGAAAGTTCCGGATTACTGCTTTATTTTATTCAATAGCGCTACAGCTGTTTCAACATTTTGTCATTATCAAGCGCCTGCATATATAAGAATTACATTAATTAATTACAAATCAAATAATTCAAAAATATACATAAAAAATTTTTGTTATAAATTTTCCTTATAACTTATGTCTACGATGTTTAGACGTTACATGCTGACATCTGGCCTAACTGTTGTATTTTTTGTTGGATTTTAAACCAATGTAAATAACTCGCAACGGGAAAAGTGCAGGTGACATTAAGATTCTGTAGTTTATGGTTTGTTTAAATGTGTAACTTTCCTCACAAAAGATGTTCAAGCAGTCCACCATCAACTTCAATGCATTTTGCTGCTCTTGAAGACAGATGTGTTGACGACCAGGACTCGGTGGCCAGGCATGATTCCATGACGGGCATTTTACCGACCAGCTCCGATCGGCAACACTACACCTGTCTACAAGAGCAGCAAGTTAACGGTGGACTGTTTGAACATCTTCTGAGAGGAAAGTTACATAATTAAGCAAACCGTAATCGACAGTCTCTCAATTTAGTATCACCAGCACTTTTTCCGTTTCTAGTTATTTTCGTTCACCCGGAAACGATTAAGAAAATGGCATATGTTTAGTCACAAGTAATGCCCTCCAGGCACGTGCCTTTCCTCTTGACTCAACCTGTATATTGTCTGTCCTTTCTCAAACGTCTCAAAGAGCAGAAACCACAGATGACAAAGAATGATCCTCTCAGTGAAGACGCACTCTCCTCTCGATCTTTTAGTAGAATCACCGAAACGTCGCGAGGAATGAATAATGGGCAGGAGTACACAGTCAGTAGTGAAATTTTGGGTCCGATGGGAGGCGTGCTAGAATAGTGCGGATGAAACTGTGGTATTCAAACCCCAGTCCTGCATTAATTTACATCTCTTCCGTTGGCAACTAATTTATTTCTGTCTTACTTCTTATTCCTAAAATTACTAACAATACCGGTTCCAGCCACCGTTCAAATATTCAAATGTTTGTAAACATGTTAGACGACACTGCTATGCTCATCGGTCCCTAGACTACTTAAACTAAGGGCACCACACACATACACACACGCGCGCGCACACACACACACACGCACACACACACACACACACACACACTCCCGAAGATGGACTCGAACTTTCGGCGGAAACGGCTGCCTAGTTCATAGCATGCAGCCTTAGACCACGCGGCCTTTCCGCACGGCACCAGCCCGCGTGATCTTTTCATATGTCCTTCCGTAAATTCCTTACTTGTGACGCATGCCTCAAGACGTGAAGTTGGGGAAAAGAGAAATAATAACACCTTACGAGATATGGCCAAATGGAAGTTGTCTGGCGCACCAGGGAGTGCCCACTTGTGCCCAAGGGCAGTGAGGAGAAAGCCGTGTGCACGGCGGCCGCTGTTGGATTCCAGCCTGGAGATAGCAGCGTTGGGCGGCCCAGCCCACGCGCCCCAGCTGCGCACAATGCGCGGACCGCCACCTGGCCTGCCCGCGGCGTCCCACCGTCTCCATGGCAACCGCTGTCCAAGGGTCACCGGCCGGCTGCCGCCCCTCCAGTCGCGCTTTCCTCTTCCGCCCTTAGGAGGTAATACTACACGCCGCGGTGAAAGTCGACAGCCTAGAGGTGACCAGTTTGTCATCTAACGTCGGCGGGTAATGGCGGAAGTAGTTACCTGCCACTGAACTGATGACGTAAAATAGTTTAGCTCATACATTGCAGTCGCTCATACGTTGACGATGTTTATTATTGGATTAAAAAATTGTACATTGAAGGGATTTTTTTACCAGGGCTCTCATGTGTACCAATATTGGGTCCATTATTTTTCTACGAATTCGAAGTATTTAAATATTTCGACCATTCAGGACAATGAAATAAATTCAATAGAAAAGTTGGCAATACCCTATGTCCATTTGTCCCTCTTGCACGCAGACTTTACTAGATTCCCGCAAGGGATCGAGCGTATTAATGGGTCCGCACTGAAGTTCTCAATTGCCTGTTGGAAGTATATATACAATTATAGATATGGTGTCTGTTCTTGTTAGGAATTGCAAATTTCAGTTAATAGACTCGATCCCTTGCGAGAATGCAGTATACACCTGCGAGCAAGAGGAACCATTGGGTAGGGGGCATTACCATCGTACTGTGCTCTAAGTCGAGAGTTTGGGTTGCAAAGGAAGTGGGTCTGGATATCCTAATTGGTGGCCGGGTGCGGTGGCTCAGCGCGCTCGCTCAGGAAGTTCAGTGACCTGTGTAATAAAAAAACTGAGCCAAATACCCAACGAACGATCCATACAAACACATAAAAGGAATGGGGGCGGGATTGCTTGAGGTTACCGCTGGTCCGAAACGGGAAATCCGGGTTCGACTCCCGAGCCAGTACAATTTTCATTCTTGCCATTGAATTTATTTCAATGTCCTGAAAGGGTCGAAATGTTCAAGTATTTAGAATTCTTAAATTACGGCCATTAATGTTAACAAACAGTGTTCATTCTATCGCACATGTCCAAAAAGAACAGACACCATACCAGTATAACGTTAACAAACAGTGTCTATTCTTTCGTACATGTCCGAGAAGAACAGACACCATACCAGTAAGATTATTTTTCTGGTTATGTGTTAATGATGGGTCAACTACTCTCTCCTACTGCAAAAACAACCCGAACTTTGACGACTTTCAGATATATACAAGTCCAAAGATCCTGTGCACAGATACGCAGGACGTAAATGCCGATTACCTGTTCTATGAGAGAGGCAGCCCAAAGGAATTTTTGAACTCAACGAATGTAACACGCAAGCAGTAGTCACTAACAGAAAAGGGAATATCTCAATTTTAATAATCTCTTCCACTATTACCATAGAGGGCACAAAAATGTCCTCCAGAATACAATTTGGGGAAAGTTTTGGCAATTACTTAAGTTGGACCCAACATACAATAGCAGTCCGAAAACGATATGGCGTCACTTCACTGATAAGAAAACGCTCCGGTTTTGGAAATTCAATTCGGCATGGGACTTTACAAGGTTGTAGTATACCTCAACGGTGTCAACTCGCAAATCTGTTAAAGTGCACTGTCTAGAAAATTCCAAAAAAGAGTTCTCTAAGGTTTTACGCGCACCACATGTAAAACTGATACTGTTGTCAGGGAATAGGAGGATAGCTCACATGATAGTGTGTTCGCCTGTGATGTGGACGATCCAGAAACGTTTATTTTTATTATTTACTCGAATCTGCCTGACCGTCTTTTCCATGAAGAAACCAGCTCCTCGAAATTAAATGGATATTTAAACTTTCCACAACTTCCATCTGACCTTACTTAGTAAAAAAATTGTAATTTCAATAGTAGTTAAAGATTCAATCTACCTACGTTAATTGTAAAATGAATTTCCAATTATTCGACTTTTAAAAAGAAATTATTGTAATTGAAATATTAATTAACTGGACTTTCATCTAATAATGAAATTTCTTTATTATGTCATTCATAATATTTTATATGAGCTATTATTTTTAGTACAAATAAAAAAACAGGATTTAGCCCACAGGTAGAATCGCACCCTGATCAGCTACATTATAATAAAACAGTCTACTGTTTGAGCTATTTCCCTGTATTGCTGTAAAGGACGCACTGACTAGTATATATGGCGTATAAAAATTGCGCTTAATCTTCAGAAACCTTTGTCACGAAATTTTCTGGAATGTGCGCTCTAAAACGTCTCAACGTATAATACTAACTTGGGAAATATCGTCCCAAATTGAATTTTCGAGACTGGAAAGTCTCCTTGTCAGTGCATAAACATAAAGAAATATTTACATTACAGCTTAAAAATGATCTAGTAGATACACTAATATGACTCGTTCTTCATTACGGTGTTGCTGTTCCCCAAGGACTTTCGTAAGAAATCTCACGCAGTCAGGTACCAGTGATGAATAGTTTTATACGGTACTTTTGACACGTATGCTTTTTCCATCCACAGCATTCCTGCCTACGCATGTTCACGTACCTATAAACTAGAAGCTATCGTACTGTAGCTTGCTGTGTCATCTTCAGAATTACTGCACTACGTATCATTTAACTTAAATTCTTACAGCACACTCAAAAGCACAGGCGAAATACTCGTCGTCTCTGTGCTGTCACATAACACTCCCAAATTACCTAAATCATCTTTACAACGATATTCCTCGAAATATCAGAGCATTTAAATTCGTCCAAGAGTTCGAAAGATTGCAAATAGTTCACTTTATGATGCAATAGCCATGTTACCCATATTCATGACATGATGAGAAACTAAGGTTACATAACCTGCAGTGAAACGGGTACATTTTGTTTGATATAACCCATAGAGACTAAAGAAAGTACATTACGTCATGTTTTCGACTTGCCGGGTCCAATTACGCCTTTGGGCGGATGACTTAGTAGTAGATCGGTACTCGATGGGCCTTCGAGGCGTGTGCCGAACGGAGTTTAGTTTAGTTTTATATTAAATTGAAGGTCATTGAATTAAAATATGAGCCGCGGCCTAGATTCGAACCTGGTCATCCTGGTTACCTATATCGAGACTAAATCTGGGCATTTATTTATTAATTATTATTTCCAGTTAATTAGTTAATGAACGGTTCAATTTACCAGATGAGCCAGTTGATTCCATGTAAAAACAGCAAACTCCATTATTGTGTCACCAGCAGCTCAAACACTACCTTGACGACAACTTGCGTCCATGACTCACTAGTGTTTGGACCACTCTCGAACCCTACTAAGAAGTCTTACCAACTGAAATCGCGTGCAATGTGACCAAGCCGAAGCTTTCCAATCTTTAGGGCCCAGCTGCTAATTACTTTATTGTCCATCAACAGTTGGGAATCGTTTTTGTTCAGTTACACATTTCAGTAGTTTTGAATCATCTTCACAAGCATGTAGTTGCGCGCACAGTCCGTCTCGTCAGCGTTATGACGTCACACATGTACGTTCATGAGCCCAGGATTATTTCAAGCAGTGTTTCTCTGTTTCTCGTGTAGCCACTGATCTCAGTCAATAAGTGCTGACAATCAGTTACTGAGGTTTCTGTGGTGAGAGCTAATGCCTAAAATCTGGTATTCTCAGCACACTCTTCACACTAAGAATCTCGAAACACTAAATTCTCCGATGCTCTCCGATATGAAATGTCCCCCTCGTCCAGTTCCTACGTCCATTCCGCGTTGAACGTCTATGAATTTCCGTCTCGTTTGGCTATAATCCCGCCGGAAAGCCTACAATTCATCGGAGTACGAATGACAGGTCTCATACGCGATATTGCCGCCATTTGCGCCTTAGCTTATCGCTGTTCCACGACATAAAATGTCGACAGCCAGTATCATGAGAGACACGTCACGGAGTTAGTAGGTCAAGAAGAATATGACGTCAGCGCTTGCTACTCTCGTTCATGCGAATATCGATAGGAATCTCTCGACATGACGCCACTAAAATAAATAAATAAAAAGACAGAAATAGCTGCCGACGCTAAGGACTACAGCAACAATCTGTTGTTGCCCAAACAACTTTTATTCATTATGTGTTGGAACCTGCGATTGTATCTTGAAATAGGTTTCAGAAATTACTGCAACCTGTCGCCTTTTATCCTTCCCAATGAAGATTTATTAAACCATAACCGGTTTCAAGCTTCCTAGCAGCTCATCATCAGATGGTAATACATTTAGTGCAAATTACATTTGTATAACTATACAAATGTATATTAATTTGCACTGGTTATGGTTTAATAAATCTTCATTGACAAGGAAAAAAGGCGACTGGTTGCAGTAATATCTGAAACCTATAATAGGTCACTGTATCAGCAGCATGAGTCGACTGCCCGTCTTTTGCGAATCACGTAATCCTATGGATTCGGAAAGATAAACCTTAAGCAAGTCTGACACAACATAAATCTTTAGGGACTATTCTGTCAAATCTGTAAGGAAAGAAACACGACCATACTTTTCATTTACTGTAATCTACTACTAACACAAGCAATATAATATTAAGAGGAGACTTCACAATGCTTTGCTTCCGTCATGTGAAATATGTAAACTGGTAATTTCTGCATATTCCTGGAGGAATGACTCTACGCGGAATCCCACTACTTTGGACTCTCTTTCTGTTGATGACGCCAGTGTCATTCTTGTCCACACAAAGTATTCAAACCAGTTGTCTCTTGCCTGCGAGTCCCCCAGCGCTGCGACTGCCGAGCCCGCATTGTCAGCAGCCAGGTCCACCGCGTCGCCTGCAGGATCAGGTGCTCTGGAGCTACTTGCGCGACCACTAAGCTGCATCCTAGCACACAACCATCCGGTTTTGCCCGGGCACCTATGTGCGTATGCAAATGGACTCTGATGAGCTTGCGGTGATTGTAATAACAGCTCTTCAAGTCGTCGTTGCACTGCTCTTCCAACCCATCCCTGCGACTCAAGAACTGGGTGCATATCGAATAACTTTATCTACGCGGTGGACCGCGACACTTCGCTACGACTTGCACAGCTGCTAACCAGAGACAGGACGACCAGTGAAAAATGAGAAACATTGCATTTCAATACCTTGTAAACAGTAGTATCATGTCGAAATGGACATGTTCCTCCACGTGAAATGTAGCACCCTGCATCGCTGATTAAGAACAGTACAGCCAGCAAGCCGCTTGACTTCCGTAGACGGGTGTGCTATATCAGTCTTGGGAGCTGCCAAAATGCAAACAATTGCAGTACTGCTCTCCAGACACCACGATCGTCTAACCAGTAATAATAATCGTTCAAATCAAGTTTACTAAATTAAACATTTTTCTCTTAATATTACATACTTTATTAATTATCACTGAAATAATGTGAAAGTTACTGATTTGAATGGCGTATGAATGTGGAGTATAAATTCTAGAACGAAACTGTTATGTTGAGCCAGGATATAAATGTTCGAAAACAAGTATGAAAGTGTATTTCGCCAGTTTGTGGTGCTGGAGAAACAAATGTTCAAATGTTTGCAAACCTTAAGTAACTGAACTGTGGGGTCATCGGTCCCTAAACGTACAAACTATTTAACGACTACCTTATACTAAAGACGGCACAAACATCCATGCCTGAGGGGCGATTCGAACCCCCGACGGGGAACGGCCTCGCGCATCGTAGCGTAGTGCCTCAATGCGCTCGGCCGCTCTACCGCAGCTGGAAAAACTATGAATATATGTAAATACTAGCTGAATCCCCGCTGCTTCGCATGCGTAGACTGATTGGTCTGCACCAGTTTTTTTTTTTCTTTTTAATCCTGATGAAGAATCCATATCCTAAGTTTCGAGGTTATAGCTTGAAATTTGAGTTAAAAGCACCATATTTTTGAAAATCAATTTTTGCATCTCGTATTTCACCCCCTGGTCGAATTCCCAAAAATACCAAAACACGTATTTTTTAAATTCCAACGAAAAATACAAATGCCAATTTTTGTAGCTATAGCTTCAAAATTGTCTTGACAACAACGTGTTTTCGAAAAGAATTTTTGATTCCCACTTTTACCCCCTTAGTTGTTGAATTTCCAAAAATACCAAAACACATGTCATTTTAATCCTGATCCAGAACCATATTCTAAGTTTCGTAGTTATAGCTCGAAATTTGAGTTAACAGCAATATATCTTTGAAAATCAATTTTTGCATCCCGCCTTTCACCCTCTTATTAGGCTAATTTCCAAAAATACCGAAACACGCGTCTTTTAAATTCGAACCCCGAATCAAAATCCAAAAATTTGTAGTTCTAACTTCAAAATTGCCTAAATAGCAACATATTTTCGAAAAAAACTCTCCAATTTAACACCGTTGATAGCTGAATTTCCAAAAATACCGAAACACCTATTTCTTAACGTCTAGCCAACTATACAAATATCAATCAATCAATTTTTGCAGCTCTAGCTTCAAAATTGTATCAATAGCAACGTGTTTTCAAAAACAATTTTTTATCCTTTATTTAACCCTCTTACTTGTTGAATTTCCAAAAATACTAAAAATCATGGATTTTTAATCCTGACCAAGATTCCATATCCGAAGTTTCGTAGTTGTAGCTTAAAATTTGAGTTAACAGCAACATATTTTTGAAAATCAATTTTTGCGTCACCTATTTTACCCCCTTATTTGTCGAATTTCAAACAATGCCGAAACACGTGTCTTTTAAATTCTAACCCTGGATTAAAATCCCAAATTTTGTAGTTCTAGCTTCATAATTGCCTAAATAGCTACGTATTTTCAAAAAACGTTTCATCCTCTATTTCACTCCCTTCCGAATGGAATATCGAAAAATCGCTTCTTAAATGATACCTACAGAGTAAGATCAACACCCTCCACAAATTTCAAGTTTCTATCTTCAGTGGTTTGGGTTGGGCGATGATGAGTCATTCAGTCAGTCAGTCAATCGGGACACTTCCTTTTATATATAGAGATTTCATTTAGTTAATGTGGAACATTTTAACTATCTCCAAACGGAGAAACGCCAAGATCGCAGTATGATTAATTACTTGGCGACCAGTTTCGATGTGCAATGCCATCATCTTCTGGTCGTATATATTTTACAATGTGGTCAAGTTTATAAAAGAAATTGAGGTTTAACGGGAAGTGATCATTGTACATAAGCAAAATATAAAATACACTTGTTATACTGTGAACTACTTGTAAGACGTTTACAAACAATCCACGGTATTGTATGTGTGCTGTATATCTTGACTAAGTCCAATGTTGAACTTTCTGTTTAACCTCCATTTTTTAAATACTTGACTACATCGTAAAATATATACGACCAGAAGGTAGTAGCATAGCACATCTAAACTGGTTGTCAAGCAATTTATCATACTGCGATCTTGGCGTTTTCTTTCGACGTCACGTAATGTCAATGTGGAATATTTAGTAGTAATAATTTTTCTAATATAATTTACCCAGTAGTATTTTCGTACAAATATAGAATTTATATGATTAGTCACCGAACGAAAGGCGGGATAGCTGTTTTGTCAACAAAACATGAACTCTGAAAAGTTTCGGTGATTCTGCGGTCGTGTATTAGTTTCAGGATCGCGAGTGCTCATAAAAGTTAATTGGTAATTATCGAGTAAAAATGTAATAAAATGTTTGTAAAGCTTATGGGACTTAACTACGAGGTCATCAGTCCCTAAACTTACAAACTACTTATGAACTACTTACGAACTAGGACGGCACAAATATCCATGCCCGAGGGGGGATTCGAACCCCCGACCGTAGTGGCTGTGCAGACCGTGACTGAAGCGCCTCAGTCCCCTCCGCCAACACGGCCGGCAAAAAAAAAGTAATACTCCGCATCTTTTATGTGATCTGTCAATTAATGTCAACTTAAAAATACGTTTACCGTGTTGTGCAATTGAACACATCTCACTTGAACGTTTTAAATGCAAAATGGTGAAGCGTGTAGTGCGATTGGTTTTCTACACAAGTTACTTCTAGTCCAGGTCCACTGCGCAGCCGTCCAACACTCACCGTTACTTCGCTCACTTTCTATGTTACAGGCATTTTCCGACAGTATAGACCTAATCACAGCGCAGTATACCACAGAGGGAATCAGAGCAATTACGTTGTAATTAGCTGATGATGACAGAAGATTACTTCTGTTACAGCACTCAGTAAACAACCACAATCAAACAAGAATAATTCTCTTTTTACATTTACTCTCTGAACCAGAAAACGAAATTGTATGAGTTTGCATTCCTCACACATGTTTCTTGGAGGCGGTACAAGATAGGTGAGAACAGTTTTACTGTGCATCCTGATGCAATGAAAATTGTATCGAGGCCTGGAATGAAATATATTCATGTGAACAACTCAACCGTAGACAATTGCCATTCAAGTAGCTATTCCAAGACTAAGGACTACATTCACGTTAAGCCTCATACTGCATTTACATCTTTGTCTCCATCCGTTACACGTAAGCCTTAGTATACTTCCTATTAACCTTTCACTTCCTTTGGTCAGGGTGCATAACAAAATGCTGCTCCCACCGATTTGACTGAGTCTCTCTTCGTTACTCATCGGATTACCCTACTCGTTTTCGATAATTTCTACAACTCCACATTCAGCAGTCTGTATGGTCTCTGCAGTATTTACCGTAATCGTTTCTTTTCCGCACTAGGCTACACCATATGTACTGTCAAAAAAAGTCTTTCGAACACATAAATATATCTCTCTTTACAAGGACATCGTCTTTTTTTTTTTTTTTTTTTTTTTTATTTTTTTTTTTTTTTTTTGCAAGTTTATAATATTTTACATTTGCTCTATTTCAGTCATAGCTAGTTTGCTGATTAAATAGTCAAACTCGTCTCCTACATTAATGTATAATTTCATAATACACTATCAGTTCAAAAGTATCCGGACACCCACCACAACATATTTTGTCATATTTGGTGCATTGTGCTGCTACCTACTGGCAGATACTCTATATCAGCTACCTCAGTAACCATGAGACATCGTGAGAGAGCAGATTGGGGTGTTTCGTGGAACTCATGGTCTTCAAACGTTGAAAGTAGCCTGATATTAAAATAACGAAGATCTCGGGCAGCTGGGATCTGAAATTGTAAGTTAAATCGCTCACTGCTGCCCTAAATTACTTTACGAGCGGCCACAGTACATGTGCAACGGAAATTTATCTAAATGCTCACTCCTTAAGGGAGCAGCCAACATTTTAACAAACACGATATCAGTGTTAAAAAGTAAATGGATAGATAATTAAACATGGGATGCGGAGCATGAAATCATAAGCAGAGGTGTGATACTTTAAAATTGTAATCTAATCAGAAAAATGAACAAGCATATGAATGTGGGCAGACCAAATTAAGCACACATCTTCCGCAAAGTGAATTAAATCGTGTAATTACTGCCCATAATAAAATTGTTTCTGCCTTTTATGAATATGGAGATAAAATGGGAGGAAATTTGCAAACACACAATGGGTAGCAGAAAGCACATTCATTCACTTACAGGCACGCGCATAATACTTGGCGGTACATTTCTCTGTGGAAACACTCTATAAAAGTGGCGAAACGAAGCGTCAGCGGCGTCTTGACGAGATGGCAGGTGTCTTGATCACAACTATTGTGCACTAAACGAACTCATCTGTGGGAAGGCAGTGGCTCACTATTCTTAAGTACCATGTGGTGTGCGACCACGCCAAAATTCGTAACTTTTACAAACAGGAATTAATTTAGAATTAGCAAGTAAAGCACACATGAGATTTCGTGTAGAAGAAAGCTAGTACTAATAAAAGCACGGCTGAAGGCCGAAGTTGCGACCATTTTGAAAGCACGTGGTGCAATCGGTTACACAAGACAGGAAAGATGGACTCAAGCTAAAAAATCTGAGAAATATTTAGCATATTCACAAATACAGATGCGACGTGAAAAGTTAGTTTAAAACACGAAGGAAATTCAAACATACTAGGTTTACAAAAAGGCTGAAGGCCATACACGTGTATTCTAAATTGAGCAAACCAAACACAAAATCATCACCGGAATGAAAATGAAAATAATAAATTGACACTGAATTACTCAAGTTCTGTGAATTAATATACACTTCGCCTTACAAAGCGAAAGAGATACTCAAGAAAACTATAACTGAAAACCAAAACTGACTGATCACAAAGAAAGCAAGGTTCTAACAGCATGCCTTCCCTGCAGCATGATTCGGCGAAGTACTTCCACGCTCATCGGAGCCAGAATGAAGAGAGTGGAGTTCTACGGCCACGGAAAAGCCTTCCATCCCCCTACACCGGGTATAGAGCACGCTGAAGGCGACCCCGAGTGCATTCAGAGACTAGTGTTTACCAACCCTTCCTACCTGGCAAGACAATTCTCTCTACATCCGCTCCCAGAGAGGTCTCCTGTCACCCCTTTCGTCCAAGATTAGGTTGGTACGACACTAAGAACACGGCCACCTCTCTATCTTGCCAAGTAAGCTTGTCTGTAGACATCCAGAAGACGGCAGCAAAGACGACAAACGAAGCCATGCGTTCTTAACTTCAGTAAAACGAGGCCTAAAGCGCGAGGCGATGACTGTAAACCATTGCGCGGCAGTCAGTCAATATTAAGGGTAACCTTCCACATTCACATGAACACACAAGTTCAATCACACGGGTGGAAACATATATAAATATGAGGCAAACATATATAAGTGGCAGTGATCATTAATAAAAAGAATAAGATTATTAACACACAGATATAAAACATGAATGGTGCAGATACACTTTAGGTTAAAGAATAAATCAAAATGGAACACAACTACATATTCAGTGGACGTGTTTCAATGTGGTTAGGCGATTGGGTGTCACTTGTGTCTGAAGTCTCTACGCGGGATTTCCACACTCGTAAGCATCCCTAGGTTGACTGTTTCTGATGTGATAGCGAAGTAGAAACATGAAGGTCACGTACAGCATGAAAGCGTACAGGCCGACGTCGACTGCTGACTTACAGAGACCGCCGAAAACTGAAGAGGGTCGTAGAGTGTAACAGGCTGGCATCTATTCAAAGCTTCACACAGGAATTCTAAATTGCATCATGATCCACTCCACAGGTGGCAGGTGAGAAAACTTGGATTTCATTGTCGAGTAGCCGCCCATAAGCCACACTTCACACTAGTGAATGCGAAGCGACGCCTCTCTTGATGTAAGAAGCGTAAACACTGGATGATTGAACAGTGGAAAAACGTTGTGTAGAGCAACCAATCACGCTACACAATGTGGCGATCCGATCTCAGTGAGTGGGTGTGACGAATTCCCGGTGTAAGTCATCTGCCAGCGTGTGTAGTGCAAAGTAATATTCGGAGGTTGGGGTGTTATGGTGTGGTCGAGTTTTTCATGGAGAAGGCTTGCACCCGTTTTTGTCTTGCGTGGCACTATCACAGCACAAGCCTACATTGATGTTTTAAATAACTTCTTGCTTCCCACTGCTGAAGACCCAATTCTACGGGGGGGGGGGGGGGGGGATCGAGCAACTGTTCATAATTCATGGCCTATGGTGGAGTGGTTATACGACAATAACATTCCTGTAATGGGCTGGCCTGCACAGAGTCCGGAGTTGAATAATTTGGAACAACTTTGGGGTGTTTTGAAACGCCGACTTTCAACCAGGCCTCATCGACCTACAACGATACCAGTCCTTAGTGCAGCACTCAGAAGAAGAGGACGCCAACTCGTTATCGCCGAATTCGGCCAAATTTATGATACATGTAGGGCGTGGTGAGACACTAAAGTGCCCCAAGTGGGAATCCCAGATGGCTCAGCGTTTAGGAAATAAAAGGAAGTTTGATACGGATCTATTATCATATGTATCTTATCAACTGTCCCTGTGAGGGCATGCTTGGGAAGCAATGTTTGGCTAAGCGGTAAAAGATGGATTCTTATTGAGAAGGTCGCACGTTCAATTCCACCCAGCGGCACATTTTTTCTGCTCCTTAGCAATGCGTACACCTACTTTTTTTTTCCCCGTATGGATCGTGAGGACAAGATTAGATTAATTACAGCAGGCACGGAGGCATTTAAACAATCATTCTTCCCACGCTCAATATGTGAATGGAATGGGTAAAACACCCTAATAACTGGTACAGTGGGATGTACTCTCTGTCATGCACTTCACAGTGGTTTACAGAGTATTGTTGTAGATGTAGAATTACGTCACAATTAATCGCAACATCATATAGACTATTTTATTATTTTATGTAAGCAAAAAAAAAAAAAAAAAAAAAAAAAAAAAGGGGGGGGGGGGCATTGAATGAAATACGGGATTACGAAAATGTAAAAGGGACTGTAGCTAACGAGTACTTGGGGACGTGTATGTAAATCGATACTTCCATTCTTTTGCAGCTGATCAATTACATGTACCGGGGTGATATCATGAAAGAAGCAGGGGAAGCAATAATTTTGCCCGCAACTTGCGCAAGTTATGAACGCCGCTCGTTTGCAGTTACACGTTTTTTATAATGTCTCCATAGAAAAACAAACTGATTTGACATTATGAAAACAGCTTCTTTCATCGCACAGTCCAGCAGCGAACCACGCGTAACGCAGCATGTCGCTGAATACTTGCGATGACAGCTTGTGATGTATAATGGAAAGTAGTTTGATGCAAGCTTCTCGGTAAGTGATTTCTCCTTCTTTCTCCATGGGGCAGGTGTTATTTGTGCCGACAGCACCACCAAGGTGAAATGAAATTCAGGGATTGCACCTTATGGACCGCTTACAACCCCAAGTTTGCAAACTACTTATTTTAAATAATGACGTCTCATGATGATGTTGTGCATATATAAATACAAAATAACATATATGATGCTACGCTTAATTGTGAAGTCAGGAGTGTACGCATTTCCAAGGAGCAATAATAATAATAATAATAAGGCGCCTCGCTGAGGAATGCGAGGTTACTCGCCGTCGGAGGTTCGAGCCCTCCCTGGGGCGTGGGTGTGTGTGTTGTCCTTAGGTTAGTTTACCTTAGTTTAAGTAGTTTGTAAGTACGGACTTATGACCACGCAGTTTGGTCCGATAGATTCACAAATACTTCTTTCAATAAAAATCCGATCTCTTCCGGCTGAGTCAAACACCGCTTTCTAAACAGATTCTCTCAGGGGCAGTTCATGTTGAACATGGTGATAGATCCGTAGCAAAATTCCTTTTATTTCCTAAACGCTTCGCCATCTGGAGTTCCCACTAGTTGTACTTTTATATCTCACCACGTGCTACATGTGCCATAAATATGGACGAATTCGGCGGTGACGAGTAGGCGTCCTCTCCTTGTCATTGAAGAATAAGCTGTTTTTATTGTCTTTGTTTTCCACTCGGAGGAGTGGTGCGGGCTGTTTGCGATTTGGCCCATTAAGATTCGCGCTTCTATTCATCCAATTGTCGGGCCCGGTGGTCTTGGGGTAAAGTGCTCGACTAGAAACCGAAGGGTCGCCGGTTCGAAACCCGGTCGCACCTCGGATTTTTTCAATTTGCACTTTAACGCCCCTCAACGGCCGGCCGCGGTGGCCGAGGAGAATGAGGCGCTCCAGTCACAGTCTGCACGGCCACTACGGTCGGGGGTTCGAATCCCCCCTCGGGCATGGATGTTTGTGCCGTCCTTAGTATAAGGTAGTTGATAAGTAGTTTGTAAGTTTAGAGACTGATGACCCCGTAGTTAAGTCCCATAAGCTTAACAAACATTTGAACATTTTTTGAGCCCCTCAACGATGTGAGGAGTCGCCAGAAAAGACACGTGGTTCGGATTCCACGTTAAGCTGTGGGTCCCCTTTCCCCGATTGGATAACTGGGGTAGGCTAGGGACACGCATTTCACCGAAGTGGTGTCCAATTGAAAGACTTGCACCAAGTCAATGAGCCACACGACATTATTATTATTATTATTATTATTATTATTATTATTATTATTATTATTATTCATCCAATTGTCAGACAAGCTGATAGTGGGGCAAGGGGGATCCCAATTGCGATTAACTGGGAGGCGCTTACCAATTCCGACATACGTCCTACAACCAAGGAAAGTCTCCCAATAAACGTTGGTCGGAACGGACGATTGGGACCAATTTAATTTATTTCTGGGACGTTGAACCCGGCTAAAAATATCAGGGCAGCACGAGTGCAGTCCCGACATTCAAAAATCAGCCATCCGAATTACTCTCGTAATCTCATAGAAATCAGCTCCTCTCTAGAAGAACCTCACCCGGAAGCCCGATATCCACTGCCTTTCTCCAAGAAACCTTCCAGCACCTGATTGAACGTATGCTTGAGAGAGTGGAAACTGTCATCAAGGAAAGGGTGGCCCGACACCATACTGAATTCCAGCATTACCAATAGAGGACCCCATGAACTTGTCATTTTCAGCCAGGTGTCTGGTTACTTTTGATCACATAGTGTGTAGTTCCATCAATATCACATACATCCATTGCCGTATTTTTGCTTTCTTCAGTGTATTTTTTTATGGGACTTAACTACGGGGTTATCAGTCCCTAAACTTACAAACTACTTATCAACTACCTTATTCTAAGGACGACACAAATATCCATGCCCGAGGGCCGGCCGCGGTGGCCGAGGTGACTAAGGCGCTCCAGCCACGGTCAGCACGGCCGCTACGGTCGGGGGTTTGAATCCCCCCTCGGGCATGGATATTTGTGCCGTCCTTAGTATAAGGTAGTTGATAAGTAGTTTGTAAGTTTAGGGACTGATGACCCCGTAGTTAAGTCCCATAAGCTTAACAAACATTTGAACATGCCCGAGGGGGGATTCGAACCCCCGACCGTAGTTGCCGTGCAGACCGTGACTGAAGTGCCTCAGTCCCCTCGGCCACCGCACCCGGCTGTGTAGGTCTCAGTGCTAGGTATCGAGAAGTCAGCAGAGCCTGGAGTAGGAAGGCGAGGCGTTTGGCAGACTCGGCCCACTGGCCAGTGGACCGGGCGCGCTGACCCGGCGCTAATTGGCGGCCGCCCAGCTGTGGCCGGCAGATGAGATGGTATCGGCCGCGTCTGGCCTGGGCGGGCCCCGCGGACCTGCGACCCGCAGCCGCCATTACACGGCTTTCCCTGTCACTGCCGGCCGGCCTATCTGTTATGCCGCCGCCCAAACTACTCGCCGGCCGCCCGCGGCGCCACTGTCGCCAGCCGAGCTGAAGCTGATTGTTTCCTCTTTTACTTTTTTGCCGGCCCCCGGGTCCGCGCCGGAGCCATTAACGTGCCGTGCCGTCGCAACCAGAGGTCAGCCAAAGAGAGGCTGCTCCGTCTTTCGCGGGCAACGAGGGAGCGCGCCACAGCGCGCCCGGAGCAGTCTCTCCGATTGCCGCCTGGTCAGGTCCTTAGCTCTCCTCCAACACTGCCGTTAGATTCCGACAACGTACAACGTAGTATATTGCCTCAAAGAACAGTTAGTACAGCTCTCTTTTTTCCTACACACTCAAGATTTATTGTTCAGACTTTGCGTATGGAATACCTGAAATAAATACATTTACATATCAATAGCGCAAGCACTACTGAGGTACCAGGTGTCGACCCATGCTGCGACACCCGTATTATAGTCCGCGTCACGTAGAAAGGCGACCCAGTTTTCAAATGTTCAAATGTTTGTATAGTCTATGGGACTTAACTACGGGGTCATCAGTCCCTAAACTACTTATGAACTAACTAGGACTAAGGACGGCACAAATATCCATGCCCGAGGGAGATTCGAACCCCCGACCGTAGTGGCCGTGCAGACCGTGACTGGAGCGCCTTAGTCCCCTCGGCCGCCGCGGCCGGCGACCCAGTTTTCTGCCGTTATGCACATCCCCCTTTATTACTGCACAGGTACCCAATAACATTCATTCTCTAGGTGCGTGGCTGGCTGTGAGCAACGACTCTGTTTCTCCCGCAGTCTCCACTATTGGCGCTCGTAGTAGCTCCTCTACGCTGCCCCTATCGCTCCGCCTCTATGCTCGGAAGCGCCTTCCTACATGACGCTAACTATAGTACCTGGTGTAGGCTCTACGGGCAGCAATGCAGGAGCTAATTCTGGCATCCATTCGATCACGCAGATTGTGGAAACGCTCTTGGAGTTCGATATTTCATGCCGATATTTCCAACTTTTCACGTGGTTGGGCGTGTCGCATGTGTTGGTTGTCCGCCTCTGTAGTCCAGTGGACACTGTGGTGAGTTGCCACACAGGAGGCCAGGATTCGATTGCCAGTCGGGTCGGCGATTTTCTGCACTCAGGTGTTTGTATTGTCCTCAACATCATTTCATCCTCACAGTCGCGCAAGTCGCCCATGGGGCGTCACCTAGAGATTTTCACCAGACATACACGATCCCAACTGCCAGACAGAATCATTAATCATTAGTTGTTATGCTTGATTGAAAATGAGTCGGGATATCGTGCTGACTAGAGAATTTGTTGCACGGGAGCATAGCGCGTTGAAGGTACCTGCAGATTTTGGCATCCATTATCTGTTGGAACAACGCATGACCTTTATGTTGCAAGACTGGCAAAAGAACGAGCCTGCAACATTTTGTATGTACTACTCGCTGGTCATCATTTCCTGGACAAATACCAAAGGTTAGCGTACCGTCCTCAAACTCAAGAGCGGAACGAGCCTTGCACCTTACCGCACCTTAGACCATGAGGCCCAGGGTGGGGCCAGAGTGCCTTGGACGAATCCACTCTACGAGACAGCGCTCGCCAAGTACACGTCCTACGCGCAAATGACCATCGCTGACGTGCTGGTAGGTTTCCATCGCTGCAGACAACTTCCCGCCATTCAAAGTGATGCTCTGACAGCACCAGTCAATGATCTGGGGTGACAGGAGGACGGGCTAGAGTTGTGAGTGTCCATAATCACACTGTTAGTGGCCGGTTGGCAACAGTTCTTGTTTACCGGTCTGGGCTCGCAAACCCATCTTATCTGTGCTGTAACACCTCTACGACCTACAACTGCAGTTCTAACAATATGATCTTGACGGACATCTATTGTGTGATGATGATCAGCATACCTTTGCAACCAGCACCGTTGTACAACTAACGCAAGGTGTACCAACGTACGTGGAAACTCTCTGAAAGGACCATTTCGCCACTCGGAAGCCCACAGTTTAACCCCTTTGAATCTTGCGCAGATGGCTACAAGAAGCACGAGTATCGCTTCGTGGCAAGGCGGCTCTTTACTTGACACACTGGGCCTGACGGCTGTAAACATTCGCTTTGAAAGTGTACACATAGATAGCTCTACGGTTGCTGTGTCACTACACTATCTGTTCGCGAACGATGTTGAAACCAGTATCAATTCATGCATTATCCCCCAGGTGAATCTCTCGTCACTGGATTAAAGTTGACGTCGTCTTTTCTGATGAACTAATTTTTTTTAATTAATTTTTTTATTTTTTTGCTTTTTTTTTAATTTTATTTTCAGTGTATTGGAATATTTTCGCCACGTGGTAATGACCGCATGGTCTAAGGCGACATGCTACGCAATGCGCGGCCGCTACCACAGGATTTTTGAGTCGTCCTTCGGGCATGCGTGTGTTTGTGTATATTGTCACTAGCATAAGTTAGTTTAAGTAGTTTGTAATTCTAGGGACTGATGAACCTAGCAGTTTGGTTCCTTGGATTCAGAAACATTTCAACATTTGAGACGTTTCTTTCGGTACATTCTGTGGGATTCTGTAGAGTTTTCCAAGTCAAGCTAGCGGCCGCAGCCAGAAGTCAGGCTCTCGTTGCAGTTCCGGACGCGTGAATCAAATTGCGGGAAGTACTGTTAGGCTGTTTTAATCGAAAACCTGTGCTCGTGGACCCAGATTAATTTTACTGCTTCTGCACTACCACATCAAGCAAATGAGTATAGGCAGCCTCACTTCGCACTGCGGGATGGGGCTAAAGGTATCACCAAAACAAATAATTAAAAAGCGCTGTAAAGAGTCCAAGAGTTTTAAAATTATTCCGAAGTTTGATCTTTGTAGAGGAGAGCAGGGAAAAGCCAAGTGGCTTAACTTTAAAGAAATGTAAATTGTTTTAATTTGTCAAAATTTGCTAATTTTCGGCTACGCAGATCTCTTACATAGTAATAAGTTTTTGTGTCCTTTAAAATTTAAATATTTTTAAGATAATTGTTTTTCCTGACCAATTCCACTTCCACAAGGGCAATTACATTTGGGGTCTGTGGAAGGTACATTAACACATATGCTCTCTTTTTGTAAGTATATATTGTGTATTTTGTTCTGATATGTTCTACATCCAAGAGGATTCCCTCAATTCGGATCTACTGGAACGAAAAGTACATCTAATCTAATCTAATCTTCAACAAAATAACTAGTCCGTTTACAGTTCAAAATAAATCATCTTGGTACCAACTTTTGTAGCGTGCTCTTCGAAACATTTTACTGATTACTAAACGTTGATCTATGGGAAACAAAATGTAAGTAAGTAATAGATTAAAAAGAAAAAATGATCGGGGATCAATCGCAGTACCTTAAATGGTCCATTGTCTGTCACTTGGCCATTTCATCAAGCTTCAGTGGTGCATGTACTACAGGGAAATAATTGTGTATTCGCTTTGTAAACACCCATCTCGTGAGACTATCGAGACACGCTGCTTCGATGCAAGTCGACTGTTGTGATCTGTATTTTGTATTAGCCAACCTATGATTGCTACCAGACGACAACGCGCCTTCTTACACATTAACTACAGTAAACGCATAAGACTGTAATACACCGAGATCACTCATATTCTACATGTGATGAATTCTGTTTAAACTTGATGACACGGTGACTGCAAATATTCTTTGCTACAAAATGAACTGTGTTTCACTATAACTTCGCTAATCCGGCCACTCAGTAAACGGAGCACATGTGTAAAGAAGCATATAACAATGATTTATCGCGAAACCTCATCGTTTGTTAAACTATACTTAGTGAAACTATTCTACACAAACCATATTTCAGATCGCGGCATTATTTGCAGTTTTATATCATAATACTAGTATATTACGAAATTTGTAGAGACGTGGATTCTGAAAACAAGGATTCTGTGCCATGTGGATCTCTCTGTGCTTTAAATAGACCTAGAAACCAGTAGATATGTGGCCGACTAGGTGGAAGATTTCTTCTTCTTCGCACAGGCAGGCGTTCAACATGAAGACGAATCCCTCATCGAAATTCTGCTGACTCGGTTGCACTATGTCGTGTTCCGTACTTCTGTTTGATTGTCTCCTATGACTACCACTGACGTACGATCGCCGCACATACTAACGCCGCATCTAAACATCAGAGAAGCACCACATTGCTGCACTCACTGCACTGTGGACTGGGCTTCCTCCAAAAAATGTCTCCGACGATTGTCTGGTTGAAGACAGATGTGAGTCTCATGTGTGAATAGCACTTGTTGCTGGGCCCATCTGTACCGCGCTGTATTGGTGTCTCGGTGTCAAAGCTGGACCTCATCATGGTAGTCAGGAGCAAAGTTGTATGTAGTGCAGCATATTTCCTACAGTTCCAGTCGAAATATGTCGTCCTGTGGCAGCACGAAAGATTCTTCAGCACGGTAGCGTCCGTCTCAGTGTTCTTCCGAAATGAAATCTTTGCAGATTGTTTTCAATACTTAAATATTGCCGAAATGAAGTTCCGATTTGAAATGATGTTAAAGATTGCTAAAATGAAGTTTAGTTTTAAAATGAAGTTTAGTTTTGAAATGAAGTTTATATGTGAAATCCAGCATGAGTACAATTATTAGTAAGAAATTAATGTATTACTATGTCTCTATTACGTTAGGGTAAAAAATCGTGGTAACTGTTTTAAGAAAGTGTTTAAGGTTACGGCGTTATCTCGCACCTTGATGAGATGATGCGATGTCGCTGATTCTGGTACACCGCGTCGTACTAAATGTATCGCTGGTTTTAAAATTAATTCTCACGCAGATATTAGTAAAACGTCGGAATGTCGAACAGTGATCCATAAGTCAAAGTCGAACACTGTTAATCTTGGAAAATAGCGTTAAGAATCGAGTGCAATCTCACCGACACGTTCCTTGAGAGAAATTAAGCATTCGACCGTGACACAGGTTCGTGCTGTTCCAGCCTGATAAATTCCTCGGTGTTACGATATTTGTACTCATAACTTTGAATAAATACGTTCACAGAGTTCAGAAAATGTTGTCCACACAGTTACTTTCTATTACACTGTGGTTGTTATTGAGTCTTCATACGATTAAAATTCTTCATATCAAATAAGATATCAAGATGGCTTTTTTTAACAGTACATGTACAGATCTCCGTGTTACATGCATTAGCGATCAAACCACGACACAAGGATAAGTATACACATAAAGTCTGTAGTTTCTATGTACATACTTGCTGTATCCAGTAGAATGGATAAAATCATATAATTTCAAGAGGATGTTGAATATTTTGCATTGACTGAAACACTTCTTGCAATTAAGTAAAGGAAAATTACGAAATGACAGAGAACTTTTGGACGGATATTAAGGGATATTACACGCTCATCAACTGACGTGGCGGCCAGGCGGCCAAGTCATCGATAGTTCCTCCGTCGCCCTGGCACTGCTCACACTTGTTTATTTACATCTTCGTGTGGGTTGACTAACATCTACGGATAATCCAAAGAACAATGTTTTTGATGCAATACACATCAGTGTTCTTAGTACCAAGGTGATGAGTGTAATTTGTAAGTTGGTGCGTTACTTACCTCAATACCTTCACAAACAGCTGTTCGGTGGATTTTTCAATACCAGTGAGAGAGGGTAGCCAGTGTAGCGCCCCGTGAAGAAACGATATTAAAACGACACTGTATTTAATTCAATAACATAAGCGCAGTGGTGTCAAAGATAAAGTTACTCAAGGACGTGAATGAACTGTTTATTCAAAAGAAAGAAATTTTAATATCGTCGTCAGTGTTATATCTCTTTGTTCGAGTACTATTTAAACAATTATACAATGTGTAATCTCCCTTCTCTTGTTCTTGTACATGTTATGTCGCGTCTTGAAAGGGCGATATTATCATAATTATGCGAGAATCGGTGTTAGATTGTTTTTCTCAAGAATGCTATTCAAGGTTTGTTGCCGCGGTGGAGTAGCCGAGCGGGCTAAAGCGTCTCGCTGCGGAGCGCACGGTTGCTTGCCGCGGAGGTTCCAGTCATCCCTGGGGCATGGGTGTGTGTGTTTGTCCTTAGGTTAGTTTACCTAGGTTTAAGTAGTTTGTAAGCTACGGACTGATGACCACGCAGTTTGGTCCGACAGATTTACAAACATTTTGAACAAGGTTTATTAAACGATTTTAAAATGTCAGATATGAGCTTAAATGGAAATATTAAACAGTATATCGTGTTATACATGATAACATCAACCAAACAGGGATTTTAAGCATCTTTAGGATTTTAGATCCATTTGCAGTATCTTCAACATCGGCCGCTGAACTGCGGTCACTGGCTGCCATTTCATAGGTAATTCAAGTAAATAATTATTAAAAGATCACCCTGGACGATGGATCATTCGTTTCGTGGGACGATGAAGAACGCAGCAAAATGCTCGTCGGTATGTTATCTGCGATTGAGCACCTCGTATATCGTATATAACTTTACAGTTGCTCACTGGAAGACTCGAAATTTTTGTTCTTCACTAATTCTTTTTGTAGAATGCAAATCGGTCTTGAAGTCTCGATGGAGGTAAGCGGCCATTACAGCAATTATTATATAAAATAAATTGGAAAAGGCTGTTGAGCTGCAATAACGACAAATATCTAGGTGGTGATGGATTCTTTATTTTACTGACGCGTTTAGGGCGATGTCCATCATCAGAGAGTATAAAAATATAAATTAAATCGAAAAATTACAAAGTTGAACATAGTTGTTTAAAATATAAAAGCGAAATAGGATAAACCAAAATTCGCCATACCTCAGGTCGCACATAAAGTACAAAGCCCATGTATAACAGGTTTTAACTAATCATGAAACACAAAGTGGTGTGTCCAGTTTCACAGACTGTTCACGTATACAAAAAGTGCGGAAGCCGGAAGGCAAAAAGAAATCCGCCAGAGGGCAGCACTATTATGTTCTGTTTACTCATTGGTCTAGTGAATAAGACAAAAAAGAAAGCTATACAAAATATACAAAGTCTACTGATTATGGGCTTACAAAGATATATAAATGAATATTAGGTGCGTGACACATAAGAAACTGTTCAGATATGCACCACGTGCGTAAATAGGATAAAAAACATTTTTGTCAGAGGTCAGCAAAGTGCGGTCCTCGTTAACCAAGATTCAGGAAATAAGAATACAGACAAAAATATACCCAACTGCACAACGTCAAGATAATATAGTCTTGCTCAATGCAACATATGTATGACGCGAAATGTATGTTCATCAAAATGAACAAATCAAATTAGCTATTTATTAGAATGTCATTAAAAAATTCGAAAAACCATTTACGGCTCCGTGTGAGCTGTTCATTAATTACTAGAACCGGTTATTTCTGAAAATTTATATAAACTTCAACATGTTCCAAAATGTCCAAAGCAGTACTCTTATTTGCATAGTGTAGAACAGACATACTATCATCAATAGGTTTTAAATAGTGTTTGTATTCCCTTAGGTGCTCCGCCAAGGCACTGCTATTGCTAGTGTTTCCAAGTTCGCGGAATCTAACACGAAGTTCTCTGCCCGTTTGTCCAACCCGCGCTTTTCAAACTAACAGTAGCTCCTGTGTCTATTACATCCGATGCCCTTACTCTATCCAACCCTTCGCTCCTGACACCGAATTTGTCTATTCTACCTTTCCGGGAATTTGTGTTACCCTATGTGAAAGTGTACTTGGCCAACTGCTAGAAACAGATTTCGTGTCATTTAAAGTCCAGAAGAGGCGATTCGGTTGTAATGGTATATGTGCCTCCACGTACGAAAAGTTTCTTATTTTCCGATATTTTAAAAGTTAACTTATTTTCATACTTGCATATTTTCTTGAAATTTTTCGTAAATATTAATATATTACAGTCGTATGGACTTAATATTCTTTGAAGATTAATATACGTAAACCTCTATGCAAAGAATAGAAAGAAAATGTTCACGTTCATTTTTTTAAACTAAAAAGATAGGAGATGCGTCTCCATTTCCTTCTTCTTGTTCGAACATTCAGATAGGAAAGTCGTAAATGATTTGAGCTATGTAATTATTACGATTTTTTCAGAATATATATAAACTATGTAACTGATTTAAGTTTTATGCGGTATGCTGCTTTTTAATTCAATCATAAGCTCTGCAGTTTAACCGAACTTTGAATGTGTTCTCAGTTAGTTGTCCTGAAAAATAAATTGCATCACCGTTAATGACTGTGAGAACGAAAACATAAGGAAACGAATTTCGCCATTACACACAATTACGAAACTAATGGTTGGAAATGTGATCAAAATAGTAATCATTTTCATTCCAATCCTTTACTAAATAATTCTTCTGCCGACTTATTAAATTTCAGTTTTAAAAAATTGCACTATCTGTGGACTTTGTTAGTAAATGATAGTGACCGTAAATGATGTCTCCAGCAGTTAGGTTCACGGCGGTTTTACATCGACAACAGGTTTTTAATTAATTCTTTGTGTGTAGCTTCTCTTTTCTTTAACAGTTCTGCATTTTCCATTCTTTTAAAAACAGATGCACATTTTCATGACTATCGTAAATGCTACGACGCCAATTTAAAATATTTCTCCCATTCAGTCATTATAGCACCGTCAGTGATAGCTTTTCAAAAAAAAATTTAAATTGACTTTTACAGTGATTTCATTCAAATTAATATTTCTTTCGATTTATTTCTTTATTAAAATCGTGTAACAGTTACATTTGCAGGAGCTATTCCATTTCAAGAATTTTTGCATATAGATAACTATTAAAAGTCATCTCTAAAAATTTTAACAATATGGGAGAAATAGTAAAATGTAAACTTTCACGGCTGGAATGGTCAAAATTACTATACATTCCCGGGCTATTATGCCGTGGTCGTGTGGATTTATTCTGGAAACCCAACGTTTCGTCCCCGACTGCAGAGGACATTCTCAGGGGGGATCGTGGCACTTTTGAATGTCCGTTGCACATCCTGGCTCGCTACTGACTGACGTCGTTGCCGATTGCCGCAGTTCGTTAATATCGTCCCACGGTGGAAGACTTACATTTCTTCTTCAAAACCGGAATCCAGATTTCATTTAGTTTCACGAACTCCTCCATCCTATTTATGGGAGAAATATTTGACGGTGCAAGCGGCGTCTACTCGACAGCCATGAGCCGACATCACCTAGAGACAAGGCCTCAGGGCAGTCCGTGTGACATCACTCCTAATAGGACGCGATCGCTGGCTAACTGGCTGGCAGCTAGTAGACAGTGGGCTGTGCCAGCACCCCCTATAGAAGAAAGCCTGCGCACGACGTCACAACATGGCGGCGGTGAGAGGCTTAGAATCCTCTGAAAGATTGTAAACATTAGCAGTGCACGCTGTCTATAGTGCATTTTTTCGTTCAGGAGTGTATATATTACGTAAATTGGTGTTATGTACAGTGTAATCGCTACGCTGGACGATTTGTATGTGTGAGAACAACATGTGATCTATTGTACTGACAAAATGCCGTTTCTCTGTTCTGTGCCGAAATGTATAGGAAATTAAGACTGTGGCCCAAGTCCGGAGAAGAATAAGCTGATGGGGGGTGGTTAAAAAAATAAAATAAATCGCAATATCCAACGGTAAACAGTCATGACTTAAAACTCTTTTATGAGGTTAAGCAAAAACAAAAGCTTACTCATTAACTTGAAGAAGGAGCCAAGATATCCTGGGAATTCTTGATATCCATTTCCTCTTCTCCGAACGTTTAAAGACGGTAACTTTTGGGCCACAGTCGTAATTACCCTACGATTCGGCACAGAACAGCGAAATGGCATTTTGTAAGTAAAAAATTGATCACACATTGTTCTCCCACACACAAATCGTCCAACGTAGCGATCACACCGTACACAACACCAATTTACGTAATAAATACACTCCTGACCGAAAGAATGGTCTATAAACAGCGTGCACTGCTAATATTTAAAATCTCTCAGAGGACTCTAAGTCTCTCACCGCCGCAATGTTGTGACGTCGTGCGCAGGCTAGGGGGTGCTGGCTGTGCTCGAGCGACCAGCCAGTGAGCTAGCGATCACGGACTACTCGTTGTGACTGCGCTCCGGCAACACCGCCTAGTAGACAAAGCCTCGCAACCGGCCTCCCAGCACAGACATCATGCCACGTAAGCAGGCGCGATCGCTAGATCAGCGGCTGCCTGTATGACGCAGTGGGCCGTGCCCTAGCGGCCGACCATTGGCCTAGCGATCGCGCCAGCTCGGCTTCCGTGGCACGACGACTGCGCTGGGGCCTGTCTTCCTCATAGGCCTCGAACTGGCCGTGCCTACGTCACACCTAAAGGTCGCGCCCGCTGCCGCCAGCTGACTGACTGTTCGCTGGGGCACGCCCACCGCCCCTTAACGGCCGGCCAGTCAGCTAGCTTTCGCGGCCTCTCGGTGTGACGTAGGCTCGGCCTTGTTCTCTAGGTAGGGTAGGCTCAGGCCGCGTCTCCTGACAGCGTCGGCTGAGCCCGTGAGCTGCCAACTGTCCGGCAGTCTCTCCCACCAGCAGCAGCCAGCGGAGGGCCACCTCGGGCCGGAATGTCGGCTATTAGCTGCCCGCTGGTCGCTGGCAGAAAAAGACGAGCCGGCGGCTGACAAAAAGCCGCGTGTCAACTGTCGCTGCGGCCGTAATGGATGGCGCGGGTAACTGTGCGGCCCACATACGTCAGGCCAGGCCAGCCCGGGGCGATTAATAACGGTGTGGGCGGCGCGCAGAGCTGCCCAGCCTCACTGCCGGGTCGCACCACGGCGTCTCCTACACCGTGGAGAGTGAGTTCCGTTTGGTGATACAAGAGAAGCAAGTAGCGTGATGACTTCCACCAGAATTTAGAGATCGATCCATGAGAGAATACGTAACAAGGACTTATGGACTTTCCATTCTAGAGACTATTTATGCAATCACACTTCATTACAGCGACCTCAGTCCAATACGCTGTTATCACACGTGCGGTGTGCATGATTGCCTCCTGGAGGAAACCATGCCATAGCACCATCTCTTGGCACAGTAATTGGTAGTGTTTTATCCGATTCACTTTTCTTCCTGCCTCACCTTGTAGTGATTTAAAAATAAGGAGAGGCATTGAATTAAAATTTATGCTGTGGCCAGGATTCGAACCCGGGATCTCCTACTTACTAGGTACGTGCTTTAGACCACATTTTTTTTTCCTTCTTTAGGTGGATCTAAGTTTTGCGGTCATTGTTTCAGTTCGTTCTTGTTAGTTCGTTGTATATTTGGCTCAGCTTTTTTACTACAGAGGGCGTTTAGCCCCCTGAAGGGGAGCGCTGTTCACTCAGCTAACACAGCGTTGCAGCCGAGGCAACTACACGGACAGTCTTAAAGCAGGTCTCCCTCCACACCACATACTGCCTCAGGTTTCCTGGGAAATGCGTATGACATTGCCAGGGCTCTCCTACACTGTAATAGCACCCCAGCAAAGAACGAGAATAGGAACTATCCCGCCTTGTTCCTCAGGCCGAGGTGATATAAATATCAACCTATAATACAATTCCTTGAGACAACATTGTCTCATTATACCAAAGGTATTAAACATAAGTGGGAGGTTCCGGGTTCGAATCCCAGCCGCAGCATAAATTTTAATTCAATGCCTCTCCTTATGTTTAATACCTATGGTATAACGAGACAATGTTGTTTCAAGGAATTGTATTATTTGTAGTGATTTGATGCAGCGTGTTACACAGTGGTTGAGTACTCGATTCGAGAGATTGCCGACATGGTGTATAGCGGGCAGGTATATTGTACCTGGAGACGTAGCCCCGCCACAATGTTCAAATGTTTGTAAAGCTATGGGACGTAACTACAGTGGTCATCGGTCCGTAAACATACAAACTGCTTAAACTAACATACGCTAAGTACGACAGACACACGCGCCCTTGCTCGAAGGAGAACTCGAACCTCCGACAGGGAACGGCTGCGCACTCCACAGCAAAGCGCCTATTCCCGCGCGGCCTATCCCCGCTGGCATCATCTATAGCATTCAGTTTTGGCAAAAGTGATTCTCCGTTTGATTGAGGTAGGGTCGTTTAATGAAACAGGAAATCATGATGGACATAACCGAAATGTTTGGATACTTGGAGCAAAATGTAATTAACACGGGGTCGCTGATTAGGAATTTGATGGGAAGAATTTGTCTAAACAAAATGGTGGAGCTATATTGCAACGTGACCTATGTAAATCCATAATAATTTGTTAGTAGTAGCTTATATATTGTATTTAGACACTAATAAATAATACACTGCCAACGTGGTTTGTTCATTATAACAGAATATTTGTCGAAAATGTATCGGAAAAAATTCTTCGATACCATACATACATACATTACATATATACATACACATTAATTCAAACAACCTTCAAAGTTGGTGACAGGACACAAATAATAAATGTAATAGTATAATACGCTATAGAAGTAATATGTGTAGCTAATAAAGAAAGTGGTTCTTAACATTCAGATCTTAATATGATTGAAGATGTCGTTCTGATACATACGAAATGGTATGATTGGTTTTATATCTAGTAATCAAACTCAGTACCGCTCTCGAAGTTCTCATAGTCAGAATCCATATCGGAATTCTCCATATTCGATCATGGCGTTACTGGATTTGCAGGGGACAGTAACATTTTTTTTTCCTCCCCTGACAAACATTTCACATTTCAAATGTTTGTATAGCTTATGGGACTTAACTATGGGGTCATCAGTCCCTAAACTTACAAACTACTTATGAACTAGCTAAGGACGGCACAAATATCCATGTCCGAGGGGGGATTCCAACCCCCAACCGTAGTGGCCGCGCAGACCGTGACTGACGCGCCTCAGTCCCCTCGGCCACCGCGGCCGGCCATTTCACATTTGTTTGTGGCAATTTTCTAATACTGGATATTAAGGATCTGAAGTTACCAGAAGTCTCTTTAAAACGTCTTCTTTTGTGTTTACACGTGAACATTTTCTGAAAATGTCTTCCCGATATTTTTAATGTCCCTTCTTCGGATAATTGACCGATCGGCAACAGTGCTTGGGCTTTTATTTTCGGGGTTTTGGACACGTTTCGGCGATTCCGTCCGACTGTGCGTCGTGTCATTACTAAGCAGTTGCCCCACCAGTACAGTGTAAGCCAGACCGTGAGTAACATTTTCCACTAGAATTGTTATTGCCCCACTCACAGTGTGTGCAGGACTTACTAGCGACAGACTCTTCACATCGGGGAGTAGTTTTGTTGCTGGTTCACCGGGAATAGTATCGTACAGTAGATGGGACCACCCTTACCTAGATTGTTGTCTTCCCTTTTTGTAACAGTCATCTACGGGAATCTATGGTGAAGCCCGATGGTATGGTGACAGTGCACCATCAGCATTTTTGCAGCCGGAATGTATGTGCCGGGATATTTGACCGTATTTCGGGACCAGCCTTCCTTCTACTTCGTGTAACAGGCCGTAACAATTGGCGATTCTTGCTAGTGGCTTGGCCTCTATGCCGAAAGGAAAGTCGTTGATAATTCGAAGAGTTATTTGGCTGCTACATGATAGTGCTCCAGCCCACATGTTCGTTAACGTGCGAACACATTTCAATAGCGTCAATCTTCATCGATGCTTCAGAAGAGAAGGCCGAGTAGCATGGCCTTCTCTTTCACCAGAACTCAAACCGTACTATTTCTTTGAGGGTTGTAACTTAAATAGTGGCAACACTGCTGTTGAGACACTATTCAATGGAATCTACTATTGTCGCTGATGGCACACGTTGTTGACATACCTACCTTACCTCGGAGCAAATGAACTCGCCCGTCCCACGTCACCAGCGTGCGTACAATCGAGGGAAACAGTCACTTGTGAGCAAGCGGTTAAACGTAACGGTCTCACTTGGTTTTCGAAACAGGAAAAATTTTGGATCAAAATTAAATGTGCCTAGGCATGCGAAAAATAGCATACGATGGGTTCCGCATGGATTAACGGAAATGAAGAAATGGATGCGTTACGACGCCGCATAGGCGTACTTGGAGCGCTATGAGCGCGAAGCAGAGGCTTTCTTAGCCGTATCGTAACCCTGGATGAGTCATGGGCCACATAGTACGAGCAAAACTGAAACGCCAGTGCAACGAATGGCGTCATCATGGGTCGCCGAGAAAGTCGAAAGTTTGTCGGAGCCCCAGTAAGGTGAAAGTTACTGTGATTCTCCTGTACGACTGTGATGGTGTTATACTGTTTTGGAGCATCACCTGCGACTAACTTTGCGAATTAAGAGGTAATAATTTATGCGCAACCCACCCATCATTTTGCGCAACAATGCTCGGGCACATACAGCGCAAGCTGTGACTGGTCTGTTCGGTAAATGGGAAGTACCACCTACCATACTCCGCGGAACTAAGTCCTTGTGACATTGATATGATTTCGAAGATGAAGAAACCACTTCGTGGCATTCCCTTCAGAACTTCCGGAGACTCGACAGGCAGTAGACCGTTCCATTCGCAACATCAACAGAACAGATTCTGCTAACGGTATACTACGCCTTCCACATCGCTATGGGTTTTAGGCAACGCTGACCATTTTGAAGGGCAGTAACAAGCGCAACGCTTTTGTATCGCTTCTTCAAAAAAATGTTCAAATGTTTGTAGAGCTTATGGGACTTAACTAGCTAATACTAAGGACGGCACAAAAATCAATGCCCGAGGGGGTATTCGAACCCCCGACCGTAGTGGCCGTGCAGACTGTGACTGGCGCGCCGCAGACGGCTCGGCCACCGCGGCCGGCTGTACCGCTTTTAAGTAAATAGTTTCCACTATTTAAGTTTCAACTCTCGTATGTGGCAATATGAAAAGTAACGTGTATTCAAAGTACGTTCTAGATGTGGGGCAGTGGAGCAGCATATCCTGCTACCTTTAACGCTGTTCCGATGCAGTCTGGTCGACGTGAACGTGTGAAGCAGAACATGATACGGCGGTACACGCATGCTAGGAGACACATGGAAACTATTCTCAGCACTTACTGTAAACATGTCTGCATGCTGCAACTCTTATTAGATCTCTCTAATGAATGAATAAATGGTCTCTGGCATCCAAAAAATGCATTTTCGGACATGTCGTAAGTCCTATTTTGTTACGTATCTTCTCCACAAACAATATCTAGATGTGCACGCGGTGGAAAAAATGACCCTGTAGACAAAGAAAGCAATTTATTTCAACATGGCTCCCGTAGTTTTCCAGACATTTCTTATAACGTATATATCACAGAATGTTTCCAATTGTTTTGCAAACCAAGCGGTATCATGTTATTTTACCTCTTTGTCTTTACTGAACCGCTAATCTACAAGCAACGACTTCAGATGCCAAAAGAGATGGAAATCGCAAGGAGCGAGGTCGTGACTGGACGGAGGTTAGCCAGAAACGTCTCAGGCAAAACTATGAAGGAGTTGTTTTGTTAGATTCGCAGTGTGTCTTCGGGAGCTCTTGTGGATGCAAACCACTCTTTTGAGAGCATTCCTATGCAATATTGATCTGTTGGTCGTAAATTACTGTTCGTGGAATTTGTGAAGTTGAAGAATAAGAGCATTAATTTGTAAATTTACGGCTTTTCCTAACCATTTCTTCGACTGCACTAACAAGTACATCATAGGTTGACGTCCACGGCATGCTTCACCATGCACTTGATTACCCCCATCTTCAATTGTCGGACCTTTGACTCACTCATTGCAATTTCTTTGTAAAAACTCAAAAATTTGTCTTTGAATGTTACATGTTTTAATGTTGTTAGATTTCAGAAAACGAACCACAAATCTCAATTCACACTCGGGGAGATTCACGCTCAACGATGCCGTTTTAAAGAATCAATACACATAACGAGCTCAAATGAATTCATTTCGTTTTGTTTGATCCAGACGTATTGTTGAGCATGAGCGTAGTGTGATCGTAGCAGTGCTGCAGAGGAAAATCGAAATAGCACTTACTTTGCGAACTACCTTCCTATTTCTGGCGACTATATTCAAAGAAAAGAGCTCGCTTGAGATTAGTGCAGAAGACAGTAATGAACTGATGACTTAATGTGCTGTCGGTTACCGCTAACAGGTACTCCTAGTGTGATACGTGCCGCCTCAAATTTTATTTATGTAGGCCTTTTTCGGTTTGGTTTGCCTTTGGCGCCGGCCGCGGTGGCCGAGGGGACTGAGGCGCTCCCCACTACGGCCGGGGTTTCGAATTCCCCCTCGGGCATGGATAATTGTGCCGTCTTTTGTGTCCCAACTTCGTCGCCGCTTTTGTGTCCCAGCCTCGTCGCAGGTGTCGGTGGCCGAGTGGAATGAGACCGACACGCTGGTGCAGGTACGGAGGGGAGCAGCCAGAAACTATAAACACTCGAGTAAATTAGAAAGAGATATATATTGCACAGAATGTAACAATACTTAACTTTTACATAGTACTGCAGAATGTTGATACATAGTTGTTAGAGGCCTGCCTAGTGCCTGTACAATAGCAAAGTCTTCACTGGTGCCTATCTGATTACGAAGGTCCTAACTCGTTGCTATCTCAGTCCGAAGTGACCGGTGTCTTTCCGTGGTGGCCACGAGCGGCGTTGTCGCAGAGGGCGCTCGTGGCTGTCGTCGAGAGAACGCCGCGCCGTGCGTGCATGGCGGCGCGCGGCGAAAGTAGGTGGCGCGCACTTTGTACTTGTGCGACACCACACCCCTCCCCCCCAAACCGCCGCGCCGTCGGGGCGTAGGGCTGAGGGCCACGGCGACGGCACTGGGAGGAGGGCCTGGGCGGGGGCGTTACTGGTGGGACGGGCGTCGTCGCTGAGGCCGGGATCGAGACGCCGTCCGCGCCCCGGCATCTGCCTTGAGATCCTCCAGGGAACCCTCCGAAACCTGGGGAAGGGCGCCCGCCCCGCCCAGAGAGAGCAGGTCATCTTCTTCTGAGGTGCGTGGCCCAAGCTGAGGGGGCCCGCACGGTCCCGGAGTCCCTCTCGGTGACGCTGTCATCTGCGGCGGCGACGGAGGCGCGTCGATCTCCATCGGGACGATCTCGTAGTCCGGGGACGAACGATGTGGCTGTGCTCCCTGGCGGTGAACTGGGTCTGGAATCAAGAAACCGGAGACAGGATCGCGCGGCCTGTGCAGGCGCAATTGGTTTGCGTGGCGCCGCAGCTCCGACCCTGTGGAAGAACGTACAACATACATATTGCTACCGAGCACGCGCTGAATGGTGCCCGGCAGCCATGTCTTCTTGTTTCCAGCAAACACCCTGTACAGCACCGGCGTAGAAACCTGAAAACGCGTAGCGCCATACGAACCGACTCGGTGCGTGGGAGGCTGCAGCAGGTGAAGGAGAGTGCGGTGACGGCGGCCGTGTAGCAGCTCGGCAGGAGACGGGCCGTCACGTGGCATGCACCGATACGTAGACAGGAAAATTTGAAGAGCTTGCTGCCTGGAGTGCTGACCTTTCATCTTCTCCATGTGAGACTTGAATGTTCGAACGAAACGTTCTGCTTCACCATTGGACTGAGGGTGAAAAGGTGCAGTGGTAATATGCTGAATGCCATTCACACGACAAAACTGTTGAAATTCCGCACTAACAAACTGAGGTCCATTGTCACTGACGATAGTTTCAGGCAAGCCTTCGATGTAAAACACTGATGTTAAGGCACTGATTGTACTAGAAGCTGTCGTTGAGTTCATGGCAATCACGAAAGGAAACTTGCTGAAAGCGTCTACAACAATTAACCAGCGCGTATTCCAGAAAGGTCCGGCAAAGTCAATATGTAAACGTTGCCATGGTCCCTTGGGGCGTGGCCAATCTGAGAAACGTTGCGGAGGAGCCGCCTGATGCTCCGCACAAACAGTACACTGTGATGTCATGCTCTCTATCTGAGCGTCCATTCCAACCCAGGTACAATGACGTCTGGCCAGTTGCTTTGTCCTAACAATGCCCCAATGTCCTTGATGCAGGAGGCGTAACACTTCTCGTTGCAGGGAACGAGGAACAATCACTCTTGCTTGGTCGTTGTCGGTATGCAACAACAGTACACCCTGACTTAAAGATAATGCATGACGTTGTGCAAAATAACGTCGAACCAGAGGCCGATCAATGTCTTTGGCTCTGGCAGGCCACCCTGAGCGAACAAAACGTGCTACCACACTTAGGTCTGCATCCGCAGCTGTTTCCTGTGCAACCCGACGAGAGTTCAAAGGGAAATCTGCGACAGCGGTAGCATCTCTGGAGTCTATCTGACAACATGCCATTTCCGAAGAATCAAACGACACATCCTGGCCAACCGGAAGTCGGGAAAGTGTGTCCGCGTTGGCGTGTTTAGTGGTAGGTCGGTACAAAATCTCATACTGATAATTAGACAATATCAAGGACCATCTCTGAAGCTTTTGTGCCGTTCGTGGCGGAATCGGCTTTGTGGGTGAGAAAAACGACGTGAGAGGCTTGTGGTCTGTCAACAAATAGAATTTTCTGCCATAGAGATAATGATGAAACTTTGTGACGCCGTAAATGATTGCTAAAGCTTCCTTTTCTATCTGACTGTAATTCTGTTGCGTCGGCGTCAGTAGCTTGGATGCAAAGGCAATAGGACGATCGTGACATCCAATACGATGTGACAGAACTGCACCCACACCGTACGACGAGGCGTCAACTGCTAACAGTACAGGCTTCTGTGGGTCAAAGGGAATCAAACATGCATCACTGAGTAGTGCAGACTTTAGTTAGTTTGTCAAAGGCAACCTGACAATCTTTAGACCATACAAAAGGAACATTCTTCCTACGTAAGTGATGCAGTGGAGCTGCAATCTGAGAGGCATTGAGAATAAACCTGAAATAATAGTTAAGCTTTCCCATCACTGCTTGCAATTCCTGCACATTCTTAGGAGGAGGCAAGTCTTTGATTGCTCGAAGATGTGACTGTAAGGCATGAATTCCTTGGGCATTAATCACATGGCCCAGGTACTCTATTTCAGTTTGAAAAAACGAACACTTTGCGTTATTACAACGTAGACCTGCTGCAGTCAACACTTTGAAAAGGCACTCCAGGTTTGCTAAATGTTCTTCAACTGTACGTCCGGATACCACAATGTCATCTAAATAGTTCGAGCAACACGGTACAGAAACTGTCAGCTGTTCCAAAAAACGCTGAAAAATAGCGGGAGCGGAAGAACTGCCGAAGGGTAGGCGTTGAAATTGAAAAAGGCCCATGTGAGTATTAATGACGAAAAACTTTGACTCGTCATCAAGTGGAACCTGCAAGTATGCCTCTGCTAAATCAATCTTGGAAAAAAAAAAGAGACTGTCCTAATTTGTCCATAGGTTCGTCAGGTCTGGGCAGGGGATAAGTGTCTACAATTGTTTGACTGTTCACTGTTGATTTGAAGTCCGCACAGAGACGAAGTTTTCCTGACGGCTTGGGTATAATTACTATAGGCGAGGCCCACCGACTCGCAGAAACAGGAGAAATCACCCCACTATCTTGCCAACGTTTAAGTTCTTCGGCAACTGTATCACGCAAGGCGATAGGCACTGGTCTAGCTTTACGAAATTTTTTGAACTGCAGATTCTTTCAAAGTTACATGTGCCACGAAGTCTTTTGCACAACCTAGTTCCGGCGAAAACAAGTCACTATATTTGTCACATAAAGCATTGATTTTGTTCTGAGGCACTACTGACGAAATCTGAAGCACATCCCTTTGAATTGATAATCCAAACAAGTCGAATGCATCTAGTCCAAAAATATTCTGCGTAGATTTGGCCTGGAGAACTACAAAAGCAACTGTTTTTGTTACACCTTGAAAAGAGGCGGGCAGGCTACATGTTCCTAGCACGGGAATATTTTCACCTATATAAGCTGTTAACACTTGCTGTGACGGCGACAATTTTGGCGAACCCAGAAGTTCATAAGTATCTTTATTTATTAATGTGACAGCGGAACCAGTATCAAGCTGAAATTGCACCGTCTTATTTTCTATGAAGAGAGTCACAAACAGTTTTTGCTTGCGGCGCTCGACAGGTGCGCGAATGTGGGCAACGTCTGCTACGGTTTGTTTGCTGCGTCTGCACGGGCCGCGTAGTGAAGTAAGCGGCGCAGACTCGGCACGCAGCGGATTAACCACACTGTCACTAGATGACACTACCGCCGGATCGGCGTCCGCGCAATGCGAAGCTACTCCAGATGTACTAACTACTGCACTACACTTTTGAGTAGCTACTTGGTGTCTACTGTCACTAGCTACGCAGTACTGGGCACTATTACAAGGAGCAGTTGCAGAAGGCACTATTTTCACTACAGGAATGCACTGTTCATAGTCATTTTGCTTGTCCCGAACCCTTTTCCGTTGCACTGTTTTACGCGCTCGTCGGCGCTTGCTACGTGGTGCACTATATAGTTTTGCCATAGGCGCAGAACTACTTTCTTGCAATTGAGATCCAAGGAAAGCACTTTTCAATTCCACAGCCCGTATAACATTTACAGAATGAACTGTTCTCGCACTCTGCGAAGCCTTGTTTCTAACGGTACCGTTCTTTGAGTGTTTAATTTGCATACACACAGACTGTACATGTCCTGATTTGCCACATTGATAACAGGTTGCGTTGCGACTAGGGCAATGAGCACGCTTGTGGCGAGACACACACTGGGGGCAAGATTTACGTACATTTTTCTGAAATGAGCGTTGGCGCCCGTTATTCAAATCACTGTTTCTAACACGACGGGGCGAGCTTTGTGTCGCACTTTTACACTGGCTACTGTTCACTGTCTGTTCAGCACGGCCGGTAGAAATATGAGAATCACTAGTGCTATAATGAGAACTACGACTAGGAAAGCGTCCGTTGCGGCTCACTGAATTTACACTATGGCTTTGCATTTCTACATCTGCTAAGTCAAAAGTATCATGCGCTTCTATAAGCTGCAGTACACTGTCTAATGAAGGGTCAGACTGTTTCAGAATTGCTGCCCTAATTCTGGGGTCCTGAATGTTCTGCGTAATCGCATCCCTCAACATCACGTCACTATACGAAAGTCCACAAGAGCAAGTAAATTTACATTTGCGGGTTAAGCCCTTCAATTCCGTAATCCACTCTTGGTGTGACTGCTGCGGTAATTTTTTAAGTCTGAAAAATCGGTATCGTGCAGCGGCTACAAGAACTTTTCTCTCATAATGAGCATTTAGTGCCTCTACTATTTGTTCAAAGTCTACATCACGAGGAGATGCGTGAGGGAATAGTTTTTGCAATAATACGAAGGTCTGGGGGCCCACTACAGATAATAACAGATGCTTCACTTTCTGACCTGTAATTTGATGAGCCGCGACGAGTTCTTGAAGCTGTGCGAAGTAGTCGCTCCATTCTTCCTCACGTTCGTTGTACTGGCGGAACGTCGGAAGCGGTGCGGCGGCAGGTGTGGGCTGCTGAAGCGGCGGCTGTTGTTGTTGTTGGTTGGCTGCTTGCGCTGTGAGCTGGGACACAGCCTGTAGGAGTTGCGTTATTTGCGCCGCCTGTAACTGAATAATTTCCATTAAGTTTGGGTTCGGGGTAGTGGCCATGCTGACCGATTAGGCGCCGCGCATACAAGTAACTTATAACAAAACACAAATGCAATATGAAAGAGGACGCTCTGCAACAAAAAAGTCCACAAACACGTAACTGAAAATGTTCCCCCAAAAATCTTATAATAAGGGTGGGTGGGCGGGAGCAATTTTTGCGTGCTCCGACTGCTGCTGTCTGGCTGCTGCAAGCGGGCTGGTCCAAGGTTCTATCACTCCTCGTCGCCACTTTTGTGTCCCAGCCTCGTCGCAGGTGTCGGTGGCCGAGTGGAATGAGACCGACACGCTGGTGCAGGTACGGAGGGGAGCAGCCAGAAACTATAAACACTCGAGTAAATTAGAAAGAGATATATATTGCACAGAATGTAACAATACTTAACTTTTACATAGTACTGCAGAATGTTGATACATAGTTGTTAGAGGCCTGCCTAGTGCCTGTACAATAGCAAAGTCTTCACTGGTGCCTAACTGATTACGAAGGTCCTAACTCGTTGCTATCTCAGTCCGAAGTGACCGGTGTCTTTCCGTGGTGGCCACGAGCGGCGTTGTCGCAGAGGGCGCTCGTGGCTGTCGTCGAGAGAACGCCGCGCCGTGCGTGCATGGCGGCGCGCGGCGAAAGTAGGTGGCGCGCACTTTGTACTTGTGCGACACCACACCGTCCTTAGTCTTAGTTAGTTCATAAGTAGTTTGAAAGTTTAGGGACTGATGACCCCGTAGTTAAGTCCCATAATCTATAAAAACATTTGAACATTTTGCCTTTGGCGGCATAAAAATTTACCTTGCGAGTGGGAATTATTTCCGATTTTGGTTATTGTGAAGCCTCCTTCCTTGCTTTCAATGAGTAATGCTGCTTTTGCTTGTTCTTCTTAAATGGAGTCAGCTTTAGTGGCTGTTAGTTTGTTAATAACTTTGTTCCCCTTGCAAACATCGTGTCGGCTTGGCTAGTGTATGTTTTCTTATGTTAGTTTCCTGGCGTGTAGGCATCGATTTTGGTTTACGTCTTTCACCGATCGTGCCGCTTGTGATTTTCGTCAGTGTTCTGTTATTACAACGTATCGCGCTGTGATCTTTGATATACTGGGGCTACTCGGCGCAGTAGTAAGACGGCGGCTGGAATTGCAGTGAGATCTCGCCTCGGTAAGCAGGAAGCCATAGCTGGGTCGCGGACGGTGAGTTGATCTCGAGCGGTGACCGATTGGCTCCCGTAGCAATAACACCTACACTCGGGAAGCAGAAAGTACTTGTTGCATTTCGAACATGATTGTTCGTTTTTGAGGTGACTGGACAATATGTATTACCCACAGTAATTCCCAGTTTGTGGTCGCCGCACACTTACTTTCTTTGACTGCGCTGTGCAAGCTGGGCAGTGATTGAGTGTGTGACACGTTGTAATAACATGTCGCCTCCAAAGCCGAAAGTGTTAGTGTCACCTCGCGGAAACGTAGTTTGAATTCTCTGTGTGTAGTGAGCTGGCAGTGACTGAGTAAGTGACAAGTCGACCGGCAGTGCTGTTAAATCTTCGCTTCGAAAGCCGGAGGTCTTTCTGTTAGGCCCCGGACGGCTAATTGGCTTTGATTGCATTGAGGTAGTACGGCGCAGCTCGCTAAGGGAAAGTACTTGTGTTTACCGCCGGAATTCACTGAGTATTGCGGGAGGTGAGGAATGACAGGAGCATGTCTTCGATTCGAACTAAGCTAGTCACATGCGTCGGCTGAGAGGACTTCTTCTCATTTGTGAGAGAGTTTAGAGGAACTTGCCGAGGTGTGAGTTGCGGAGGGCACCGTGGGCAGAAACAGTTATGCTGCATCTATAGCCGAACCGCTGGAGTGCAGGACGCCGGTGTTAGCGATCTTCTCGCTGATGTGCGGTGGCGTCTCTGCCAGTTGAGCTGTTGGGCATCGGATGGAAGACTGCTAGGATTTACCAAGGCTAACAAGGAAAGAACTTGGACTCGAACAAACACATATACACCAAAATCTTATGAGAGATAATGTAAGGGTCCCTTATTGCACTAGTGATACTCCCGCAGCCGGCCGCGGTGGCCGCGGGGACTGAGGCGCTCCAGTCACGGTCTGCACGGCCACTACGGTCGGGGGTTCGAATCCCCCCTCGGGCATGGATATTTGTGCCGTCCTAGTTCGTAAGTAGTTCATAAGTAGTTTGTAAGTTTAGGGACTGATAACCCCGCAGTTAAGTCCCTTAAGCTTAACAAACATTTGAACATTTTTGATACTCCCGCATCTGCTAAACTCTGCAGTCGTCCGTTAGAGGCCTTTTCGTGTGCCGTGATTGCACTTTAACCTGTCGGCTCGCCAGTAGGGACGGTGCAGTGTGCCTCCGAAGTTGCGTTTTATGACGTTATTTATGTGGTGAAACGTCAGATGGGGCGGCGATTGGTAATCAGTCCTGCTAATGTATTGCGATTGGTTGAATGAAGTTACGAAGAACCCTTCTTCGTGAAGATGGTATTAGTGTAGAAGATGAATCATTCGCATGCTTTCTCGTATCAGTTATGGTACAGAAATATGAGCATAAGTTAGATACTCTTGTAACACCAACACATACTGATGATAATAGGGATGATAATGACGAACAACTCATTCTAAGCGGCAGTGCTACGGTAAGTGCGGGAAGAGGCGATGGAAGCAGTGGCAGTGAATACCAACAGTCTTCCGAGAAGAAGGTTAAAGTTGCAACTATCATCACGGCTTTTGATGACAATACGCTAGAGAACATGTACGATGATTATTACATCATTTATAGTTAAGATATGTGCATTACGTATGGCGTCTACAATTACATCTACAGTGCTATCTAGAGCATGATTGCGGAGTTCTGCATAAAAACAACACCCACCAGGAGATTGAGGTGTACGTATAGATCCTGTAAGCAAATGTTCATAGAGATACGTTTGTCCGAGCCCATGTACTTCCCTTGTAAATTAAGTTCAATTTGCTTGTATCTGCAAGAACATGTAAGTGTTGCCTGTGGTCCGTTCCTTCTGTGGAAGCTTTGATTGTTTGATGGGCAGCTCCGTGAGTTTCTGACAGCTTCGCTTCAGGCATATTAGCAATCTTAGAGGTCGGGGGGGGGGGGAGGCGTCGTGGTTGAGACAGTTAAGGTTTTAATTGACTATTTATTCTATAAACTGCCGTTAAGGCACCTAATTGCACCAGTGTTTTTTTTTTCTCCGCATAGTGGCCGTCCACGTACTTTCAGCCACCTCAGGGCGTGAGCGTATTCATAGGAAAGCTCTTGTTTTTCTTTTTCTGATCACTCCACACGCACGGTTTGCGTGCGGGGATTTGAGAGGTCTAATTTTGGTTATTTTTCCTCTCTTGATCTGTTTTGGCAAGTTCTCTTTGGTGGGTGACAGTTCAATCCAATTGGTGGTTGTCTGTAACGGTGTTGAGGCGACTGCAAGGCTGCTTGGGGGGGGGGGGGGGGGGAGAGGCTCTTGCAGCACCTATACGAGGGAAAGGTATGCTTGTTGTGTTTCAGTTTTCATATTTATTGTAATTGTGGAATATAATTGTAAGGATTCATTGTTGTTTAGCAAGTGACCTAACTGTTTAGTCTTTAATTGTGGAACGTTTTCAATTACTGGGTTTCGATTTAACATACTCTATAATCTAAATTAATCAGCTTGTTTTTTCAAAGTTCAAATAAGTATCGATTGGCTGCCGCGGCGAATTAGCCGTGCGCACTGGGGCACCGTGCTGCGGTGAGCGCGGCCGTTCGCCGTCGGGGGTTCGAGTCACCCCTCAGGTATCGGTGTTTGTGTTGTCCTTAGATTACTTTAGCCTACTATAAGTAGTTTGTAAGCTACGGACTAATAACCACGCAGTTGAGTCTTATAGATTTACAAACATTTGAACATTTTCTTAGTGATTGTCAAGCATTTTAATGTCATTTGATATTTTTAATGATTTACTCAATATTGTGTTTCGTTTGGTTGTTGTACTCGCCATTTAAAAGACAGCCTCAGCTAAATTAATCAACTTTGTTGTTCAAGCTTTAAAATTAACTACTAGTTGGGATCAATGTTACTTATTGGCATCAATCATTTTAAGGTCATTTAATATTTTTATTTATTTATTGAATATTGCATTTGAATTTGAAGTGATTAACTGAAGTTTAGAAAATTGTCTTGGAACTTCCACTTTAGAATTTGATTGTTTAACATTAAACAACTAATATTCTGAAACCTGTTTCTAAGATATTGTTTCAAATTTATTGTTGTAAAGAGCTATATTTAATAAAGGAAATAGATTAAGTACTTTAACAAACGACAAGGTGGGTTTCCTTAGGTTCCAGACTTTCCATGCCTTCTGCTTGAAGTAATTCAGATTTCACTAATCAGCTGATGATATAATGTGGTGTGGATACCAATAATACATGTTCCTAGTTTACTGTATAATGCCGTGGAAAATACCACCTCAATTGTGGTCCTTTGCTATCATGGGCTGCAGCCTTCGGATACAGTCTGTATAAAAAGCATAAACTTTGATATTTCAAACCAAATGTTTGTAATTCTATAGGACCAAACTACGTTGGTCGTCAGTCCCTAGCTTACAAATTACTTAAACCAAGATAAATTAATCTAAGAACAAAACACACATCCATGCCCGCGGGAGGATTAGAACCTTCGACGCGGGAGGCCGCGCGATCCAGACCGCTCGGATACTCCAGCGATGCTTTTGTATTTAATATTAAATAAACAAATCACTATATTTGCATAGCATTCAGTTAATAAACATTTTCACAACCAGGTTATTTCCACTAATTTGAAATATATTAAAAATTTACAGAATAAGAAAATGTGGACCAATAGAGATCATAGGCTCTCGTCTAATTTGGAAGGCGGCCTAAAGTGCGACTTTCCTATCAGTCGAGAATCAGAGGTCATAGATCACACTCTTAGCGTACGTGGTTGGTCTCGGTTGCATATTTTAGGTAGACATTAAAGTACGTCCTTCAAAATGTGTATTTCCAGTTAATTATAAAGAAATGAGAATAAAAATTTGAATGATCTGTATATGATAGTGAAGTTATTATGTACAGTATCTCGTATGTCTGCGTAAATAAAAGCACTGTGTGATCAAAAGTATCGGAACACCTGGCTGAAACTGACTTATACGTTCGTGGAGCCCTCCATCGGTACAGCTGGAGTTAGATATGGTCTCGGTCCAACCTTAGCCTTGTTGACAACTTCCTCTCTCGCAGGCATGCGTTCAATCAGGTTTCTTCACGTAGTACTGACCTATGGACAGGTATCGATGTAGTAATGAAAACAATGAAAAACAACACCATCAGCTGTATTTTTATATTGTCATTTACTGGCAACCAGTTCACGCCATCATCATCAGGCCCTTAAAAAAGGGCGAACTGTATTTTCCTGCATTACAAAAAACAACTGGTGTCGCACTTTCGTGGGGCTTAACAGTACTGAGGATCAACAGGGAGGATTGACATGATGCCAGCGTTCCAATACATTCCAAAGGTTTTCTACAGGATTCATGTCGGGAGTCTGAGCAGGCCAGTCCATTACAGGGATATTGACAATTGGCCGTGCATTATGAAAAGCCGATCGATTGTGCTGAAAGATGCAGTAGCCATCCCCGAATTGATCTTCAACAAAGGGAAGCAAGAAGGTGATTAAATGTAGGCCTGTATTGTGATAGTTCAACGCAAAAAACAATAAGTGCTAGCCCCCTCCATGAAAAATATGACCACACCATAACAGCACCACCTCCGAATTTTTTGTTGGCACTTAACACGCTGGCAGATGACGTTCACCGCGCATTCGCTATACTCACACTCTGCCATCTAATCGCCACGTTTTGCACCGTAATACATAATCCAAAACAACATTTATCTACTGTTAAGTCGTTTGGCATTGACTTACGTGGCGTGTGGCTTATGGGCAGCTGCTAGACCATGAAATCCAAGGTTTCTCACCACCCGCCTGTCATAGAGTGGATCCTGATGCAGTTTGGAATTCATTTACGATGATCTGTATAGATAGCTGCTTATTACATTGTACGACTCAGCTGACGGCGGCCTCTGGCAGTCAAGAGACGAGGTCGGACGGTACGCTTTCGTGCTGTACGTGACCCTTCTCGTTCCACTTCAATGTCACATCAGAAACTGTTGACGTAGAGATGTTTAGGACTGTGGAAATATAGCCTACAGACTTCTGACAAAAGTGTCACCCAATCACCAGACCACGTTCGAAGTCTGTGAGTTCCGCGGAGCGCCCCATTCTGCTCTCTCACGATTTGATCTCCAAGAATGAGCATATGGCAAAACAGACGTAGGAGACACTTCGACCAGCCACTGTGGGGGCGTATCTTCTGTATGCAGGGTTTATTTCCGCCTAAAATCAGCAGGATCCGCAAAAGGGCACAACGTCAAGTATGTGTTCAGCCCAAGAAGCTAAATTAGAGGACTAATGGAAAATGTGAAAGATGACCCGGGACAACGAATACCAGGAATTTTTAACATGCGAATGTGGCATTTCATACAATGGTCAAACAGCTAGGATAGTGGACATTAAAGGCAAGAAACATCGGAGGCAAGCCGCGTGGGAGTAGCCGAGCGGTCTGGAGCACCACATGACGGATCGCGCGGCCTCCCGCGTCGGAGGTTCGAATTCTACCTGTATATGTGCATTGTCCTTAGGTTAGTTTAACTTAGTTTAAGTAGTTTGTAAGTCTAGGGACTGGTGACCAACGTAGTTTGGTCCCATGGAATTACAAACATTTGAACATCAGAGGCGGGCCCAACGAAGACAGGCAAAATTCTCCATTCCGAACATTGTCTAGAAAGCAATCGTTCCATTAATTATAACGAACTCATGGTTCTGGTACAGGCTCCAAAATACTGGAAAAATGTCATTAGTGAGTCTATAGAGATAGAGTTGACGTAAAACCTCATTAACTTTGACACTGGGTACTCAGTAGACAATGGGATCATGTTCTGAAAGTGATGAAAACGCAATAATAAATAAATTAATAAAGTGTGGCGTGCAAAACGGTCCCAGACAGTAGTTGAGGTGGACCAGAATGCTGAGCCGCGGCGGAGTGGCCGAGCGCCTTGAGGCGCTATGCTCCGATGCGCGAGGCCGTTCTCCGTCGGACGTTCGAATCCTCCCTTGGGCATTGATGTTTGAGTTGTCATCAGTATAATGTTGTTGATAGGTAGTTTGTAACTTTAGGGACTGGTGACCCCGCAGTTAAGTTCAAATGTTTGTATAGCTTACGGGACTTAACTAAGGGGTCATCAGTCCCTAAACTTACAAATTACTTATTAACTAGCTAACACTAAGGACGGCACAAATATCCATGCCCGAGGGGGCATTCGAACCCCCGACCGTAGTGGCCGTGCACGCCGTGACTGACGCGCCTCAGTCCCCTCGGCCACGGCGGCCGGCCGCAGTTAAGTCCCACAAAATTAACAAATATCTAACCTGGAACGCTGAAGATCGCATCTAGTGGATTTGGGCAAGAGAGAACACCCAGAACCGCACCGTACCGCAAAAGAAACCCCAGCACGCCAGCAGACCCAACGGACCGAAGGCGGAACGTCTCGTCCAGTGGACGTAGACTGCAGACAGAACTCTGAGAACTGAGCATGGACTGCAACGTAGCAGGTATAGGTACTTCACCTGTTAGACTCGTTGTACGGCCTCGGTAACCCAGTCAATGGCAGCGTACGTACACGAACCTCGAAAAGTATACGACAAAAAACACAGAAACCGAGGTGATGGAAGCTGCCTGGGCCGTTAAAGGTGCTCCAATGAAGAAGTAGTTATCAATAAAGAATGAGGACAGCAGGGGTTATGGACTGTAGCGAACTGCTGATTTGAGCTGTATAGCTCACCAAAGAAAAAACAGCAGGAAAATTGCGCCATCGTACCGTCTACCTCGCCCCCTACTGGAAGAAGGTAACATAACGACTCGAGAATGGGTGGAATGCTGCCAACCAGCAAATAAAAACAGAGATGCTACAAACACTTCGCCTAAACGAGTCACTCTACCAAGCAGTCCCAAGAATTTAAAAAAAGCAAGGTTGAAATTATAAACAAATATATCTTAAGCAATGATAAAGGCTAAACTATATTAAAAGTATTATTTACACCGATACTGGCATCAGACGGCCGAAAAGGATAAAACTAAGTCTTCAAACATCCCGCTCCGTTCTCTAACGGAGGAAGATGAAACGTGCAATGAAAATGAAATAAAAAATAGAAAAGAGAAAAACACTCGTGGAGAATTCTCAGGTAGCGTCTGATAAAGGTTTCGAGTTACTTTATCTAAATATCGTACATGAACGATGCAGATATCCGGCAGAATATCCAAGGCCTCAATTATGTCAACAAAATGTAATTTATAGATAAACCAATCCACTGACGATGCCGTGAAATACAACCTCCCACAAAAATTTCGGTAAATAATCCTCTAACGTTAACGTTGATGAACTATATACTACAGTTACTGTCCTTCGAAATATTCATCTTCTACAACTATGCACCACCTTTGCGATACAGGCCCTGGAACCTTTGTACGTAGTCTTCCTTTGGGATGGCGCTAAAAAACCTCGTCACGTTTTGTTGGATGCCAGGAATATCAACAATTCTCTTTCATTTCAAAGAGAGTTTGAGTCAACGGAATAGGAAGAAGTCGTGAAGATTAAGATCCGGTGACTGTGGTGGATGTTCAAGTTCCAACGCCCCCTTTTTTGCCAGGAACTGTTTGAAGATATTAGCTGCATGTGGCTAGCATTGTCGTGCAACTTGAACATCCACCATACTCGCCGGAAATTCCTATTCCTTGACATTTTACTAAACTTCTAAGACATGCAGTGCAGAGCTGAGCGGTCTATAGTTACTGGAGGTGACTCTTCGAAGAATAGTAAGACATACTATTTAAACAAAAGTATCGCGGCACCCCCCTTCCCCCCCTCAAAAAAAAAAAAAAAAAAAAAAAAAAAAAAAAAAAAAAAAAAAAATATTGGTTTTTGATATAAGGCTATACGCGAGATTTCCACACTCATAAACTTCCCTAGCTTTACCGTTTCTAATGGTGTAGTGAAGTTCACTGCCAGAGACCACAGATATTTGAAGGGGATCGTGCAGCGTAATAGGCAGGCATTTATCCAGTCCATCACACGGTGAGAGGTTAATTTTTACAGGTTGTCTGTGGGGAATCTTATATTTACACTAACATTCAGTGTACTAAGTTCTGCTCTGTCTATGGGATGATAAAAATTCGTCCACAGTCCCCACCTGCATATGATTAAAACACAACTAAAATTGAGAAGAAGGGTGTATTTCTTATAAATAACACTTTGTTTAAAATTATTATATAGTCTATTTATCCGATCAAAAACACTGTCACCGGTAAAAGCACTGTATGCTGGCGTACCTAATATAGCTCATGAGCCCCCAGATAAAATTTGGTTTGCCAAAAATATTCTAATTAGCCTACCAGGCTACTGTTCACTGCGTAAAAAATGAATAAAACGATCCATTAGTCTGTGCCTGACCGCGAATACTTTGTTTTTATATACACAGTTGATTAGACAAGAACAATATCCAACAACAGCTATCGAATGAATGAAAAAGTTTATGATAACTTACTTAACACTTCCTAATAAGATGCACCTTTGCAATCGGTTTACAAAGGAAATGTTTGGAAGTCACAGTGCCTAAATTTCACACGCTGAACTCTTCAAATTTTACGTAGCACACGGAAACTCGACGACAAATCTTGCAAGTTTATCAGCACTCGATAAATCTAAGTTCGACCGCACTTTTACAAGCCGTCGCGAACGCTAGCCAAACACAGACTAACCACGTGGCCCACCGGCCAGCCTTTTACATGTCCACCGGAGAAACCCATACGTCACGAACTTCCCCATTTCCACCCCTCGCCAACGTTCAACGCTTTTGCCAAGTATAACGTACATTTAATACAGATACCAAATACATCTTTAAACACTCACACTAAACACAAAATAAACATGGAATTGATTATCATAATTAATATTTCATTTCATTACATCTCATTTCTCCTATGTAGTGATTAAATACAAATTAATTAAAAAAATAAAACATGCGTAAGTGGATTTGATCAATGTGATTTTATGGTATAGTTATTTTATAATACGTCCCTATGAACAAACACTGCCAGGCTGGTTATGTATCTCTCTTGTACTTAATGGCCGGCCGCGGTGGCCGCGGGGACTGAGGCGCTCCAGTTACGGTCTGCACGGCCACTACGGTCGGGGGTTTGAATCCCCCATCGGGCATGAATATTTGTGCCGTCCTTAGTCTTAGTTAGTTCATAAGTAGTTTGTAAGTTTAGGGACTGATGACCCCGTAGTTAAGTTCCATAAGCTATACAAACATTTGAACATTTTGTACTTAATGTTATTAATAAATTAATGCAACGGTATTAGTAAATAAGGTTTTCTGTGATCAATATTATCTTATGTCGACTGCAAGCATATCAGGTGATGCACCTTGTTGAAACCTTTTGTGTGAGCCCTCGCTCACCTCTGTTTCTTAAATGGTTCAAACGTCATGAATTTTTAACTAAACACTAAATTGCCGTATATTCATTCTATTAAAACTTTTTATATGTACTTGGTATGAGGGACGTGTGTGCGTTACTAGACATGTCATATGAAACCCTTTCGGAAACTGTGTCGCAATTCTTAGATTAATTATTTTTTTTTTTAATTTAACTTTATCATACACAATACACAGTTGCCTAACTCGCTTGGTGGATTTCCTCTGACGTCACGGCCTTTCCAGGCGAGCACTAAGCTCACTTTCCGGCCGACCGTTTCCGCCCTACACACACACACACACACACACACACACACCTGCTCTCGGCTGCCCAGCCCACTATGAGCCCGAGCTTCACGGCTAATTAAACTGATTTTCCCAAGTTACAGATTTATACATATAAGGCATCCCCATCAATATCACCTGTCTTCATAGATATAATGTGACTACAATTAATAAAAGAAAAAGAAGTGTAACAATTTTGTGCATTGGCAAGGTCAGTGTTTACGGTGCAGAGAAATTTATCAAGATAGATCTCTCGAAACAAAATGACTGAGTGCTACTCGTTGGAAGGTACTGTCACAACGGGAATTCCAAACTGCATCAGGATCCACTCCAAGTACTATGACAGTTGGGCGGGAGGTGGGGAAACTTGGATTGCAATGTCAAGCGGCTGATCATAAGCCACACATCAGGCAGGTTAATGCAAAAAGACGCCTCGCTTGGTGTAAGGGGCTTAAAATTAGACTATTGAACAGTGAAAAAACGTGTGGAGTAACGAATCACGGTACACAATGAGGAGATCCGATGGCAGAGTGTGGGTTTTGTGAAAGCCCGGTGAACGCCATCCGCCAGCGTGTGTAGTGCCAACTATCAAAACTATCGAGTACCTGATCATAATACAAGGTCTGGCGGGGTGGTTACACGACTATAACATCCCTCCATCTGCGCCCAATCTGACGATGCACTAACAGCCCGAAACGCGTAATTGGAGAATAAAAATATTGCAACAGAGACTGAGAATTATTTAATTATACAGCACTGTTGCTGCACCAGCCACCACCACCATCATGGAATCGAATGAAATGTTCTGTAGAACACCTTTATGATATTTTGGAATGCCGACTTCGTGCCTCGCCTCATCGACCTATATCGATACCTCTCCTCACTGCAGCAGTCTGTGAAGAATAGGCTGCCAATCCCTAAGGAACCTCCCAGCACCTGACTGAATGTATGCCTGCTAAAGTGGAAGCTGTCATCAGTGCTGATAGTGGGCCAACACCATACTGAAATGCGGTATTACCGATAGAGGGCGCCACGAATATTAGTCATTTTCAGCCAGGGGTCCGGATACTTTTGATCACCTAGTGTAACTGTTGTTCACATTTCATCTACGTTATTGTTACACGACTATTCACCAAATTCTATTGTCAGAGATTGTAGAAGAGAGCGAAACGCGCCTGGAAACAATAATTAATGGAAGTAGGAATAGGAGTTTTTTAACAAAAATGTTCAAATGTTTGTAGAACTTAACTACGGGGTCATCAGTCTCTAAGCTTACAAACTATTTATGAACTAGCTAAGACTAAGGACGGCACAAATATCCATGCCCGAGGGGGAATTCGAACCCCCGACCGCAGTGGCCGTGCAGACCGTGACTGGAGCGCCTCAGTCCCCTCGGCCACCGCAGGGGGCTTTTGATAACACACAAGTAATAATTTTAAGCGTCTGGTCGCCGACTGCACGCCAAGCCGCATCGTTGCCTCCTTCCTCCTGAGGGCAACGAACGTCAGAGGCCGCTTTGCGAGTTATCCCCGGTAGGAGCGGCCGGTGACCGCCGCGTTCCCAACTCTGGCCCAGGAGCAGCCACGTGTGATAGCGGCGGATCACACGCGGCCGGCGCCAGCAGTCGGCGTGTGTTTGCGTTTCCGGTCGCCGCTTTGGCGAATAGTTGGCCGCGCCGTGTGATGTGGTCTGGTCCGGCCGGCAGTGGCAGCCGCGCCGCCGGTATGCGGCCGCATTCCGTTCCGCATGGCGCACCGGGAATGTCAATATGCGCCGCGCCGCGGCCGCGCGCGGACTGTGCTGCGCCGCGCCGCGCGGGCTGCGCTGCGCTGCGCTGCGGGCCAGCGTCGCGCCAGGCGGAGGACCACTGACGACACCTGCTCCTCTCAACGACTGCTGGTAGAACACACGCAGCCCAGTTCAGGCACGGCATTCGCGGTCTGCGACCTGGGGTAATTACGACACTGTCAGCGAAAGAACAATTGACAGGATTAAATCTCACACTGGGCCGCGGCAAGGTGGCCTAGCGCACTGAGGCACTATGCTCCGATGCGCGAGGCCGTACCCCATCGGGAGTTCGAATCCTCCCACACGCATGGATGTTGGTGCTGTCGTTAGAATGAGTTAGTTCATAAGTAGTTGACTGATGACGCCGCAGTTAAGTCCTATAACCTTAAGAAACATTTGAAATCGCACACTGAGACAAACCCAGGGACGGATACAGGATGTACTGTTGGTAGGGGGGGAGGGGGCAGCGAAATAAGCTTCATCAATGGTGTCACTAGTCTCACAACGGTTAGTGGAGGGGAGGGGAGGCAAGGGGGAGACTTGTGAGTCGTATATAGTCTTTCATATCGCCCTCACATTGCAATTGTGTTACGAAACTAAAACTCATTTTGCTCTGACTCCAAAATTCATAAATAGAGAAGGTGGATGAAACTTGTTACAATTGTTTGTCTAAAACTTTATAACTCTTTTTGTAAACATCTTTGTAGTATATATATATATGGTTCAGGCGGGATGTATGAGAAAATTGCTGAAAAATCTTATTACTTTTCGAAACCAATATGTTTGAAAAATCAAACATAATTAACTATTGAGATAGAGCTTGCTGAAACTTGATTCATTTTCTGAATTTAAGAACTTTTAAGGAAAACATTTTTTCTCAAAAATATGTACTTAGTCTTTTTTCTATTCATTAAGAACCATTTAAGGTTATTAAGCTAATTTAAACTGCAGCAAACTAGGGGACAATCAGTGTCCTTTAAACTATACCTAATGAAAATCTTTGATCGAATTAGAATTCCAGACAAAATTACATTCTTACGAGCTACCAAGTCGTGGCATCACATATTGTAGAAAGAGCTGTATCCAAATGGTTCTGGAAAATCCGTCTCACTTCACCAAACTGCTTTTTCCTTTTTATTAAAACTCAGTAAATGTCATACGTCATCGAATCCACAGGTTTCAACTTTAATTTTCTGTTTATAAAAGGTCAGCAAAAATAGTACGTCAGAGCCGTGAGACTCGCGATTTTTATATTGCAGACGAGGAAAGTTCATCTCACGGAAGTAAACTAAATGCGAAGCTGTAGACAGCTGTATCCATTCATCGTCAGCTAAACTCTATCACAGTAGGAAGACTCTCGTACCGGCCACCTCTTCTTACTCCCAAGTGCAATCAAACAAAAGTCTCACAGTTAGATTAAGTCTTTTTTATTTTATTGTACTTTTTATTTAATTTTTTTTTCATTTATGAACTAGTGGGGTTAGCGAATTGGTAGCACGGTAGGTACGCATTCTGGGGGTCCCGAGTTCGATTGCTGAGCATCAGCTTCTGGGTTTTCTGTGGTTGATACAGACAAATGGCTAAGCAAAAAGAAAAGAACAGAACAGAACAGAAAAGAAAAGAAAAAAAAGGAAATGAAAGAAAAGAAAAGAAGAAGAGAGAAAAGCTGCTGAGGGAGGAGGGGGATCGACGATCGATCTTTCGCTCCCCCCTTGGATCCGCCTATGGCCTAACCACAGTCTAACATATAAAGTCACTGCACCCCCACTGATCCCTGTTAAACTCTGCGACAGCAGCGCTCCAACCGGCTGACAAGATACGCTTCTGAATATGACGTCGGATGAGCGTGAATAGAATCGTTTAGATTGATTTTAACAAACTTTTCATAACAAGGGAAGGTATGTAGTGACTAAAAAGTTTGTAATAAGTAAGAAATATCTTTTGATTAAGTACAACAGCAAGATCCCTTTTAATGTATATTTATATAACTGGTTTCGACAGTGTAACTGCCCTCTACGTATCTTTGATTTCATTTCTCAGATCACCAAAACTAGAAAACTGAGGAATGAAAGGAAAGATCTTAAGCAGGTAGCTGAACGGTCGAAACTGCTTATGAAAATAAAAATCTTTAATTTCATTTCTCACATCATCACTACTTCCAACTGAGGAATGAAGTTTAAGATCCGAAAGTGGCAATTAAACTGCCGAAACCGGTTATCTAAATAAAAATCTTTGATTTTAATCCTCAGATCATAACTAAAAATTGAGGAATCAAATGAAAGATCCGAAGATGGCATTCAAAGTGCCGAAACCGGTTATCTAATAAAAATCTTTGATTTCATTCCTCAGGTCATCACAACTAAAAACTGAGGAATGAAATGAAAGATCCGAACGTAGCAGTTAAATTGCCGAAATCGGTTATCTAAATAAAAATTAAAGGCTATCTTGGTTGTTGTCCTTAATAAAATGATTGAAAGGATATCCCCTCAAACATGACAAAATTTTATTGAAAATATATCCAAATTTATCGTTATTTGGTTTCCTAAGAACCACTGGAAGGTATGAAACGGTACATTGCAGGACAGTCTACTTGAGATTCTTTTTAAATATACAACTTTACAGTGAAGAATTTCATTTTATATTGACACCAAAAAAATGCTAACAAACAACAGAAGACCCGAATTTTGTAGAAAGACTACGGTTTCTACTCAGAAACGTCATTGTTTCTTAATTACAATTTCAGTCAAAAAAGTAAGTGTTGAACGTAAGAAACTTACATGAAATGCAATAGCCCAGTCACCACAGCTGTAGATGAAGGAAAACCCTCACAAACGTGAAAATGAAATATCGAAAGTAAAATAATAATAATAATAATAATAATAATAATAATAATAATAATAATAATAATAATGAATAAATGAAATGTTACCATTTTGCGACTTGAAGCTGGAAATTGTAAAGAGTAGGGAATCCAAAGTGATCCCTGAGTTCCCAAAGTAAGACCAGGTTGTTAGTTAGCCTGGAATACATACATAATAATAATAATAACACTAGATATTTTTACCAGATTTTTAAAAACACATCAAAGGATATCAGGCACCAAGAATTTGTTTCAAAGACAGCAGATAAATCAGAATTTCCAATGACACCTCGAAATGTAGAGGAAGATTTCCCATCAACACAGAAATTAAAAAATGTTCAAATGTTCAAATGTTTGTTAAGGTTATGGGACTTAACTACGGGGTCATCAGTCCCTAAACTTACAAACTACTTATGAACTAGCTACTACTAAGGACGGCACAAATATCCATGCCCGAGGGTGGATTCGAACCCCCGACCGTAGTGGCCGTGCAGACCGTGACTGGTGCTCCTCAGTCCTCTCGGCCACAGCGGCCGGCCACAGAAATTCATAAAGCCATCAAAACACTCAAAAAAAAAAATAAATAAATAAATAAAAAATAAAATAAATAAACCAAAAGGTGAAGACTCCATTAAAGCACAATTATTTATTTTTAGCAGCTGAAGCAGCTCTAGAATTTATTGATTGTTTTATAAGAGGACATTTTTAACTCAATTTTTAAAAATAGTTTCTTTTACTATATAAAAGTCATACAATCAATTTTTTTTAAAACAATTGATAAATTCATAAAAGAAAATGTATTTACTCAGCTGCGGATGCCCCAGTTATGAAATAACTTGCACAATTATTTAAGTTATCAGAACAAAAAATCATAATGGATTTAAAGCTGCTTTTTGAGAACATTTGGAACATTGAGAATATTCCATTTGAATGGGAAACTGCATTAATTAACCCGCTACACAAAAAAGGGAGACAAACAAAAGTCAATAACTACAGAGGACTGTCACTTCTGCCAGTAGCATACAAAATATTAGCAAAACTTCTCCTTAACAAAGTTGTAGATACTTTAGACAAACAACTAGGAGAATATTAGGATGCTTTCCGAAAGGGAAGCTCCTGTGCAGAACAAATTTTTAACTTAAAGTCAATAATTCCCCATAGTATGATGAGGAAACCAATGACAGTGGCATTTATTGATTTCAAGAAAGCATTTGATTGTGTAGACAGAGAAACAATAGATAAGTTCCTTAGAGAATTTGCTGTTAAATCAAAATTAGCAAGTTTTATTCGTCAAACACTGACAGGTAGAATATCTAAATCCAAGCCGCGGTGGAGCTGCTGAGCTCATTGAGGAGCTATGCTACGACGCGCGAGGCGTGGATGTACACCGTTTTACTATATAAAAAATTGTTGTAATAACAGTGAATTCATGTAAGATTACTACAGGTATGTAACTGTATAATAGTAGATATACGAGCTCTTTTTTTTTTGCTATTATGTATTGCAGCTCATTTTGCAAAAAGACTTTGTATATTAGGTCTGAAGATAGCGATTAGCACGCCGACACCGGTAATGTAATTAAATGAAGAAAGCGATCTTGGCTGCAAACCTGTTATTAAAAAAATTCAGATATATCTCGTTAGGGTGCGGGTACGAATGAAAATAAATCAGCCATCCAAACTTAGAGATAAGTATCCCCAGTTATCGCACCAACAGGAGAAACGAAGACTTTTTGCGGTCCCCTATCGTCGTAAAACTGCGTCAGCATCCCTGTTTATGAAATTAAAATGAATGCCTACATCCAATCTATCATCCCACAAAAATTCTTCACTTATTTCTGTAACACTCGGTATTTCCTTGCCCGAAATTGCAAATTTGTCGAAAAATTCAAGTAAATAAAATATTCAGGAAATTATCAAGACTACATAACACTGTGATGGACGCACAGACGATGTAAGCCGTTGCATTGTTCTTCGTGAAGTAGCTGTAGTGGGCACCATACGTAGGATACGTTATGCGAGCTGCCTTCAAGCATACACGGGTGGATCGCCATCTGCTTCTAAGACTACTTTCCATACTTGGGCCACGAGTAGTTATTGCCCTGTTACGTAGCGATTTTGCCCGTAATTGCCAGGTACGTATATGGGAGCGAAGTGTCCGCTCGTGCGCTTGTTCACTGCTTTATCGGAGGAAGATAATGCGGGAGTGCGCTGCCTATTGAGTCTGTCTTCATATGGACACCTAACTACGTTCTGCGATTCACCCACAAACTGACAGAGAAAGCGTACGTCGCTTTCACTGTGCGACTTCAGCCAAAGCTTATTACGATCTAATTCCCACCGATTGCTGCCTCATTACTGAGCGGAAAATAATTGGCAGCTTTGAGACACCACGAGATACTGCAAAGTCAGGTCTCGAATTGCAGTTAATGCACCAGCATATTTCAAACCTGAAACACTGATAACTATACGTGTGATATTAATAAGTTTTATAACAGAGAGATGGCACCTACCTCCTTGCCAATTCATTAACTTCACGGAGCCGTGTATAATTACTTATTTATTGCTATTTCAAAACCTGTTTTTTTATGTGGCCAAAGCAGCACATAAAATACGTCTAACCCACTTAAAATCCAGCTCATCATCAGATTCTGAATCACCAGTAGTTGCTGTGTTAGCCGACAAAAATTACTGGATTTCAATCCGCCAATATGGTCACATAAAAGTTCTTTGCTTAATAGACAGAACTAGAATCCAATAACTAAATACAGTAATTTATCAGCGGCGAGTTGCTTTTATTTTTATCTCTAATAGCTAAACATATCAATTTAAACTATATATTTGATGTCTATCGTATTGTCTTGCTTCCTATAAATCAAAGCTACGGCATGCATAATTTTTTATCTCAATCTTCTAACGACTGTCCTTCCTTGCAACATATTTCCGGCCGTAACTACAAAATAAAATTTTTGCTTGCTAACTTCTGGGTATCGTATCTTACAGTTTGATCGCCTGTGAAAAAAATCACACAGTTTAAAAAAAGAATCCAAAGTAATCAAGAAGAAGTCGACGTGCAAATAAGTAATGGATAAAAAAAATGAGATTTCGTTTAAGGAGATATAATGGTCGACTTTCTATGATTTTCCTTGGATCACACAAGCATTTTATGTAACAATAATTACCCGTTTCTGACACAAACTCCACCTACATATGCTAAAAGAGGGATTTAGTGAACAAATGTCCATGAATTGTGTGGAGAAGGCGAATATAGCTGAAAAGGGTAAGGGTTGTTTCACTAAAAAGGGATTGTGTGATCAATAAAAGAAAAAATATGTAAAACGAAACTTTACAGCTTCTTGTATTTTTAAATGTCACCTGTTTGCGGCTGCCCATGTATGTGTTAGACTTCTGCCTATACCAACTGAGAAAATGGTCGAGATGTTTTATGTAACTCCTATAGATTTTATACATCATATGTTAGCATACTTACTACATTTAACATTGTAATTATAATTAATTCTGTGGTTATTGTTCAGTTATACAGTGTCCACTACAGTTAGGCACTGAAAGGCACATAAAATAGTTTTGTAATAAAACACCGAGCGTAAATGAACTACACCGTAGTACTGAATGTTTATCTGTAGTACTACAGGGCTTTTTTCATTATTCATGGCCATATTGACTGTTAAAATATTAGTAAAGGGATTTGCTCCATGTAATACCTGTCCTTTAATACTGAGTCCCATCGTTCTCATAACAGTAGTGAGTATGATCTGTTCTCTATAACCGCAGTGACGGTTTCCGGAACATGTAAGTGAAAAGTGCTCTGTTTTGCCTGGATCATAAAGACAAATCTTTGTGCTTGAGTGCCTCGCACCCATTGTGGTGAAGTCACGGTAGATTTTTGTCGTAGTATGCGTGGGAATAATCCTACAACTGTACCCTCTTAAATGCCGGCCTCTGTGGCCGAGGGGACTGTGGCGCGCCAGTCACGGTCTGCACGGCCACTACGGTCGGGGGTTCGAATCCCCCCTCAGGCATGGATATATGTGCCGTCCTTAGTGTTAGCTAGTTCATAAGTAGTTTGTAAGTTTAGGGACTGATGACCCAGTAGTTAATTCCCATAAGCTGTACAAACATTTGAACATTTTTTGTTGTTAAATAATTATAATCTCTGCACCAATTGTGATTGTACAGAGCTAGAAGCAACTACACCATAGTTATCAATCACATTATGCGCTTCAGACAGTCAGCCAGTATTGAAATAAACACTTTGTCTTTCTATTATTCACATGTGATACTTGTTCCATCCCTGAACTCGCTACATGACTTTTACAAGCACTAATTGTTGCCAGCTGTGCGCACGCATATCACTGTTGTTTCTTCTGTCCAACTCTCTCTCTCTCTCTCTCTCTCTCTCTCTCTCTCTCTCTCTCTCTCTCTCTCACCGTCGCCACCTTCCCACTGTCCCGCAGGGGTCCAATTTGGTTGCTGCGCAGAAGGTTTAACTGTATGTACAAGTGTTGTATGCTTATAAATATTTACGCATTCATATTTTGTGTCAAAACTGTTATGTAGAAGAACGCAAGGAAAGTAAGGGCAGCATATAACTCAGCCGGTGCTGCAACATAGACAAGTCCTCTAGAAAAGTACCAAGCTAAGCGCCCCCATCCCACAATTGCAACGCCATCAATATTGCATGGCCTATCCAGTGACAGATTTTTATATTGTCCGTCAGCAGACTGTTCAAATTTCCGCCCTTATCAGTCTCTACAATCGATACTCTATTTCACAATCCTTCTAATTATAAGTTTTTGTCAGTCAAATTATAGCTTTATATTTGATGCATAATTGTCCTGAATGAAACTTCACTCTGCAGCGGAGTGTGCGCTGATATGAAACTTCCTTGCAGATTAAAATTGTGTGCCGGAACCGGGACTCGAGCCTGGGACCTTTGCCTTTCGCGGGCAAGCGCACTACCGACTGTGCTATCCCGACACGACTCACGATGCCGCCTCACATCTTTACTTCCGCCAGTACCTCGCCTCCTACTTTCCAAACTTTACACAAGCTCTTCTGCAAACACGCAAGACTAGCACTCCTGAAAGAAAGGATATGGTGGAGACATGGCTTAGCCACAGCCTAAGCGATGTTTTCAGAATGAAACTTCACTCTGCAGCGGAGTGTGCGCTGATATGAATTTTAATCTGCCAGGAAGTTTCATATCAGCGCACACTCCGCTGCAGAGTGAAGTTTCATTCTGGAAACATCCCTTAGGCTGTGGCTAAGCCATGTCTCCACCATATCCTTTCTTACAGGAGTGCTAGTCTTGCGTGTTTGCAGAAGAGCTTCTGTAAAGTTTGGAAAGTAGGAGGCGAGGTATTGGCGGAAGTAAAGTTGTGAGGCGGTATCGTGAGTCGTGTCGGGGTAGCACAGTCGGTAGTGCGCTTGCTCGCGAAAGGCAAAGGTCCCAGGTTCGAGACCCGGTTCCGGCACACAATTTTAATCTGCCAGGAAGTTTCATAATTGTCCTAATTATACCACTCTTTTCCAGTGATTATCATGACTGTGAATTAGGGGATAGAAATGGCACTTCTTACACTATATATACAACCCAACAATTTGGTTAATTTTGCACAAGAAAGAATTTAGGTATACGTTTCTGCGCTACTAAAAGGACAGTCATGTACTACTAATAATTTGGGGTAAGGTATACCTTGACACTTCTTACACAATAATGTAAATTCGGTAAACGTAATTAAATTTAAGAAACGAAACTTCCTGGAAGATTAAAATTGTGTGCCGGAACCGGGACAGGAACCTGGGATCTGGGGAAGCTCTGCGCTACTCTGTAATTAAATTTATTTTATTCCACTTACTTATAGTTTAGAAATTTTGACCCCAAATTCGCAGCCCCTAAAATCTGCCGCCCTAGGCTCCAGCCTACCCAGCTTACTGGTAAATCCGCTACTGGCCTCATCACAGCGAAACACACTGCAAACCCACTATGATACAGCCACGCGGATCGGCCATGTGGTCTAAGCGTCATGATACGGACTGGGCGGCCGTTCCCGCCTGAGGTTCGATCACTCCCTTGGGTATGTGTGTGTGTGTGTGTGTGTGTGTGTGTGTGTGTGTGTTGAACTGAGAGTAAGTTAGGTTTTTATGTATAGTGACAGATGACCATACTAGTTTGGTCCAATAGGTTTAAAAATAATGAACATTTGTACTGTTCAAATGTTTGTAAATCTATCGGACCAAACTGCGTGGTCATCAGTCCATAGCTTACAAACTACGTAAACCTAGTTAAACTAACCTACAGACAAACACCCACCCACACACACACACACACACACACACACACACATGCCCCAGGGAGGACTCGAACCTCCACGGCGAGCAACCGCGCGCTCCGCAGCGAGGTGCTTTAGACCTCTCGGCTCCTCCACCGCGGCGAACATTTGTACTCTATAGGCTTGTGTACCCAATTACATACACCAGCACAACAAGCAGCGAGAATGGCGACCGTTTCGCAGTACCATAATATGTGCTAAGATACGACGTACAGTCTCTGTGTATAACGACAGAAGCAAGTGCTCTTCAGACATGCATACCTGTCTGCAGCGACAGGACACTGCGACGACTACAGTTGCCGAGAATACAAGAAATGCAGTCGCCATTACGAATGTAAATCAACATCAGATGTACAGTCTATTAGGGACACACGAAAATGTTGTGTCGGACTGATATTCAAGTCCGGACTTCCCGCTTTTTGTGAGCGGTCGTGTTAATCACCGATGAACGCCTTCCGGACTGATCCAAACATTCACATGCCAAACTATTCTCCACTACGCCAGGAAAGACGTTTATTTCAAACTAGCGTCAGTTCCCAGCGTTGTCCGGTGTGCATCTGTTCCTTTCTTACGTCAGTCCATCTCTTTCTTCCCTATCTATACATCACCTTCTGCCCTACTCTCTATCCATTCCAGTTTTCATGCTGATCAATACTTATGATGTCATATCTTCTGAACTAAATGTTCTACAATTGTGAATGTTGCAGGATCTTAGAATATTGGTAAACTGTCTGCGAAATATGTTACCGATAAAAATTGGTATTAAAGACGCAATAAATGAACATGAAAGAAGCGGATTGTATTAAAATTTTAGCTGAGGTTGCTTAGTGGTTATAGTGCTTACTGGTTCTGGCAGGAGGTCCTAGGTTCCAATCCTGGCCACGGCTCAAATTTTAACTCAATGCCTTCCTTCAGTTTAATGTATGTGATATATATGGAGACAAAATGCATCTTTGTATATTCATTTAGTATTTTATACATAATAAATTACAACTGGTTAATCGACAACAATCAGCCGTCGTTGAAATTTTCGATATTTATTTACGTAAATCTAGTTTTGGGCCAGCAAATACCGTTATCATTGCATACTATTCAACATAAGGTGTTAAATATTTCGTTTCACGCCATAGACATGTCTATACACATTTGTCACAGTTTGATTTGACAATCTAGTATCATTTGAAAAATATGCATCGTTAATGGCTATAGTTCGAAATACATTTGCATCAATATTCAAAATTTCAAAGATGACTGATCGCTAACGACTGTGAAATTTTAAAATTCATATAGTCATAGGGCGCACACCGTTTCGATGTAGAAGGTAAACTGCTAATAATTACAACCACATGCGTGATGGGTCTGGATTCCCATGCATTTAATTGCTTTCGCCAGAATACCTCACGAAGTATGTGTCGTACTACGATATAATTTCGACGGCACATCCAATGGCAAATGAACATACTGTCTGCGAAAGATGTCGCAAAAACAGATAGTAGGTAACACGTAATAAGCCGCTACATCGTGTGTGTTGGGTGCAATTCTAAAGTTACTCAATAATGACTTCTACACCTATTTATACATACATACTCTGCAAGTCAGATTTAAGTGCATGACGGAGGGGTCAGCGAACAACTTTTATATTTCTCTATAGTTCCATTCTCACGGGAAAAAGGAACACCTAAATCTGTTTTCGATCTGATTTCTCTTATTTTATTATGAACATCTCTCCCGATGTAGGTGGCTGGTAACTATGTACGCCGAGGTGGAGTAGCCGAGCGGTATAACGCGTCTCGCTGCGGAGCGCGCGGTTGTTCACCGTGGAGGTTCGAGTCCTCCCTGGGATATACGTGTGTGTGTTGTCCTTGGGTTAGTTTACCTAGGTTTAAGTAGTTTGTAAACTACGGACTGATGACCACGCAGTATGGTCCAATAGATTTACAAACATTTGAACATTTTTTGAACAATATACGTTCGAATTCTGAAGAGAAAGTCGGAGAAAGAAATTTCACAAGTAGATCTTGCCGCAACATATAACGCCTTTCTTTTAATGATTTCCACCCCAACTCGTGCATCATTTCCTGTGATACTCTCTCCAGTATGATAGTACAAAACGAGTCCCCCCCTCCCCTCTAGTTCATAAGTAGTTAGTAAGTTTAGGGACTGATGACCCCATAGGTAAGTCCCATAAGCTCTACAAACACTTGAAACACACACACTACAAAATGAGCTGCCATTCTCTGAACTTTTTATAAATCGTCGCTCAGTCCTGGTGTGAATCCCAAAATGCGCAGTAATTCTCAAAAATATGACGCACAAGTGTAGTCTAGGCCAGTTTTCTCAGTTAAATAGTTGCATCTTCTGTTCTGACAATGAAACGTAGTCTTTGGTTCGCCTTCCCTACAATATTTTCTATGTATTCTTTCCAGTTAAGTTGTTCGCAATTGTTACTCCTAGGTATTTAGTAGAATTGAAGGCCTGTAGACTTGATTTATCGTGTAACTAAATTGCAACGGAATTCTTTTAGTAGGTATAGGTGATTTCACACTTATTATTAAATTGTTAATTTGGCCGAGGGGACTAAGGCGATCCAGTCACGGCCACTACGGTCGGAGGTTCGAGTCCCCCCTCGGGCATGGATATTTGTGCCGTCCTAGTTCGTAAGTAGTTCATAAGCAGTTTGTAAGTTTAGGGACTAATGACCCGGTAGTTAAGTCCCATAGACTATACAAACATTTAAAAAAATGTCAATTTTTTGCACCATACAGATATCTAAATCATTTTGAAGTTGCTGTTGATCTTCCGATAGCTTTATTAACCGATAAATAACAGCATCATCTGTGAACAGTCTAAGAGAGCTACTCAGACTGTCTCCTAAATTGGTTATAAAAATAAGGAACAGTAGAGGTCCTACAACACTTCCCTGTGGAACGCCCGATGTCACTTTTGTTCTACGCATTGATTTACTTTCAATTACAACGTACTGCGTCCTTTCTGACCGGAAATAACGAAACCAATCGCACAGCTGTGGCGATATTCCATTAGCATGCTATTTGATTAGAAGACAAATTTGAGGTACAGTGTCAAAAGCCTTCCGAAAATCTAGAAATACGGGATCTGTTTGACATCCGTTGTCGATAGTAATCATCGCATCATGTGAGTAACATAAACTCTGTGTTTTACTAAGACATAATTTCGAAGTACATTCAATGATATGTGTTTACACCGTCTATTCTCACGAATAACATACGTTGTTTAGAAGTAATACGTGATAACGACATACCGAATGCCGGAGTTTTATCGCATGCACAGTGGAAAAATTGTAAGCGATAAACTTTTTTCCCTTTTCAGCGTGATGAAGTTTCGTAAATGATTGAAATTATCTTTAAAGTTCGTTGCAAGTTGCTTAGAGTCCTCGTTCTCAAATAGAGGATGAATAAAGTCTCATTATTCACGCACCGCAAATATAGTAATTTATTTATTGCTCACATTGGTTGTAACGTCATGTCTCCTTAACTATATGTTACAGGTTGTTTCTAAGGCCGTAGCAATTCTTCACCAATGTTCAAGAATATTTTTACTAAGATTCGTATAAATTGGTTCATTAGTTCAGGAGTTGTGGAATACACACACAACCACATATATAGATGTTGCTCTCCTCCATTTGGCTTAAATAACGAAGTGCATTATCCTTATTTAATGATGCGACCTACGCAAACGTCCTTCAGACAAGCATGCGTGTATACAAGTATGCATGTCTGAGAGAATGGACACTGCACTGACTACTTCTACAAGATTATATTCTTATAAATGTTTCACATTTTACGAATTCTAATCGTTATGTTACAAGGTGTGATTTTTCTGGCTGTAATTTAGCTTCAGTTATTGTCAAACTGGTTATCACTCTGTGTTCAGTTTAATCGACGTAGCCCACCCTGACTGCTACGACCACGCAGCAAAGCTGCCCTGTCCTGGTGTAGTGTTGATTACACTATGCTGTTCCTGTCAATACGTATCTATGAAAAGTGAAAAACGGCAGTGGGAGGCGTATGAAAGGCGTGGTCAGCACTATTAATTTGGAACGATTTCAGCAAGACATTTCAGAGATGGAATTGCAAATATCTGTCAAAATTACAGAGAAAATGCGACTGGCTGCTCATAGGGAGGGCACATTGTATTATGTACACACAAGCATATGGCTTCATGCTTGTTTGTTCTGTAAATTTACCGCTCATGTGTTGGACTTTAACCCAAAATACTTACGTAATGATTAGTTAAACAATTTACCATAGTCTACATTACGACTAGGGTCAAGTAAATTGAATAATTTACCTGTGTTTTCTGAGAAGTAAAAGAAAAGGGCATGGTATATGTTAGTAAGAAAATTACGAAATCAGGAGTAAAATAAAAAATTGACATATTCGCATAAACACTTTAAAATGTGTCGGTATTTGGGTACAACATAAATGTGCAGATCAACTAACAAGTATTATTTTAAACATACAGTCCCAGTCTGAAATAAGATATATTGCTCATTGTATTGCCTTTTTGTGTGCATTCCGATGTTGCACAAACATAAGGAGTAGTTCGAAAAGAAATTCAACACGTGCTTATCTTACAAGTTCATACACGTACTATCCCGCTTTCAAAATATTCACAGAATGAATTTCGAAAATATGGCGGCTGACAATTAATTGTGACACAACAAGGAGCGTTAAACAATGTACCATCTACTATTGAACGTCCATGGGTCACAGTACTGCTAGGTTGAAAATTATCCATTCTGTTTGCCCAACAGATAGTAGGTACGAAAGTTTCTTTCTCCATCTAGATTCGAACCAGTTACCTTCCCTTCGAGTGCCAGCGCAGTGTTGTACGTTAACGACAGAAGCAATTGGCGATTAAGTTAACGGCTGCTAACTCATACGGTAGACTCGTAAATGTCTCTTGCCGGAATGGCCGTCACTCTTACTAATACGCCGTTCGGCGTCGTCAAACGCTTGGTTGCCAACCCGCTGCGCAGCACGGAATGCGGAAACTTGTGTCGACCCAGAGCACGTTCGCTATTAATTTTTAGTACCGCTCTGGCGAACTGGCCCCAGCTGATCTGCTGCCCAGCCAAACTCTGGTTCACAGAGCCGCGTGACAAGAAAGCCAAGGCGGACCCGAAAACGTCATAGAGCCAGACCAGGCACATCACGAATGCCAGACCTGTACTCAAGGGCGCCAGCAAGGAACCTGTCGGATCCAGCACAAGTGGAATTAGGGCGATGGACAGCATAGTCATAATTCTCCTCGATTGACATTAACAGACGCATCTCGTGGTTTGAACGAATCTATTCCTTCAGGAAGTCTGACTAAGCTACGACAAGTATGTGGTAGCTTGTATTTATTTGCACCAGACGCTCAGAAAAACTTCTGTATGACCTTCTACTTGTTACGCTGCCTGAAAATGTGGTGCACTACGGGGGAGTGGTCCATATTATAAAAAAGCATATGCACTTCGGCATGACCTGGAGCCAACTTTCCACGTAAATCTGCAAACGAAATTCCTTACCAAGACAAATATTAATACCGTGAGTTTTATGACTGTCAAAGGAGGCTGCAATTGTGAGAAAGGCTCCGTCAACCGTTTAGTAACAAGAACATCCCTTCACAGATCATAGAGGCTTAGGGCTGCCTATCACATATACATTATTGTTACCTTCCCTAAATTTGCCTTTTTCTGTCTACAACATTACTCCATCAAACGTTTGACTTCTTATTTTATGTTTCATTATCATTTTTATAAGGAAACTAAAAATTTTGATCATTTTCCTCAATCCCCTGAGTGATTATTCGACACAGCGGTTAGAAAACTTTGAGGGCAGAGTATACCCAAATGATACAAAATTATATTGCTGTAAGTGGTTAGAAACACTTGACTGATGTGGATTAAGGACGCAGGACAGAAGAAAAGATGGACACGACAGGGAGAGAAATTGTGTTTCCTGTTTCTGCTTATTTATCGGAAATTATGTTTTAGATATATTAGGTAGTTTGGTTACCTATCTCAACCTTCAACATCATTCGTTATGCTGTGGCACTGGTTAAAACAATACATACTTCAGTTAGTACACATGGGTTTTGATGGACCATTCAATCTTTGAATCACCTAAAAGTTTCTTCACTGGCAATATCCTCCACATTACCATCCTGTGAAGCTGTACCACCGCAACACTTGTGTGACGTAATAGCCGGACTAGTTTCCAATCCCGGTATTCCTCAGTTAATACCTCTTTTTGTATTTATCCACAAAAATAACTGAAAGTGAAAATTGCAACTGGGAACTAATGTTCCAGGCAACACTGTGTTCATAGATTTTATTCTAGAAATTTCAAAGGTGATTTATAGAATATGGCTACAGTTCCATTTTCTCTTCTTTTTCCACCCTTCCTTTTCCACTCTTGACCTTTTCTATCTACTCTTTTATTTTGTTTTGAAAACCCGTTCACTTTATAAGCCTCTCAGATTAATGTAATTTCTATTCCGACGACTCTTTGTGCTTTGTATTCCAGAAACATTCTGCTGCTGCGTTATGTGACGTTTACGGTAGACGCGTGTGAATTCCACATAAACCAGCATTCTTGTTTGGCATAATTATGGAATCCGTGACTGTTCGCCGGAACAGAACTGCAGTTCCCTTCGTACGTAAGATCGAGAAAACAACGTATCACATCGAGATGCACCTGCGAGCGCGATGTGAAAGTTGCACAGCAAGTAGACTATCTACTACGAGTTGTTATTTCGACGCGGACCAGATTGTGTGTCTCGATTTCTGCTTATTAATTAGACACGCGGTTCTGCAATAGCGTCTAACAGCCAGTAAATCAACACCGTATCTCCGCCTCAGATCGCAACCTTGCACGAACTAGGCTAGTGATTTACATAGAGCTGCAGATATGCCTTCGGCAGACGGCTTCGGCTGTGTGAGAACGAAGGAAATACAGTTAGGCGTCCGTTTATGGACTGGATCCAATCAGCCAACGTACAGGATTAATTTGTGGGCAACACATTTTCATGTCTACGATATTTAATATTTCACTCTAATGTTCCTGTATTTATGTACTAATCAAAATATAATTAAGCAATGATTTTTTTCGTAACTGGTCAACTCGATAATTATGTAAATACCTTGATGACGTTGAGAATTACATGAAATGACTACAAATGTTTGTAAATCTATTGGACCAAACTGCGTGGTCATCAGTCCGTAGCTTACAAACTACTTAAACCTAGGTAAACTAACTTAAGGACAACACACACACCCATGCCCCAGGAAGGACTCGAACCTCCACGGCGAGCAACCGCGCGCTTCGCAGCGAGACTTTTAGACCGCTCGGCTACTCCACCGCGGCAAAATGACTACATAGTAAATGAAAACATGATAGGTAGCGTAATCATGAAAAGAATGTGGGATATACATAATCATGTAAAAATCCGCTACGTAACATGAAACCATACTTTGTGCAAGAACACGAAATTAGTTTGGAGACCTAGTATCAAATAATATTAGTGCACACCATATTTCAACATCTTGGAACTCATATACTGTAATTTTTGTTCATGAACCCAACATATTTATTAAAATACACATTTCAGCAGCATCTAGTTTATGCAAAAAATTGACGAATTTTCCATTATTAATGTTGTTACTATCGGCACCATTTCTTTCACAGCTTCATTCCTCTTGATGCTGTCTCAAATTCTTTGTCATTTAATGATTATTACACTAGTACAGTATCCACCAGTTAAACTGCTGATTAGTACAAACCTTTCCGTGTAGTTATCATGATAGTTAATTAGCGACCAGATCTTATTTTTGTCCAGTGTTTCGTAAATAAAGGGTGAATTCCTTTTTGAATTTGTAAAGTTAATCAGTTTCTGTAGCGAAATCACATGTTAGAAATCACGGATTTTGAAAAGCAGCCTCCACGAATTTCGTGATTTGAGACTAAGGCTCTGAACTAACTAAATACCGCTTGCTCGTAGAGAGAAGCCCAAGATTTGGTCATGAGTGGCAAAACAGAGTGATAGTATATAGAACACGATATCCTCAAGATTCGATCTCATTGCCCCAAACTTATTCTTGTAGTAAAATGATGCATTAAAAGTTATGAACACCAGATATCTCTCCCTTCTCCTTAAGGGCAAGATAGTACTTTATTTTCATTTCCAAGAAAGAAATTTAATATTCTTGGAAATGAGTATAAAGTCAAACTACAATATTGCTCAGACACTTGGTTATAAAAGCTTACTTTTACAAGAATCCTGTGTAACAAGCAATTTGCAGGTTTTCTTTTCTTTTCTCTCTCTCTCTATCTCTCTCTCTCTCTCTTTCTCTCTCTCTCTTTTTCTTTTTTTTTATGCCGTTCTTAACGGCAATTCACTGATACCGATCAAGTAATGTAGTGGACCTATCTCTGAGTCATAAGTATTGCAAAGTTCACTGCACACTTGTCATATCTGTTGATATTGAAGGAAAAGTTTGTTGAAATTCGAATATAGAGTCGAATAAAAGATTTCAGTTTCAGTGTTGACAAGACTACAACAACGCACTGTGTACGATACTCGCTCGCTGGGAGCGGAAGTTTGTATTCGGGTCGTGGGCGCATTGGCTGTTACGATAAGCTCCGCCCCGTTCTCTGAGTGCAGCCTGCTTTGACCGTATACCTTACAGCTTTCAAAAGAAACGGCTTAATCTTTTGCAGAAGGGGCACAAAATTAAGCATAGCTTTAATGCGTAATATACTTCAACGTTTGAATAGTCGAAGATAAACTTATTTGTACGAATTATGAACAATTTCATTTACCGAAATTAAGAGCTGCTTCCATTACAATCATCCGTGGATGTCAGTGCTGAGACTTTTCATTCTGTTTGAAGACGGAAACTTATTACTGTAAATTTACTACAAAATAACTATTACTTATGGAACTATACGATGCGAAATGGTGCGAGTAAAAACTTACGAAACTACCAGTCGTTTCCATTGGTACCGTTCGTTGGTGAGTTTGTGCTTGAGTTGTCTGATTTCGTGGTGCTTCCTCGACCCGCGTTAATTATAATGCTGTCAATCGCTGGATACTCTTCCCCACGCTCTGACACCCTTCACCCCTTCCGTCTGCCGATATTTTCCAAACGTTAAAATTGTTATCGACCCAGGTTTCGTCCTCGCTTCTCTTACGTTTTTTAGTTCAATGACATAGCGAGACCGCCAGAACACTATGTCTGGGCGTTCAATCAACAGCTGTGTTTTAAATTGGACCTTGTTCCATTTGAAGCCCATGGACTTTAGTACTTTCCTCAGATTTACAATCAATTTTATTTTTTAAAACGAGCAGCAGTTAAGCGATTGATGGTACAATCTTCTTCCGGGTATAAAATTCATCAATAGTGTCTCTAATTACCAGTTTATTAAACTCATCTACTGACGTCTGAATTTCGCGCCTTCTTGGCCTAAGCAAAGTAAAAACAAAATAATTCTTAGAAAATTGAACTACATTTCCACCAATACATAGAAATGAAGTGCAATTAAATTTGAAGTAAAAATAATGTGTAAATGAGCTATAAAGTACTTTTAGCGTATCTTAAATGTACAAAACGCGCACTGTAATTTTGTTCTACGTGCTGTATGCAGAAAACAGAGTGAGCGACGGGATAGGTGGAATTCATACCTTTACTCCCAGCTGTCATCTTACGAAACAATCGGACAGAATAGATTTGTATTCGCTACGTACAATTTTTAAGAACTAATCGCTTTCCACCTTTTTGGAATTCTCACAGTAATATAATATTAGAGTAAAACTCTCAACAGCACCAAAGAAGTAAAATAGCTGAAATGGAAGTTGTTAAATAGAAGTATTAAAGTGGTTGCCGGTAATAGATAGCACTGAATTAATAATTCTATTTTGAGAAGGAAACAAAGGTTGGCAGATAGCGTAAACATTACGGAGCTGCACGAGCTCAGCAGATTTCTGCCGGTCACACAGGGGCCACGAAATAGTGCGCGTACTGTAGTGTTAGACACATGCAAGACAAATACCTTTGATCTGTGGAAAATTATTGAGTAAAGTAGAGATGCAGAAAGGAGAATCTTCACTACAACATAAAACAAATAGACGCTCCATGATGTGAGGAGATGAAAAACACGAAATTTTCATAACAAACAAATGAGTACTTAACATGTTGTGATAACGAAAAGTTTTCCACCGAAGAAACAAATTATAAATATCTATCATTACAGACCACTTGGAGGTATTTCATTGTCATTAAAACGAAACGCGTCTGGTGGAAAAAGTCGAATCTTATTTGCAGTTACATAGAAGAACAAAAACACGCATCATAGTTATAAAACTAACTACAAATGAAGAATTTTTCGCCTTTAACAAAGTCGTGCCCTTCTGCAGAGTGCCGGCCGCGGTGGCCGAGGGGACTGAGGCGCTCCAGTCACGGTCTGCACGGCCACTACGGTCGGTGGTTCGAATCCCCCCTCGGGCATGGATATTTGTGCCGTCCTTAGTCTTAGCTAGTTCATAAGTAGTTTGTAAGTTTAGGGACTGATGACCCCGTAGTTAAGTCCCATAAGTTCTACAAACATTTGAACATTTTTTCTGCAGAGTAATGCGTTAAGTGATCAAAGCTTACCAGCATTGTCAGTATATGTATGTATGGCCTGGTGCAATTCAAGGTCATTCTGGAAATGCTGATTCATTGAGATCGCTCCTAGAATGCTGAGTTGTTAAGGTCATTGATCACGACGTGTCAATGGGAGGGTTGACGGGGTTCCCCATTCCTTTCTGTTAATCAGAGTGCACATTACTCTATGTCCTCAGAGCACTCTGGCAATACCACTGATCTCCACATGTCAACCTGAGAGAAGGATCCCCCACAATTCTGAATTACGTTTCACAATACATGAGTACACTACGTGCAATAAGATGTGCACACTGACAAGGTCATAGATGTCATTCCATCTTTATCATCACTACGCCCCCTTATTTGCATTACCGACATCCAAAAATTCGTTTATGACTGGCTATACAAGCACTAAACTCACCCCAAGCCACAGACTTTGAGGCTGGGCAAATAACTAAATTCCATTGATAGTTACAAAAGAGTTACTGTGGAATGTTGAAATTCGAACCGGTATATATTAAATCGTGTATAAATAACAGAAAACCAACATTTGCTTGTAAAATGTAAGTAATTAAACAGTAATATGTATATCTTGAAGTTTTCCCGGCGTATTGACTGGTCCATCACATTTCGGGCTTGCAGCCGGATCATCTTGACTTCTTCCAACGATATTTCGGCTGACAAACGTGCAGCCATCTTCAGGTGAGCACGAGACTAAAGATTACCGGTGTGCGTCGTTCTATATATACCGAAGATTGGCGCGGCGGCGCCTGCGCAGTGAGGAGGTACTAGCGCGCCGCCTGTCGAATTTGGCGCGCTCTGCGATAGAAGCGGGCCGCGTCTGCGTAATGGTGTACTTACATTCGCGCCATCTGTCAGGAATGCGCTTTCGTGCATCTTAAGCGCGGTGGTCGAAAGTGATATTCCGACCACCTGCGAAGATCTCGGCTTTGCTTGGCTCTGCGAAGGATGATTTGGAATTGAGGAAGGCGGGAGTTTACAAGATCCCTTGTCAACGTGGTCAGTCCTACATTGGCCAAACTACTCGCACAGTACGAGAAAGATGCATGGAGCATGAGCGCCATACACGTCTACTGCAGCCCAATAAATCAGCCATAGCAGAACACTGTATTTCCACGAGACACTCCATGGATTATTCTGCAACAAAAATTTTAGCAACGACAAGATCCTTTTGGGAATCGATTATTAAGGAGTCCGTGGAAATACGGTTGACAGAACTGATTAATCGGGATGGCGGATTTCAAATGGATAAAGCATGGGACCCTGTTATTTCTGTAATTGCTTCGCAGAGACATAGATCAACATCTAGTATAACATCTGACAAAAAGTGATTTCCTTTGACCACCGAGTTTAAGATGCACGAAAACGCATTCCGACAGATGAGCTACATCGACAGATGCTGAAACTGTTTTTATTCTTGGTACTTACGTGAACTTTGCGAAACTTCAAAGTTGTTTTTCTCGAAAACTTTTGAGAGTGGCGTCGAATAGCTTTGGCTGATTGTTATTTAAGTTCTGAACTTCACGTACCATAAATGTAAAGAAATTCTAAGACCTGATAACCATGTGGCCGACTTGTAAGACAGCTTGCTGACGGGAGCTGGTGTACCCAGCTCTGCAGGGCGTGCGGAGTCTGTTGGCGGCCCATCAGTCACACCCAGTCGCGTGCTCGGAGCTGCCACGTGTGTCGTGACGCAAGCGCCTGCTGGCTGGCTTTGAGCCGCCGCGCGCGATCGGCCGTAAGCAGCGGCGCGTAAACAGCGCGGGCCTCTTTCTGCGAGCTGTTTAGGAGGCGCCGCCAATTTTTAGCACGTGTCGTCTCCGCTCCACTTAATCGGCCGGCTGCGGCCGCGCGGCGCTCTATGAAGTAGCGGCCGATGACACCCGTGCGCCGGCCGGAAGGCGCAGTTTGTTTGCGTTTCGTCCGCGAATGTTCCGCCGGGTCATCGATCTTGTCCCTGTCCGCTCGCTCGAACCGCACAGCCGTCTCTGTTGCACAGAACGTCTCTGTCAGCTTCCGAGCAGATATATGAGCTGCGAAAATGTTAGAAGTCAAATTTTGGAGTACCGTTTAAGCTGTATCCACTTAGTTCGTTAATTTATATACGTATTAACCCAACTATAATCTACGTGTCTCTCGACGATCTAAAATTAGCCATTGGTCCTGGTGTCGGTGGCCGAGTAGAAAGAGATCGACACAGGTATAAAGGATGCACGCTTGTGCAAGTACGGAGGTGACCAGCCGGTGGGACAGCAGAAACTAGAAACACTTGAGTAAATTAGAACGAGATATATATTTCATGGAGTCTTGGTAATACTTAACTTTTACATAGTTCTTGACTGCAGAATGCTGATATATAGTTTAGATAGACGCCTGCCTGATGATGATTCCTAGTGCCTATCCGATAGCCAAGTCTTCACTGGTGCCTATCTGATTCCGAAGTGTTAACTGGTTCCTATCTCAGTCCCAAGTGGTCGATGCAGCAGTCGTGGCCACGAGCGGAGATGCAGCAGAGGGGCGCTCGTGGCTGACGTCGTAAGAACGCCGCGCGCACTTTATACTTGTGCGACACCACAGTATTCACCTTCGATGCTACAAAACACAGCTCGTCTACTGCAAGCTCTTTGCTTTCTATATTGGGAAGAGGAACTGTGTACCAAAAAATCTACAGTAAATGCGGGCTCTAAAATACGTACCTTGAGAGCTATGAAAGCTTGACCATTAGAAGAAATGTCTTCCACAGTTTCTAAAATAAAGAAACTTCTCAGATCCCAGAAGGTGCGTGCCAACCCATAAGTACAGAGAGCAGAAATGCACAAAATATGCATTTGTGTGCTAGTAATAATTTTGTACACTGCTGGCCAAAAACGATTCATTTTGTTTATTGTAAACTGAAAGTCTCGGTAGAGGCATGCAACTTTCATTCTAAAATTGCTTAGAGGTGGTTGAATAATAACTTCTAGATGTTGTCAGTAGATTATTTATTGTAAAAACACAACATGTATCAGGTTTAGACCATCATCTGGTGACCTGTCAGTAAGGTACATATACAGCCAATAAGTATAGACACAATATTATTTGCAATTTATAGTTAAAATATATATATATATATATATATAGATATATAGTAAATAATTTTACATAACTTCGAATTTCCTACGAATATAATGTATATTTAGCTTTGATGCATACAAATTTGTCATTAAAATACTGTTGTTATGAAAGGCAAAACAAGAATAAATATCAATTGTGATTAAGATAATATTTATATAAAATAAAAATTATATATATATATATATATTAGAAAATAAAGATTCAATGGCACATTAGCATGTGAGTAACATGGAAGTTACAGTAGAGGCTGCACAGTTGCCTTAATTTATTCAAAATATAAGGTCAAACTAAAGTTCATCATTTTAAACAAATATAAAAAATAAATTAAATACCACATTTGCGTCAAACTCATCATCAACTTCTTAATATTGAAAACAATTTGCATATTCTTTATTATGAGAATAAAAGCACATGTTTAGACATTTTGGAGGACTTAGAAATTTTTGAGCATATATACACCTTGAAGGATCAACTGCTTAACAAACAAGTTAGTAGCACAAGGGACTGGATTTTTCAAATTTTCTAAGCAACATTTATCAGTAATTAACTTTGAGGGTTTCACTTTATTTGAAAATGTGTTGTTGATACTTGTTTAAAATTATGCACTTTATTTTGACCTTGTATTTTGAATAAATTAAAGAACTGTTCAGCTTCTACTGTAACTTCCATGGTACTCGCATGGTAATGTGCCATAGAATCTTTATTTTTTAAAATATCTTATATGTATATTACCTTTATTTTATATAAATATTATCTTAGTCACAATTGATGTATATTCTTGTTTGGCAATACATGACAACAGTATTTTAATGACAAATTTGAAAGTATCAAAGCTAAATGTATATTATATCGGTATGTAATTCCAAATTATGTAAAATTATTTACTATATATAAAAATATTTTATATTTTAATCATTTCAAATTACGTAAAATTATATACCCTATATATAAAATAGTTTATATTTTAATTATAAATTGCAAATAATTCTCTGTATATCTATATTGGCTGTATACGTATCTTACTAACAGGTCACCAGATGGTGGGCTAAGCCCAAAACATCTTTATTTTGACAATAAATAATCTACGAACAACATCTAGAAGTGATTATTCAAGTAATCTGTGAACTATTTTAGAATCATTAAAAAATATAAAAATAGAAATAAATAAAAAATAAAGAAAGATACAACACCCTGAATGCTGAATCCAAATCAGGCGAAATTTGCACCATTACGCCATTGGAACATAGAGATCAGCTCGGCTGCATGCACTATCCTGTCACGCCTCCCGTCACTCACTTTGTCAACTTACCCATACATTGCTGACGTAGTGCCTCCACCCACTATTCTCTTCACTCAGGGCGTTTCATTGTTTCTCGCAAGACTTCGCAAGTGGTATCCATGGGCCGTCATCGCCTTAATTACATATATGTGGTGCCTGTTCTTTCAGAAATATTGCAGACTTGTCTGCATATGTGTGTAAAGGAAAGAAACGTTTAAACATCCATGTACCTGGGTACGTGTGGCTGTCATCATAAAACAGGTACAAATCTGATGCCAGAAAAACCCGAAACGCATCATTGAATTCATACTGTACTTGAAGTGTGACCTGTAATTAAAAGAATATATAACCTAGCCAGCGTATCGGCAGCACTACCAATTAATTTAAATGAGGTCGCCTGCCTCTTCCACGATTTCATGTCGCATTTACAATATTACAGTACCATCATGGTTTCGAATTATTTTGTAGCGGTATATAACTGATCACAGTGATAAGAAACAAGCGAAGTTAAACATGTCAAGTAAGTAAGCTATCGTTTTTTGACTTAAACTATGAAAGCTAACTCTGCTGGATAGTGTGACAAAAAGACGTTGGGTAATTCTACAATTAACCGAAGAGTAATTACAATTGCTATGACTAAACATTCCTTGGAGAACAATTTTGCGGAAGAATCTGATTCTACTTAATTAACGGCACCAAGTTATTTCTTCTGCTTGCGGGACGTGAGACTAGTCAAAATGAGGTGAATAAATGAAGCAAGTTTGTTAATTCAATAATAAATGCTGAAATACACAAACATATGTCACTTAATTTCTGAAATATCTAATTAAGTTTTACTCCTTTTCCTTGTAGCCTATTTGCGGTATTTTTAGGCAATGGTCGGCAAAGACTGAATCTGCCTATCCTGATCTTCGGTTGCTATGGTATTTATTGAGCCTAGTACAGATCGATCTCCCAGACTGTTCAACATGGTTAAGCCGAAATTCTCGGCAGTGTGTTGATGTGCGTAAGGTGTCCTTGTCTAGAACTGTGCTAGGTATTGGTGTGTGTAATCATCTATTCGCGGTTAGGGGTTGAAAAATTTTTCGAACATTAGCAGCTGTGTTGAGAGCAAGGGAGAAGGGTTTGCCAGCACAGACAGGAGACGCGTGACCGACAGCAGGCTGTCTTCGTGTCTTTCCCCCAGAGAGCCGAAGTAGCAGCTGGCCGAGAAGGAGTCGACATGCGGCGACGTTGAGTCTAAGAGCTTGGCTTAAGAGCGATAGGCATTTGTCAGAATAGGCAAGCCAACAAGTGGAACGGGTCATCGATATGGAAGCATTGACGCACAAAACATGCATTTGTGATACACTGCTGGACAGCCAAAATACAATACCTTGAATTAAGTTTCCATATCAGGTAAAATTCGTAGAGTGCGCTTGCAACAACGAGATATGTTCGTACTTAGCAATGCATCTCAGGCACACAGCACGGACTATATAGCGCCATTTGCAACCGCTATATACAGGGGAAACATGCGACCGTGTGGGCATGCACTGGTAGAACAATTGGGATACCTGTTGACATGTATTGGTTCTGAAGAATTATCATTAGCAGAATGAACTACAATGGTACGACGTCTTTCTGTTTGTTCTACGGAGTTGAGACAACAACATTACGGCAACCCATGTGTTGGCAAGAACAGAAAGTTGCTGGAGACAGAGTTGGGGTTGACTTGTGTTTACCAAATGAATTACACAAGCATTTTGGTTCAGCTATGGCATGGATATCCCTAGTTAGCTTGGTAGCGGGTGGGACACAGATGGAAGTGGCTGCATCGTCTAGGTTCTGAAGTCATTAGCAGAGTTACAATGATACGACGCTTTCTGTCCGTTCCACGGAATGGAGCCAACAACTTTATAGCAACAGAGATATTGGCAATAACAGAAAGTTGTTACAGAGAGGGTTGGTGTTGACCTTTGTTTACCCACCATACGAATTACACAAGCAGTGGGGTTCAGATAATGTAGTGAGCAGGTAGTGCAATGCAACAACGCGTGACATACCCAAACCTATGCATGGAGAGCCATGTGTAGCTTGGTAGTGGGTCAGATACAGACGGAGGAGGCTGCAGCTATTGCAGTGTCCCTAGGTGTAATTTCCAGTACCATAGAACCATGATGCGAAGTCTGAAAACGAATCGTTAAATGAAGGCAAGGCCAGCTTCGTCCGGTAACATTAATTAATAGCCCGTCGAGACAGGAGGCTAGAAACATAAATGTTCAAATAAAATTAAATAAATTCGGAAACAATGGCTGAACAATCTGTATGAATGCAACAGTGTGTTTAGACTGTGAATATAAAGACTGACCTGAATGTCTCGTTAAAGTACGAATAAATAGTGTAACTAATGAACCTGCCATCGGCTGATTGCAATATGAATGAACTTGTTTGTGCCCTTAACAACCCAGATCATTAGTCTGGCTAAATAATTATGTCATATAACGACAATTCCGGTTGTAGTCAAAGTAGGATTCGTTAATTAGACAAACAAAAGCAAACAGTTTATTAAATAAAGAGAGTGCAAACCAATGTTTCACACGAATGTAATACCGAATATAAAATATGTGATTATGGGTGGAATGACAGACAATTTCTAACAGTGACTGATAGCAACAACACAGCATGTACGGGCATAGTAAAGATAAAAGTTTAGATTATAAATGCCAAAACGGACTAAATATGAATTCTGTTGCGACTTTAGCAAAGATTGTTGAGCGTTTCAAGGCCTTCTGGGAACAGGATTTAATTTCATTACCAAACTATTGTCTTGTCAGCAAGTGATGTAATTAATTTATGTGTTTGGAGCGATTTCCATAACTTGATAAGAAATAATGGCAGCTACCTGCCAAACTAATCGTTTACGATTTTTGTGATGGAATGTAACAGCATAACAAAACGAAATACTAAATACGTGCAAAATGATTAACAGCCACACAACGATCTGCCTTCCTACTCAGAATGCCAATCATTAAATAAATTTAGTTTCACTCGCCTTTTGCTGCTGACAGCCACGCTTCATGTAAGCGCATTAACAAATTAGATATCGTATGTAATAATGAATTATACTCCGTGCGGCTAAAATCTGTATTTACCCTGTCGATACAGTTAAAGCTCTTAACATAATAATGCTTGGAAAATTAATTATGTAGTTCGTGAGCATCATAGAAAGTCTATAGCACCGATAAAACTGCTGAATATATAAAAATCCTGTTATTGACACTGTCGTTTATTTGAGTGCAACCATTACTGCAGAACTTACTGCGTTCAATCAAAAAAAGGAAATGAAGTTATTGTCTGAAATATTGATTAAAAACAATTTGACTGATATAAATGAAAAAGACAAATTGCAGCCACGGTGGACTGGCCGAGCGTTCTAAGGCGTCTATTTGCGGAGCGAGCGGTTTCTCTCCGCCGGAGGTTCCAGTTCTCCCTCGGGCAGGGATGTTTGTGTTGTCCTTAGCATAAGTTACTTTAAGTAGTTTGTAAGCCTAGGGACTGATGACCAACATAGTTATGTCCCTTGGATTTACAAACGAATCAAACAGAAACTGCAAATCTGATAATGATTATCAATATAACTAAGCCAGTGGGAATCATAATTAGTATAAGATAAAAGAATGAATTTACCTTATGACAATTATGCGTTAAAGATTTCATTTTCAAGTCGATATCTAGAACAAACACTTTACGCCAAAAATTACATAATCTCCACCTTTGTACAAAATATGTTCCACGTTTCCTCTCTTCAGCAAACCTAACCACGTACTACTACTTTCTACAGACACTAACTGCTAACTGGTACCACAGACGCCAACCACCGCCGTCTCTCATTCTCTGGCAACCAACATCTATGAACAAAGTCAATGACCATAGTAAAATTAAGTGTTGCCACCGTTCAGGCTGAATGCAACTCGACTGCAAAGCACCCTAGAGGCAGGAAGCCCAATGTCAACACAAACAGTCCGAAATCGCTTAGGGAAATGTGGTCTCTACGCACGGAGGATTGTGATATGTGTCCCATTAAAACCAGGACACCGTTAACCCCTCAGAAACTGCTCGAAGGAACATTAGGATTGGAGTCGAAACGAATGGCATCAGGTACTGTTCACAGACATCGTTGTGTTGTTGTTGTGGTCTTCAGTCCGGAGACTGGTTTGATACAGCTCTCCACAATACCCTATCCTGAGCAAGCCTATTTAACTCCACATAAGAACGGCAACCTACATCTGTCTGAATCTGCTTACTGTATCCATCCCTTGGTCTTCCTCTGCGGTTTTTACCCCACACACTTCCCTCCAATGCTAAATTCACGATTCCTTGATGTCTAACAATGTGTCCTACCAATCGATCCCTTCTTTTAGTCCAGATATGCCAGAAATTCCTTTCCTCCCCAATTCTGTTCAGTACCTCCTCATTAGTTATGCGATCCACCCACCTGATCTTCAGCATTCTTCTGTAGCACCACATTTCAAAAGCCTCTATCCTCTTCCTGTCCGCACTGTTTATCGTACATGTTTCACTCCCATACAAGGCAACACTCAACACAAATGCCTTCAGAAAGGACTTCCTTAGGCTTAAATCAATATTCGATGTTAACAAATTTCTCTTTTCTAACCATGACCGTTCTGCATTTTATATCCTCTGTACTGCGACCATCATTTGTATTTTACTGCCCAAGTAACAAAACTCATCTACCTCCTTTATTGCTTCGTTACCTAATCTAATTCCTTCAGCATCACCTGATTTTCTTACACTGCACTCTATTACCCTTGTTTTACTCTTGTAAATGTTCATCTGATATGCACCTTTGAGCACACTGACCATTCCCTTCAACTGCTCTTCCAGGTCCTTTGCTGTCTCTGACAGAATTACTATGTGGACATCAAGATTTTGTATTCAGGCACACAATCATCTTTCACTCGTCTGGAGAGAACGTGGAACAATACTGCTTATGCGTAAGAAACATCACGATACCTTGGTGGTGGACGAATGGTATGGGCAAGAGTCAGTATTGGCACATTAAAATTGTGTGCCGGAATCGGGACCTTTGCCTTCCGCGGGCAAGCGCTCTACCACTGAGCTATCCCGTCATGACTCACTGTCATGCCCCATTACTTCAATTCTGCCAGTACCTCGTCTCCTATTTTCCAAACTTCACAAAAGCTCTCCTGCAAAACTTGCAAGACTAGCACTCCTGGAAGGAAGGATATGGTGGAGACGTGGCTTAGCCACAGCCTAAGGGATGTTTCCAGAATGAAACTTCCACTCTGCAGCGGGGTGTGTGTGATATGAAACCTCCTGGCAGATTAAAATTGTGTGCCGGAAGCAGGACTCGAATCTGAAGTTATGGGGCGTGTCCGTGAGTCTTGTCGGGATAGCTCAGTGGTAGAGCGCTTACCCGCGAAAGGCAAAGGTCCCAGGTTCGAATCGCGGTTGCGGCACAGAATTTTGAACTTCCAGGAAGTTTCATTTTAGTACATTCTGCCGATGGCAGTACTTCACAACCTTGATATCTCCTAATTGTTTCGAACAGTTTATTTCTACATTTAATTTGTAGGTAGCATACGATTCTGGAGACGCGGCATGCTCCGTCACTGATCCTATAGATAGAACGTGTCACTCGGCTGCGGCGCGGCGACCTCGGCGCGGCGGTTGTAAACACGGCGTCGCCGTCTGCCCGGCGCCGGCAGATCACAGGGCGTTGACACGCGCCCGATGATCGGCGCTCCGTTTACTGCGGGCGCTCTTTTTGTGCCGGCGTGGCGCGGCGCGCGCGCTTCCGGCTGGCCGTGACGTCAGCGGAAGCGAGTGACCGGCCGCAGATAAGTCAGCTGGCTAATGAGAGCCGCGTGTCCACTGCGCATGCGCCAATTAGCGCCCGACTCAGCTGGCGGCGCCGCTTCCGGCCGGGGCGAACGTTCTCTGACGAGAGTCATCTTCATCACTACAGCTGACAAGGAGACCTTCACGTCTTGGAAAATTCAGTTTCGGATGAACCTTCTCATGTCAGTAGTGGGTATAAACTCCTAGGTGCTTTATATCGCACTATCCATATAATTACTCGAAAAGGAGCTCCAAAATCGCTGATATTACCGTGCTCTTGTGCGGTTCCTCTAGGGAGACGCTTGCCTTTGTTGTTTGGGCGATTTGGTCGAGCTCATCCCTGCCAGTTAACGAGAATAACTCGGGCATTCTTGTGTGCTGGGAGTGCACTCGTACTTGCCTGATGATCTCATTTCAGTCTGGGACAACGTTCCAGAAGTAGATTATATTGGTCCCAGTCACCCGTTCCGATCAAGTTTTTCGGAAGGTTTTCCTTGGTTCTAAGGCATATGCCGGGAATGGTAAGCCAAAAATGTTCAAATGTTGTTAAGCTTATGGGACTTAACTACGGGGTCATCAGTCCCTAAACTTATAAAACTACTTATTAACTACTTACGAACTAGGACGACACAAATATCCATGCCCGAGGGGGGATTCGAACCCCCGACCGTAGTGGCCGTGCAGACCGCGACTGGAGCGCCTCAGTCCCCTCGGCCACCGCGGCCGGCAATGGTAAGCCCCTCCCACCTATTCCCAATTGGGATCCCCCCTTTAGCCCACCATCCTCTAGGGAGACGTTTGTATTTGTTGTTTGTTCGATTTGGTCGAGCTGGTCCCTGCGAGTTAATGAGAATAACTGGGGCGTCCAATTTTTGGCTGCCGGGAGTGCACTCATACTTGCCTGATAATCTCATTTCAGTCTGGAACAATGTCCCAGAAGTAAATTAAATTGGTCCCAGTCACCCGGTTCCGACCAAGGTTTACGGAAGGTTATCCTTGGTTGTAAGGCATATGCCGGGAATGGTAAGTCCCTCCCAGCATTCCCAATTGGGATCCCCCTTTGCCCCACTATAAGCTTGTCTGATAATTGGCTGAATAGAACCGCGACTCTCTATGTGCCGGATTTCAAACAGCCCGCTCCACTCCTCGGAGTGGAGAAGGAAACGAAGAGAGCTCCAAAATTTTATGCGTAGCGCAAGTAATCTGATACTATCACAGTTAAAGCTGTACTACAAATCTTTCGAATAGCTCGGGTGATAGCGTAATCACTTGTCACGCTGACGATTACTGTTAGAACATACCCTCAGAAAGCATTTTTTTCTTTTACTTTCTTCATCCATCCATACTACTTCAGGAGAAACTGTCGCTGAATATTCCGATGTAATTAAATTATTTGCAGCAAGAAAGCTTTCGTAATAAGCGACTGCATCTGTGATTATCACCTTCGACACCTCACTGAATAATGATTTTGCATATTCGGATGCTTTCCTGACCGCTGTCAAACATTTTTAATTCAAAATATTGAAAAACATCCGTAGCTGAAGCCGACATTGTCTCTTTTTGCTGACAGTTACCAATTAGAAGTAGACGGCAGCTTTAACATTTGAAATGACATGCATTGCATTGTGTCACATAACCTCTTGAGCGTTCATATGGGGAAAATAGTGTCCCATTTGTAAAACTTAGAAAGATTTTTTTCCCTACTGTAAACACAGTGAAATCTCCTCTATGCTGATCAGTTTTAACCACTGTATTAAACAGCTGACGTAGTGCTCCGAACACACGGGCTCTAAGGCACTGCTGCGTGTGTCCGGAGCGCCAATGTTTTCCTGTTTGGAATAGCATGTTTTGAGAAGGTATCGAACAGTTACTGCGATTCGAGGAGTCAAAAGCAATTACGTTGTCATAGAAATGACACTCTAACAAGAATTATATCATTACATACGTTGGTTTTAAATACTGCTGTCTACTACTATTACCCATTCAAAACTTTAATATCTGCGGATGGGAATGACGAACTTGCGGGTGCGGATAAAGTGCCGCGGTTGCGGTTGCGGATATGTGTCTCGCGGTTGTGGTGCGGATAACACTTTTCATATCTGCGCAGACCTCTAAGTCTTACGAATTGCGATGTAGTCGCATAGTTGCTCTACCAAGGTATGTTGATATTTGATATAATTATTATCATCGGAGGTTTGCAATTGTTACTTCGAAAGTTATGGATTAAACAAATCTTACATCAACATCGCAAGAAAATCTACATAGGACAAACAGGCAGTAGCTCAAACATTAAATGAAAAAAAATAAAAAAAAAAATAAAAAAAATAAAAGGAAAAGTAAGAACAACACATCGACGTTCTTTCAGCACTTACTAAACGAAAGTCACGAAGTACAGACTATAGAAAAAGCAATGGGAAATCTTCACATATTAACATAGTATTCTTAAATTAATGTTACTGAGGGAAAGGAAATATATTTGAACTTCCTAAATCAGACACAAAATCAAAAATGAAACATTACTACTATATTGAATATTTTGTTTACATATTTCAGCATGAAAATGGATAATATTAATGGAATAGCCAAGGACAACCCACACTAGAAACCATAACAACTCACAAAATACACAACACAGATAATAACCCACGATATAAAGATTGAAAATCGTTGACACAACTGAAAACCGACATCAAATCGCAATTACTGATAACACCGTTTGACAGATTGACATCCAACGATTTTGCATGGAAAACAAAGAAACTCTCTCGTATGCACAGTTACATTTCATCCGAAGTCAAAATGTTCAAATGTTTGTAAATCTTATCGGACCAAACTGCGTGGTCATCAGTCCGTAGCTTACAAACTACTTAAACCTAGATAAACTAACCTAAGGACAACACACACACCCCTGCCCCAGGGATGACTCGAACCTCCACGGTCAGCAACCGCGCGCTCCGCAGCGAAACGCTTTAGACCGCTCGGCTACTCCAATGCGGCTCATCCTAATTAATTATGTCGTAGTCTACATTAGAATTACATTTCACTCTTCTATCTTATTATAGATATAAAACACCCGAGGAAGGCGTTTAATAACCGAAATACGTTTATTGTGCCAATAAATAATATTGAAAAGCAAGCGACTTGGCCTTCACTTCTCAGTATATCATTAATGGAAATTTTAACACTACTGATCCCACACAAATCAAATTTCGCTTACAGTATCACTGTCAGTTCTAATTTCAATAGGTATAAAGGATGAACCGTACGCCAGGAAGAATATTGCGCACAAAATGTCACAGTGAATTATAACCGTAAATTATTTTTCCCTTTGTTAATATGACAAATTTGGAAATGCAACGTCAAATTTAGCAATATAACTGAATATGTGATAGGCAAAAGCAATCAGTCACAAAAAATGTTTGTTATTTTAGATGTCGATTTCAGTCATCGCGTGACGTCCCCATGGTGTAAACACTGAAACATTATTCTTGCATATACATGGTGTTTCACTAAGTGTGTTTGCCTCTCTAACTTATAAAATAATAGGTGACGCGAAATTATAATGCGGTAGGTCAACACAAGAAATGTTACACTTTCTGCGGAGCTATGAACATAGTTTATTGTATAATTTTCCAAAGAGTTACAGCACAAAGATATAATTTTTTAAATGGAACAATAGTTTTTTCTATCGTGCATTGGATTCGTTGAAACCAGCTGCGCCCAAATCAATTTAAACTACATTCCTATCACTGTTCGTTTGGGAGCTACAACCCTTCAAAGTTTAGGGGGTGGAGGCTACGACAGCTTAGCTCACTGGCTGGTGGTCATGAGACAGTGGGACGTGCCCCAGGGGATAGCCACTCGGCCAGTCAGCTACGCTATCGGAGCCTCTGCCCCCGGAAATTTTTAGGGGTGTAGCTCCCAAACTAACAGTGATAGGAATGTAGTTTAAATTGATTTGGATGCAGCTGGTTTAAACGAATCCAATACTCGATAGAAGAGACTATTGTTCCATTTAAAAAATTATATCTTTGTGCTGTAACTCTTTGGAAAATGATACAATAAACTATGTTCATAGCTCCGCAGAAAGTGTAACATTTGTTGTGTTGACCTACCGCATTAAAATTTCCCGTCACTTATTATTTTATATGTTACAGAGTCAAACACAGTGAAACACCCTGTATGTACACGAACTGAACCTTTCACCTTTGGGACTGATGACCTTTGATGTTTGGTATTTTCTTTTCCAAACAAATCAACCGACCTTTCACTTTAAATGCTAAATTCATACTGAAACAGGCGTTCGTTATCTTTGGAACCGGACGTCGTCTCTACAAACCAGGCTTTATATATGAAACACATATAAAATAAAAATAAAAAAAAAATGTAGCTACCTTCTCACATTTGGAGTACTACATGTTCTTTCTAGTGAAAGGCAAAGCAGTCAGCAGTCTCATCAGTGTTTTAAACACAACACTAGGCATGGTCCTTTTGGTTGCGGTAAAAGATTTCTGATTTCGCAGTCTGTTTCGTCATTACTTAGCCATCCGCCCACAGTTTTTCCTGTTACTAAGTACTTTAACATTGATTGGAGCCTAAAGATGTGAAAATAATTTGTGGAGACGCTGTGTATCTTGGATCTAAGACTTGCCAGTACAAAATTATTTCAAAGTGAGATGCAAGAATGCAGACATGGAGCTCAACACACGGCTTGGCGACAGCACGGCGGCCACTTCCCGGGCCTGAAGATTCCGGGGGTCCCCGGAGCGAAACGCCTTCCGCGACTGATACATATTGCATGAGACAATTAGCTGCCATCCGCGCTACCTGCGATGGCACTCCGGTAATTGCCGTGGCAGGGATGTACAAATCTGGGAGGGCGACAACGTGGCATTTCCAAGGCAGACGCCTCTGCGTAAGATCAGAGTCGGCAAACCTTCGCATTGTTATTGCTTATGCTGAAGGCAGACAAACAAAACACTTTGTCAGTTGGCTTTGCAATAAACAATGATTTTCTGGGCCAACATCTTTTCTTCTTCCTTTTCTTTTATTCAACAAGGCCACAGCAGTGTTCGAAAAAAAAAAAAAAAAAAAACTTTTATTTATGTTCCTATTCACTTCATTTCAGGCTCAGCAACAGGGAAGCGTGGCAGCGATTAACTATTCACTATAAAGATTAATACTTTTGTTAACGTATGATGACTTGCAACACAATCGGTATATGTATGTATTAAAAATGTATTTAGATTTCTGTGGCCACTTTATTGCCTTTCAGCTCTTCTCTCGACACCTTAGCCCGATGTTTGTGTACGGATTTTTCTTTCGTGTGACGATGACGAGTGGTTGGTTCTGAGACAGTAACTTTTCATTGCTGGAGGCAGTCTGAAGTCTTTAACAGAGCTAGAGAATAAACAAAATCTGTCAAGAAATATTCAAATACCCCTTTGGAACAGTAATAGATCGCTAGAGAAGAAGAGATCCCAACCGACATTTTAAAAGGTGGCTAGGATTCTTCTCACCGAGCGAGGTGGCGCAGTGGTAACACACTGGACTCGCATTCGGAAGGATGGTGGTTCAAATCCACCTCCGGCCATCCCTATTTAGGTTTTCTGTGATTTCCCTAAATCACTCCAGGAAAATGCCGGGATGGTTCCTTTGAAAGGGCACGGCCGGTTTCCTCCCCCAATCCTTTCCCAAAAATCCGAGCGTAAGCTCCGTCTCTAATGACCACGCTGTCGACAGGACGTTAAACTCCAAGCTTCCTTCCTTCCTTCCTTTTTAGGATTCAAAAAAATGTTCAAACGTTTGTTAAGCTTATGGGACTTAACTTCGGGGTCATCAGTCCCTAAACTTATTAACTACTTATGAACTACTTACGAACTAGGACGGCACAAATATCCATGCCCGAGGGGGATTCGAACCCCCGACCGTAGTGGCAGTGCAGAACGTGACTGGAGCGCCTTAGTCTCCTCGGCCACCGCGGCCGGCTTTTAGGATTCTTGTCAACAGAGAAGCTTGAGTCAGTCAGGAGAGTTCAGTGACTTCGATCGTGGAGTATTCATGGGTGTTACCTGAGCTACAAATCCATTACGGACCTTCCAATCCTCCCAGAGCTGCCGAAGTCCAATGATGTGATAGTCAAGTGGGAACGAGAACGGGCAACGACAGCTAAACCAAGATTATGATGACTTCATACGCCGCAGCATATGGGTGATCCAGCGTTGGATTTGATTGTTGTAAAAATAGAATGACATCAGTGGAAGCAATTTCTTGTGAGTTCCCAAGTGCTACTAAAAGTACAGCTATCCCAATAATGGTGCAGATGGAGTTAAATCAACGAAGTACAATGGTTGAGCCGTTTCTCATAAAACAATGCTAAGTGAAGTTGTGTTGAATGACGTCACAGGGTAGTAGATGACTAGACGAGAGATTAATCGTCCTATGCCTTGTGGCAAAACGATCTAAGGGTTCGTATTTGGCAAATGTTTGGAGATCGTTGTATGCAGTCACATGTACGAGGGCAATTCAAAAATTATCTACACTTTTTTTAATATGAAAAAATCAGCCCAGTTCCCAAAAAATGTTTTTACATTTTATGTTTTAATAAGGTCATTGGTTTGGATTTTATGCTAATATCATTCTCAGACCGATATGTCTGACACTGTCACTGAGGTAGATCGGTTTGAAGACGATCTCAGCATAAGATCGAAACCGGTCATCTTATTATAAAAAAAAGTGTAAAATCATTTTTGCGAACTACATTGACATTTTCGTATTACAGCATTATACCAGTTCGCTGTTTACAAAAGGAAACAATGTTTCCCAAACTCATTATCGAAACTTTGCCCATAACTTTTGTTACATAGCGCACGTTGTCTTCTGTCCTCGCATGTCATTCTTATACTGTTGTGGTAATGCTCTGACTGTTTTATCTTATTTCCGCCATTGTTCCTTCTTCAGTTGCTGATATGACAGCTCCATTAGAGATGTGCACCAATGAGCAACAAAGAGCGGTGACCCGATTCCTCTGATCATAGGGTGTCAAAGGGGCAGATATTCATCGCAATATGTGAGAAGTGTACTGTCATGTAAAAATGTGTTTTTGTAGATCGGGAAGGTAAAGGTGGTAGACACAAGTGTCACGTATGAAGAGAGAGCAGAATGCCCATCGACGTTCCTATAGGTGGCAATATGGCTGGCGAATAGGCGAGTCGCTGTAGGAACAGAAACCCACGTTGAACATCTGCCAAGGCTCCGCCCATCATCCACGACAACCTCGGTTTTCACAAGGTTTGTGCACCTGAGTAACAAGAAAGCTTACCGACAATCATAAGCTCTCCAGTTATAGGGTCTGTCAACGCTTGCTCACTCGCTTCAACAACGAAGGTGATGAATTTTTGAGCAGAAGTGTCACCGGCGATGAAACTTGGGAACATCACTACGAGCACGTGTCAAAGCGCCAGAGTATGGAGTGGAAACACACTGATGAACGAGAAAAAAAAATTCAAGACTGGGCCATCCGTGGGAAGGGTTATGTTAACCATGTTTTGGAACTCACATGGGTCCATGCTGCGGGGTTGGAACACTTGCGCGGAGTGACACTTGCGCGGAACCCGAGGCCCTTGGGGCAGCTATTGGCTTTTCCTGGGTACAGGCTCACCAAGAAGTCTAGCACTGCTGTTGTCAAGTTTCCACACTGTCTACATAACACGAAACTCAGTGAAATTGCACAACCCTTTGCAAGCTGAAGAGCAATATAGTAACTTGTTCGAACTACATATTAATCCGTTGAGTGTTCCTCCTGTAAACAAAAGGGTATTTTAATAATGATAATGTTTGGAGAGTTAGTCTCTGCTACTACAAGACTATGACTTTCCACAGTCATACCTCCTAAAAGCATATTATTCAGAACACTAAGCATATAAAGACACCTGCGCAAGCAATAAATATATTAGGCATCCTGCACAGAAACGTTGATGTAATTGACCGCTATGTAGTTAACCCCAATCACGCAACTTCCATCTTTTTAAAAATAGCTACAATGCTTTTTAATAGGATTGCAACCTTAAACCTTCAATTAAAAAACGTTAATAATAAGTCAATGAGTATTTTACATACTTAAAGCGTTTATTCGTAGACCCCAAAACGATTTGGCTGTATTCGAATTACAAATACATCTAAGAAATATATGAAATACGGAATGTGTAAGGGAATGTCACACATCGAAAAATGCTAAAGATAAATCCTATTTTCCATCACCGTCATATAGAACCATTTCTACTCCGAACTTGGCATAAACCAACAGGGAGAAACAAGTTGCAAGACTTCCAGGAAAAATGAAGCGAAATTGGCAGCCAATAGTTGGTTATAAATTACATTGCCTGTTAACTGTATAAATAGAAATTACGGAATACGCGGAACTACTGTTCAGTACAGTCAAAAAGGTCTAAGGTAATAGGCAGTGGTTTACAATCAGATATCCGTATCACTCTCCTCCTCAAGAAGTCTGTGTGGAGATTTATATTCAGAACATTCAAGAAAAAGGTGTTGAAACTATAAGAAGTAGCTCATTTATTCAGGAAGGGAAAACGTTATCGTGCCCGTAAATTTGAATGGCTGTATCTCTTGAAGTAACATTTAATTTTTGATTCAATGTTAAAATCCAATATACCAGAATTTTGTTTTTCTAAACTCAGTGCCAACTTTTTTTGTCGAAATTTTTGCAGGAAGTAGTCTTGATGTGATTTCATACTTCTATCCATTAATATTATCAAACATGTAATTAGTGTCACAAATTGCGCGGCCGGTCCGGTCGGAGGTTCGAGTTCTACCTCGGACATAGGTATGTTTGTTTGTACTTTGCCTAAGTTATTTTAAGTAAGATTAAGTAGTGTGTACGTCTAGCGACCAATGATCTAAGTAGTTTGGCCGCATAAGACTACACAAATACACGTAATTTATTTATTTCATAACCACATTTAAGTACTGATAATTAAAGAAACTTAAAAGAGAAATTTGAAGTAAACACTGAAAACAAATAATTGATATTTCTCATAAGATGAATGCACACAACCGTTGACTTATGTCTTGTGAATGTACCTACAAATTCTGCCATATGGAAATTGTAGTGTGAGTCCCAAATATGTTTTTTTTTTTTTGTAATAACATTAAAAACATATTAAAAATTCAGAACTCGAAAATCAGTGAAGTTTTGGACTTGCGAGGGGATTGAGGCGCTCCAGTCACGGTCTGCACGTCCACTACGGTCGGGGGTTCGAATCCCCCCTCGGGCATGAATATTTGTGCCGTCCTAGTTCGTAAGTAGTTCGTAAGTAGTTTGTAAGTTTAGGGACTGATGACCCCGTAGTTAAGTCCCATAGACTATACAAACATTTGAAATATTTTTTTGGACTTCAAGCGTTTTGTGTTGCTACATCTTTACATAGTAGACACGATTTTAAAATTATTGGTTGCTATCGCCAAAGTAGACGAAACGTTAAATTTTTTGGTGTAATCTTCGCCGTGTAGACTGTATGTTGTAGAAGTCTACGTCGAAACTAATCATACCTCTGAGGAGAGAACGTTGTTTGCACTTCTCCTGCGTTTCCAGTCGGCTGTGCAGTGCTACGTAACGACATCGTACCTTTCCACTTTACCGAGAGCTATATATGTATTGGTGTGATGTCTGCTCTGTCGAAATAAGACATCACACCAATATATGTATCATTTAGACGCAAAGATTCTGGGTTCTGTTTTCATTGCTAACGCGATTAACAACGTTAGACCCCGTGTGTAAACAAAATGTTCAAATGTTTGTATAGTCTATGGGACTTAACTACGGGGTCATCAGTCCCTAAACTTACAAACTACTTACGAACTAGGACGGCACAAATATCCATGCCCGAGGCGGGATTCGAACCCACGACCGTAGTGACCGTGCAGACCGTGATTGGAGCGCCTTAGTCTCCTCGGCCACCGCGGCCGGCGTGTGTAAACACTTAAAGGTTATGAGTGCCACTGGAAAAATGCATAAGTAACACCTGTTGTTTGAGACTTGAAGATGACCTGAAATTAGCCGAAATCGATATCTCATAATAAACATAAGGTGTAGCTGTCTATATTTCATAATGCTATTCCTAACATATTTAAAAGCTGCTCAAAACCACCCACAAAAAATCTTTATAATGAGATTGTATACAATTCCACGATCAAATTGTGTTTTAGTTATTTTTAGTAATACACCCAAAGATCTGCCCTTGCTTTTAGTTCCTTGATCAGCTGTTTATTTTTAGAGGTATTACTAGGGACAGGAAAAATTTGCATTTGCGATAAATGCGAATATAGATGCAAATTCTGACTCAAAATGCAGTAAATCCGAAATTGTAGTTAGCAATGGTTGCACTCAATTCCGATTTAATCACATTCCTCTTCACATGGTGCTGTATTATAAATCGAGTGATATTTGTATGATGTGTTATCTCCCTGTTGAATGAGGCTGTGATATCTCCGGGCCGTTACTACTGCTCCATCTCGCTCGGTGGGCCTTCCCTGAATACGGCACAGGTAGCGGCTGGAGGGCGAGGAGTACGGGTGGTATATTCCTACTTCTGGAACACCCTGTTCACTACCTGCAGCGTCCGGGTCTCCGCGCAAGTGTCTACACATTCCCTTTCCGCGCAAGTGTCACTCCCTGCAAGTGTCACAAACTCCCATGCTGAAGAGTTCAAGAAAAAGAGAACTACTATCAAGACTGGGAGCTAGAGTGAATTGTTGAAAAAGAAGGTGAAGCCAGCAATTCCAACCAAACGCCGAGGTTTTGCTGTCGATGAAAGTTTTGTTGTTACATGACAATGCAAGGCGACACTATTGAAGCCATCAACAAGATGAAATTTGAGGTATTGGAACACCCTTCCTACAGCCCAGACCTTGCTCCAAGTGACTTACACTTGTTTGGGTCATTCAAGTATGCTTTGCGCGGTCGCTGATTCGCCTCAGATGTGGAAGAGCGAAAAGCTGCGCAAAAGTGGCTTCAAAACAACAAACCGAAAGCTGTTCATTTGGAAAGAATACGTAAACTCGCTGACCGTTGGGCCAAGTGCATCGAGAAGGAGGGAGATTGCTTAGAAAAATGAAGTGCATTGTACACCCCTAGCTTCATGTTAATAAACGGTAGAATGAAAAGTGTAGATAATTTTTGACCTGTCCTCGTAGTTACCAACATTGGTATATGGAGGAGGCGAGCCTAAGCTATACGCTTTTTTTTTTTTTTTTTTTTTTTTCATTTATAATGACCATATTGCGTTTAAAAAAAAGTAGGCACAACGATAACAACGCGTTTTACTACACGTGCATCCGCCTGGTTATTCTCATCCGAATGCAAAAATATATTGTTGACTGCCACTTACAAAGGCAGAAAAGATCATCAGAAAAAAATTCGAGAAATCAGAGTTCGAACGGAGAGATTCAGCTGTTCTTTCTTCCCACGCGGTATTCGATGATGGAATGGGAGATAAATAGTATAAAGGTGGTTCTATGAACCTTCTGCCAGGTACTTAAATGTTATTTGCAGAGTATCCCATGTAGATGTAGAACTATGACGCACCTCCTGTGTGCAAATAGTTTAGTAACAATAATAGTGCTGAAAGAAACTGACCTGTCTGGAGTCCCGACCTGGAAAACCAAGCAAGACATTTCGGATGATTTTCTCTAACCCCAGGGTCAAACATCACTACCTTCTCTGGCTTCGACTCTTGAGGAATAATGTTGGCCTTTCCTGCACTGGCGTTGAAGTACTTCAACAATCATATCCAGATAATCCATTGAAAGCATCCCTGACAGTGTTCAACCAACCATAAATGGTGGACACACCACATAAAATGAGATGACAAAAATCGTGTTGGTCATCCTGATATCCGCTGGACCTCGTACCGGAAACACAGTGTAGCCTGCATTTATCATGTAGTTGGAAGATCTCCTGCAGGAATAATGAGTCAAACTGCCTCTTCAAACATCCATAACACCGAAAGTGATGCCGATGCTGGGGACATTGAGTATTAGGTCCCATAAATGTTCGATGAGATTCATGTCAGAAGACTTAATTGGCCAAATCAGTTGCTTGAAACGTGCAAAATGTTCTTCACATAATGGCGAATAATCGTGTATCGTTTCATCTTTATTTGGGAACATGAAGTCTCCAACTTGCCGAATATAACCATTTGAAGTTGGTTTCAGTTGGGCCAGAGGACCCAGACAATTCCATGTTATAACAGACCTTATTATGGAGCCAGCATTGGGTTGCATAGTGCCTTGTTGACAATTTGGGTGACATCCTCGAAGGGTCTCGACCACGTTCATACCTTACTTTCAGCTCATTTGACAAAACAAAGGTTATACATCTGGGGTCAAACCGATATGGTCACGCGCTCAGGAAATGCAATGCAGGCGATGCCGTGCCGTTAGCAAATCTAGCCCAGTCGATTGTCCTGTACCATAGCCCATAACTGCCAACTTACGCCAAACTATCCAAATGTCGTTCTTCAAGCCTTCCACGTTGATTTGTGCAGTTACTTTACACAGTTTTGATTGCTTTTCTGGTGTCACAGACATCTATGCTTTTTCTCGTTAACTGCAGGCCGTTGAATAATGTGTTAACTGTGGAGAAACGTAATGCCTGAAATACGATATTGTCAGTACACTTTTGGCACTTCGGTTCTCAGGAGATGGATTTCAATAACGGTTTACGAATTGGTATGTCCCTTGCTTGTAGTTCCGACTACCATTCCGCGTTCGAAGTCTGTTTATTCGACACGTCGTAAACTTTTTCAGGTGAATCACTGGAGTGCAAACGAAAGTTCTGCCACTGCTCGGCCCTGCTCCACTGAAACAATACTATGACACCTGGCACCTGAAAGTCACAGTAACAAAAACAGTAAGCACAGTCATGCATCTGAAGAACAAAGAAGCGAGAAGGTAACTCGACCTGTTTATGATCTGTCAGCCAGGAGAATTTTCCAAAATATCTCGGAATTCAGTTAGATCGCAGCATGACTTTCTGCCAACACTGCCCAAAAGCTAAATACGTGAAATTACCTGCTGAGCAGAGTGACAGGCACCACTTTGGTTTGTGATTCTGCCACTCTGCAAACTGCTGCAATCGCACTGATTTATAACGCCGCAGAATACTGTGCCCCAGTCTTGGGAAGAAGCCCGCCCCGCACGTCAAAAAAAAATTATGTTCAACTAAATGCCACACTAAGAACCGTCACCGGCACACTCAGGCAAACTCCCGTTGAGTGGCTTCCAATACTGGCAAACATAGCTCTCGCTTCCGAACGCAGAGAGAAAACAACCTGGGATATAGAAGAAAAAATTAAAGCATACCCATTCAATGCCAACATAGGAGGACCCATCAGACTCAAGTCCAAGAATCCTTTCGTCTGGAGCAGAAAACTGGGAACAGAGGATGTCGAAGCTGAATGGAGGAATGCATGGCAGGGTCCGAAAACAGGCGTCGTGAAGAACCATCACCTAATCCACGACCCAGTCAAAAGAGTTGAAGGCTTCGACCTCAATAGGTTCACAGGTAGGTACTAAATAGATTTCGCACTGGAGTTGGACAACGCAGGCAGCAAACAACCAAATGGGGCTATACATTTTACTGGTGTTGTTACTGTAGCGAGGTAAAAGCAATGGATCATCTTCTTGTTTGTAAAATTCATGGTTTCAGAGACGGTTGACTAATGTCACTCCACATGTTAACGGACAATGCCAGGAAATGACTTCATACCCTAAATGTTACTGTGTAATTAATGTTTTTCAATTTATAAGATTTTTGTTCCATTTAATGTAATAATATAGTTTCCCTGACATAAATGTAATGTAATAAACGTTATACCGTATTTTCCGGCGTATACGACGCACGTTTTTTCCTACTAAAATTGGTCCAAAACCTGGATGCGTCTTATACACCGGTTGCCAGTTAAAATAGTTACTTACAAGTTCGATTTCATTCAAGGGATTAAAAAAAATGTATAAAATGCGGGAATAATGTTTTAAGCGAGAAAATATTTTATGCCGGAAAATTTGCATTTAAGATTCTCTCTTACATTTTCGTAGTTTTTATTTGATATATGTACATAATATGCACCAAAATACCCGTCAGGAACTTTATTACGTAGTAAAGATTTTCTGAATTTTCTCCTATTTTTGTGCCAAGGGTAACTGAAACTGGTAACATCATAGGAAGTAGAAATTTTCGACGTAATTTCATTCCTAAGCCTCACAGTTGTATTTTTGATGGTATAACATGTTGTGCCCCATACAGCGCGCCGACCAATACACAGACGCAAATCATCCATCCTCACAGTTTATGGAACATTACAAAGCTACTTACATAAGTATTTGCGCTTCACAATAAATTCTCAAGACGAATCATTTTAAATATGAAAATCCTCTATTCGTCGCGCGAAGTTCGCGTATTGAATACTGGTCTCGGTCTCAGTGTCTGATCTGAGCAAACGTAAGCAGAGCCACCTAGGAGTCAATGTCGTAAGCCTTTAGGACGGTCGCGTCAATCATCGCGCCATATAGTCCGCTCGCGCTGTAAACTCCGATAGGCGAAATATCTGTTTGAATAAACGCAAACGGTCAAGAAACTTGACTGCGTAAAGTTATGAATGCTACTTGAAGACACTGCCTTAGATATTTTATGTTCAAATGTTTGTAAATCTATCGGACCAAACTGCGTGGGCATCAGTCCGTAGCTTACAAACTACTTAAACCTAGGTAAACTAACCTAAGGACAACACACACACCCATGGCCCAGGGAGGACTCGAACCTCAAATTCAAATTCAAATGTCTGTTAAGCTTATGGGACTTAACTACGGGGTCATCAGTCCCTAAACTTACAAACTACTTATGAACTACTTACGAACTAGGACGACACAAATATCCATGCCCGAGGGGGGATTCGAACCCCCGACCGTAGTGACCGTGCTGACCGTGACTGGAGCGCCTCAGTCACCTCGGCCACCGCGGCCGGCTGACTCGAACCTCCACGGCGAGCAACTGCGCGCTCCGCAGCGAGACGATTTAGACCGCTCGGCTACTCCACCGCGGCGATATTTTATGTACATAAACAAATGTATTATAATTATACTGCAATGGGTGTATTAGGTATTATCATTTTTTTTTTTTCGTAAAAAAAAAGTCTTAAATGTGGGGTGCGTCTTATACGCCGGTACGTCTTATACGCCGACAAATACGGTAATTTCTGTCCATATTGTATGTTCCAAGCGCACATCTTGATTTATACCAGTATTAATCTTATCAGTTCTTTGTACAATATGTCTAGCAGATCGAACGAGAAATGTAAAAATAGCCTTTCCAGACTTTTCCCAATTGCGACACCTCTCTAATACATACACTTTCATGCAATGCCTTTTCAATAATATTAGAGAGAATAAGATGTGTTTCATTTGTATGTACAAGACATACTGAAGGAATAGAGGGATTTTTTCTGTTTCTTTCACAAGTTTTCAACTTGTTACACCTTCTGAGTTTACTACTCACACAATAAATACCGTTGATGGCACAAATCGACAATGTGTGGCGTCACGTAACACGGTCTGGAACGCTTTGCGTTAGTGTACCAATGTTCGTTAACAGTAGCTCGGCTAGTTCCGATCAGATAGTGTAGTTCACTTGCAAGGCTGACTCGAGACAGGTGCATCCCTCAGGCAGCTGACGCCTCAGAGTGCCCTACGTTCTCCAGTGTCGGAAGAACGAGCTCGTCCGTCCTCGCATCCTGGCCGTCATCAGCGAACCGTCGAGTCATCATAACGGAGCCGCCATTACTCAGGGTGTCCTCGCTGTCCCGCCAAGCCGCATGTCGACCGCTTCTCGGCGGACCGAGGCCATCTGCTGCACAAGCTTCCGGGCAGGAGGATACGGACTGCCTGCTGTCGGACACCCGTGTCTTCCTGTCCCAGAGTGCGCTACGATCGCTCTTGATTCCACAATAGATACGAATGTCCGAAACCTAAACACATCCTCAGCTCTAAATAGGTATGTGCACCCAGCACACCGCTAGACAGGGATAACTCTCGTAAATGAACAAACTGTTAAGAATGTCAGTATTGCTATGTTGTCCGGACTGAGTGGTCGATCTGTAATGGGCTTACAGATCGCCTTGAAAGGCAAAGGTCAGAGGATCCAGATTAATTGCCGGACATTGTCTGAAGAAGAGCTACAATTCATAAGTTCTACACCTAGAGCGAAACGGTGCAAAGTTCAGTTAGATACCTTACAAGGAGACCACATAGTTACCGGATTTTAGAATTTGTTGATATTTGTGGTACGTGAAGTTTAGAATTCAAATAACAATCAGCCAACGCCATTCGATGCAATCATCAAAAATTATGGAGAAAATTTACTTTGAAATTTTGCAAGTAACCGCAAGTACCAATCATTATATAAATCACAGCATCTGTGAGTGTAGCTCAGGTGATTGCATTCAGGCCTTACGACTCTAGTGTCCGTGGTTCGAATCCTGTTGTGAAAGATTTTTTATTTTCGATGTCTTCGAATATTTACACAATTTTAATATATGATGATAATTTTTACGAAAAGTGTACGTATTTTTGCTTATTCGTAATTTTCTAATTATTATAGAAGGTTGTTAATGTTTGAAAAAAAAAATTAAAAAGTCATAAAAATCATAATAAAAAAGCTTCGTCTTTTACAGAATTGGCTTCACTATTAGTTGACTACGGTAGTCTTTGACTTTCCAGTTTGTGAAGAGCTACTGCTACTGCTACTGTTTTTGGAAAGTCATCTGCATAGAAACTAATAGCTTACAAAGCAGCGAATCTACTCAACCATCGTTTTATGCGAGGAGAAGGTTTTCAGCTCATCTACATAAACATAAACAAAAACTGACACAGCACGGGGAATTAGAGATCCCATAATGTTTTATATAACTGAATTCGAAAACGAAAAAATTGTCACAGTGGGATTCGAAGCACCGCCTCTACGGTTGTGAGACCACAATGCTACCACCTGAGCTACACCGACAGATGCAGAACCGTTTTAATTATTGGTACTTACTGTGCTTTGCTAAATTTCACAGTCGATTTTCTCGAGAATTTTTGAGAGTTGCTTTGAATGGCTTTGGCTGATTGTTATGTAAGTTCTGAACTACACGTATCATAAATATAAATAAATTCTAAAATCCGATACCCATGTGGTCTCCTTGTTATAGATGAAGCAACATATTACTGAATCAGCAAACACTTTCCAGTTATTCATCTCTTTTGTAGAGTCAACTCGCTAACAGAAGAAATAACTTGGTACCGTTTATTAACAAGTAGCTAGTTTGTTGCTTCGTAGTTTGAAGAATCAGACTACAATGTTCGTCGATCCCTGGTAAGTATAAATAATCTCCTGTGCGTACCTGTTTTCCAATGTATTTTTAGTCAGAATTATTGTAATTCCTGCTCTAATAAATTTTGTAAATTGGTAAGCAAGTTTGTCAGAATTGCTAACAGATACAACTTTCACAGTTTGGACATGTCCAAAAGAATATACCCCCTCCATCACACACACACACAAACAGACACACACACATGCACACGCACTATATGAATCAGGAGGAAACGTACAGGCTTCTTATGAACACATGTCCTTGTTTTCTTAACCGTTTCCGGGTAAGCCAAAGAAAACAACCAGGAATGGGAAAGCCACAAGTGACAATTAAGATAGTGTTACGCCATTTTTTTTTTTTTTTTTTTTTTTTTTTTTGCTCACGGAAGATTTTCAAACAGTCCACCAATGCATTTTGCTGCTCTTATAGACAGTTGTTGTGTTGCCGATCGGAGCTCAGTTCACCATTCCTTTACATGAACAGAAGCACCTCCCTTAATTTACTGTCACTTACACTTTTCCTGCCGCGGTGGAGTGGCCGATCGTTCCAAGGCGCCTTGCTGCGGAATGCACCGCTGATCGTCGTCGGTGGTTCGAATCCTCCCTCGGGCATGGGTGTATTTGTTGTCCTTAACATAAGTTTAAATATTTTGTAAGCCTACGGACTGATGGACAGAGTAAACAAGCAACATATATTTATAAATATTTCATTTCATTTCTGCGCTTTCACTGCTGCTAGTAGTTTTCATTGGTTTATTCGGAACGGTTAAAAAAGGGCATACGAGCTATATATATGTGGTGTCCGTTCTTTCGGACCTGTCCAAAATAAGACGCACAACATTTGATCCTGAATTTAGTATTAATTCATATTCATGAATTAAATGCGAATGGGTAAAGTCGAAAAGTGTTCAAAAATGTTCACATTATTGTAGAGCTTATGGGACTTAATTACTGGGTCATCAGTCCCTTATACTTATGGAATAACTTATACTAAAGACAACATAAGCATCCTTGCTCGAAGGAGGATTCGAACCTCCGACGCGGGAGGCGGCGCGATCCGCAACGCGGCGCTCCAGACCTCTCGGCTACTCCCACCCGGCAATGAACATGTGTATTCATCCGGGATTTTAAACCGGGTCTCCTGCTTGTTAGGTAGTTCCACTGACCCATACACCACTGGAGAGACAGCGATCATCACAGCTGCAGGGACTACCCTACCTCGCTTCCTATCAGATACGAATTTTCAGCTTTTCCCTGGCCTCCATTACTCAAACTCGCGGTTTGAATCCCGTCATAGTAAGGACTAAGAGTGCCTCCGCAATGAAGGAAAGACCATCGGCCATTATTATGTAAGTTGTATAACGTACGTAGTTGACGTTACCGCTGCTTGTTTGCCTGCCGGCAGTTCAACCGCTGCGGTGGTCATTGGAGGGCTGATGGGATGCTCGAGCGGTTCGCTAAGTTTCATTAATTTCTAAACATGGAAGCTAATATTAATAATACTAACGGAAAACCCAGTGTACCCGGGTATTAATTTATTTATTCAAGCTTTGAGTCAGTACTTCTCCTATCCATTCTCTCTCTCTCTCTCTCTCTCTCTCTCTCACACACACACACACACACACACTTACACTATCCATCTCATTTTCTTTCTAAAAGCGTTATATTTATGGGATAATATTTAAGAAATAAGGCTTTCTTACTTGTGCAAAATAATACGTCAGTATCCTAACAAAGAAAGGTAGTCATCAAGATACAAATGATATGTAACATTCATGCATTAATTTAATTCAAAATTTTATTACAAAGAATACTTCTGGTTACATGCAAGTGACATAAAGTTATCCGTGAGAGAAACGTAGAGCTGTGAAATCCACTACGCAATATTTCATAATTACCCTGTGATTTATTAATCGTATTCGAAAAAGCTTGTCTCACTGGAAACTGTAGTCTCTTGAAGTTAAAATGTAAATCTGTCGGTAGTAATGGGTGTTCATTGGACACTGTTTCATTTTCTTCCTTTCCTTGTAGCTCTATAGAAGTCTATTGGTTTCACCTGCAGCCATGTGCAAATCTGACTACCAGATTTCAGGAATTTCCTGAAGCTGACGGATACAGGAGTGTCTTAGTAGTAAGAAAGAAATGGACTAAAACGTGGTGCCTGGTGTAGCAGTTTTCTTTTACCCATTGCAGTATATATGACCTTATATTGAGATATATGTTGTCAAAGTACAGAACTTTTCTTCTTTGTATTCATTTGTGTAAGTATTTTAAGCCTAAAAATCTATTGCGAATACAGGTAGTAGTAAAGAAGTAATTGAGTAACGTCTGGTGCATGATGGGAGCGTTTTCCATTAACATTACTGTTTATATCCTCATATTTTGAACTACACGTCGTAAAGCCATAGTTTCTTTCTACTAACAGCGAAAAAGTAGTAAGCGAGAAACATTTGTTTTCCTTGCATCATTTTGATTTGGTTTCAGCGAGAAAAAGTATATTGAAAGTTTGAAATCATGTTTAAAGTTAGTTGGAAGTCGCTAAGTACTCTCGTTGTCATGTATCGTATGAGTAAAGTGCCGACATGATGTGGCAGTTTTTTACGTCTCCTATTGTTTATGACGTTGTATCTCCTGAGCCCTTGTGGTATGGGTTCTAACCCCCACAGCAACTGTTACCTCACGGTAAGGAATATGTGTACCATTTGGTGGAAATCTGTCCAGAGGTTTAGGAGGAAATGTGCAACATTTTCACGTTATGTAGAATTTGTTTTTTAGTATTTCATTGTTTGTAACGTCATATTTCGTAATCTATGTGTTGTGCGTGATCCTTACTCTTACGGCGGCCATCCTCATGGATTGTAGCTTAGATGTGCAAAATTTCTTAAATATTTGAACAAAACTGTAGATTTGTATGCAATACATCCAAACACGCTGACACACCAACACACTGCTTTATATATAAAGATGTAGACTGTATATGATGAAGTACTCAAAATATTTCCTCACAATACCTCCAACTGAAAAATAAAGTTTAAATTTACTCTATATAATCGTATAACACACTTCTCTCCATGCGTTTTGACATATTGTATTGTTGTCAATGATAAAAAAATACTGTACAGGAAATACCTTTCATATATTACCAAATAGTGTTTCCCATGTGAGTGGGCTCTTAATATGTACTTGTTTTTGATGCAAACAAATGACAGTTCTGAAGTATACAAAAGTTAAAAACTAACTTGCAGCTATATCTATATATGTATGTATTAGACTACAACTTAACATTCTTGATAAACTAGTACTGTAACCGTTTTGTTATATGATTAATTAGTTTGAATTTTATACTTTTTCAGACTCACTGCATACGTTCAGATTTCCTCCATTCTGTAAACATTACATTGAGTTTAGATGAACTTTCCGAAAATGAACCAGGCATTTTTCAAATTTATATAACTTAATCAAACCTCTATGTGAGTGCCAAGTAACTATTTTTAAAATTGAAATTCTTCTGAGCCATTTGCCGCGTCATGATGATGTATTTCCCCAACGTTTCGGATCCGTTACAGGAGCCTTCCTCAGGAAAGTATATCAGCATGACGAGGCAAATGGCTCTCAAGAATTTCAATTTTAACAATAATGACCGCAAAAGCCTACGTTCTTAAATAACTATTTATTTTTCAATAACTAAAACTTGTAAAATTATACTAGTCTTGAAAACGTATTTCTGTTGCAAATTGGACGAGAATTTTAAGCATTAGTGCAGTTACATCTCACATCAGATACTTCCTATATCACAAGTTTACACCCCAATTAATTATTATGTCGTCAGAGGATTTTTGAAGTTGATTATGTAGTATGTTATTTGTAGTTTATTATTGCAAATAATAAATAAAAATTAGGTGCAGGTTTGTTCATTTCAGATAATCACTCAAGAGACATGAATTACTAATTCGTTCTAAGTTTTAATATTGATACAAAAATTACAGTTTCACGTTTCTGGTACACATATACAAATGATGGCTGTCAAACCATGTATATACTACTGGACTGAAGACATTTATAATTGACATTAATACAAGCAAGTATTTGTACATATTCCTCTAATGTCAGTCTCGTCATGGTCTATTACATTAAAACGACAAATATTTTCGCAGACAGCGACAGCCACTGCGTTATCGCTAAAATATGACGTTGCATATATATATTTTTTCGCAACCAGTTTCTTTAATGAGACTTAAAATACGGCATGCTATAAAGAACCACAAAATTTACAGTTACATTTGTACAAATTCATACGCTCAAATACAATATTACAAGAGTGCCAAATAGAAAAATATGGATTTATCTGCTGCGCGAAATTGAAATACAGGAACTTTACGTTAATACTAGAAGTGCTCGACGGAGCAGTAGGCAAGAGATGCGGCACATAACACAAACGACGAGAAGTATGTCGAGGCTGGGACCTCGGAGAAGTTCTTGGTTTGTACTGCCACCCAGTGGCAGTATAGTTCTCGATTCCGGAACTCCGCGGGAGTCAGTACACTGTTCACAATTCCTTTAGGAGTGACATGGAAATGGCGGTATGAGTCTCATACTGGAGGAAAGGTAGTTGTGGTCACCTATCTTCACCCCAACAAATAAAACACTTTCTGCTATGCACCAGTTTGGAGTAGTTTAACTGTTCTGTGCGATCTACAGTAGAAAATTTTTACATTTTTCTGTGTTGTGGGAGTTCGTGATCACTGTAATAAGTTTTTCTACTGCGTGATAATAATGCTATAAATATACACCTACATCTTAGTATACTGTAATGAACTAAAAGAGGTTACCACTGAGTTCTTGGCATGTGAGAGGCACATATAATCCTCGTCATTAACGAATACCACGGTTGTAGCAGGTGGAAATTTGTATTTTTCTTAAGTTAAGCACCATAGTGACACAGACTAAAAGAAGGAATCGATTGGTAGGAAGTACCTACGAGACATCAAGATATCGTTAATTTAGTATTGAAGGCAAGTGTGTGTGTGTGTGTGTGTGTGTGTGTGTGTGTGTGTGTGTGTGTGTTGTGTGTGTGTGTGTGTGTGAAAAGGGGGAAGGGGGAGGTGGCGTTAAATCGCTGAGGCACAACGAGAAAGGATTACGATAAGCAGGAGCAGGTGAAAAGGATGTAGGTTGCTGATCTCATTCAGAGATGAAGGGCCTTGCACAGGATAGGTAGCGTGGGTAGTTGCAACACACTCTTCGTTCGACTGAAGATCAAAACAACAATGGTATATTCCTAATGTTTAATGACATAAAAAAAACTCAGTGTCGAAACTTCCACTTAGAATAACGTTATCGTGGATAAAATATGCGACGAAAAAGGTGATGTATAATTTCTATAGAAAAAAAGATATCGAGCAGGACTGAAAATAAAGCAGTTATTGAGAACAATGAGAGTCACAGTCGTAGCCTATCGCAGTTTTTATATGGATAATTTTGTGAAAGAAAGTAAGGAGAACTTTATGAGGAGTATCATGGTTCATGGACAACTGGTTGCTACTTTGAGATTTGAAGACAACGCATAAATTTGGTCAGAGAGGCTAAAAGATTTAGAAATGTATTTGGACGGAATGGATGTCATAAAAATAGGTGATAAGAAGGATAAAATAAATTAAGGGTTATGGATTGTAGTCGCGTGAAATCATATAAGACAGAGTGTTTTGAAATAACATTCAGTTGCGAACCTCTGAGTCTTATTACTATCAGTATTATTTAAAAAGAACGCTTTTCGCTCTAGTGCGTCATCATTAGATTCTCCACGGGCAGAAAACATTACTGTGGGGCAAATAGATATTAAAAGTAAAGAAACTGTGACAGTAACTGGTAAATGAGATGAAAGTATGTGGCATAGTTGCAGATTGCGCAACATTAACTACGAAACCAAAAACAAATACGGAATTTTAAGTGATGTGATGAGTCGACGTCCACCAGCGCTCCTGGAAAGGGTAATTACGTGGGAAAAAAATAATAAGCGACCCAAAATAGGGGAGGTAAAACACTAGCCGGCTGCGCGATTTCCGCAAAGCCGGGAGCGGTGGCCGAGAGGACTGAGGCGCGCCAGTCACGGTCTGCACGGCCACTACGGTTGGGGGTTCGAATCCCCCCTCGGGCATGGAAATTTGTGCCGTCCTTAGTGTTAGCTAGTCCATAAGTAGTTTGTACGTTTAGGGACTGATTACCCCGTAGTTAAGTCCCATAAGCTTAAAAAAACACTAAATGCAGTAATTAATGAAAGGACAAAGGGTGCCAAACGAGGAAGCAATTTAAGAGGCCTACGTTAGGAGTCAAGCACGTCTAGACATGCAGAGCATGCAGTATTGTGTACAGAGAGCAGAAAGTAGATTTATAGATGGAGGGAATTAAACTGGGAAATGAGAGAACAAGTAGTTCTGATATTTGGCCAGCGACGTATTTAATCATGGTCGAAGAAGTGGTGATATAAAATGCCGAGGGTTACAGCAAAAAAATTCTGGAAAGGAGAAATTTGCCAATATCGGATATAAATTTCAGAGACAATAAGTGTTTTCTGGCGGTCATTGTTCGGTTTTCTGTCATTTACGGAAACAAAACGACGACAATAAGAACCTCTGGAAAAAGAATAAGAGAACAGACGATTATGAAACGTGTTGGTACAGAAACATGCTGAAAATATGAATGGTGGATGAAATAATAGTTTAGTAGTGAATCACATTAGGAGAAAAGAAACTTAATACACAGCTTGACTGAAAGACGAAACATCCTGTGTGCCATTAAGACATCGCCTTTTCAGTGTTTGGTAGTGGAGGGTAGTGTGGATGTTGGGGAGGGGAGGCACGCGGAAATGGACGTGCGGTACTAGGCGCCATGTTAGAGGACTATGTGGCCGCTACCGTCGGAGGTTCGGGTCCTCCCTTGGGCACTGATTTCCGTGAACCCACGCGCGCGCTCTTTTGTGTGTATGTGTGTGTGTGTGTGTGTGTGAGAGAGAGAGAGAGAGAGAGAGAGAGAGAGAGAGAGAGAGAGAGGGAGAGAGTTTACCACAGTAGGTTGGTCTCGTAGAATTTAAAAAAAAAAAAGGAACATTTTCAAGGTGGGGCTTAAAAACATTTCCGGATAGACCAAAATTTAATAACTGTAAACAAGTTGAAATGCATGTCGGTTTGAGTGAGCACGGAGAGGGTTCCAGAGGATAGTGTAAAGAGCAGGGGTAAACAGATGTTTTGACTCGAGACCGTGTCGTTCTCAAGCGTCTTCAACAACAAAACAAGTCCTCCTTGTGGGATATTCTATAACGGCCGCAAGAAAGTTATTTTCGTGAAACACTCCTAAAATCGTCTTAGGAGCTCACTGGCGTCAATAGAACTTTAAATGAAATCACAGAAAGCATCGGATTCAGTTCTGTATTTTACGAGTATATTCAATACCGAGCTGAAATAAATACGTGACTACCGGCACGACGTGTGCGGAAGTGTCGCTCCTATCAGAATCGTGAACAGAGCGGCCGCTGGCCTACACGCGGCAGTCGTCCTCGGAGGAGAGCGAGTCTGAGCAGAAGAGCTTGTTGGGCCCGGCGCAGCGCGTGGGGTGCTGGCTCTTGCGCTTGCGTGTGCCCCTCTGCGGCGGCTCGGCGGCGGCGGGCGCGTCCTCGGCGGCCGGCTGCGGTCCCGCCCCCGCCCCCGCACCCGCGCTCTCCTGCTGCCAGCGCTTCTGCAGACGCTTCAGCCAGCTGGGCTCCGGACGCCCGTCGCCGTCCGTCTCGCAGCCGCCGCCGCCAGCCTTGGTGTCCGCGTCGGACTCGCCCTCGTAAGACGTACCGTTGTTCTTGGGCGACATGGACGAGTCCTCGGATGACGTGTGCGCTTGCGTTGCTTGCGTCGAGTCCTCGAACCTGCAGTAAGTAAGAGAGGGGCCATATGAATTACATATCTAGAAACTAACTCTCATATATCCACTTGGTCCATAGGTGAAACAGTTGTAAACATAAGAGGGAACCTGAGGAGTAGAACTTCTTGTATGTAAGAACAGGATAAAAATCTTTAATTCTATGGCTAAATTCGGCGTTAATTTGTTGCCAAATTCGGCGTTACTTTGTTGCCAAATACAGTGTTACCATGTTGCCAAATTCAGTGTTACTTTGTTGCCAAATTCAGTGTTACCTTGTTGCCAAATTCAGTGTTACCTTGTCGCCAAATTCAGTGTTACCTTGCTCCCAAATTCAGTGTTACCTTGTTCCCAAATTCAGTGTTATCTTGTTCCCAAATTCAGTGTTACCTGGTTGCCAAATTCAGTGTTACCTTGCTGCCAATTTCAGTGTTACCATGTTGCCAAATTCAGTGTTACCTTGTTGCCAAATTCAGCGTTACCTTATTGCCAAATTCTGAGTTACCTTGTCGCCAAATTCAGAGTTAGCTTGTTGCCAAATTCAAAGTTACCTAGGTGGCAAATTCAGAGTTGCCTTGTTGTCAAATTCAGAGTTGCCTTGTTGCCAAATAAGGTGTTGCCTTGTTGCCAAATTCAGTGTTACCTTGTAGCCAAATACAGTGTTACCTTGTTGCCAAATACAGTGTTACTATCAGTGTTACCTTGTTGCCAACTTAAATGTTACCTTGTTGCCAACTTAAGTGTTACCTTGTTGCCAAATTCAGTGTTACCTCATTGCCTAATTCAGTATTACCTTGTTGGCCAAATTCAGTGTTACCTTGTTGTCAAACTTGGCGTTGTATGCATTCCCAACCTCCGCGCAGTTCGCTACCAATTTCGGCGTAATTTGCTACGAAATTGCGTAAGCAGTTCACAAATGAGGAGTCATTCAACGATATCAGGTTGTCCATTTGACAGTTGGCATGTGTGAATTGACATGCGTCCTCATCCAATTTTCGAAGAAAGTCATCTCTAGAAATTCTCTGATAATGTTTGTACCAGAATTGTTGGTGACTGTTTGTCAGATCCTCACATTCTTCCATAAGTGAACGAACACAAGTAGCATAACTTTGTAGAGAATTTTCTACATGTGCTTTCAGAAGGTATGCCTTACAGTTTGTAACAAAATACTTACATCATGCATTGTGGATCACATGCTCATTTAAGTGTTAATGTTTGTTTGCTTCTTAATAACATATTCAGTGACAGATGGAAAGGTTGTTGTGAAACAATTGATGGGCTTCTACGCTCTCAGGTACTAAACCTAACTGAGCATTTGAAAACTCTTGTTTATAAATCTACAGTAGACGATTTTTGGATTCACCTTGCCTGTATCGTGAAGGCTGTAAAAATGTACAGAAAACACTAAGAATAATCCATCAATGCTTCAAGATAGTGGGCTGTTGCACGTATCAAAAAAGTGTAGGGCATATTGAATACCTCCTTTATGCATCTGGTGCATTCTGTTTTTGTGTGTCCCCAGGAGAACTAAGCACTATCGTACCCATGTTACGAATAACATTTATTCTTGATCTATGTTTGAGGAATGTATCATGCAATTTGTGTTGTAGATTTTTGTTATACCCTGTATAGGTGACTAAAGCCGCTTTTATGTGTATCTGTTTATGGAAAAATACTGTAAACACACGTAGAATATCTAATTTTATTAGCTCCTTATTTGCAGGGAAGTTGGTACTTCATCAAGAATGTATTTAAGAATATGATTTCAAAGAGTTACAATAATTTTTTAATCTAACTAGGTAATCAGTTCTGATGTCCCATTAACACCATATTCATGACCCCAGTTGTATACATAATTATTTACTATGTGAAATGTGTGATTATTATTATTTGTTAGCATAGCTTTAATAAACTTCACTTGAATATAATGTTCTTAGGATTGAGAATACATATGCTTGAATTACAGCTACTGCTGATTCTAAAATTAATAGTGTTATTTTTCCAATGATGAGGCTTAATAAAACAATTGTTGTTAATGATGCTCCTGTATTTCCAAATAATGTTAATAATCAATGTCTTGCACTTATGTTTGCTGCTAATCGTGGATCCAACTAACCAGTCTGTATGCTTAATGAATCTGACGTTTTCTGTTCGTGTGTGGATGGCCCAGATGCACACCAAAATCTACCAGGTCTAAGGATAGCAACTTCAACAGACGCCCCCCATCCATTAACCTGTCGATTACCAGTTGATGGAAGGATGGGCCAAATCTACAGATATCACATTAACTACAGGCCGTAATCTATGAAGCATACTGAATGCTTATTTCCAGGATTTTTTGCACTTCTGGTAACGATGTTGGCATTAAAAATGCCGAATTGAGCAAAAACCACCTAGAAGACAAGGCCTCACAACAGGCCGTGCTACGTCACACTGACCAGGCCGCGGCCGACAGCTTACTGGCTGTCCGCTACGAGGCAGGGGGCGTGTCCCAGCGGCCAGCCATTCAGCTGGCGGCCGCGGCCTGGTCAGTGTGACGT